>OX336417.1:2672476-3872476 GCA_946903255.1 Schistosoma spindalis
ATCAGTGTGTATCTGACCGACCGGTCGACAGATAACACAGTCGTCAAGTTGCAGTGGTTGAGGCAGATGCTGAGCGTGGTGAGAGACGATTGATTGTGGGATCGTGAGCAGTCGTGTGTATCTCTGTCGGCGGAGTGTACAGTGTGAAGGGATGGCTGTGAAAAGCGATTAGCAGAGCGTGATTTCGATCCACGGACCTCTGGGTTATGGGCCCAGCACGCTTCCACTGCGCCACTCTGCTGCGTTTCGCCTGCCACACATATATCATCACAAACCACTAGCAACAATCACTGACAATAACTCACTCACTCGCTCACACATGACAATCATTCACTCATCCCTTTATTCCATCTATCAATCAGTCAACCGACCAACCAACCAACCAAACAACCAACCAAACAACCAACCAACCAACCAAACAACCAACCAACCAACCAACCAACCAACAAATCAGTCAGTCATTCTCGCCCCTTCTCTCACACACAAACAATACACGTGTCGATACACCACATCGTTCCTCACACATTCTAAACCAATCACTCCGATGACATCCACTCCCCTGTCCATCCCAGTCTCAACAGCCACGTCCTCCTAATGTCGTCTACGACTGATCCACCCATTCTTCCACCTGCATGTCTCTCTTGCCACAATCACTTCGTACACTGAATTGTACCTCCACTCGTTCCCACTCTCTTCCACTAACCACTACTCACCTTCGTTGCCCAACACTCCACATCAATCCTGCTCATCTCTCTCCACACCTCTTCTGTTCACTGTGTTCTCGTGGCCTACATTCCACCAGTGCACCTGTCCGTTGCATGCATTCTGACAGACGCATTCCCCACACTCTCCTTCTCAGCTCCTTGACTTCCCGACACTACACCCATGTCACCTCAGTCATCCCATTCGGTCAGACAGCCGCATACATTCCCTCGAGCATCATCAACACCAATCCCAATCCCAATCACTCACTCACTCACTCACTCTACACCTCTCTGTCGTTATAACACACACACACACAGCACACGAATGTATGCGTGACACACTGTCTATCCTCACCTCATTCAGTCTCTGATCAGACACAAAAAATTACAATTGTCGTCTGATCACACAGTCCATGTGAGTCATCCATGTTGACAGGAGTATTATTGTAGTGGTCGGATTGACCACCTCTCAATGAATACGGACACTGTTCTCACATTCGTTGACAATCCTTGTGAAGACAGCCAATGCAACAACAATACCAGTACAAATACAAACACTGTTGGTGTGGTGGAACCTTGTGAAAGATATGTCGTAGAGACGGAGTCGATAAATACTGATGAGCAGCAATGCACGTGTGCGACGATGCTGCACACATCCAAGAGGTCGATTTGTACACACCAGTCTGATTGCCAGTGTGGATCGAGACAAATCTGAAGTGGACAGCGAACACGGTGTCCATGTGAAAGCAGTGTGACAAGTTGGTGCGGACTGGTGACGTGCATGATGCGTACACAGTGTGTATCTGACCGACCGGTCGACAGATAACACAGTCGTCAAGTTGCTAGTGGTTTGAGGCAGATGCTGAGCGTGGTGAGAGACGATTGATTGTGGGATCGTGAGCAGTCGTGTGTATCTCTGTCGGCGGAGTGTACAGTGTGAAGGGATGGCTGTGAAAAGCGATTAGCAGAGCGTGGTTTCGATCCACGGACCTCTGGGTTATGGGCCCAGCACGCTTCCACTGCGCCACTCTGCTGCGTTTCGCCTGCCACACATATATCATCACAAACCACTAGCAACAATCACTGACAATAACTCACTCACTCGCTCACACATGACAATCATTCACTCATCCCTTTATTCCATCTATCAATCAGTCAACCGACCAACCAACCAACCAAACAACCAACCAAACAACCAACCAAACAACCAAACAACACAACCAACCAACCAACAAATCAGTCAGTCATTCTCGCCCCTTCTCTCACACACAAACAATACACGTGTCGATACACCACATCGTTCCTCACACATTCTAAACCAATCACTCCGATGACATCCACTCCCCTGTCCATCCCAGTCTCAACAGCCACGTCCTCCTAATGTCGTCTACGACTGATCCACCCATTCTTCCACCTGCATGTCTCTCTTGCCACAATCACTTCGTACACTGAATTGTACCTCCACTCGTTCCCACTCTCTTCCACTAACCACTACTCACCTTCGTTGCCCAACACTCCACATCAATCCTGCTCATCTCTCTCCACACCTCTTCTGTTCACTGTGTTCTCGTGGCCTACATTCCACCAGTGCACCTGTCCGTTGCATGCATTCTGACAGACGCATTCCCCACACTCTCCTTCTCAGCTCATTGACTTCCCGACACTACACCCATGTCACCTCAGTCATCCCATTCGGTCAGACAGCCGCATACATTCCCTCGAGCATCATCAACACCAATCCCAATCCCAATCACTCACTCACTCACTCACTCACTCACTCTACACCTCTCTGTCGTTCTAACACACACACACACACACAGCACACGAATGTATGCGTGACACACTGTCTATCCTCACCTCATTCAGTCTCTGATCAGACACAAAAAATTACAATTGTCGTCTGATCACACAGTCCATGTGAGTCATCCATGTTGACAGGAGTATTATTGTAGTGGTCGGATTGACCACCTCTCAATGAATACGGACACTGTTCTCACATTCGTTGACAATCCTTGTGAAGACAGCCAATGCAACAACAATACCAGTACAAATACAAACACTGTTGGTGTGGTGGAACCTTGTGAAAGATATGTCGTAGAGACGGAGTCGATAAATACTGATGAGCAGCAATGCACGTGTGCGACGATGCTGCACACATCCAAGAGGTCGATTTGTACACACCAGTCTGATTGCCAGTGTGGATCGAGACAAATCTGAAGTGGACAGCGAACACGGTGTCCATGTGAAAGCAGTGTGACAAGTTGGTGCGGACTGGTGACGTGCATGATGCGTACACAGTGTGTATCTGACCGACCGGTCGACAGATAACACAGTCGTCAAGTTGCAGTGGTTGAGGCAGATGCTGAGCGTGGTGAGAGACGATTGATTGTGGGATCGTGAGCAGTCGTGTGTATCTCTGTCGGCGGAGTGTACAGTGTGAAGGGATGGCTGTGAAAAGCGATTAGCAGAGCGTGGTTTCGATCCACGGACCTCTGGGTTATGGGCCCAGCACGCTTCCACTGCGCCACTCTGCTGCGTTTCGCCTGCCACACATATATCATCACAAACCACTAGCAACAATCACTGACAATAACTCACTCACTCGCTCACACATGACAATCATTCACTCATCCCTTTATTCCATCTATCAATCAGTCAACCGACCAACCAACCAACCAAACAACCAACCAACCAAACAAACAACCAACCAACCAACCAACAAATCAGTCAGTCAACAAATCAGTCAGTCATTCTCGCCCCTTCTCTCACACACAAACAATACACGTGTCGATACACCACATCGTTCCTCACACATTCTAAACCAATCACTCCGATGACATCCACTCCCCTGTCCATCCCAATCTCAACAGCCACGTCCTCCTAATGTCGTCTACGACTGATCCACCCATTCTTCCACCTGCATGTCTCTCTTGCCACAATCACTTCGTACACTGAATTGTACCTCCACTCGTTCCCACTCTCTTCCACTAACCACTACTCACCTTCGTTGCCCAACACTCCACATCAATCCTGCTCATCTCTCTCCACACCTCTTCTGTTCACTGTGTTCTCGTGGCCTACATTCCACCAGTGCACCTGTCCGTTGCATGCATTCTGACAGACGCATTCCCCACACTCTCCTTCTCAGCTCCTTGACTTCCCGACACTACACCCATGTCACCTCAGTCATCCCATTCGGTCAGACAGCCGCATACATTCCCTCGAGCATCATCAACACCAATCCCAATCCCAATCACTCACTCACTCACTCACTCACTCACTCTACACCTCTCTGTCGTTCTAACACACACACACACACACGCAAGCACGCACACCCAAACACATACACACGCACGCACACCCAAACACATACACACGCACGCACACACACACACACAGCACACGAATGTATGCGTGACACACTGTCTATCCTCACCTCATTCAGTCTCTGATCAGACACAAAAAATTACAATTGTCGTCTGATCACACAGTCCATGTGAGTCATCCATGTTGACAGGAGTATTATTGTAGTGGTCGGATTGACCACCTCTCAATGAATACGGACACTGTTCTCACATTCGTTGACAATCCTTGTGAAGACAGCCAATGCAACAACAATACCAGTACAAATACAAACACTGTTGGTGTGGTGGAACCTTGTGAAAGATATGTCGTAGAGACGGAGTCGATAAATACTGATGAGCAGCAATGCACGTGTGCGATGATGCTGCACACATCCAAGAGGTCGATTTGTACACACCAGTCTGATTGCCAGTGTGGATCGAGACAAATCTGAAGTGGACAGCGAACACGGTGTCCATGTGAAAGCAGTGTGACAAGTTGGTGCGGACTGGTGACGTGCATGATGCGTACACAGTGTGTATCTGACCGACCGGTCGACAGATAACACAGTCGTCAAGTTGCAGTGGTTGAGGCAGATGCTGAGCGTGGTGAGAGACGATTGATTGTGGGATCGTGAGCAGTCGTGTGTATCTCTGTCGGCGGAGTGTACAGTGTGAAGGGATGGCTGTGAAAAGCGATTAGCAGAGCGTGGTTTCGATCCACGGACCTCTGGGTTATGGGCCCAGCACGCTTCCACTGCGCCACTCTGCTGCGTTTCGCCTGCCACACATATATCATCACAAACCACTAGCAACAATCACTGACAATAACTCACTCACTCGCTCACACATGACAATCATTCACTCATCCCTTTATTCCATCTATCAATCAGTCAACCGACCAACCAACCAACCAAACAACCAACCAACCAACCAAACAACCAACCAAACAACCAACCAACCAACAAATCAGTCAGTCATTCTCGCCCCTTCTCTCACACACAAACAATACACGTGTCGATACACCACATCGTTCCTCACACATTCTAAACCAATCACTCCGATGACATCCACTCCCCTGTCCATCCCAGTCTCAACAGCCACGTCCTCCTAATGTCGTCTACGACTGATCCACCCATTCTTCCACCTGCATGTCTCTCTTGCCACAATCACTTCGTACACTGAATTGTACCTCCACTCGTTCCCACTCTCTTCCACTAACCACTACTCACCTTCGTTGCCCAACACTCCACATCAATCCTGCTCATCTCTCTCCACACCTCTTCTGTTCACTGTGTTCTCGTGGCCTACATTCCACCAGTGCACCTGTCCGTTGCATGCATTCTGACAGACGCATTCCCCACACTCTCCTTCTCAGCTCCTTGACTTCCCGACACTACACCCATGTCACCTCAGTCATCCCATTCGGTCAGACAGCCGCATACATTCCCTCGAGCATCATCAACACCAATCCCAATCCCAATCACTCACTCACTCACTCACTCACTCTACACCTCTCTGTCGTTCTAACACACACACACACACACACACGCAAGCACGCACACCCAAACACATACACACGCACGCACACACACACACACAGCACACGAATGTATGCGTGACACACTGTCTATCCTCACCTCATTCAGTCTCTGATCAGACACAAAAAATTACAATTGTCGTCTGATCACACAGTCCATGTGAGTCATCCATGTTGACAGGAGTATTATTGTAGTGGTCGGATTGACCACCTCTCAATGAATACGGACACTGTTCTCACATTCGTTGACAATCCTTGTGAAGACAGCCAATGCAACAACAATACCAGTACAAATACAAACACTGTTGGTGTGGTGGAACCTTGTGAAAGATATGTCGTAGAGACGGAGTCGATAAATACTGATGAGCAGCAATGCACGTGTGCGACGATGCTGCACACATCCAAGAGGTCGATTTGTACACACCAGTCTGATTGCCAGTGTGGATCGAGACAAATCTGAAGTGGACAGCGAACACGGTGTCCATGTGAAAGCAGTGTGACAAGTTGGTGCGGACTGGTGACGTGCATGATGCGTACACAGTGTGTATCTGACCGACCGGTCGACAGATAACACAGTCGTCAAGTTGCAGTGGTTGAGGCAGATGCTGAGCGTGGTGAGAGACGATTGATTGTGGGATCGTGAGCAGTCGTGTGTATCTCTGTCGGCGGAGTGTACAGTGTGAAGGGATGGCTGTGAAAAGCGATTAGCAGAGCGTGGTTTCGATCCACGGACCTCTGGGTTATGGGCCCAGCACGCTTCCACTGCGCCACTCTGCTGCGTTTCGCCTGCCACACATATATCATCACAAACCACTAGCAACAATCACTGACAATAACTCACTCACTCGCTCACACATGACAATCATTCACTCATCCCTTTATTCCATCTATCAATCAGTCAACCGACCAACCAACCAACCAAACAACCAACCAACCAAACAACCAACCAACCAACCAACAAATCAGTCAGTCATTCTCGCCCCTTCTCTCACACACAAACAATACACGTGTCGATACACCACATCGTTCCTCACACATTCTAAACCAATCACTCCGATGACATCCACTCCCCTGTCCATCCCAGTCTCAACAGCCACGTCCTCCTAATGTCGTCTACGACTGATCCACCCATTCTTCCACCTGCATGTCTCTCTTGCCACAATCACTTCGTACACTGAATTGTACCTCCACTCGTTCCCACTCTCTTCCACTAACCACTACTCACCTTCGTTGCCCAACACTCCACATCAATCCTGCTCATCTCTCTCCACACCTCTTCTGTTCACTGTGTTCTCGTGGCCTACATTCCACCAGTGCACCTGTCCGTTGCATGCATTCTGACAGACGCATTCCCCACACTCTCCTTCTCAGCTCCTTGACTTCCCGACACTACACCCATGTCACCTCAGTCATCCCATTCGGTCAGACAGCCGCATACATTCCCTCGAGCATCATCAACACCAATCCCAATCCCAATCACTCACTCACTCACTCACTCACTCACTCTACACCTCTCTGTCGTTCTAACACACACACACACACACACACGCAAGCACGCACACCCAAACACATACACACGCACGCACACACACACACAGCACACGAATGTATGCGTGACACACTGTCTATCCTCACCTCATTCAGTCTCTGATCAGACACAAAAAATTACAATTGTCGTCTGATCACACAGTCCATGTGAGTCATCCATGTTGACAGGAGTATTATTGTAGTGGTCGGATTGACCACCTCTCAATGAATACGGACACTGTTCTCACATTCGTTGACAATCCTTGTGAAGACAGCCAATGCAACAACAATACCAGTACAAATACAAACACTGTTGGTGTGGTGGAACCTTGTGAAAGATATGTCGTAGAGACGGAGTCGATAAATACTGATGAGCAGCAATGCACGTGTGCGACGATGCTGCACACATCCAAGAGGTCGATTTGTACACACCAGTCTGATTGCCAGTGTGGATCGAGACAAATCTGAAGTGGACAGCGAACACGGTGTCCATGTGAAAGCAGTGTGACAAGTTGGTGCGGACTGGTGACGTGCATGATGCGTACACAGTGTGTATCTGACCGACCGGTCGACAGATAACACAGTCGTCAAGTTGCAGTGGTTGAGGCAGATGCTGAGCGTGGTGAGAGACGATTGATTGTGGGATCGTGAGCAGTCGTGTGTATCTCTGTCGGCGGAGTGTACAGTGTGAAGGGATGGCTGTGAAAAGCGATTAGCAGAGCGTGGTTTCGATCCACGGACCTCTGGGTTATGGGCCCAGCACGCTTCCACTGCGCCACTCTGCTGCGTTTCGCCTGCCACACATATATCATCACAAACCACTAGCAACAATCACTGACAATAACTCACTCACTCGCTCACACATGACAATCATTCACTCATCCCTTTATTCCATCTATCAATCAGTCAACCGACCAACCAACCAACCAAACAACCAACCAAACAACCAACCAACCAAACAAACAACCAACCAACCAACCAAACAACCAACCAACCAACAAATCAGTCAGTCATTCTCGCCCCTTCTCTCACACACAAACAATACACGTGTCGATACACCACATCGTTCCTCACACATTCTAAACCAATCACTCCGATGACATCCACTCCCCTGTCCATCCCAATCTCAAAAGCCACGTCCTCCTAATGTCGTCTACGACTGATCCACCCATTCTTCCACCTGCATGTCTCTCTTGCCACAATCACTTCGTACACTGAATTGTACCTCCACTCGTTCCCACTCTCTTCCACTAACCACTACTCACCTTCGTTGCCCAACACTCCACATCAATCCTGCTCATCTCTCTCCACACCTCTTCTGTTCACTGTGTTCTCGTGGCCTACATTCCACCAGTGCACCTGTCCGTTGCATGCATTCTGACAGACGCATTCCCCACACTCTCCTTCTCAGCTCCTTGACTTCCCGACACTACACCCATGTCACCTCAGTCATCCCATTCGGTCAGACAGCCGCATACATTCCCTCGAGCATCATCAACACCAATCCCAATCCCAATCACTCACTCACTCACTCACTCACTCACTCTACACCTCTCTGTCGTTCTAACACACACACACACACACACACACGCAAGCACGCACACCCAAACACATACACACGCACGCACACACACACACAGCACACGAATGTATGCGTGACACACTGTCTATCCTCACCTCATTCAGTCTCTGATCAGACACAAAAAATTACAATTGTCGTCTGATCACACAGTCCATGTGAGTCATCCATGTTGACAGGAGTATTATTGTAGTGGTCGGATTGACCACCTCTCAATGAATACGGACACTGTTCTCACATTCGTTGACAATCCTTGTGAAGACAGCCAATGCAACAACAATACCAGTACAAATACAAACACTGTTGGTGTGGTGGAACCTTGTGAAAGATATGTCGTAGAGACGGAGTCGATAAATACTGATGAGCAGCAATGCACGTGTGCGACGATGCTGCACACATCCAAGAGGTCGATTTGTACACACCAGTCTGATTGCCAGTGTGGATCGAGACAAATCTGAAGTGGACAGCGAACACGGTGTCCATGTGAAAGCAGTGTGACAAGTTGGTGCGGACTGGTGACGTGCATGATGCGTACACAGTGTGTATCTGACCGACCGGTCGACAGATAACACAGTCGTCAAGTTGCAGTGGTTGAGGCAGATGCTGAGCGTGGTGAGAGACGATTGATTGTGGGATCGTGAGCAGTCGTGTGTATCTCTGTCGGCGGAGTGTACAGTGTGAAGGGATGGCTGTGAAAAGCGATTAGCAGAGCGTGGTTTCGATCCACGGACCTCTGGGTTATGGGCCCAGCACGCTTCCACTGCGCCACTCTGCTGCGTTTCGCCTGCCACACATATATCATCACAAACCACTAGCAACAATCACTGACAATAACTCACTCACTCGCTCACACATGACAATCATTCACTCATCCCTTTATTCCATCTATCAATCAGTCAACCGACCAACCAACCAACCAAACAACCAACCAAACAACCAACCAACCAAACAAACAACCAACCAACCAACCAAACAACCAACCAACCAACAAATCAGTCAGTCATTCTCGCCCCTTCTCTCACACACAAACAATACACGTGTCGATACACCACATCGTTCCTCACACATTCTAAACCAATCACTCCGATGACATCCACTCCCCTGTCCATCCCAATCTCAAAAGCCACGTCCTCCTAATGTCGTCTACGACTGATCCACCCATTCTTCCACCTGCATGTCTCTCTTGCCACAATCACTTCGTACACTGAATTGTACCTCCACTCGTTCCCACTCTCTTCCACTAACCACTACTCACCTTCGTTGCCCAACACTCCACATCAATCCTGCTCATCTCTCTCCACACCTCTTCTGTTCACTGTGTTCTCGTGGCCTACATTCCACCAGTGCACCTGTCCGTTGCATGCATTCTGACAGACGCATTCCCCACACTCTCCTTCTCAGCTCCTTGACTTCCCGACACTACACCTCTCTGTCGTTCTAACACACACACACACACACACGCAAGCACGCACACCCAAACACATACACACGCACGCACACACACACACAGCACACGAATGTATGCGTGACACACTGTCTATCCTCACCTCATTCAGTCTCTGATCAGACACAAAAAATTACAATTGTCGTCTGATCACACAGTCCATGTGAGTCATCCATGTTGACAGGAGTATTATTGTAGTGGTCGGATTGACCACCTCTCATTGAATACGGACACTGTTCTCACATTCGTTGACAATCCTTGTGAAGACAGCCAATGCAACAACAATACCAGTACAAATACAAACACTGTTGGTGTGGTGGAACCTTGTGAAAGATATGTCGTAGAGACGGAGTCGATAAATACTGATGAGCAGCAATGCACGTGTGCGACGATGCTGCACACATCCAAGAGGTCGATTTGTACACACCAGTCTGATTGCCAGTGTGGATCGAGACAAATCTGAAGTGGACAGCGAACACGGTGTCCATGTGAAAGCAGTGTGACAAGTTGGTGCGGACTGGTGACGTGCATGATGCGTACACAGTGTGTATCTGACCGACCGGTCGACAGATAACACAGTCGTCAAGTTGCAGTGGTTGAGGCAGATGCTGAGCGTGGTGAGAGACGATTGATTGTGGGATCGTGAGCAGTCGTGTGTATCTCTGTCGGCGGAGTGTACAGTGTGAAGGGATGGCTGTGAAAAGCGATTAGCAGAGCGTGGTTTCGATCCACGGACCTCTGGGTTATGGGCCCAGCACGCTTCCACTGCGCCACTCTGCTGCGTTTCGCCTGCCACACATATATCATCACAAACCACTAGCAACAATCACTGACAATAACTCACTCACTCGCTCACACATGACAATCATTCACTCATCCCTTTATTCCATCTATCAATCAGTCAACCGACCAACCAACCAACCAAACAACCAACCAACCAAACAAACAACCAACCAATCAACCAACCAACCAACCAACCAACAAATCAGTCAGTCATTCTCGCCCCTTCTCTCACACACAAACAATACACGTGTCGATACACCACATCGTTCCTCACACATTCTAAACCAATCACTCCGATGACATCCACTCCCCTGTCCATCCCAGTCTCAACAGCCACGTCCTCCTAATGTCGTCTACGACTGATCCACCCATTCTTCCACCTGCATGTCTCTCTTGCCACAATCACTTCGTACACTGAATTGTACCTCCACTCGTTCCCACTCTCTTCCACTAACCACTACTCACCTTCGTTGCCCAACACTCCACATCAATCCTGCTCATCTCTCTCCACACCTCTTCTGTTCACTGTGTTCTCGTGGCCTACATTCCACCAGTGCACCTGTCCGTTGCATGCATTCTGACAGACGCATTCCCCACACTCTCCTTCTCAGCTCCTTGACTTCCCGACACTACACCCATGTCACCTCAGTCATCCCATTCGGTCAGACAGCCGCATACATTCCCTCGAGCATCATCAACACCAATCCCAATCCCAATCACTCACTCACTCACTCACTCACTCACTCTACACCTCTCTGTCGTTCTAACACACACACACACACACACGCAAGCACGCACACCCAAACACATACACACGCACACACACACACACAGCACACGAATGTATGCGTGACACACTGTCTATCCTCACCTCATTCAGTCTCTGATCAGACACAAAAAATTACAATTGTCGTCTGATCACACAGTCCATGTGAGTCATCCATGTTGACAGGAGTATTATTGTAGTGGTCGGATTGACCACCTCTCAATGAATACGGACACTGTTCTCACATTCGTTGACAATCCTTGTGAAGACAGCCAATGCAACAACAATACCAGTACAAATACAAACACTGTTGGTGTGGTGGAACCTTGTGAAAGATATGTCGTAGAGACGGAGTCGATAAATACTGATGAGCAGCAATGCACGTGTGCGACGATGCTGCACACATCCAAGAGGTCGATTTGTACACACCAGTCTGATTGCCAGTGTGGATCGAGACAAATCTGAAGTGGACAGCGAACACGGTGTCCATGTGAAAGCAGTGTGACAAGTTGGTGCGGACTGGTGACGTGCATGATGCGTACACAGTGTGTATCTCACTATCCGGTCGAAATGTAATGTATTTTTTTCTTAGCGTTTCGATTTTCTCTTTTACTCATCTTTCTGCTTTTGTACTCATATATCTTCAATATATTTGGTGGAAGTTGCTTGTTCTCACGTTTTTCTTAACTTGTTTTCTTTTGAGATTGATTTTGCGTTACATGCTGATTTATGTTTTTCTTCAGCTGTGTATTCCGTTTATTTTTGGCGATCTTGTCATTTATAATACATTATCAGTGAACGATGCCTAATGTTCTTCTCTGCAGGCTGTCAACTCTCCTCTTATAACCATGAGAGCTATTATAGTGACGAATTCCTTTCAATTGATTGCTCAACAATGATGCTTTGTTTTAAAAGTTGGTATGTTCAGCCTGTTGATCTCAAAGCCGGATATCTACTGAATTATTCGTTCCGTTCAATTGTATTCTGCTAAAGACTTTTCTAGGTGATGACAGTAGTGTGATGCATCTCTAGCTCTCACATTTTCTCAGATTTCTTTTCTTCGGTATTCTGATGAGTTGTCCTTCTTTCCAGTGTGTTGGCACTTTTTCTGCCTCCCATATCTTTTTGAATAGAATGTATAGCTTGTTTGCAAATAATTCTATGTCTGACTTCAGAGCTGGTATTTTGTCAGTTAACTGACCAACCAACATACCAACCTACCTACCAACCAACCTTTATTGTCAGGTCTTGCTGCTTTTCTACTCTTGACTTGTTTGATGGACATCTTGATTTCTTTGATCGTTTGTGGAGTGACATCAATGAGAATGTTTGTAAGTGCCGCCTTGATGTAAAGTGGATTCAATGGAGCTGGTCTTTTTAAGATTTCTTCAAGGTCTTCTATCCAGCCATCTGTTCTTCTTTCCTTGAATTTCAGTGATTGGCTTGCTTTTTTGTCCTTGACTGATTTCTCTGACTTACCATAGTTCTCTGCTAGTTCCCTCGGTGTGCTATATAGCTGTCTCATACTTTCTTGTTTAGAAACATTTTCGCTGCTGTTGCTAGCTCTTCCACGTATTCCGGCTTGTCGACCCTAATGCTCCTCCTCCCTTTGTCGTTTGCTTCGGTCTGTTCGATCTGTGCTTTGACCTTCTTTGCTCCTGTTTAACTGTCGCCAATTGCTGTTTTCTTGTTCTTCCTTTATTGAATCTTCTTTAGAGTTTCTACAAAGATTCAATCCTTATGACGATGCTTCTTGCGGCCCCTAACCTCCTGACACGTGGAAGCTTATGCTCCTTCGATTTCTTTCCAATTGTCTTCCATCGTAGTTTCTTCTTCATCTAATAGATCCTGTAAGACTTGGGACGTGTTGGTTTGAGTAATCTTGAATCTATTGAGTTTGCCAGTGTGTCGAAAGAAGGCTGTATTGAGCCTTTGTAGGGCTATTTGTCCAGTTGTCAAATGCCTTTTTAGCTTCAATCTCATATAAGCAACCCTCAGATAGTGATATGAAGTTATACCAGTTCCTCTCCTGGTTCTCACATCTAAATTAAAGAGATCTTAGCAAATATTAATACTTCAGAAGCATCATGCTAATATAAGTACCATGAAAAGCTTCCAAAATAATTCTAGTGAACAGAATGGAATATTCAGTAGACACCCAACCTCGGTACCAACAAGCCAAATTCTGTCAGGATCATTCGTGTGCAGACTATATATAAAAGGGATTAACTGATTTTTTATTGTTTTAGTATTCATAAATTTCATCATTATCTTACATTTCAGATTTTTCACCAGAGCAGTTATATCTGGAAACAAGTAAATTAACGGATAGACTGTCTATTACCTAAAGTTCAACAAGGGTACTTTTCAATTTGACATAACCTTTTTGAGCTCTTGCTAATAACATGAAATGTCCACTTTTCCATTGCCATAATTGAATGTCCGGACACTTTTAAGGATGCCAACTGCGTCTTCACTTTGCTAGTAGACAATCACAATAACAAATCCGACAACCAAAATCGTATTAAGGTTAGATCACTGTGTGGTTGTTTCAACTGCAACATACACATATCCACTTACTTCCGGATACAATGCTTGTAGATAGGTTGATGATCCCACGCGAGGATGCTTACTAGGACGACCAAACACAACACCGCAACGTTAATTGTCTTCCATGTTTTATTTTCATGCAGCATACATCCACTTATCTATACTATTATTCGCCTTTCAAACTTCAGTCTCGCGTACTTCCTGCCTACTGTGGAGAAACGATACAAAAATGATAACTGTATTGCATGCTTGCCGCTCGTTAAAACCAGGGGCCCAGCGTTCCAATGTAATTTCCGCAGTGGTTGGGTTCACTGTCGTTGTGATACTGAATTACCTAGACGGAACTACAGGTATATGTTCAGTCATCGCTCTGGTTTGTTTACCCATAGTTTAGAAAACGGAACAAATAAAACGGAAGCATAAAACCCTATTGGAAACAACTGTATAAATTCCCACAAGTATATCCAAGTCGTCAAACACAAACTCAAGCAAAAACACGACCAAGAAAGCCACACTCCGAGACCATACACCAATGGAATTACTAAATTTTGCTAATCACTCGAAATCTGTTAGCAGCCCGTAGCAACATGTGTGAGTTGAGAACGAAATTGATAAAAGAATAACTTTCAAAATGGTAGAAATTCTGGATAAAGAAGTTAGACGAACCTCGTTTTTTTATTAAACGTCCAATTGCCGAGTGGTGGCTGATTATAAAGTATGGAAATCTTTAATAAAGAACAGTGGTACAAATACTGTAGAATGCTGAGAAAGCGCATAACTTTAGCCAACCTATGTAGACTGTATTAGGGGCCTAGTGAATCAAAAAGCAAACCCCCTATTGAAGATAAATTTAGGATCAACACAGGCTACAAAAGAGATTTGACTGGCACACTAGGGACTATCAATTAGCCGGTCTTCTCAAATCCGAGTTGGACAAAAGCCATAGGAAATAATAGATGACTCTCGAAAATCATCTCACACTCAAGAACCAACCGGCATTGTGGTTTACAGAATGCTTCAGTCAGCAGGTGGTAATCGAGATGAAGCTCACGAACAAGATATGTAACAGTGACGTCGGCTATCATGTATCATATGCCTTTAAACCACTATGGTGACTAATTTGTTCAGACTGTGTCATCTACTAGACCTCACGACTATTAAGTTTCTGCATCTGATGGTTGTAAACTTCAGAAACCGAGAGGATTTAACCAAGGCTCTTTAAGCTCGGTATAGCCTGAAAAACAACCTCTCCGGCTACACCAGATGTGAAATTCGAATTAGGTCCATAAGGTAACATCAAAGAACACATCTTGGTGTTGATTGGTTTTGACCAGCAACTCACGGTACATAGCACAGAAACCACTGTCTCGCTAGTGCGATACGCCACACAAGCAAAATACCTACAACAGCCGGTTCATACAGAATTCATCAACCCCCTTAAACAATAATCTGTCAAAAAACCGTAAGACAAATGTTACTGTAGAGGGGTGCTAGGTGATTATACAAACCGTCAAGTGCCTCTATAACAACGTAATGGGAATCAGGAGCAAAATGGGAGGAATCGAAAACGTTTAGTTTCTAAAACTTATGAAGATCATGGCTCTAGTTGAAAAATTGCTATCCTTTAACATCATGGGTGAAAAAGCGAGCTTGCATGGCATAACACTTTTCAGAAACACAAAAGTACACAAAAAAGAGGTGGAGTGGCAATATAAATTAACAGTCACTTCAAAGCCACAGCAACACGCTACCAAATTAACCGGACCGGCAAACGCATGCTGATGTTGCTTAAATGTGTATGGAATAAAGTAGTAGATCGAAGGAATATACCGATCATCCAAAGGTTCTGACGTCCAATAAGATGAGCTAAAATGGTGATACAGTGGCTGGGATTTGATCCATCATTACTTGCAGATTTCAACACCCCACCCTAAAATTTCAACGAGCAAGACGCACTCCACAAGGCAGTTCCATAAGCGACCAGTCACAAATAGTGGAATTCCAGGACCGACTGTACATGTGATTGGCTACATGAGACAGGATAGAGATGAAAAACCCTCTTTAGGATATTACCAGAATATCACTACACTCCTCAAGGCAATCCTCCTGACATTGCATATCAAAGGGCGAACGTCCAGGTACGCTTTCGCGTTTTCACATAAGGAATTGCTCTCATTTTAAATGCTCCCTCAACCAAGGTGACCACAGACCCATTAGTGACTAGGTTTAAAAGACGAATCCACAAACAATTATTCACCCATGAGTCGCTATCTCCCTACTGAACCACCTGTGCCTGATGCATATCTCATGAATTATCACGGTTATTACTATCAAAAATCAAAAATTTCTCTTCATGTCTCCTATTATCACCTTCGTTTCCCTTCTTGTTTTTTCAGTTCCGTCTTCTCACACATTACCAATAAATTAACTGACTTGTCATCCTTGAAATAATCGCCTTCTCTTTCACCTAAATTATCACTATTATTTTCACGTTGCGATCAGCCAACCCCCTATCTGGTAATGTGATAGTTACTGGCATCTGAAAATTCTACTAACCTGAGACAAACGCACTCACTCAACTATGATATACAAATCCACAAGTAATTATCAAACGGACTAGAATTACTGCATTCGAACGGATAGACTACCACCTACTGGATATTACCAAATACCTAGAACCGTACTGAAACAACAAGAAACCACCTCAAAGAAATCGATCTGTTTATACGAGCTCATGAAAAAGATATTGAAGTCATTGGAGTACAAGATGCTATTGTATATTAAAAGCGCGTAAGTGCGTCTGTAGGTCACTGTACGTTTTTGACAATCGAGGTCATACAGCTGAGTACTTACTTCTCTGGCCAAGAAAAGGTATCATTTTCAGATAAAGAGTTAGGATGTGAAAAATGGAAATACCATAGGTGCTCTTGAGGTTCATGAATTTTTATTGTCTATCCAGCCATTAACTCCGAGTCCATATAAAAAGATTAATAAGCTTGTAAACATAATCGTTCTTTCACCCAGTATGAATTATTTAAATATCTGGGTCTGAACTTTTTGATGTCGTCTTTTTTGGCTCTTTGTCATGATGTCCATGTCCATTTAGCTATTTGGTTTTCGATCACAAATATACCCAACTGCATTTCTGTGGACGTAATGAATTCAATTATCATATATTGACTGGAGTACACTACGTATGGGTCAAGCCGTATTGTTTTTTCATCCTCATTTTAGGGGATTGTATATTACGAGTGTAAACCAATAAAACATTTAAGGGAGTTACAAGATTTTGTTAGTTTTTCAGTCTCTAGTTGTAACAGACCTATCACTAACCATGTGATGGCAACGTGCAGTAGTGACTCATCTGATGTAATACCACTATCCTTTCAAGCATACATATATAATATTGATTTCGGGAACTTGGTAATATAACTTCCATGTGTTGTTCGTCCTGTGAATGTATAGGATCATGTTATATATCATCGCAAAGTAAGGACTCCATTAGGAGCATATGTATCAACTCATTTTTTATCGACATTCAGTAAATAATGTTTCTTTTCCTATTTTCATAGTAAGTTGGTAATGTCTCGTTCTCTGGTTATATTGAAAGATATCAAAAATTGGAATATCTTTAGTGGGTTATGTATACGTCGACCCGCAGTTATTGCACCAGAATTAAAACCACTTGAAAAACAAGTAGCCGATCTAATTGAAAAGATCGACTTTGAAAGAAGCCACTTGTCGGCACATGAATTAAGACATGAAATTGAAACCAAAAGAATTGCTAATGCCCTTTCAAAAGGAATAAGTAAAAGTGCACAAGAATCACTAGTAACTGCTCGTGAAGCTGAAATAATGTGGGAGTTAGAGGCTGAGCAGTATAAGCCAGCAGAACGATTGACAGGTATGTTTTCTGTCGGAATAATTTATTTCTGACTCGGTCGTTTTCACTGAAAACGACCCCTTGCCTTTAAGGTTTGTTGATAAGAAAGTAATCTTATTTAACTTTCGATTGTAGATTTGTACACATGTAATATATCTCTTATAATCAGAATATTTCTGTTTTCATAGCGAATCATAAATCACTTAGAGCAAGCTTACTCATAGTGAATATTTCTTAAACAACTTGTATTCGTAGAACTGAATTTTCTTTTAACATTTAGAGGCATTCCGACGTAAATGCACTCAATTAACATGTTAGCTCGTGTCGAAGGCACATTTGTTCTTCTGAAAATGTTATTCATAATATTCGCCTGATAGTTATGAACAAGTCAAAAGAATAATTCTTCCAATTAGGCTAAGTTGGAGTACAAGAACACATCGAAATAAAGTTGTCGATCCAAATCCCAGAATAGGAGGATTGGCAACGGCATCATCACTAGTCAAAAAATTATTTATAGAAAAAAACCAGAGACGCGGGGAGACTTCGGGACTCGGGTTCGAAAGGTTTTGAATAACCAGTTTTAACTGTCTTGGAGCAGATTTCAGCCTATAGACTTCTGTGTTAAGAAAAATATGTTTGGATTTACTATAACTTGCAGTCAACTGAAAGCAACAGTTTGTGTAAACTACTAAAAACTACACCTTATCTACAATTGATGTATGTACAATTAATACCGTTTAGACTATCATGTTTAAATAAATCATCAAACTAATCACCTTCAGCTAAGTATTCGTAAAGTATGTGACAACTTCTAACTTTTATAAAGGTGAACCAAGATTGATTCCAATAAAATTACACTTAAAGAACCAATTGTACAAACATTATCCTTGATGGGTATAAATTGATTGGAAGCGGCTCAATTATTAGATGATGAATAATAGGCAGCACCTCTTCCCCGTTCAAAAGGAAGAGTAGTTATATTAAGGCCATGTTTGCCAGTGCATCCCAACTTCTTCAATAGGGTCTTAAATGTCATGTGATCGGATGACTTGGGATCTTATTACATGTCTTAAAACAGAGATTAGTAACGGTAGTACTGTAGTTTTATTTCACTTCCCATTTAAACGTTTTAATAGTAGCTAAATTTCATGATGTTAAAAATAGCTAAGTTGTTCCTTTGGAGTTAAACAGCGTTAAAATTCGAAATAATCGTTTCTAACTATTTCTGCATATAGTATTACTACGTGGAAGTGATTTTAGATGGTTCCATCTTATGAACGAGTATCTGTAGTCCAATGTAGTTGTGAGAGTTACAATTATCCTCACTGATGTTCAATAAGAATGATTTCATACTTCATTCTAGTAATTTCTTCTATCACAAATCATTTTTTCACTTGATCTCTTTTAGAAAATGATAAATCTGAAAATTTAAAGTCCGCTTGGCGTGTGTTAGATAAACCTTTGTATTTGTTAGTCCAATCTCAGAAAAATGTATCCGGTGAATGGAATCTTCCAATTGCACCAGTATCCGATGGAAAAAATTTAAGACAGGTAACTATATTAATGTATCCGGCTATGAAAACGTTTATATATAATATTCTAATACTTCATAATATAGCCAGTGTATCGTCAAAATGCATAGCATTTTTCCTAGTACTGATAACATTTATTAAGATCACCGTACAATCTACTAAGATTGCCATAAAATATCAATTTTTATGTTTCCTTAAGTTCGTACACTCTATACCAAAAGTATATGGTAACTTGAAAATACGTATTAAACTTAACGACTCGTAAATTGGTTCTTCAAGCTTTTAATACGCAGAACCATATTTTTCTAGAGTTATGTATAAGCTATGTATACAGAACATTTGCACTATTTGTTTTTCTGGAAACAACAAAAGCTTTCCTATACAGGATGATATTCTTTTCCTTCTTATTGCATATGTTGGTGTGAATACGGTTTAACTGTTATTGTGCAGTAATAAGAGATATTAGGCTTGCGCAATCAATAGTGTAGTTTGTAATATCGTGAGGCTCAATTATGATTCAGAAGTTAACATAATTATATAATACTTATTTTGATAACACAACTATCTACAAAATATTTAACACAAAAATTAATTTGATTAAAGCAAGAACAAGTGTAGCAGAATAAAGTAAAATCAGTTGTTTTGTCAGTTGCTTACAACTTAGAAACAATAATTATTGTGAATTCACTTGGTGTTGTTTGCTTGTATTTTCCTATTGTTGTTTAGGACTGCAATTGATCAGTCTCTTATTGGCATATATGCATTCTGTGCGGATTGCCTCGATATTACCTCAAGTCGCAAGCATGATGTACAGAATTGATGGTGGCTAGCAGTGAAATGCATAACGCGCGTCTCGTCCTATTTAGAACTCATCATCTGGGTGTACCTGAATCTCAGAGTTGATGCTCACTCCAGACAATCCTCATTGGATGTACATATGCTAATAAGAGACTGATCAATTGCAAACCTAAACAACAATGCAAAGATACAAGCAAACAAAACTAGGTGAATTTAAACTTCAGACCATTGCAAAAGCAAGTGGCTATCATTACTCAGTAGGTAAATGACGAACGGTACTAGGTCTCCACTGCTAACCGCTATCCATCTTTGCGTAATACTTATTACGGTTTATAACAATGTGCATACTTTGTATAATCAAATCGAAGATCATAGTAGAATAACAACAACAGTTATAAAGTGGAACCATATAGTGGTGAGGTAAATGAATATTTACCAACTAAAAACTTCAGAATAAATTCTTTCTTAAACACATGGAGGTACGTTCCTAGAGCATGTATATAAAATTCTGATAAAACAACATAATTGGATGAGTAGAGCTCAAAAAGATCCAGCATTAAGAAAGGAATCTGTTATTACGAATACGAACTAAGGTATTACGTAACTCGATAGAAGAAACTTGAAGTTATCAGAGTAGTGATAGATTTACAACGGTTTCCTTTTGAATATATAGATTTGACTTTTTATAGCGATGACCCTTTGGTGACGTCGTAAATTCAAATCTGTTTAAGTATTTATCATTTTTGAGAGATTTTAAAATATCAAGCCATGGCATTGTTGAAAAAGACATTGACCTTTTGATCTTTATTTTTTGTGGAATATACTCTGAGATCCGATCATGAATTCTTTCTGTTCTTCCGAAGTAAATGCTCTGGCATTAGCTGACGAACTGGTAAGTGCAATCGGATGTAACTTGAAGTGGGGATTTACCCTTTTTTGTCCTCCTTGATATGCTATTTGTTTGATACATAGAAAATAGTTTAGCGGCTGAATACGTCCTCTTAAGTGAAGCACTTAGTCTAGAATTAATCATGCTCCCTTTTTTATCACCTTTAAAACTGAGTTATAAGAAGGCTGATTTTTTCTCGACTGTGACAAATTTCATTCCTTTTTTTTTCTTGTTTCCTTATAATTACTGATGAACTTTTGTGGAGAATCATTATCTCGCAGACATTTTTCAGTCTTCCTTTCTCAATATTAGTTTCAATAGTGTTTTAACCAAAACCTTCTTGTAGTTTGATGGAGTTTTGTTCTCTGAGCTGGATGGTTTGGTCGTGGAGCTTTCATTGTTCTTCTGAACGACATCATCAGCACAAACTTCAGATAGAAGTGAAGTGTTCGAAATTTCTCCATATGCGTTTCACAGCTTGTTCTGTGCACCTCGATGTTGATTGGTTCTTATTGACCTTAAATTTGTCATTGTTTACCTTTTTGTCTTGGTTTTGCCTCCTATTGGTTTGATTCTCAAAGAACAAAACTCCATCAAAATCATCCACCTGAGCTACAAATCTCCACCTTCTTGTAGTTTATTGGACAGAAACTATTGAAATTCAAGTAAAACCTACTCCAAGTGTCTTTTCGATGAATAAATCTTTCTATATGACCATTCGAATTGGGCTGAATATTAATATAAAGAAAATAAAATTTACCATCCTATTCATGCCTTATTGTAAATTATACAAAAAAAAGACAATATTGTTTATGATGAAAAAGTGAGTTTTTTTTTTAGGTTATTTGTACCAATTCCAGTATTTATAACTTAATTCTTTTGCCTACCAATATCATCTGAAAGAAATCACTACTATACTTATATTAAATTTCATTCACTTTTGTCCCTCTCCAGGTCGCTGATTCAATAGCAACAAATTTATTACCATCAAGAGCTAAATGGTGTATATTTGGCAATACACCAGTTGCTGTTTGGTTAACCAGAGATAGAAATAAAGAAGATACTGGTATACAGGTAAGTGTATCTTTACTAAATACTAATAGTAGAAATCATATAGTTGGGTGATTCTTAGAGATCTATTTAATTTTTAGAGAAAGTTTGTTTATATCATAGGCTGAAATTTGGGCAATCATTGAGATCTAGTTGTTTCGTCATGGTTTAAAACTTTAGGTTTTCTGAACTAGATGGTTAACTCATGAAGCTCTCATTCTTTTTAGACATTATCTCTATTATACCCGCTGCTTTGTAGCGGTCAGGCTTGCATATCTTTAATTGCTAAATCGAATTATATTAATCAGGATATTTGTTTCTTCAAGTACTACCAGTTCTAACAATAAGACTGAAGACAATTCAAAGTCTGAGGGCAAAGTTGTACGGTCAAATGTATAGAAGTATGACATCTGCAATGATGCTGACTCTCAACAACGGGTAGAGACTAAAGATTGTCATTGTTAGAAAATAATACACCCAACCTAACACAGATTTCTGTTAACAAAACAATGTTTATTGCCAATTATAATAATATCTCCACAACACCTAAATTGATAATTATAATATGCTCAGTTGTGACTAACTTCGTGAGAAAATTCTCGCAGTTCCGGTGAGAAGTCGTGACCAGTGGAGCTAATCCGTGTCGGGTAGAAACAGGTGTCTACCTTAGTACAATGAAAGATAATCGCGCAACTTCGTGGATTGGTTGAAGTTAGACATTAATACCGTTGGATGCCGGCTCAGTGGTCGCGAGTAGGTTAAGCGTTCACGCGCAAGACTAAAGGCCCTAGGTCCGAATCCCGCGAGCGGGATCGTGAATGTACACTGTTAAGGAGTACCATAACCGGGACGAAACGGCCGTCCAGTGCTTCCAGGTTTTCACTAGTAGTCTAACATCAATCAGTTCATGATCTCATTCAAAAAAAACTTGACAATCTCCACAACACCTAAATTGATAATATTCATATTCTCTCCTCTTATATTTCTGTTTATATTTATAGGTATACTTTTACAATGTCTATGTTGATAGACATTGGCATGGTGAAGATTTAATTTTAAATAATGATTACAATATTGATAATTTTGCATGGATACCAAGGACTGAATTTAAAAAATTCATTCAACCAAAAACACTTTTAAAAACTATAAAATCATTTGCTATTGATTATTGAATACTTTATTGATTTATTTTTTTCCTCGTCACTGTACATGAAACAAATTGTTGTAAATAGCCTTCTCTTTTCTATACTTCAAATAAAGTTATATTAATGAATGACTTCATGTAAGTTTGTACGTTAAATGGAATTGTAAAATAAATTGTCTAAATGATATTGGAGTTAATGAAATTACAAATCAGATTAAATGTTTCGTTGAAGATTAACACTTGTATTTTCTGGATGATAGCTTTCGTAGTTCTCCAAGTTTCCGCCCCCAAATGCCCTGGTACGGCCGAGAGTGGGGAGAGTCCGCTCTCCCTCTCCAAATGCTCTCACATGGCCATGCGTATATAGCCTCTGCCAGGGAAGTCCTACTCACTGCCTTCTCGTGGCGGGGGTGTTGTTTACAAAAATGAGAGGACGAAAAGCGAATGTCCGGCGCTTTAACCGGACCCCAAACCAATGGTGCACATGGGCTGGCTCCAGTATCCTGAAGGAACAAATGGCGTATGGACCAATCGTTGGTCACCGGCTACCATGGGACTGCATCTCCTTACGATGCTCCACTGCCTTGTGGATCAGATCTTCAGGTCGAAGGCTCGGGGTGTGGTCCCCTAAGAAAACCACCTGCTTCGGTTTGGGCACCCGAGCAGTATCACAGCCCTCACACAAATCAATTGAGATTTGTGTGGCGCATATGTATTTGGTGCCTCCCTGTACCTATACTTATGTGTTAAAATAAATCTCCAAGTTTCCGCCCCATACATTATTATCTGCATCAGATCCACCATGTTCAGATGTGAAGGTGGGGATCGGCAAAGCAAGAGCAGCATATCTACAATTGAAGAACATCTGGAACTCAAAACAACTATCTGTCAACCAACACCAAAGTCAGAATTTCCAATACAAATGTCAGTACAGATCTATTGTATGTGGCGGAAACTTGCAGAACTACGAAAACCAACATTTTGAAGATATAAGTATTTATTAACAGTTGTCTAAGCAAAACACTTCAGATCCGTTGTCCAGACACTATCAACAACAACCTACTATGGGAGAGAACAAACCAGATCCCAGCGGAGGAAGAAACACTGGAAGTGAATAAAACACACGTTGAGGAAAGCACCCAACTGAGTTACAAGGCAAGCTCCCACATAGAATTCTCAAGGCCAAAGGGAAAGAGGAAGACCAAAGAACACATTACGGCGAGAGATGGAGACAGATATGAGAATGAACAAAAATTGGATTGAACTGGAAAGGGAGGCCCAGGACAGAGTGGGTTGGAGAATGCTGGTCGGCGGCCCATGCTCCATTAGGAGTAACAGGCGTAAGTAAGTGAAGATTAACATCACTTGTATTTATTTGAACACATAAATATTGGTACAAAGGGGCACTGAATACATATGCAGCACACAAGTCACTTGATTTGTGTGTGGGTTGTTATATTGTCCAGGAGCCCAGACAAAAGCAGGTGGTTTTGTTAGGGGGGAGCCACATCCGGAGCTTTCGACCTAAACGTCTGGTCCACAGGCAGTGGAGCAACATTAGGAGATTCAGTCTCATGGTAATTGGTGACCAACGATACGTTCATACGCCATTTGATCCTTTAGGGTCCTGGAACACATGTGCACCATTTGTTTGAAATCAGGGTTTTCCAAATCTCCTAGATGGTTCCTCCATATCCACCAACCCTGTTAAAGCGCCGGACATTTGTTTTCCGTCCTCTCTATTCCGTAAGCAGCACCCCCTTCCCGAGAAGGCAGTGAGTAGGACTTCCCTGGTAGTAGCTGTATATGTGTGGTCATCTGAGAGCATTTCGAGAGGATTGTCAACAAATATCAAAATCGGAATCTGCAGTACGAATGTCGAGACAGTTGTACTGTATGGAACTGAAACTTGGAAAACTATCGCAACCATCATCAAAAAGATACGAATAGTTATAAACAAGGTCCGTTGAACGGATACTACCAGCAACAAACTGCTGTGAGAGAGAACAAACTAACTTCCATCTGAAAAGGAAATTAGGGAAAGACGATGGAGGTGGGTGGGACATACATTACGGCCGAAGAATAAGCTACGTTGACTATTGGAAGCAGACATAAAAAGGATAAATAGCAACTAGAAAGGATTGTCCATGACAGAATTGGATGGAGAATGCTAGTGAATGGCCTATACACCTCGACGAGGGGTAACAGGCTTAATTAAGCAAGTCAATTCAGGTTGTATATATCGGGACGGAAACTGATGAAAATTGTAGTGTTGAATATTAATAACAGGAAATTGATACAAACAAATAGTGTCATTAAAACAGATCTTAAAACAAATACAAAATGAACCCCCCCCATATCAATATATTTGGTGCAATAATTACAAATATGTACAAAATATAACTTCAGAATTGGAACTGTTTAACAAAATTCAACTGAATCGTATTATCCACACATCTAATACATCATACACCTTGATCAGTAACTTAGTCGTTTATCATCGTTGCTTCCTTAATCACTTTTTAATTATGCTCTTTTTGCTATACGTAACTTGGCTGAACGACTTCTTGGATTAGAATCTATCTCCGAATCGGAAGGAGTTATAGGTCCAATAACCTTTAATAAAGAAAAAAAATAACATCATAGTGTTGAAGACAACTGATATAAAACCAAATGTATTAAGAAGCATGAAATCAGTACATTGTTAAAATCACCATTTTTTCGGCTTATATGACAAATGAATCTGATAACTTTTAGGTTGGTTTTAAGAATAAGTTAAAAGTTTACAATTTTTGAAATAACGCGGATTGTAGTTGTCGAGGGATTCAGTTGATAAGCTATAAATGGTTTAAAATTTGCATTAAGCACAGGAGTATTAGTTACCATCAAGTGCTATTTGAATTATTACTCATTTACTGTATTAAACACTAATAGCTATGCACTAAATGGAACTAACTAGATTTATTATGTAAGTTGTACACTGATGATGTATGCTATCTATAGTCGAAGAGGCCCACGTGCACTATTGATTTGGAATCAGGGTTTTCAATCCCTCCCCTGGGGAAATCCTCTGTATCTACTAATCCGGTGTAAGCGCCAAATATTCACTTTACGTCTTCCCGATTACGTAAACAACACTACTCTGACAGTGGCCATATGAGATTATTTTGAAAGGCAGAACGAACTCTCCTCACCCTCGGCTGCACAAGACCATTCAGAAATCAATTATAGATAACATTGAACTTGGAAAATATGTTTATCGGTCTGAATTACCACCATATATCAATACAATCAAATGGAAATATTTAAGATACATGTCGAACTATCAGAAGTAGTAACATTATCATTAGTAGTAGAAAATAATATAATCTGAGAACTTAAATTATCACAAAATTATTTCACTTACACAACTCCATTTCGATTTTATTTGTCCTAAAGATCCGTCTAATATTTCATCATTTTCATATTCTTGTCTTTTATTAGTACATTGAAAATTTCGACTTCGTTGTGATAAATATTTTGATAATGCTAAATGTTTACAATCATAATGAAATGCCCATTTAATTAAACGATCTTCTAATGAATGAAATGATAGAACAACTAAATAACCACCAGGTTTTAATAAGAATTCAGCTAATTCTAAACCGATACATAATTCGTTTAGTTCATCATTAATGAAAATACGTAATGCTTGGAATACACGTGTAGCTGGATGAATCGAGCTGAAAAGAATGATAAATACATAGAGAGAGGTTAAAATATGTGATTGTATATAATATTGATTGGTCATAGGATAGTGAACAATGCTATATGGCTGCTTATTTGTGTTGATTGAATTCTATCAACCAAGTTACAGTAGTATCCCTGGTCTAAGTGAATCGATACCTTAAGTACAATGTTAAGAAGTTAGGCAGTTGAAGGTGGTCTCTAGGAAACGCTTTATAACTTGTATTTTGTGTAACCTGAGACTCATATACAGCAAGGCATACCTACAAATTTCAGGGTTAGGGTGTGAGCTATTTAATTACTTTACAAGTGCTAAATACCCTGGTTTTGATGGCATAACCTCCGAATGGTTGCATTTGGGGGTTTTATCAGATTAAGTTGTCTTTACATTCCTGTTGACTATCTTTTTGGATTAACTTCTGTTCAAGAAATTGGTTGACATTTTCCGCATAGAATGGCTAATAAGGTTTATATCGATATGTTGCCTATTGATTGCAGATTGACTTGAATTTCATGTTTCTAGAAATTCCCTGTCATTTTCCGGATTTCCTCGATTTCTTAATTATATAAGTGTCTGTGTACATTATTATGAGTGACAAGATGTCGTTTTGTTTTACTGTTGTATAACGTGTAGATACTGTTATATCCCGAAGAGAATTATGAATGGTAACTTTTGAGAACTATTTATGGATCAAAACAATACATATATATCTTACTGTATGATTGTTAAGTAACTGAACTATTCATATTCACGTTCCTCTTATTATAAACTTTAGTTTGACCCATAGACTATTACTATACGATTTACCGTTCTTGAGTTATACTCAGTCTATTAACTACGGTCTCCCACATTCACAGCCACTTCTAGTTAGATCTTGTACAAATGTTATTTTCCATTTTATGGTACGATGTGGTCTATTTGATTGGTATATAAACCCAGTGTGTTTGAAATACATAATGCAGAGGCTGAGATTGGCGTTTTGGACTTAACAGGCAGGGTTAAGTAAGAAGAAGGACCGACAAAGACTCTGGACTGTTAGTGCGGGTTTCTGCGTCATTGGTCCGGACGATAAATCAATATTGTCCATTGGACCGATTGGCCCAAGACCAATCTTAAAAAGGGGATTGAACATACCGCTTCCATATAACCATAAATACGATTTAGAAAGTTTAGTAAATGACAGTCGAAAAGAAATTCTCCTCATTGACCTATGTTTTATCTAACAATGGAGTGGATTTCTTTCAGAGTTTCAGCATAAATTGGAAATACTCTTCAACAAGTATAGAACCTAGAATTTTCAAATCTTATGATGCGTATATCATAGGTATACATAGCTAAACAGATGAAAACAGAACAAAAGTATCATTCATTCAATTTATAACGACAACTCGGAAATATACATGAAATCAAACACTTGTATTGATGTAGTTTTACTTACCCCCTATCTTCTCTATTCCCTGGTACAACAGAACGAATTAAATCAGCTAACTGTTTTGTTGTTTGAATGGAACCAGCATCGTTCCTATAATCAACAATAGCTTTTGCAATACGCCTGGATAAACGTTCTTCACCATAAATGCTGAATATATTCGATAGTTCATCAGCATTCAATGTATTAATGACATCAGCTGCAGTTGGTGTATCTTTTCTGTAACATACAGATTAAGACCAATATAAAGAGGAGTGATTTATTCAAAAGTTTTAAAGTTGACATTATACAAAGTAGTAGGTAGGAAAATTGCAGAAATTTTGAAAGTACTGTTATATACTAGTTACAATTAGTACTGTTTGGTCGGTCTTGAAGAAGAAGTTAGACTACACTTTAACAAGAAGGCCAGTAATACAAAGTTACAATTATTAACATTGGATTATAGAGTCTGCTGAGTTTTATTGAAACAACAAACAGACCTAAGTTAGACAACCATTGAAAACTTGGAAGCATATACAGTGAAGTTCAACCGTATCAGGTATGAAGAAGTTACTCACCGAAGACAATAAATAATGGTTACGTAATGCCCCGGATTGATGTAAGTCACATCATTTGCTTTCATCTCAGTGGTTTAAAAGCGTGAGACCGTAGATCCTGGATCTCATACCCAGTTGTTGGATCATCGATACACACTGCAAAGGAGTCCCATACTAAAACGAAACTGTCATCCTGTGCATTCAGATTTCCAGTGGTTGTCGAAGTGACATCGATTTGTGATTTCAATAAAATTATAAATGTCATTAGATGAATGATTGCACCATGATGAGTAACATTTTGGTGAAATGAAAATAAATTTATGTAGGTAATAATAATAATTGAAGGTTCTTTTCATAAATGATCAGATTCCTGACCCCATATCAAACCCTCTTTCTTTGTCCAGACATGGGACTGGCATTAACTCTAGAAGGGTTACATATAGATGTCAACAAATCCAGGTGAAGATAGCCAGTGTAGTAGCAGCCTCTGCAGCAGTATACCACAAGGAAAAATGCGAGACCCTCAAATAAAACAAAGTGAGGAGTAAAAGAAATCACACCTGATGGAAATGCTTTAGAAGATGTGGAAACTTTTACACAGTTGGACAACATCGTTGATAAACAAGGGGAATTTGATACAAATGTGAAGGCACGGATCGGAAAAGCAAGGACAGCATTTCTATAGTTGAAGAACATATGAAACTCAAAACAACCATCAGTAAACATCAAAGTCACAAGTTTTAAAACAAATGTCCAGAAAGCTCTAAACAGTTTTCCGTTGTGTACGGAGCTGAAACTTAAAGAACTACCAAAAACATTATGAAAATAGTATACATATCTATAAACAATTGTCTACGTAAGGTATTCCAAATATGTTAATCGGACAAATCAACAACAAACCACTGTGATAGAGAACAAACCAGCTTCCGGCTGAGAAGTCAAGAAAAGACGCTGGAGGTGGATAGGTTACACTTCACGGAAATCTTCAAACTGCATTACATTCCGAACCAGCAGGGGATCGGAGGTCGACATCACAAGAATGAATAGAACTTGACAAAAGCTAGAAAGGAGACCCCAGACCATTGTTTTTTGCAGAATCCTGGTCGGCGGCACTAAGAGTAACATGGCTAAGTAATAAAAATTAGGTTTAACTATTAGGATAAAACAGTGAATTCAAAGTCACGATGTACACATAGCATCACGATTATAACTATGGCCAACAACATTACTAGTTTCATTGAACAAAGCATGATAAGCATTGAGATATTAAGGTATTCACACACCCGCCACTTTGAACATGAAATATAACCGATGATAATAATCATCATAAAAGATACTAATGATTTCAGGAGCTACTAGAATTGTTAAACGTTAAAATGGACATGCTGACTGATTTTAAGACGAGCTTATATATTTCATCGGATTAATCCAAAGTACTTGATAAATATGGCAAGTAAATTGACGGAGTAGTCAATCTTGGTCGACTGGGACGGTTAGGATGTATATTGTTCTCCATCCATCGACTACCTCACCGCGCGACGATGGCTAGTGCAGGATTTGTTCGGAAGAAAGATAAGGGAAGTCAAACAAAAACATGATATTAGTTCATAAAGATAGCTACTAACGGACTGAATCACGAAGGTAGGTGTAGACTACCTGATTGAAGTCTACACGATTACCGTAACCAGTGGCTAAGAACTGAAAGTGGCATAGCTCAAAATTGATCGTAATGGTGCAGATGTATTCACTATTTATCTCCTTTTATATCATAAGTTTCCAAGTTCCCTATAATCTTTTATTTCACTAACTCATATTTCCTCAAATCGTGCTATTAATACCTAATTTTTTATTACCACTAATACTGTTACTAATGCAACAAGTTGATCATGTAGGCCGAATCCTTCTTGATACTGACCGAATTCTAGAGGTCAATTTGTAATGTTGTCAACAGTCTAAGTAACTCGACAACGTATGCAATATGTTGAGATGCAAAGTGTTGGTCGGAGGTGGTCGACAGGATCTATATTTTATCCTACTTGGAACTCATCAACAAGGTGTACCTATGAACTTGAAGGAACTAGTCGTTCAAAGTTTCCAAATGACTATCTCCAACCACCACCTTGTATCTCAACACTGTTACTATCTTTACTACTCTGGAATTTGCTTTAAAACTTCATATTGCTGTCTTAATGGAAAATAGCACTCTGAACTGATCTACACATACGCCAGACTCGATGTTACATATGACTAACTGATCAATTAAACAAAATTTCGAATTTCGAAACAATTGATAATAGCATATGTTGATTGTTTAGTTCTACATAAAACGGAATAATAGTAGTTTTTCAGACCTTCTTTTCTTAGATCTTGAGTTTTAAGATTACCTTATACGTTTTATTCTCTAAATTCATTCTTTCTTCTCGTATTATGTTGTTTGTGCTTAGTTTGTTTTACTACTGTAGTGTATGCTACTTAAGTTGACGGATATAAGTAGTATGTAGCATCAATCGAAAGTGGAATATATGCCCGTAGAAGATTGAGAAGATTCAATTGAAGAGAACAGAAAGTAATTGTAATAACAACAGAATTGAAACAATCATGAAATATGTAAAGGCGAACTGGTGGAAGATGTGTAAATGAAGTATTTAATGTATGGTTTTCATATTTTACACGAAGACATTCTGTAATTTCACAATAAACAACAAATTGGGTTTCCCCACCAGGTCTTCGTTCACTACATTACTACTATTACTATCATTATAAGCAAAGATGGATAGTGGCTATCAGTGGAATCCAGGACACGCGTTTCGTCCTATTTGGGACTCGTCAACTGGATGTACCTGCATCTCAGAGTTGGTGTTCACTCTGGGACTCAAACCCAGTACCATTCGTTTCAAATGCCATCGCGTTATCCACTCAGCTACTGAGTCCTGATAGCCACTTGCTTGTGAAATGGGGTGAAGCCACTATCCATCTTTGCTTATAACGCTTGTAAATTAAGGCAATTACCCACAGTATGCACATATACCATTAAGAGACTGATCAATTTCAGCCCTAAACATCAATGGGAAGATTCAAGTAAAACAATACAAAGTGAATTATTATTACTACTGATTTAAACAGTTTGAAAAGATAATAAAAGATCATTACTATGTGTGAATAGAAGCTTATAGGTTAGGCCAATCAGATCTATAGGTTTAAAGTCAAATGATCAGCAGAGATTATGACAGGTACATGTTATTGAGTCAAGATTTGGTTCGATTTTCCGAGGGAACAGATATATGCTGTTGATTGAAAATCGGGTTTCATTTTTTTGAAACACATATGTTAATATCAACAAATGGATTTATGAATACATTTTGACCCAGTTAACCAATGGAAGCCTCCTATTGACTATTGGTTTTCTCATTCAAGTGTAGTTGGTTCGGGAAGTCATATAGGAAGCATATATATATATCACTAGAAGACTTGAACGACAGTAGAACATAACAGAAACATTGAGTATATACAATATCCTGTGCTTCCAAATCGTCAACTCAAAGTTAGGATAAACGCTAGAGAAATAATCATTTGCGTGCATGACTCTACGAGAACATTTGTGGTTCGGGAAAAGATGATAAACAATGAAGCATATGAAGAGCTAGACTTCTGAGAACTTCTAGAGATATTTTGAATAATGAAAACAGGGACGGGATATATGTATTGCTAGGGGATAAGATTGACTTACTCTGATGTTTTGGGTATGAAGTTCTTATGGTTTCAGTTTGCTTATTCACTGAACAGACTACTTACATGTAAACTAGAGAAAGCCAGCAATCAAATTAACATCTTTTAACTTACTGTACATTTCGACATTGATTCATACGCATATCTAACGGAGCATTATGTTTAAAACCAAATCCACGAAATTCATTGTCTAATTGTGGTGAACTTACACCTAAATCCATAAGAATTAAATCAACTGATTGATATTTCAGATCATAGCCATTTAATAATTGAGGAAGATCACTAAATCGTCCAATAAGTGGATAGATTTTATGACTAACATAAAACGAAAGTAGAGAAAAAGACAGATAAAGCTTAACTATTATCATATCAGTTAGAGTCTTCTATTACTAATCGAAATTTATCGAACGATTTATAATCTGATCACTAGTATAGGTGACTCGGCAGAGTTCGCATAGTGTTTAAATGTTATGTGACTGGAAGTAATCAAGACGAGATATTCTATGCAGGTTGGTACGCATTAGAGACAAGGCGTATTTGCAACCTTGAAGGAACTGACGTTCTTTGTGGAATGTAAACTTGTAATTCTAATATTACAATTTGGTGCAGTTTACGAACAGAAATTTAGATGAAAACAATGACCATAATTTACAGATTTGATAAAATTATTATTCATTTAAACACATAAATATTTGTGCAAGGAGGCACCTCTAAATATTTAATCCAGTTTCATAGTCTCTCTCTCCAGTTATGAGGGGATCATAGATGAGACGACAGAATGAAAGTCAGTTTGTTGCTTGACCTAAGTTCGATTTCACAAAATCTGAATATTAATATGTAAACAGTTCTTAATTATGTCAACAGAGATTTAACCCATATATTTACGGGGGTAAGAGTAGTGACACTAGCTAGTAAACTGTGACCTAAAACATGTGATCCTGAGGTCGAAAATAGAGTATTTTTATCAATTTCCTACCGCTTCATGTGTTAACTGTTTCCTCAGGTAACTTATACTGAAACTATGTGAAAGACAAGGATTTGACATTGAATACTGTTACTACAAACAAACCAAAACGAAGCATCAGTCTATGAAGTCATTGACTATTGAACTGTGTTGTGTTGATAGATGCACACTAACAAGTTGGAGTCAACATCATTATCGTAACCGATGGTTGGCAACGTTGAGTGGAATGGTGCAGAATCAGTCACAATGGTGTAGACATATTCACTCCTTGTCTTATCCTAGATCTTTCTAGTCCGCGAGTTCATTTTTTTCTCGAATTATATCGCCTATGTCTAATCTTTTCTACTGCTACTAACATTGTTAATACTTTTACTACTCTGGGATCTATATTGATAACTTAATCTCGCTGTATTGATGTGGGGTGGAAAATTCAACCAGTACTTATGTTTCCGATTCTACACCGCTGACTGACTGTTACTGTACTGATTAAAACTTAATACATCATTAATAATTAGCTACGTAGTTACCAGTGGAGTTCAATCAGGTCTGTTGTAAGATAGTAACTCACTGAAGACAATGGTGGATGTGTCGCTCAATTTCGTGGATTAGTTGAAGTTAGACATTAATACCGTTGGATGCCGGCTCAGTGATCTAGTGGTTAGGTGCTCGCGTGCGAAACCAGTAGGTCCTGGGTTCGAATCTCTCAGGAGGCGAATTCATGGATGTACACTGCTGAGGAGTCCCACAATAGGACGAAACGGCCGTCCAGTGCTTCCAGGTTTTCCATGGTGGTCTAGCTTCAACTGACTCATGATCCTAACCGATGAAATTAGCTACGTTGTCTGATAGGACAAGTTGATGTTGTCTACTCTTTTTCTTATAACTAATTAGATTATGACGTAATTTTTATTTTGCACATTAACTTTGTAAGTTTTGGAATATTACATAATACAATTTAGCTTAGAAAATACTTTCATCATTTAGTTTTAATATTAACTAGGATTGTGGTGTGAGCTACTTATATCTATATAAGTAGTATATAACGATGGTCAAGCATAGAATGCATTTCAGTAGAAGATTGATAAAGAAAGAACGGGAATGAAACGCAATTGATATGAAAATGCATGAACAATGAAATCTGAGACAATGGACTGATATTTGCAAAAGGAACAGTCAAGTTTGGGACGATGGATTGATATTTTGCAAATTAACTATTTACCATATGGTTCGTAGATTATAATGAGATGCTCTGTAATTTCATGTCAAATATATTCGATTGTCCCCACTCGTGTTCGTGTTCACTACAGAATAATACAATACTGAACTACTCCAATCAACTTCTTTGCTCCCCAGAAAATAATTCAATATATCATCATGGAATATATTGTTTATAGAATATGAAACAAACTTGCCCCCAAATGCCCTGGTACGGCCGAGAGTGGAGTGGGCCCGCTGACCCTCTTGAAATGCTCTCAAATGGCCACGCGTATATAGCACCTGCCAGGGAAGTCCTACTCACTGCCTTCTCTTGGCATTACTGTTGTTTAAGAAAATGAGAGGATGAAAAGCGAAGGTCCGGTGCTTTAACCGGATTACAAACCAATGGTGCACATGGGCTGGCCCCAGTATCCTGAAGGAACAAATGGCGTATGAACCAATCGTTGGTCACCGGCTACCATGGGCCTGCATCTCCTTAAGATGCTCCACTGCCTTGTGGGTCAGACGTTCAGGTCGAAGGCTCGGGGTGTGGTTCCCTAGGAAAACCACCTGTTTCGGTTTGGGCACCCGGGCAGTATCACAGCCCTCACACAAATCAATTGAGATTCGTGTGGCGCATATGTATTTGGTGCCTCCTTGTACCAATACCTATTTGTTAAAACAAAAATAAAATAATTAAATAATGAAACAAACTTACCTGGATGTGCTATAATTTGTACGAAGTGATTCCATAAATGAGAAACTTGTTGGATCACGGTCTAGAAAGTAACAAGTTAAATTATCGGCAGCATATTTCAATATTTCATTTGCATGACCTCCTGTACCAAAAGTCATATCTAAATAAACCTAGATTAAATGAATGAATAGAAAGGAAAATGAATTTTTGGAGTAATCGGTATAGAATTTCTATCCATTTATTGTATATTCACCTTGTCAAAGCTGAATTAGATGGGCTAGTGTTTAAAATTTATAGTTATGTAATTGAAAGTTCAGTGTTTAAAACACTAAGCTACTGTTACTTCTTTAATCCATTTGTCCACTAATATACATGAGAGAATTTATCTCGATCTAGTTTAAGGCCTTGACATGATAGACTATCTAATTCAGTTTCGAGGCTAATAATGCATGAAACTTTGGTGACAGAGAAACGAAAACTATTCTATGACCCAATTGGTTAACAAGAGAGAGAAGGGATGAATTGGCTGGAGCACTACCTGTTTTATTCTTGATTCACATCAATGCAAAAAGACACATGGATGAATAGATGACCAACACGATCATAACGCAAATAGAATTAAGATAGGGAAAATGTAGTGCAAAAAGTTACAGCTAAACCACAATAATTTTTGAATAGAAAAACGTATGGCAGCGAATCATGTATCAAACGAAAGCTTATGGTTCAGTTAGAAATAAGGGACTAGAGACAAACATAACATATCTAACTATTCACTGACCAATCAATGTAAACATCTCAGTCATACAGAAAGTTAGCCGTGGTCTGAGCAGCTCAGTAGTAACGTCGTAGACTGTGAAACAGTGATGCTGATTCAATTCCCGCATAGATTACGGTTCTCTTAAGACTACAGGTAAGCACCAGCTGACAAACAATAACTGGTGTAAAAGCTAGGTTAGGTGAAATTTTCTCCCGAATCCTAGTAATGACTGAACATCTAAACAGTGCACTTGACATCGAGTAACTTAAACTGGTGACCACATAAAAATTGGTCCATCAGCATTAAAAATAACAAGGAAAATATGATAGTGGTTACTACATGACGGTTAATCAATATACAATAAAGATAAACAACTAAACTTTAGTACAACTGACTGAAAGATGATTAATGAAATGCCCTGGTACGGCCTAGGGTGGGGAAAGTCAGCTCTCCCTCTCCAAATGCTCTCACATGGTCATGTGCATACAAGCACTGCCAGGGAAGTCCTACTCACTGCCTTCTCTCGGCGGAAGTGTTGTATATGAAATTGAGAGGACGAAAAGCTAATGTCCAGCGATTTAACCGGGTTGGTGGATACAGAAAATCAACAAAAAGTTGGAAAACGCTGATTCCAAACCAATGGTGCATATGGGCTCCAGGACAAATGGCGTGTGAACCAATCATTGGTCACTGATTACATTGGGACTGCATCTCCTTTCACTGATTCACTGCCTTGTGGATTAGATATTTAGGTCAAAGGCTCCAGGTGTGAACTCCCAAGAAAACCACCTTCTTAGGTTTGGGCACCCGGGTAGTATTATCGCCTGCACACAAATCAAGTAATTTGTGTGGCGCATATGTATTCGATGCTTCTTTGTACCAATATTTATATGTTCAAACAAATAAATAAAGTGAAGAGAATTAGATGGTGATTGGAGGTAGTTGACAGGAAACCCTGGACCCGGGTTTCGTGCTACTTGGCACTCGTCAGCAAGGTGTACCTGTAATCTTCGAAGGAACTGGTGCTCCCTGGAGGATTCGATCCCGTGTCACCTCACAATAGTGCCCGCAGTGTCGAGTCACCTAGACTGGTGGCCACATTGCAACATGATCGATAGCATTCGATCTGCACTAATAATAAGGACTAGACACGCATGACATTGGTCACCCAGTGATCAATCAATTGTGAAAGTGAAGAGAAGTTTGTGATATACGATAGTAGCATCCAAATTTGAATCATATTCGTTTTTTTTTATAAAAATACATATGAAAGCCTAACAATAGTGCTGCTTATTTGATTATAAGTAACTATTTTTTCACTTACAAAATAACATAGACAGAACTACTGCGTAAGTTATACACCTTTAACCTAATTACCTAAACACTATTATAGAAAACAATAAATAGATCAAACATAACCAGAAGTATCTATCATCATAGCAACGAAATAGTTCAAAGTGGATTGCATTGACGTGGAGATAATCATTCCTTTTTATTGAACCATATTTTGTCTGCTGTTTGATATTATTAATATCTTGATCACGTTTGAATCTTATAGTTTTTCACGTCTTAGAATTTTTGCTTGTTCTGCTGATAGAAAGCAGAAAATCTTGGACTACTTAACATCTGTGTTAGGTTGTATATTAACAATGATCGATTGAATGATCAAATACATACATATGCACCACACAAATCGCATTTGATATGTGTGAGGGCTGTGATACTGCCCGGGTGCCCAAACCGAAGCAGGGATTGAATGATCTATCATAATACAGTACTTTCCATGATTTAAGGAAAATTTATTCAGTGTTTCATAGTCTCCTCTTCCTTTTAAATAACTGACAACTGAGTTACATCTTCTTAGCACTGACGTAGTACATTAGACTATGGAAGTCAAAGTGACGAAATTGTCGCATTTTACTGTTTGATTTCATCGCTAAAGTACGCTTCTGAAAATCGACCAGCTTAATTATGTAGAAGGAGAAGAACAAAGACTTCGTGGGCGTCTTTACTAATAAAATACAAATAATAATGCTTGTGATTCTCGCGTATACATATATATAATCGAACTGACCTCGACAGAGATATATATTATGGATAGGTATCCTAAGTAAATAATTCACTTACAAGAGCTATGTACAAATAAACTTGGATTATTTATCCACTATATGGTTTGATCGGAGTTGGTCGGTATACTTAAAACTGTAGTTCGTGATTTTTTATTTGTTTATAATAAAAAATAATAAAACAAGACAAGTAGATCACTAACTTGACCTGGTTTCGGTTGGGTGTATTTTACAATTTCTGATTTCATAATTGGAATATGTGGAGGAACTGACGATGATGAATATACAATTGATGATGATGATGATGATGATAACATTCGGAAACGGATTAATTGTTCATATTTTTTGAAAATAATCTGAATATATTGGTTCATTTGTATTGGATCTAATAAATAAACGAAAAAAGTGCTATCAGTGTAATAAGGCGTTCTTTCTAAAATAGAAAATTTCAACACATTTGACAAATATTTACATCTTGTTTCATATGAATAATTCCAACAAACATTCTCAGTAAAACTAATTCTACATATGGTATGCCAGCACATAAGTTACTGCCAAGATCATAACCGATTGTTAGATCTATAACTGGTGATAATCCACAGCAATATACTTTCGACTTTACCAATTACATCTCAGTAGAACTCTGGGAATCGCTTCCCGAATTTAGTGAATGTATTGGTTATTGCTAGTTGAGTTTTGGGGTATCGTTGAATTTTGTAGTTGATATCTCAAACTAACATTAGTTATACAATAAATGAACAGCAAGAACGACTGGCCTGCTGTTTCATCCTAGTGCGGAACTCCTCAACGGTAATCTTTTATGACTTATCCAGCGATCGAACTCAGATCGAGTGCTTAGGTTTAATACTGAGTTGGTATCCAAGATAAGTTCAGATTTCTAACTTTCATCAGTTTCCATTTCCTTATACCATCATCATCTATTGTCATCACTATAAATACTTTATTCCCATTGCATAATCGCTGCTAAATTTATCATGTAGTCTAACCTATTAATAGCATTTAGGACATGTTCATTGTTGTATCATCTCTCTCACTGTTTGTCTATAAATCTCACTTGCATAAATATTGGAAGTAGGATTTTAATTAAGCTAAAAACTGCTCTAATTGATTTCATCACAGATTGACCTCAAGTGGGAAAGTATTGGTAACTAGGAAGTACTGTAGACTTATTTTAGTCATAGTCAATAACTGCCCATTAATGAGTACTCTTATCGCACACTGATTTCCAATTCTCGCGAAAAAAAGTTAAACAACTGAATTGTAATTAACTAATCCAAATTCCCAACTTTAGTCAAACGTGATGAGTAACGACTATACATTGTAATGGGTGGTACCTATCTTGCTTTCCACATTGTTGAACTGCAACAGTCACAAATTCTCACAACTTCGGGAATTCGTCTCAAGACTAGTTATCAGTTAATAAACGGTCCCTTCCGGGGTCTTGGCTGCACACTGGTGAAAGTTTTCAAACTAAAACAAAGTACGTTTCCAGTGCTCATTAGTTTGAATGACGAGAATCATCTCAAGCAACGATCAATTCTTCACGATCAATCAAATAAACTGCAACATGAAAAATTTAAAATTGATTAGACTTTATGAAACTCTATAATTACAGCAGTAAATATTTTTTTCGTTGGTATACTAACAAAGCAAACACGAATATGAACAGCCAGTCTTGGTAAATAACACAGTTGATTACATATATAGCTGGACACATATGGCCTTTGTGTGAAGTTATATCCGACAGCTTCGTACTGTCAACAACCGAAATCAACGGAGACCTTTCCAAACCTCACACCATCTTCTATCCTATGAGGGCAGTACCGCTCCAGACACTGGTCTCATCAGAAAGATAGCTCACTGTCGCTACACTCCGGTAAAGCAAACAGTATGACTTCGGTCTCAGACTGAGCATGTAGCTTCCAGCCTCTCGGCTCAATTGCTCACATGATGAATTCTGAAGACTGGAAAAACTAACCCCATTTCCAGTTATACATATCGTTTACCAATCAATTCAACTCTTAGATTTTTGAAGAAAGAATTAACCTAATGTGTACTGGCTGACTAATTGAATCTAAATGAGCAACAAGTCATAGTGAGTAATGCTTTATTTTGTGCCTATAGGACTTTATTTTTTTAAAGGAATATTCTTATGATCAGTGACACAAGTGAAATGTACATCCTAATATGGTTTATGAACTTCATAGAAATTCGATAGACATGTTCTTGGAAAGAAATAGATCAACGGAAAAACCCTAACGTCCCAAAAGAAAAACGGAACATTTCAGAAAACCGGACTACGTCGCAACAGCACAAAGTAGAATACATTAGAGGAAATTCGGAAACATCGATGAATTAATACTGTAAAATCGATCAAATTAAAAAGCCTTCCCTTGTTGTTATCGAATTTACCAGTCCAAACTCAACTAGAACACAATACGATAATTTCAGAATTTTCCCATTTGTACTTTAACCGGTATATTCTGAAAATCTGTTCAAAAAAACGACACACAGAGAACGAAAGTATGGATATCCACCGTAAAAGAGAACTGTAGAATGACGTAACCCCAGATGCCTACACAACACTGATTAACTCGAACTCGATGAAGATTTCTGCAACAAAAATTACTATTAAACGTCATATTCAGACCTTATGAGTTTCATACAACTAAATCCCTTGATAAATCTAAACAGAGCAAAAACAAGGTTTGCAGAATAAAATGAACTCATCAGTCTATTTCATAGTTTCTCATAAGCTACATACAACTTAAATTATAACTACTAATATAGTTATTAACAAATCCTCAAAAACACTACATGTATAAAATGTCCCGAATTCCCAATGATACATTAAGATATCAAATTAACAAATCTAAGGTACCATCGCAACAATCGAAAACAGTCAATAAAACTCTTAATGAACTGATTATTGATTCAACTTACAAGGATGTGAAGGCAAAAGTATCACGACTGCTTTCTGTACATGGTCTCAATAAAGTGCATAAATCCAATATCCCATTAAGACCTATAATGTCTATGATTAATTCACCAAATCATAAGTTGGCTAAATTATTAGAACCAATTTGCAGAATAGTGAGGATCAATAGTTTAGTTCCAAAGAAATGGATCATTTGAACATATCAGATAGATTCATGGTATCTTTTGATGTGTTGATTATTTATGAGTATAACATTAGGAGCTGATGGTATAGCTCGCAAGCAATCCAATTTACTTCTTTCACCTCAAAGCGAATTACTCCTTTGCACGAAACGGAATTCGTTCCCAATCCAACAACCAGACGAAATGGCCATGGGACCACTACTAGGACGCATCTTAGCCGATATTTTCATGGCTAACCTAACGAACGAAACTAATGTACGAAAACCAGAACAACATACTTCTCCAGATACGCTGATGATAAGGACCACACCTCTTCGTTACTGAGTCAACTCACTAACTCTTGTCCCGACGTAATGATTACAGTTGAATACGAAAGAGATAACCTACTCAATCGCTATAAAATGTTCCCGACCTAACCTATGCATACAAGGTGTAGTTAGCTTTCGCTGACATAGTGACCGTTATTTACCCAGTAACCTCTATTCATTTCCGATTCTTTCGATATTCAACTCTTACATAATCTAAAGGTTCGCATATTTTATTATCTTATCATGACCGATCACATAGCAAGTTATTAATCTCATTACCTCTGAATTTTTAACTTCTCAACAAGTAAATACACATCGATCATAACTATGTCTATTCACACACTGTATCCCCATTCTTTTATTATAGTTTTGGCTACAGAATGCTAAACGTTTGTTAGTATTTGTAACAATGATTGTGATCTTAGGTTGTATGCAGATGATGAGAAATTGTAATTACGTTATACCTTTCAACGAAGTAATTCTTTTTCCCTGTGTCATAACTTTATATGAAATCCTTTTTACTACGATTGAAGTAATTGTTCCAATGAATTTGGTGTTCATCTTGCTGTGCTGAGGTATGGCAACTTGGACCGATGCATATACGTACCTGGTCGTAAAATGTAGCCGACTGATGAGAAAACGTGAAATAGACTGATAAATTCATTTTATTCTGCAAATTTTGTTGCCCTTGTTCTGTTTAAACTTATTACAAGTGTTTGGCTTAGACTTAAGAATCGGACAGTAATAAATCAAGAAGCCATCAGTTTGTAGACGTTATATTACAATTGGAGTTCAAAACACTACGCTTAATCTGTAACGTGTTTGGTATAGGTACGAAACACTTAAATGTAACCCTGTAAATAAAACATCAAATTGACCCAAGTGGACTTTTCTAAATAGCTAACTCTTCAAACAACACATCAGAAACATTGAGAACACGCAAATTTATCCACATATTTATTTGTAGTTACACAATTTTATGATGCACTTTTATCCGTTTGTCCTTTAGATTCACGTAAGGAGTGACTTCGCGAACGCTTGCGCTCTGCACGCTCTTCGCGAGCTTGTTTTCGGCGCTGAGCAAGCAACTTGGCATATTCTTCTTGTGCCTTTCTGCGGGTTTCTATGCGCTGACGCTTCAGTGCATGCCTATGGCGTTTACGCTGTAATCTTAAAGGTGTTGTTAAACGCTGAATCTTCGGAGCTTTGGAACGCTCTTTCTTTCCTTCTTTAGCTGGGACAGGCTTCCGCACAACGAACTGACAAACATTATCCTTCTTCGACAGATTAAACAATTTCCTAATTTTTGAAGCCCTCTTAGGCCCAAGTCGTCGAGGGATACTGACGTCAGTCAAGCCAGGGATATCGTTTTCTCCTTTGCGTACAACAACCAGATTAAGGACACTTAAATTACTATCAACTATACAACCACGCACGCTCTTGCGTCGTCGTTCTCCTTTACGTCTAGGACGATAGCACGAACTTCCTTTGCTCAACAGCAACTTGACACGGCCATTAGTTAAAACTCCTTGTTTCATAGGGAAACCTTGTTTATCATTTCCACCAGTTATGCGCATTATGTATCCTTTCCATTCGTCCCCCAGAAAGTCAACTGGAAGCTCATGGGACATACGTTTATCATAAAATGGGCGAAGTTTAAGTTCTTCATCGACTTCAATACACTTCTGAGTCCCATTGGACGGAAACGCTATGTTAAGCTGAAAAAGGACAAAAGGAAATCATGGAATTAATGAGATTTGTGAACAAAGATACCAAGTAATTTAGAGCCGAATAGGATTGTCTTACGCAAGTTATATACTCTACTGTTTAGCATGACAACACCATGAAAAAGGATGCTTTAACCGATCGAAAATTGATACGGGCCGTATACGAATGTAAACGGTTGCGTCAGCCCACATTGAGGAACGTGGAAAATTCAAATACCAATAATGTAATAATGTAGATGACTCAAAAAATATCAAAATGTAAAACAATGATTGAAATCGAAAGTAGTATAATAGATACAAGTTTGTGTCACTGCGATTAGATTTGAGTCATATTACCGAAGGATCTGCCAAAGGCTGTACCTGAAGAGAACCTAGACATTCCTACTCGACCTAGATTAGCATTTAATAACTTGAAGTACTGCTTAAATACCCTGATTTTGATCTCATTTGCTATAATATTGGTATTACTCAGTCAGCTACAACATAGGACCAGGAAAATATGTGCATCGGTTCAAGTTGCCATACATCATTAGCACAACAAGATGAACACTGGATTCATAGAAGTGGTTAATTCAGCGGTGGTAATATATAAAAGAAAGGTTGTATATAAGGATATAGCACAGGAAGAAGAAATTAGTTAGTAGAAAGAAAGATATAAAGCGATCTTAATCTCACAGTTTAAAGGAAGACTGAGAGTGTATACACTGATGCCATTGTGGTCGATTCTGAGCCATGTCACCAAGAGTCTCCAACCATTAGTTACGATAGTCACACCGATCCCAACCAAGTAGTCTGCATCTACCAACACGGATCAGACCAGATGTTAGTGACTTCAAGCACTGATGCCACATTTTGGTTTGGCCGCCCCTAACTTACTTCCAACCATCCCCTACACTAGTCAGTATTGCAAGTCGTCTTAGTGACCTAAGAGCGTGACCACAGTGTCCAAGGGACAACTGCCCGGTCACACGCGACATTTTTGTGGTTACTTTTCGTGTTAGCTCCGTACTTGTTGAGACCTTACCGCCAGAGACGGATATCCGTGGGATAAGGCGAGGTGTGCATTTTCAGGATCGACCTTTTCTAACCCCACTCCTCCTTGTGGGAAGGTAGCATCACTGTTATGAAGGAAACACCTTACTGCCGTCACAGCTCTGTACAGTCAGCAGTTCGACTTCGCCTTCAGACTTAGGGTTTGTTGCTTTTAGTTTTACCATTCTTCAACCGACCTGCCTGGCATGGTAGGACGTTGAGGAACGATTGTTCTAGCCAGTATAGCCCGAATGGTTGGCCGCCCCTAACTTACTTCCAACCATCCCCTACACTAGTCAGTATTGCAAGTCGTCTTAGTGACCTAAGAGCGTGACCGCAGTGTCCAAGGGTGCCCAGACCAAACAGGTGGTTTTCTTGGGAGGTCACACCCGGAGTCTTCGATCTAAAGATCTGACCCACAAGGCAGTGGGGCAATGAAAGGAGATGCAGTCCCATGGTAGTCGGTAATCAACAATAGCTTTAAGCTTTTTTTGTTTCCTCAGGATCCTGGAGCCCATGTGCACCACTGGTTCGGAATCAGTGTTTTCCAACTTCTTTGTAAAGATTCTGCGTATTCACCAACCTTGTTAAAGCGTCGGACATTCGCCTTTCGTCTCCTCAGTTTCGTAAACAAAACTTCCGCCGTGGCAGGGAAGTGAGTAGGACGGCCCTAGCAGTTCCTGTGTGAGCATTTTTAGGAGCCGACTCGTCCTACCCTCCGCCGTACAAGGGCACTTGGGGGCAGCTCGTGCACTGATGGAGTACACCTGCTGGAAATAAAGTGAGCGTTATATTGTGGTCAGGACACGGGTTACGTATTCGTAATTACCGCTAAACTCTAGGGGCAATGTTTTTTATTGTTGCAAGTTAGCAGAAAACAGCAGCCAAATTAAGACATGATATTAGATTATGAAGCTATTGAACCATGTCGGCGAATGCAAACTACCTATTCGGGAACTGCATGATAGCTTTAATCCGCAGCCGGAGACATCGGGTAACGAGTCAAGATCATTTAATATGGCCTAGACATACCCTTTATTTCCGTACCTCGAGTCTTAATAACACTTTAGACACCGCGCCGTCTTTTAGAATTCTGTTCTACATCCTTAGTCCCCTTTGCCATAATTCTACTCACCAATATATCCTGTAAACTTTATTTCATCGTACTAATGTGATATGGAAACTTAGGCCGACGGACATCTATCCTAGATCCTACTTTGATGATTGAGTTAAGTATATGACTAGAAACTTCCTCAACGACTGACCCACTAGTCCTGATGAGATAACGTGACTCAGTATTAACTAGCGAGTGAAAACGGTGACAAATCAAATATTCTTGTGGTTCATCCACCAAAAACAGCTTAGTGAATACATCACATGTTAATTAACACCATGTCGGAATCTTTACTACAAGCTCAAAACCGAGATATTTTAGTTTTGACTGGATATTCCGTTTAACAAGGATCCTCGAAAAAGGCTTTGCTAGGCAGTTGTTTTGCCTTAAAGAAGGTTAGACAAATACTTGTTAATGTACTGCACAAGCAACTTTACTTGTCATCTGAGCCACTACAACCAGAACTCACTGTGAGATTTATTTATTTATTTTAACACATAGATATTGGTACAAGGAGGCACCAAATACATATGCGCCACGCGAATCTCAATTGATTTGTGTGAGGGCTGTGATACTACCTGGGTGCCCAAACCGAAGCAGGTGGTTTTCCTAGGGAACCACACCCCGAGCCTTCGACCTGAACGTCTGACCCACAAGGCAGTGGAGCATCTTAAGGAGATGCAGGCCCATGGTAGCCAGTGACCAACGATTGGTTCATACGCCATTTGTTCCTTCAGGATACTGGAGCCAGCCCATGTGCACCATTGGTTCGCAATCCGGTTAAATCGCCGGACATTCGCTTTTCGTCCTCTCATTTTCGTAAACAACACCCGTAGTGCGAGAAGGCAGTGAGTAGGACTTCTCTGACAGGTGCTATATACGCGTGGCCATTTGAAAGCATTTCGAGAGGGAGAGCGGACTCTCCCCACTTTCGGCCGTATCAGGGCATTTGGGGGGTGTGAGAGGACCTTGATCACAGGCTAACCGACATTAGCATGTACTAGAAAAACAGACGGATATATACTTTTGTATGCGATTCTCGGGTGCCTGTGTAAGACATTTTTGTAACACCACTTGAAATACTGAGAACACGAAGTATATTAGACCTATAGGTGGTCAAGTTAGCGAGTCAAATGCACACCCGCAGGTATTGGGATGTTTATATGAAATCAGCCTATGGCATTCTAATGTAAACTGTGTGCATCTTTCAGATTTCTGCTAGGCTTTGTGACGAGTCTATAATTTATGGGCGAACCAATCAGATAACAGGTCTTGGATTCTGGCGCGAAATCAATCCAACTATTTGGCTTAAAAGCGCCTTGGACTTTTTAGTTGATGTCAGTTCGTGGCGAGAACTCTAAACCTAGTTCCTAACCCTAACCATAAACTGTAGATGTTAATCTCAATTCCTCTTACTGGTTTATAATTTTCATTTGGTCGTGGTATGTAGGTGGACATTTTCAGGGTCTTTTAGCATAGCTCAAAGGGTGTCCATATATTATAGTCTCACCTGCTGTTTTAAATATACAACTAAAGATAGCGCTTCTCGGGATTTTGCATGTGGATTGACTACTCATTCAAATACTCGCTCACTAATGAGTATACAAATGACAATTCAGTTTGACGGAGCATCAATAAATCATAAAAACGTTACTAGTAACAGTTTAAGAATATTCGGTATGTCTTCTTTATTGCAGTAAGTATTCTCTAGGTGACCTACATGCCTCACTACGTAGCCTCAATTTAGGGAGTAGTGTATCTGAAAATTGCCATTTCACTTGATTCGAATCAGTCCTAAGACTCGGCATCTAGCTGAACATCAATAGCGATGAATGTCCACCTAATTGTGTGTTTAACTAGAACAAGCGAAGTGTACATGACCAGTTCTGACATCATTTTCGATGTGATCTGGCTTACAGAAGTTCAAGTCAAAGATCTCTAATATGTAGTTTATTCGAAAAATCTTAGGCCGGTGACACTACAAAGGAAGTGATAGATCTACTTAAACATCAATACTAACCCGTAAGATCTTTGAAATTCGCACTATATGACTTTTGACTGGTTTACTAATAAACGTTTGCCGTATACGTTATACATAACTTCTCTTATCCTAACACACTCCTGCAGTCAGATCATATTACTTGACTAAGTTTTACCAGTGGTGAATACCCTAGCTTTATTATAGTCCAAATATATGCGATTCACACAAAATCTTCGAATTTCAAAGCACTAACAGACTAACAATCATACGATAATTCCTGAAGCACTCGCTGAACCTTAAATGTTATTGAACACAAACAACAGTAGTTCGGTTGTATGAGAAACACCACCACGAATGACAACTAGATAGCTAGCAAGACGGAACTGAGGTTCCGGAGCAATATACCTTCAATTTGGCATCAATGCGGAAACACAAAAAACCTACCTTCATCACGAGGACAAACAACAAGTGCCGCTACTACTGTATACAACGCCCGGTTAAACAAATGCTATCAACTGAAAATGTACTCAATGTTTCATTCTCAATCTCACAATTTGATACATGTGTGAGACAACATTCTAATAATCATTTTCAGGTTAAGTTAGACGAAAAAATGTTCTTTTATCCTCAATTCTACTGTTTTAATGTCCTTACATTACGGGAGACTGAGAGTTAGAAGAAAATGACAAGTTGATGTCGGTATGTAAGTGACGTCATAAATTTCCTGAATTGGTGTATTTAGGCTACTCAGTTACTGATAATAGAATTATTTCGATGTTTTTTTACCACTAATACAAATTGTCTATTGCGCAGTCACACCAAAAATTTGTGTGTCGAATATCACTTCGTAAATACGCCAATCAACATAAAAATTCTACTTCAATCATAACACCAACAAGAAGATGGCTAAGTAAGAACACAGAGCAGTCTGATCCCTGGACTCTCATATCAATCTGCTCGTATAAGAGTCTCACCTAGCCAGAAAAAATATCGCAGTCACGACATCTTTTGTTTTGCCATGTATAGAATTCACTCACACATGATTAGTGTTCCCTCTTGCTTAAGGTTGACTGAGAGTCGACGTTAATATGATTATACAGTAACCTGTCGCTTTGTTATTATTTTTGTTTTCATTTCCCTCAGTTTAAAAAAATCAGAACTTTTTACTTGGTGGCTTCCTCATTTCATAACTATCCAGTGCTTAAGAAGCAGATGCTGTTGTAGCAGTAAGTAGACCCCCTTCCAAAAAAAATAGTTCCGTGAGTCTTCGACACTGATGCTGACCTCACTAGTTTTACCGGACACATCACAACCAAAGCGCTCAGTTAAGCATCCTCGTCAGATCACCATAGGGTACGCCGCGCTGCGCGTCCCTTCAGACAAATAATTGGAATACATCTCAAACTTCTTGACTATCTTTCAAGTATGTATTTAAACTCCCTCATTTCTGATCTATGTTTCGAACGGATTTCCGATCCTAGATCATAAAAGTATTACAAACAACAGTGTTGTCAAACCCTAAATATCCCTAACGTCTTTACTAGAACTTTCAGCAAAGCACGATCTTCAACAAACTAAGTTTGTGTTCATGTTTTTTTCAGATACATTTAAGAAGCTAATTAGAGAGATAAACATTCTGTCATGTTCTGCTGTTCAAGTTCTCTTCAATACATTCAAGTTCAAAAGTATGATAACCTTTTGGTATTTCCACAAGTTGCCTGCTTGTATGGTGGGCTAGGTATCTGCTATTTGGCTATATTCATTTCTATCTCATATTCTGATGTCATCATTAACTTGCGATTGCTTACTTAGTTTATGCTAATTCAAGACAAACGGCGGCTTTGTGTTGAACAGATCCGTTTTAGGTTCAATCGAAAACTTGTAAAATTATGATCTACTATGATATTAGCACTGCTCTAATAATAGACATAATCCTAAAATTGTAGATTTATCATGATGTAACTGCCTAATCTATAAGATCTTACGTGGAAGTTACAGCATCGTTTACACCAACTCATTGCATTGTAACAATTACCAGTACGTGATAGGGAACAAGCTTAGGCTAGAGATAGAATATATTTAGTGTGAATAAAAGATACAAGATAACATCCAGCTGGGACCCCGCCTGCAAGGCCGAGCCATGCCATCTGACCAACTCATATTAATTCAATTCATTCTCCCCGCCTTCTTCATTCTTCTTTATTTCTCCGCGTTAAATGTTTAATGTCTATTTCTCATATTGTCTCGTGGTAGGGCCCGATGCCACTACACTACTCTCCCATCAGAATCAACGTGACGTTGGTTCGATACCAAATTGTGTGGGATTGTCGCGCGCCGGAGGTTGCCAAGAATGATAAGAATCCACCGGGTATTGATAAGCTGGAAGATAAATCAAGAAGGCGGTAGAATCTGGATTATTTTTAAAAATTAGATTATTCAGTAGACGACATATGTAAATCTATTCGTAAGGAGTAGTAATGATTCAAAAGCATCCAGAATAAAACATGCAGTATGGTAATTAATTCCAGGGTCCTTGGTGCCACTGACGTTTTTGCCACTCGCTCGGATCAGAACACTTGAATGAATCCAGATAATTGTGTGGTTTCAATTGAACGACCCATCTAAAATGAACTTATGATTGCAGAAAACTTATAGCTGAAACTCACCGTATGGTTTTGTAGTAGTGTCATCTATGTTGTTTGGCAATGGAACTGGAGAATTGGAAATTAGGCAGGCAGTGGTCAGAAGAAAAGATATTGCAGGATAGTGTAGTTTAAAAACAGAATGTGTTAAGTGAAGGAACACTAAGAATCAGATCCAAATAACTATTTAGTCCTTTATCGCATTGTTAGCCAATGTATATTTAAGTTATTTACAGGACATATTTGCTAGAGCTTGATGTTAAAACAAGTTTGTTTCGCTGAAGCATGTTAATGCTATTAAAGCTTATGTCGGTTGGTTAATAGTTGGCCACAAACATCTTATTAATATCAAAACACTATAGTTCAATTATTCACCCGCTTCCTTAATTTGTATAGGCGCTACACTTCCTATTATTTTATATCGAGTGCTGAAAAACGTTGTATATTTGAAAGACTAACCACGCGATCCAAATAAAGACCTATCCACTTATACGTCATATAACTTCCCCGAGTTCGATACAAACATCTTCAGCAACAACTGCAAAATTCCAAGTGATACTCGCCATGCCGAACCCTCAGTCTTCCAAAGATAAAATAAGGATAAGTCATATGATCAAAGCTGAAGATGGACCTGTGTTTGCTAGACCAAGGAGACGAGCACTGAATAAGATTAAATTTGCTCTGCATATGGTCCCAAAGAAAAATGTAGGCGATTGGCGACAGTGTGGAGATTTCAGATCCCTCAACCATCAAACAGTACCAACTGTGTATTTAATACTTCGTATGCGAGATTTTGAAAACAGCTTTCAGTGCATGGACATACTCACTAAGATTGATTGATCACGACACATCACAACGTCCCAGTGTCTGGAGAAGATATCCCTAAGACATCTGAGACAACACCTCTTGAACTGTTCGGGTTTGTATGCATGCCGATCGACCTGAGGAACGCCGCAAAAACATTCCAACTATTTATGGACAACTTACTTCAGAATATGCGATTCGTGCAGGTGTATGCAGACGATTTGTTAATTGCCAGTCTGGATTTAAAATTACACGAACAACAAGTGGGAGCAATGTAATAACAACTGAATGAAGATGGAGTGGTGTTGTTGACCAACAAACATGATAGTGGAGAGAAATCTCTGGTCCACCCACGTCCATAGGGCAGAACATTTTATTAAATTAGGGCTTCCTATGGTCATGTGGGGATGTCAAAAACCAGTGTTAACAATTCCAATTTATAATATGAATTACTTCTTTAAATCATGTTTATGACGTCGAAATGGCTTCACTTACTACCGAGTAATCCTACTACAGGCAAAACAAAACAATTTGCTAAAAACGAGGCCTGCTCATGACATAATAAAATCAATGAGAATAAAAATGAGACTATTATTATCACTATTATTCACAAACGTGTTATGGGTACATAAGTGATTTCAATTATATTGTTCATTTGAATGGTTGGTTTTGTGAAATATTGTTCATATCAGAAAATAGTTTTGTGAATATTATGGTAATTTCAATGGTTAAGATCATGAGTCAGTTGAAGCTAGACAACCATGGAAAACCTGGAAGCACTCGATGGCCGTTTCGTCCTATTGTGGGACTCCTCAGTAGTGCGCATCCACAACCTTGCCTCCCAATATTCGAAACCAGGACCTATCAGCCTCACACGCGAGCGCTTAAAAACTGGACCACTGGGCTGATATTCAACGGTGTTAATGTCTAACTTCAACTAATCCACGAAGTTGAGAGACACATCCACCAATGTCTTCAGTGAGTTACTATCTCACAACAGACCCGGTTGAACTCCACTGGTCACTGCTTCTCACTAGAGCTCCAAGAAATACTTCTTGGAGACCGTCACTAGTGAGCATATGATGATTATAATTAGAGAAACGACCGTTCAATGCTTCCAGGTTTTCCATGGTGATCTAGCTTCAATTCATTCACGATCCCTACCATTGAAAACACAATCATGTTTATGTAACTGTCAGTTACTCGACTCCGGAACACACATTGTCTGTGCCATCTGTTTTCGCGTATGAAATTGTAATAGCTTAAGTTAGTTGGTTGATAGTCAGATTCTTTATTTCTGACTCTAGAATAGTTTAATGGTCAGTCGAATAAACACCTGATAACCGGACAGTGTGTGGGAAGGTCACACACCGAACGACGGAGCGATTCTCCATTAGGCTACAAAAATCGAACAGACATGTTTTCGTTTAATGAATCTATCAAACCGACATTCCCATGGGTCGATTCTCAGAAGAGGCTGATGTAACAGCTTAAGTAGGGTGGTTAGGAGTAAGCGAAGAATCTTTGCGTATTTTTTATAACATTATAAATAAATAATATATTTGTAATATCACAATGAGTAGAAAATTAGATTTTCTGACGTTTCGTGGCTTAGTGTAAGTCACTTCTTCAGAGAATAAATAACCAAATTAAAATTAATCCAAGTTTAAATAGTACAACGGAACAATACAAGAATAATATTTGATCAATCAAAAAACAGATATGAACAAGTTGATGTCATGTCGTTTTTGTCAAGGTGATTCATAAGTGACGTGTATGTAAATTTGCAAGTGTATGTATGTGTGCATTGTTTAAGAATGAAAAATTGTGTGACCTTTATGGTAAGATGGGATAGAGTTTAAATTTGTAATATGATAGTGTGAATTTGTAAGTATGATCAGACTGAGTGGCTAGGATATATGGTCCAAGTAGGATGTATGGTAAGGCCTTCGTTTCTGTTGAGAGAAGTAGGATTAAGCATTATATGGAACGCCTCAGCTACCCTTCTTTCTTTGTAGTTGGAAAAGCCTTTTTGCAATATTTTGATATTTTTAAAATCGATTTGGTGGTTGTTGAAAATGGCATGAACTGCTATTGCCGATTTAATTTGAAGTTGGTTCAATTCTACAAGATTGTTTGGAGGTTTCTTTGTGTGCCTAACACATACATTCACTTGCAAATTTACATACACGTCACTTATGAATCACCTTGACAAAAACGACATGACATCAACTTGTTCATATCTGTTTTTTGATTGATCAAATATTATTCTTGTATTGTTCCGTTGTACTATTTAAACTTGGATTAATTTTAATTTGGTTATTTATTCTCTGAAGAAGTGACTTACACTAAGCCACGAAACGTCAGAAAATCTAATTTTCTACTCATTGTGATATTACAAACATATTATTTATTTATAACAATCAACCCAATGCTCAATTTATTCAAAATTATCAAATCAAACCTTGGTAATGATACTTATAACATTATAGCTCAAGTTTTGTACTTAATTCCTTATATTGTATATCCTATATTGAATGTTGAAAGTTTTGTGAGTTTAAACTCGGACCTGGCGCTCCAACTTCTCTGTTTCACTATCTAAATAAAGACATACTACAACCCCTAATTATGCTTTTCCATATATAAAATGATGGGTAACTACCAGAATTAAGAAGTTATCGGATTTACTGTTACTCCTATTAATAGTTCACTTATAGTCATATGTGGTTACTTTGCTTCATGCGATTATAACTATCTTTCATCACTAGACTACCAAAATGCAATCGATTTTCCCATTGATCTAGGTGAGCATTTAAAACTAGTTTTCGCTACTGAATTGGGAATATGTAGTGGCATTGGGCCCTACCACGAGACAATATGAGAAATAGAAATTAAACATTTAACGCGGAGAAATACAGAAGAATGGAGAAGGCGGGGAGAATGAGTTGAATTAGTCCGAGTTGATCGGATGGCATGGCTCGGCCTTGCAGGCGTGGTCCCCGCTGAATGTTATCTTATATCTTTTATTCATATTAAATATATTGTTCCATATCTAGCCTCAGCTTGTTCTCCATCGTGTATTGGTAATTGTTACGATGCGATGAGGTAGTGTAGATAATAATGTGAATTCCATGTAAGATCTTATAGATTAGGCAGTTGCATCATGACTAATCTACAATTTAAGGATTATGTCTATTATTAGAGCAGTGCTAATAGCATAGTAGACCGTAATTCTACATTGGTAAGCCCGACTAAAGAAACGCAACCTATTATTATTTCTCATTTTCACTTTGATTTTCTCGATTGATATTTACTTTTGCCAAACCATTAAACTAACACTCCTCTGATTAATGGTCATATGTTTCATCGTAATGTTATATTGATTAGTTCTCATAACTTACTAGCTCAATCAATAATGAAAACTGGTCATTTACATTAATTAATTGGCTTTTGATGGTTCGTTAACAAGCTTTAGTAGCATTTAGATGCTTCAGAGAAATTAACTTGTTTTAACATCAAGCTCTAGCAAATATGATCTGCAAATAACCTCAATATACATTGACTAACCATGCAACTAAGGACTAAATGGTTATCTGGATCTAATTCTTAGTGCTCCTTCACTTAACACATTCTGTCTTAAACTATGCGCTATCCTGTCATATTTTTTTCTTCGGACCACTGCCTGCCTAATTTCCAGTTCACGAGTTCCATTGCCAAACAACAAGGATGACACTTCTACAAAAACATACATCATTTTAGATGGCTTGTTCAATGGCAACCACACAACTATCTGGATTCATTCAATTGTTCCGATCCGAACGAGTGACAAAAACGTCAGCGGCACCAAGGACCCTGGAATTAATTACCATACTGCATGTTTTATTCTGGATGCTTTTGGATCATTACTACTCACGAATGGCATTACATATGTCGTCTACTGAATGATCTAATTTTCAAAAACAATCCAGGCGAGTTTAACTTTTTTACTGGACGATTGTTTTGAACTTAACATGTATATCTTTTCCAGTTGCTTCTGACACATATGTGTCACTAGGCTAAATGCATGAACTTCTTATGGAAAGCTTATAACGCGCCATATTCCTGCCTGAAATTTCATAAGTACCCTTAACTTTAAAATTGTTTTTCTGAACATGTTTATTATTTTTAAATTGTCATATACCTCAACAACTTGCATGTTAACCTGGCCCGTACATGCGTTGCATCATGTCTCTATGTCTTTTAAATTAAAAAATCATTTGGATCGCTGGTAACATCTTTAATAAACCCGTCATAGTCATTAATGCTATACGGTTTTGGGTTTATGAATTGGTCTATCATATTGGTAACCTAGAAACACGAACATAGTTTAGATAATAAAGTTAAAAATTTGAGTACTAGTATACTGCCTTAGTATAATAACTGATCTGTCAGGTAGTTGTTGGCCAAACAAAAATTTAGGATTAAAACTCCTGAGCCTACTACTAAAATTAACACTATGTAAACGAGTGTTTTCAAATTGCGATTTATAATATAATTAGGCATCTCGGATTCTTTAACGCTACAAACTTCTATTTTAGAAGCACATAAAACAATACCTATTTTCAACTGGCTACTCCTCAATCAACACTATAACTAGTTTAACGTAATGGTTTCAGGATATCGTCATAAAGCATTGTCATGATTTGACAATCACGTAATATGATTGATAAAATTGATGAAACTATTAACAAAATCGGTCAGCAAATCGACTTGTAATTATCATTAAATAGTGTTGTTTTCTCGGTATCTTCATCCATTACAGATTATTTTCAGTATGTTTCTCGATCAGTTGCTCATTCAGTAAGTATCTCAAAACCTTGTCAGTCTAATTGGAGGTTTAGCGACACAATCATGCATGCAAATCATCAGTATAAGCAGTCGAGCAAATCTCCTGCAAACTGAAAACATAAATGTCGAATTTACCCCAACACTGACTAAGGTTCAAGCCATTATCATAGACATGAGTTGGGAGTGTACTCCACTTGGTTACAATTTATGTTCTCCCTGGTAATCACATGAGCATCACTCACTGTTAATCATCTTGTAAAAACTTATTTAGCCGAATACATCGTGAAGCACCACATCACCTAGAAATGTGGCACATAGGCTTAACTGATTTTAATTACTTATAATCACTATGTCTCAATGAAACAGCATTCCGTCATACTAAACTGACACTTGCAACTAACTTGTATGTACCATCAGCCGATAGGTATGAATATAAATAAATAGTCTAGGGCAAATCAGAACATTGATTCTAGAGCATATCTCTTACGAATACACTCATGTTTAACGAATCGCTCTTATCTATCTGTCCAAAATCCACATAATTATTACTTTTCACGTATTTAAACATTTTTGATAACAATTTATATGTACTAGTAGTATCACTAGATTCTATCATAATCAAGTGAAAATAAGGTCGAGAAAATCTCCCCATATCTAAATAAACCATATCAAACTAACTGGAACACTAGTTGGAATTCTTCTCCGCGCTTATACTTTTGTTATTTCAGTTAGCCTACTAATACAGATGCAATTGGAAATCAATGCATGGACAACTTACCGGCACATACGTTATTTGATTTCATAATTTAGACCAAATATAATACCAGTTTTAACATTTCTACAATATTGTTTTTAATATTTCTAAACAGGAAATGTTTATTAACCTACGGCTGTTACTACGTACCTTACGGCGACTTATCAAAATATCCCTATACGGAGTCATTTCATTATAATTATAATCCCGCTTTGTTTAGCTCAAATAATCTCCGCCCAAATTTTCATTTTAAGCGTGTTAAGCATTAAACCAGACACTTTAAAATTATTACGTGTGTTTCCCGACCAGATGCTGCCGCCTTCTTTTTGATTTATTTTTCAGTTCATCAATACCCGGATGATTCTTATTCTTCTTGCTAACGTCCGGCGCGCGACAATCCCGCAAAAATTGCTATCGAACAAACGTCACGTTGATTCTGGTGGGAGAGTAGTGTAGTGGCATTGGGCCCTACCACGAGACAATATGAGAAATAGAAATTAAACATTTAACGCGGAGAAATACAGAAGAATGGAGAAGACGGGGAGAATGAGTTGAATTAGTCCGAGTTGATCGGATGGCATGGCTCGGCCTTGCAGGCGTGGTCCCTGCTGAATGTTATCTTATATCTTTTATTCATATTAAATATATTGTTCCATATCTAGCCTCAGCTTGTTCTCCATCGTGTATTGGTAATTGTTACGATGCGATGAGGTAGTATAGATAATAATGTGAATTCCATGTAAGATCTTATAGATTAGGCAGTTGCATCATGACTAATCTACAATTTAAGGATTATGTCTATTATTAGAGCAGTGCTAATAGCATAGTAGACCGTAATTCTACATTGGTAAGCCCGACTAAAGAAACGCAACCTATTATTATTTCTCATTTTCACTTTGATTTTCTCGATTGATATTTACTTTTGCCAAACCATTAAACTAACACTCCTCTGATTAATGGTCATATGTTTCATCGTAATGTTATATTGATTAGTTCTCATAACTTACTAGCTCAATCAATAATGAAAACTGGTCATTTACATTAATTAATTGGCTTTTGATGGTTCGTTAACAAGCTTTAGTAGCATTTAGATGCTTCAGAGAAATTAACTTGTTTTAACATCAAGCTGTAGCAAATATGATCTGCAAATAACCTCAATATACATTGACTAACCATGCAACTAAGGACTAAATGGTTATCTGGATCTAATTCTTAGTGCTCCTTCACTTAACACATTCTGTCTTAAACTATGCGCTATCCTGTCATATTTTTTCTTCGGACCACTGCCTGCCTAATTTCCAGTTCACGAGTTCCATTGCCAAACAACAAGGATGACACTTCTACAAAAACATACATCATTTTAGATGGCTTGTTCAATGGCAACCACACAACTATCTGGATTCATTCAATTGTTCTGATCCGAACGAGTGACAAAAACGTCAGCGGCACCAAGGACCCTGGAATTAATTACCATACTGCATGTTTTATTCTGGATGCTTTTGGATCATTACTACTCACGAATGGCATTACATATGTCGTCTACTGAATGATCTAATTTTCAAAAACAATCCAGGCGAGTTTAACTGTTTTACTGGACGATTGTTTTGAACTTAACATGTATATCTTTTCCAGTTGCTTCTGACACATATGTGTCACTAGGCTAAATGCATGAACTTCTTATGGAAAGCTTATAACGCGCCATATTCCTGCCTGAAATTTCATAAGTACCCTTAACTTTAAAATTGTTTTTCTGAACATGTTTATTATTTTTAAATTGTCATATACCTCAACAACTTGCATGTTAACCTGGCCCGTACATGCGTTGCATCATGTCTCTATGTCTTTTAAATTAAAAAATCATTTGGATCGCTGGTAACATCTTCAATAAACCCGTCATAGTCATTATTGCTATACGGTTTTGGGTTCACGAATTGGTCTATCATATTAGTAACCTAGAAACACGAACATAGTTTAGATAATAAAGTTAAAAATTTGAGTACTAGCATACTGCCTTAGTATAATAACTGAGCTGTCAGGTAGTTGTTGGCCAAACAAAAATTTAGGATTAAAACTCCTGAGCCTACTACTAAAATTAACACTATGTAAACGAGTGTTTTCAAATTGCGATTTATAATATAATTAGGCATCTCGGATTCTTTAACGCTACAAACTTCTATTTTAGAAGCACATAAAACAATACCTATTTTCAACTGGCTACTCCTCAATCAACACTATAACTAGTTTAACGTAATGGTTTCAGGATATCGTCATAAAGCATTGTCATGATTTGACAATCACGTAATATGATTGATAAAATTGATGAAACTATTAACAAAATCGGTCAGCAAATCGACTTGTAATTATCATTAAATAGTGTTGTTTTCTCGGTATCTTCATCCATTACAGATTATTTTCAGTATGTTTCTCGATCAGTTGCTCATTCAGTAAGTATCTCAAAACCTTGTCAGTCTAATTGGAGGTTTAGCGACACAATCATGCATGCAAATCATCAGTATAAGCAGTCGAGCAAATCTCCTGCAAACTGAAAACATAAATGTCGAATTTACCCCAACACTGACTAAGGTTCAAGCCATTATCATAGACATGAGTTGGGAGTGTACTCCACTTGGTTACAATTTATGTTCTCCCTGGTAATCACATGAGCATCACTCACTGTTAATCATCTTGTAAAAACTTATTTAGCCGAATACATCGTGAAGCACCACATCACCTAGAAATGTGGCACATAGGCTTAACTGATTTGAATTACTTATAATCACTATGTCTCAATGAAACAGCATTCCGTCATACTAAACTGACACTTGCAACTAACTTGTATGTACCATCAGCCGATAGGTATGAATATAAATAAATAGTCTAGGGCAAATCAGAACATTGATTCTAGAGCATATCTCTTACGAATACACTCATGTTTAACGAATCGCTCTTATCTATCTGTCCAAAATCCACATAATTATTACTTTTCACGTATTTAAACATTTTTGATAACAATTTATATGTACTAGTAGTATCACTAGATTCTATCATAATCAAGTGAAAATAAGGTCGAGAAAATCTCCCCATATCTAAATAAACCATATCAAACTAACTGGAACACTAGTTGGAATTCTTCTCCGCGCTTATACTTTTGTTATTTCAGTTAGCCTACTAATACAGATGCAATTGGAAATCAATGCATGGACAACTTACCGGCACATACGTTATTTGATTTCATAATTTAGACCAAATATAATACCAGTTTTAACATTTCTACAATATTGATTGTTTTTAATATTCATAAACATTAAATGTTATTAACATACGGATATTACTAACTATCTTACGGTGACTTATTAAAATATCCCTATACGGAGTCATTTCATTATAATTATAATCCTGCTTTGTTTAGCTCAAATAATCTCCGCCCAACTTCTCATTTTAAGCGTGTTAAACACTAAACCAGACACTTTAAAATTATTACGTGTGTTTCCCGACCAGATGCTGCCGCCTTCTTCTTGATTTATCTTTGAGTCCATCAATACCCAGAGGATTCTTATTATTCTTGCTAACCTCCGGCGCGCGACGATCACACACAATTTGGTATCAACCAACGTCACGTTGATTCTGGTGGAAGAGTAGTGTAGTGGCATTGGGCCCTACCACGAGACAATATGAGAAACAGATATTAAACATTTAACGCGGAGAAATACAGAGGAATGGAGAAGGCGGGGAGAATGAATTGAATTAATCGGAATTGATCGGTGGCATGGCTCGGCCAAGCAGGCGTGGTCCCTGCTCACTATCATCTTATATATTTTATTCATATGAAATATATTGTTCCATATCTAGCCTGAGCTTGTTCTCCATCGTGTATTGGTAATTGTTACGATGCGATGAGGTAGTGTAGATAATAATGTGAATTCCATGTAAGATCTTATAGATTAGGCAGTTGCATCATGACTAATCTACAATTTAAGGATTATGTCTATTATTAGAGCAGTGCTAATAGCATAGTAGACCGTAATTCTACATTGGTAAGCCCGACTAAAGAAACGCAACCTATTATTATTTCTCATTTTCACTTTGATTTTCTCGATTGATATTTACTTTTGCCAAACCATTAAACTAACACTCCTCTGATTAATGGTCATATGTTTCATCGTAATGTTATATTGATTAGTTCTCATAACTTACTAGCTCAATCAATAATGAAAACTGGTCATTTACATTAATTAATTGGCTTTTGATGGTTCGTTAACAAGCTTTAGTAGCATTTAGATGCTTCAGAGAAATTAACTTGTTTTAACATCAAGCTCTAGCAAATATGATCTGCAAATAACCTCAATATACATTGACTAACCATGCAACTAAGGACTAAATGGTTATCTGGATCTAATTCTTAGTGCTCCTTCACTTAACACATTCTGTCTTAAACTATGCGCTATCCTGTCATATTTTTTCTTCGGACCACTGCCTGCCTAATTTCCAGTTCACGAGTTCCATTGCCAAACAACAAGGATGACACTTCTACAAAAACATACATCATTTTAGATGGCTTGTTCAATGGCAACCACACAACTATCTGGATTCATTCAATTGTTCCGATCCGAACGAGTGACAAAAACGTCAGCGGCACCAAGGACCCTGGAATTAATTACCATACTGCATGTTTTATTCTGGATGCTTTTGGATCATTACTACTCACGAATGGCATTACATATGTCGTCTACTGAATGATCTAATTTTCAAAAACAATCCAGGCGAGTTTAACTTTTTTACTGGACGATTGTTTTGAACTTAACATGTATATCTTTTCCAGTTGCTTCTGACACATATGTGTCACTAGGCTAAATGCATGAACTTCTTATGGAAAGCTTATAACGCGCCATATTCCTGCCTGAAATTTCATAAGTACCCTTAACTTTAAAATTGTTTTTCTGAACATGTTTATTATTTTTAAATTGTCATATACCTCAACAACTTGCATGTTAACCTGGCCCGTACATGCGTTGCATCATGTCTCTATGTCTTTTAAATTAAAAAATCATTTGGATCGCTGGTAACATCTTTAATAAACCCGTCATAGTCATTAATGCTATACGGTTTTGGGTTTATGAATTGGTCTATCATATTGGTAACCTAGAAACACGAACATAGTTTAGATAATAAAGTTAAAAATTTGAGTACTAGTATACTGCCTTAGTATAATAACTGATCTGTCAGGTAGTTGTTGGCCAAACAAAAATTTAGGATTAAAACTCCTGAGCCTACTACTAAAATTAACACTATGTAAACGAGTGTTTTCAAATTGCGATTTATAATATAATTAGGCATCTCGGATTCTTTAACGCTACAAACTTCTATTTTAGAAGCACATAAAACAATACCTATTTTCAACTGGCTACTCCTCAATCAACACTATAACTAGTTTAACGTAATGGTTTCAGGATATCGTCATAAAGCATTGTCATGATTTGACAATCACGTAATATGATTGATAAAATTGATGAAACTATTAACAAAATCGGTCAGCAAATCGACTTGTAATTATCATTAAATAGTGTTGTTTTCTCGGTATCTTCATCCATTACAGATTATTTTCAGTATGTTTCTCGATCAGTTGCTCATTCAGTAAGTATCTCAAAACCTTGTCAGTCTAATTGGAGGTTTAGCGACACAATCATGCATGCAAATCATCAGTATAAGCAGTCGAGCAAATCTCCTGCAAACTGAAAACATAAATGTCGAATTTACCCCAACACTGACTAAGGTTCAAGCCATTATCATAGACATGAGTTGGGAGTGTACTCCACTTGGTTACAATTTATGTTCTCCCTGGTAATCACATGAGCATCACTCACTGTTAATCATCTTGTAAAAACTTATTTAGCCGAATACATCGTGAAGCACCACATCACCTAGAAATGTGGCACATAGGCTTAACTGATTTTAATTACTTATAATCACTATGTCTCAATGAAACAGCATTCCGTCATACTAAACTGACACTTGCAACTAACTTGTATGTACCATCAGCCGATAGGTATGAATATAAATAAATAGTCTAGGGCAAATCAGAACATTGATTCTAGAGCATATCTCTTACGAATACACTCATGTTTAACGAATCGCTCTTATCTATCTGTCCAAAATCCACATAATTATTACTTTTCACGTATTTAAACATTTTTGATAACAATTTATATGTACTAGTAGTATCACTAGATTCTATCATAATCAAGTGAAAATAAGGTCGAGAAAATCTCCCCATATCTAAATAAACCATATCAAACTAACTGGAACACTAGTTGGAATTCTTCTCCGCGCTTATACTTTTGTTATTTCAGTTAGCCTACTAATACAGATGCAATTGGAAATCAATGCATGGACAACTTACCGGCACATACGTTATTTGATTTCATAATTTAGACCAAATATAATACCAGTTTTAACATTTCTACAATATTGTTTTTAATATTTCTAAACAGGAAATGTTATTAACCTACGGCTGTTACTACGTACCTTACGGCGACTTATCAAAATATCCCTATACGGAGTCATTTCATTATAATTATAATCCCGCTTTGTTTAGCTCAAATAATCTCCGCCCAAATTTTCATTTTAAGCGTGTTAAGCATTAAACCAGACACTTTAAAATTATTACGTGTGTTTCCCGACCAGATGCTGCCGCCTTCTTTTTGATTTATTTTTCAGTTCATCAATACCCGGATGATTCTTATTCTTCTTGCTAACGTCCGGCGCGCGACAATCCCGCAAAAATTGCTATCGAACAAACGTCACGTTGATTCTGGTGGGAGAGTAGTGTAGTGGCATTGGGCCCTACCACGAGACAATATGAGAAATAGAAATTAAACATTTAACGCGGAGAAATACAGAAGAATGGAGAAGACGGGGAGAATGAGTTGAATTAGTCCGAGTTGATCGGATGGCATGGCTCGGCCTTGCAGGCGTGGTCCCCGCTGAATGTTATCTTATATCTTTTATTCATATTAAATATATTGTTCCATATCTAGCCTCAGCTTGTTCTCCATCGTGTATTGGTAATTGTTACGATGCGATGAGGTAGTGTAGATAATAATGTGAATTCCATGTAAGATCTTATAGATTAGGCAGTTGCATCATGACTAATCTACAATTTAAGGATTATGTCTATTATTAGAGCAGTGCTAATAGCATAGTAGACCGTAATTCTACATTGGTAAGCCCGACTAAAGAAACGCAACCTATTATTATTTCTCATTTTCACTTTGATTTTCTCGATTGATATTTACTTTTGCCAAACCATTAAACTAACACTCCTCTGATTAATGGTCATATGTTTCATCGTAATGTTATATTGATTAGTTCTCATAACTTACTAGCTCAATCAATAATGAAAACTGGTCATTTACATTAATTAATTGGCTTTTGATGGTTCGTTAACAAGCTTTAGTAGCATTTAGATGCTTCAGAGAAATTAACTTGTTTTAACATCAAGCTCTAGCAAATATGATCTGCAAATAACCTCAATATACATTGACTAACCATGCAACTAAGGACTAAATGGTTATCTGGATCTAATTCTTAGTGCTCCTTCACTTAACACATTCTGTCTTAAACTATGCGCTATCCTGTCATATTAGTCCGAGTTGATCGGATGGCATGGCTCGGCCTTGCAGGCGTGGTCCCCGCTGAATGTTATCTTATATCTTTTATTCATATTAAATATATTGTTCCATATCTAGCCTCAGCTTGTTCTCCATCGTGTATTGGTAATTGTTACGATGCGATGAGGTAGTATAGATAATAATGTGAATTCCATGTAAGATCTTATAGATTAGGCAGTTGCATCATGACTAATCTACAATTTAAGGATTATGTCTATTATTAGAGCAGTGCTAATAGCATTGTAGACCGTAATTCTACAAATACATGTAACTTGTGGACGTGCTCTTTTTTTTAGTTCTGATCATTGTGATACTTGCATTCTACCTAAAGAATGTGGCTAGCTTGGAAAAAGTACGCTCTTACATCGAACAAAGAAATTTAAATACGAGAATGACTGAGACGAAAATATGTTAAATCTAGGAAAGGTATCTTATAAAACAAACTGAGTTTTACTTCTGATGACTCATTGGAAAACGCCATTTATGTTGCCACTTGTTATCTTGAATTTCGTTTTGATGTTTTCCGTTCCACAGCAACTGTTTTTGCAATTTTTGACTGGATTACATCCCTGCAATTAAAACAACAACGAAGGGAATAAAAGAATGTACGTGGAGAAAAACTCCACTGAATTTCGAAAGCTGAACGATCTAATAAACCAAAAGATTAGACGTCTGAATTCAATGTTTACTCAGAAACCCATTTCTTGTAAAAACTCTCCAACTATGTGGAAACTATATGAAATGCTTGTAGGCCAGTTAAAACAGGAATCTGGAAGAACTGAACACTCCTTGACTCTTGTATCAACTAATGGCCTTGGTAATATCTGATTAACTTCGGGTCACTAGAATGCGACAAAATCCTATCCACAATCCTGAAACAATGCGCGGAAGCCACCACCACACCGGTGCGTGACTCATTTAAGCACTAACCAGACTCACGGTAACTTCTGAGAGACTGGAAATAGGCTACTCATTCAAATCTTCAAAGAGTGAGATAGAAAAGGTTTGGTCTGTTACAGACAAATAGCATTACACTTAATAATGTCGAAGGTAATGGGACGACTGTTTAGTTTTAGTAAAGACAGGTCTTATGAGTTCAGTCTTTTCATAGAATGGGACAGTTGGATGTTATGCTAGGATTAAGTAATATCGGTTCATGTACTTTAACATAGAAGCGCACGTAATTCTCATTAAGTTTAAGAGATGGTTTACATTGATCCACCTCTATCTTGGTTCCAAAGCTACCTAGAGAACAGATTGTTTTGAGCCGGGGTATATAGAGTGCACACAAGCTGGAGGGTTTCAACATCAGGAGTTACACAGGGGACAATATTAAGTCCACTACTGGTCTTGATATTTATTAACTACCTGTTAGATGAAATTGGCTAAGCGTGGACGATATGAAGTTATAGAGATCTGTAAAAAGCTAGGAGGATTCATTTAAGCTTCAAAGGGAACTCACGACTTTGGAAGAATGGGCAGTCAACAGTAGGTTAAAACTTAATCCTTTAAAATATCATTTCATAAACACCCAGCCCCATTTGAAGTGAACTTATGTTCTTTATGAAAATCCACTCTTCATTGTCTCCTAGGAACACAATCTTGGACTATTAGCTACAGAAAGTGAGCGCTAGGTGAAAGTGAAAAGGGAATGAGTCCAGAGCTAACTCAACTTTCCGCTTTATGCGTATGTAACTTGGCACAATCACACCAGCGTTTTTAAAACATACGCAAGTCCTTACCTTGAAGTCCACAATGACGTTTCACCTCCTCTCTTCAAAAGAGATATAAACTCCTTGAACCAAACACGAAACTAGGGAATCAGGTAGGTGACAAGTCTTAAACATAAATCTTACAGGGACAGACTCCCACACCTCGGATTATTCTCGTTGAGCTACAGTTCAATAAGCGGTGATCTGATATTGGAATACAAAATATTAAGTACGTCAAGCCGCCTCAACCCGAACATTTTATTAGAACATTATCACTACCCCCCTCGAGTTAACCCTCGGAGACTGCACACCAAAGAGCAAACACCTAGATACGTTCTCATTCTTCCACATTGAGTTGCTTACATTCTGACTGCTTTCCCAGCCAAAGTGACTACAGCCCCATCAGTGGATATCCTTAGGATGAGACTTGACAAGCCCGTATTCACATATGGATTACACAATTTAACCGACCTATTGCACTTAGTGCTGAGGACTAACAGGGGGCGGGAATTATATATATTGCGGTACATGTGTCGAGCTGATGTTGCTTTGTTTGTTTGACCATTCTTTTTAACTATGGTCGTTTCAAACTCAAAAAAGAATATTGAGGGTTGTAAACTACCGGTAAAACTACCGGACTCTGACTTCTTCCGTAACACATTTTTGAGTGTAAATAACATTACTAGATAATGCCGAGATTTTGGGTACCCGTGATGTAGGTGATTGTACATACTATTACGTCCACTATGATGACTGTAAGCCATTATGATTTCTTTATTTTCTTTTACAAGATAATAAACGACTGGATGAATGGGTTAGTGCAGATCGCCTCGACTTTTCTAAAATAGAACGACCATTAAAGAAATCGACAAAAGAACCTGTCACTCCTGTTTTCAGCTTATCTTCCACCGAGGATGAAGTTATTAGTTCAGCAGAGCTCCGAACGTCAGATTCGGATCTGGTTTGTGCTTTCATCAGAGATTAATTCGTTTTTTAGAACCCTCCTCTGAAATGTCGTAGCTCCAGCTCCTCTAGTTTGACTCAACTCAAAAGGAAACGACCACCTGACGATATCTATGAAGGACCTATACATTTAACACTACAAAACGACGTGAACGATCTTGTGTTCGATGACTCTCCAACGTCTGCTGGAAAACCCAGGCAAACAGGCAGTATGGTTTCTAGCCACCATGAACAAGATACTGTTACGAGAATGAGAAATCTGGAATGGATTGAATTAGGAAGATATCGAATTAAACCATGGTACTTTTCCCCATATCCGCAGGAATTAGCAAGTGTTCCGTGTGTATATATATGCGAATTCTGTTTGAAGTATTTGAAGAGTTTCACATGTCTGCGCAGACACCTGGTTTGAATTATTATCATTTTTCATTACTTTTAGGCTAAATGTACACTAAGAAATCCTCCTGGAAACGAGGTTTACCGCAAATTGCCTCACAGTTTTTTCGAGATCGATGGACGTAAAAATAAAGTGGGTTCACTCAACTAAAATAATTATCTTCAGACTTACGCGCAACACCTTTGTCTACTTGCGAAACTGTTCTTGGATCACAAAACCTTGTATTACGATACAGATCCATTCTTATTTTACGTTCTTTGCGAAATAGACTCACGTGGTTACCATCTAGTTGGATATTTCTCAAAAGAAAAAGAATCTTCTGAAGATTACAATGTGGCATGCATCTTAGTACTGCCACCTTTTCAACGAAAAGGTTATGGAAAATATTTGATTGAATTTAGTAAGTTGCGCAAAAATCCAGCATTTTGCAACTTATGCTTTTTTAAGAATTTAAAGCAATTAGTCCCTTTTATAAATTTTGATAGAACAATGAGAAGACGGAGTTGATCTGAAAAATGTGATGTATTTGCGCTATACATTTCGAACAATCTGGTCACACATATACTTGTCAGGGCATTTTATATGAAAATTAATAAAGGTCAATTACATGAAAGTTAAAGTACAAACAAAAATAACAAAGGAGAGAGAAAGGATAAGAAATTTTCGCATTATCCTAGGCCATAGAATGACTCAAGGATTACCAAGGTAACTTCAAGGTTACGACAAATTGTTTTTGTACACATAAAGGGGGCTTACATTTACGAATAGCCAAGGCTTCTATAAACTTAAGAATTCGTCCTTGACAATTTCTATACAACGTTTTAAAAGCTGGATTAATATCAATCTTGTGCCCCGTTTCAATTATCTGTTTCGCTAGTGTAGTGTAGTGGCATTGGGCCCTACCACGAGACAATATGAGAAATAGAAATTAAACATTTAACGCGGAGAAATACAGAAGAATGGAGAAGACGGGGAGAATGAGTTGAATTAGTCCGAGTTGATCGGATGGCATGGCTCGGCCTTGCAGGCGTGGTCCCCGCTGAATGTTATCTTATATCTTTTATTCATATTAAATATATTGTTCCATATCTAGCCTCAGCTTGTTCTCCATCGTGTATTGGTAATTGTTACGATGCGATGAGGTAGTGTAGATAATAATGTGAATTCCATGTAAGATCTTATAGATTAGGCAGTTGCATCATGACTAATCTACAATTTAAGGATTATGTCTATTATTAGAGCAGTGCTAATAGCATAGTAGACCGTAATTCTACATTGGTAAGCCCGACTAAAGAAACGCAACCTATTATTATTTCTCATTTTCACTTTGATTTTCTCGATTGATATTTACTTTTGCCAAACCATTAAACTAACACTCCTCTGATTAATGGTCATATGTTTCATCGTAATGTTATATTGATTAGTTCTCATAACTTACTAGCTCAATCAATAATGAAAACTGGTCATTTACATTAATTAATTGGCTTTTGATGGTTCGTTAACAAGCTTTAGTAGCATTTAGATGCTTCAGAGAAATTAACTTGTTTTAACATCAAGCTCTAGCAAATATGATCTGCAAATAACCTCAATATACATTGACTAACCATGCAACTAAGGACTAAATGGTTATCTGGATCTAATTCTTAGTGCTCCTTCACTTAACACATTCTGTCTTAAACTATGCGCTATCCTGTCATATTTTTTCTTCGGACCACTGCCTGCCTAATTTCCAGTTCACGAGTTCCATTGCCAAACAACAAGGATGACACTTCTACAAAAACATACATCATTTTAGATGGCTTGTTCAATGGCAACCACACAACTATCTGGATTCATTCAATTGTTCCGATCCGAACGAGTGACAAAAACGTCAGCGGCACCAAGGACCCTGGAATTAATTACCATACTGCATGTTTTATTCTGGATGCTTTTGGATCATTACTACTCACGAATGGCATTACATATGTCGTCTACTGAATGATCTAATTTTCAAAAACAATCCAGGCGAGTTTAACTTTTTTACTGGACGATTGTTTTGAACTTAACATGTATATCTTTTCCAGTTGCTTCTGACACATATGTGTCACTAGGCTAAATGCATGAACTTCTTATGGAAAGCTTATAACGCGCCATATTCCTGCCTGAAATTTCATAAGTACCCTTAACTTTAAAATTGTTTTTCTGAACATGTTTATTATTTTTAAATTGTCATATACCTCAACAACTTGCATGTTAACCTGGCCCGTACATGCGTTGCATCATGTCTCTATGTCTTTTAAATTAAAAAATCATTTGGATCGCTGGTAACATCTTTAATAAACCCGTCATAGTCATTAATGCTATACGGTTTTGGGTTTATGAATTGGTCTATCATATTGGTAACCTAGAAACACGAACATAGTTTAGATAATAAAGTTAAAAATTTGAGTACTAGTATACTGCCTTAGTATAATAACTGATCTGTCAGGTAGTTGTTGGCCAAACAAAAATTTAGGATTAAAACTCCTGAGCCTACTACTAAAATTAACACTATGTAAACGAGTGTTTTCAAATTGCGATTTATAATATAATTAGGCATCTCGGATTCTTTAACGCTACAAACTTCTATTTTAGAAGCACATAAAACAATACCTATTTTCAACTGGCTACTCCTCAATCAACACTATAACTAGTTTAACGTAATGGTTTCAGGATATCGTCATAAAGCATTGTCATGATTTGACAATCACGTAATATGATTGATAAAATTGATGAAACTATTAACAAAATCGGTCAGCAAATCGACTTGTAATTATCATTAAATAGTGTTGTTTTCTCGGTATCTTCATCCATTACAGATTATTTTCAGTATGTTTCTCGATCAGTTGCTCATTCAGTAAGTATCTCAAAACCTTGTCAGTCTAATTGGAGGTTTAGCGACACAATCATGCATGCAAATCATCAGTATAAGCAGTCGAGCAAATCTCCTGCAAACTGAAAACATAAATGTCGAATTTACCCCAACACTGACTAAGGTTCAAGCCATTATCATAGACATGAGTTGGGAGTGTACTCCACTTGGTTACAATTTATGTTCTCCCTGGTAATCACATGAGCATCACTCACTGTTAATCATCTTGTAAAAACTTATTTAGCCGAATACATCGTGAAGCACCACATCACCTAGAAATGTGGCACATAGGCTTAACTGATTTCAATTACTTATAATCACTATGTCTCAATGAAACAGCATTCCGTCATACTAAACTGACACTTGCAACTAACTTGTATGTACCATCAGCCGATAGGTATGAATATAAATAAATAGTCTAGGGCAAATCAGAACATTGATTCTAGAGCATATCTCTTACGAATACACTCATGTTTAACGAATCGCTCTTATCTATCTGTCCAAAATCCACATAATTATTACTTTTCACGTATTTAAACATTTTTGATAACAATTTATATGTACTAGTAGTATCACTAGATTCTATCATAATCAAGTGAAAATAAGGTCGAGAAAATCTCCCCATATCTAAATAAACCATATCAAACTAACTGGAACACTAGTTGGAATTCTTCTCCGCGCTTATACTTTTGTTATTTCAGTTAGCCTACTAATACAGATGCAATTGGAAATCAATGCATGGACAACTTACCGGCACATACGTTATTTGATTTCATAATTTAGACCAAATATAATACCAGTTTTAACATTTCTACAATATTGTTTTTAATATTTCTAAACAGGAAATGTTATTAACCTACGGCTGTTACTACGTACCTTACGGCGACTTATCAAAATATCCCTATACGGAGTCATTTCATTATAATTATAATCCCGCTTTGTTTAGCTCAAATAATCTCCGCCCAAATTTTCATTTTAAGCGTGTTAAGCATTAAACCAGACACTTTAAAATTATTACGTGTGTTTCCCGACCAGATGCTGCCGCCTTCTTTTTGATTTATTTTTCAGTTCATCAATACCCGGATGATTCTTATTCTTCTTGCTAACGTCCGGCGCGCGACAATCCCGCAAAAATTGCTATCGAACAAACGTCACGTTGATTCTGGTGGGAGAGTAGTGTAGTGGCATTGGGCCCTACCACGAGACAATATGAGAAATAGAAATTAAACATTTAACGCGGAGAAGTACAGAAGAATGGAGAAGGCGGGGAGAATGAGTTGAATTAGTCCGAGTTGATCGGATGGCATGGCTCGGCCTTGCAGGCGTGGTCCCCGCTGAATGTTATCTTATATCTTTTATTCATATTAAATATATTGTTCCATATCTAGCCTCAGCTTGTTCTCCATCGTGTATTGGTAATTGTTACGATGCGATGAGGTAGTGTAGATAATAATGTGAATTCCATGTAAGATCTTATAGATTAGGCAGTTGCATCATGACTAATCTACAATTTAAGGATTATGTCTATTATTAGAGCAGTGCTAATAGCATAGTAGACCGTAATTCTACATTGGTAAGCCCGACTAAAGAAACGCAACCTATTATTATTTCTCATTTTCACTTTGATTTTCTCGATTGATATTTACTTTTGCCAAACCATTAAACTAACACTCCTCTGATTAATGGTCATATGTTTCATCGTAATGTTATATTGATTAGTTCTCATAACTTACTAGCTCAATCAATAATGAAAACTGGTCATTTACATTAATTAATTGGCTTTTGATGGTTCGTTAACAAGCTTTAGTAGCATTTAGATGCTTCAGAGAAATTAACTTGTTTTAACATCAAGCTCTAGCAAATATGATCTGCAAATAACCTCAATATACATTGACTAACCATGCAACTAAGGACTAAATGGTTATCTGGATCTAATTCTTAGTGCTCCTTCACTTAACACATTCTGTCTTAAACTATGCGCTATCCTGTCATATTAGTCCGAGTTGATCGGATGGCATGGCTCGGCCTTGCAGGCGTGGTCCCCGCTGAATGTTATCTTATATCTTTTATTCATATTAAATATATTGTTCCATATCTAGCCTCAGCTTGTTCTCCATCGTGTATTGGTAATTGTTACGATGCGATGAGGTAGTATAGATAATAATGTGAATTCCATGTAAGATCTTATAGATTAGGCAGTTGCATCATGACTAATCTACAATTTAAGGATTATGTCTATTATTAGAGCAGTGCTAATAGCATTGTAGACCGTAATTCTACAAATACATGTAACTTGTGGACGTGCTCTTTTTTTTAGTTCTGATCATTGTGATACTTGCATTCTACCTAAAGAATGTGGCTAGCTTGGAAAAAGTACGCTCTTACATCGAACAAAGAAATTTAAATACGAGAATGACTGAGACGAAAATATGTTAAATCTAGGAAAGGTATCTTATAAAACAAACTGAGTTTTACTTCTGATGACTCATTGGAAAACGCCATTTATGTTGCCACTTGTTATCTTGAATTTCGTTTTGATGTTTTCCGTTCCACAGCAACTGTTTTTGCAATTTTTGACTGGATTACATCCCTGCAATTAAAACAACAACGAAGGGAATAAAAGAATGTACGTGGAGAAAAACTCCACTGAATTTCGAAAGCTGAACGATCTAATAAACCAAAAGATTAGACGTCTGAATTCAATGTTTACTCAGAAACCCATTTCTTGTAAAAACTCTCCAACTATGTGGAAACTATATGAAATGCTTGTAGGCCAGTTAAAACAGGAATCTGGAAGAACTGAACACTCCTTGACTCTTGTATCAACTAATGGCCTTGGTAATATCTGATTAACTTCGGGTCACTAGAATGCGACAAAATCCTATCCACAATCCTGAAACAATGCGCGGAAGCCACCACCACACCGGTGCGTGACTCATTTAAGCACTAACCAGACTCACGGTAACTTCTGAGAGACTGGAAATAGGCTACTCATTCAAATCTTCAAAGAGTGAGATAGAAAAGGTTTGGTCTGTTACAGACAAATAGCATTACACTTAATAATGTCGAAGGTAATGGGACGACTGTTTAGTTTTAGTAAAGACAGGTCTTATGAGTTCAGTCTTTTCATAGAATGGGACAGTTGGATGTTATGCTAGGATTAAGTAATATCGGTTCATGTACTTTAACATAGAAGCGCACGTAATTCTCATTAAGTTTAAGAGATGGTTTACATTGATCCACCTCTATCTTGGTTCCAAAGCTACCTAGAGAACAGATTGTTTTGAGCCGGGGTATATAGAGTGCACACAAGCTGGAGGGTTTCAACATCAGGAGTTACACAGGGGACAATATTAAGTCCACTACTGGTCTTGATATTTATTAACTACCTGTTAGATGAAATTGGCTAAGCGTGGACGATATGAAGTTATAGAGATCTGTAAAAAGCTAGGAGGATTCATTTAAGCTTCAAAGGGAACTCACGACTTTGGAAGAATGGGCAGTCAACAGTAGGTTAAAACTTAATCCTTTAAAATATCATTTCATAAACACCCAGCCCCATTTGAAGTGAACTTATGTTCTTTATGAAAATCCACTCTTCATTGTCTCCTAGGAACACAATCTTGGACTATTAGCTACAGAAAGTGAGCGCTAGGTGAAAGTGAAAAGGGAATGAGTCCAGAGCTAACTCAACTTTCCGCTTTATGCGTATGTAACTTGGCACAATCACACCAGCGTTTTTAAAACATACGCAAGTCCTTACCTTGAAGTCCACAATGACGTTTCACCTCCTCTCTTCAAAAGAGATATAAACTCCTTGAACCAAACACGAAACTAGGGAATCAGGTAGGTGACAAGTCTTAAACATAAATCTTACAGGGACAGACTCCCACACCTCGGATTATTCTCGTTGAGCTACAGTTCAATAAGCGGTGATCTGATATTGGAATACAAAATATTAAGTACGTCAAGCCGCCTCAACCCGAACATTTTATTAGAACATTATCACTACCCCCCTCGAGTTAACCCTCGGAGACTGCACACCAAAGAGCAAACACCTAGATACGTTCTCATTCTTCCACATTGAGTTGCTTACATTCTGACTGCTTTCCCAGCCAAAGTGACTACAGCCCCATCAGTGGATATCCTTAGGATGAGACTTGACAAGCCCGTATTCACATATGGATTACACAATTTAACCGACCTATTGCACTTAGTGCTGAGGACTAACAGGGGGCGGGAATTATATATATTGCGGTACATGTGTCGAGCTGATGTTGCTTTGTTTGTTTGACCATTCTTTTTAACTATGGTCGTTTCAAACTCAAAAAAGAATATTGAGGGTTGTAAACTACCGGTAAAACTACCGGACTCTGACTTCTTCCGTAACACATTTTTGAGTGTAAATAACATTACTAGATAATGCCGAGATTTTGGGTACCCGTGATGTAGGTGATTGTACATACTATTACGTCCACTATGATGACTGTAAGCCATTATGATTTCTTTATTTTCTTTTACAAGATAATAAACGACTGGATGAATGGGTTAGTGCAGATCGCCTCGACTTTTCTAAAATAGAACGACCATTAAAGAAATCGACAAAAGAACCTGTCACTCCTGTTTTCAGCTTATCTTCCACCGAGGATGAAGTTATTAGTTCAGCAGAGCTCCGAACGTCAGATTCGGATCTGGTTTGTGCTTTCATCAGAGATTAATTCGTTTTTTAGAACCCTCCTCTGAAATGTCGTAGCTCCAGCTCCTCTAGTTTGACTCAACTCAAAAGGAAACGACCACCTGACGATATCTATGAAGGACCTATACATTTAACACTACAAAACGACGTGAACGATCTTGTGTTCGATGACTCTCCAACGTCTGCTGGAAAACCCAGGCAAACAGGCAGTATGGTTTCTAGCCACCATGAACAAGATACTGTTACGAGAATGAGAAATCTGGAATGGATTGAATTAGGAAGATATCGAATTAAACCATGGTACTTTTCCCCATATCCGCAGGAATTAGCAAGTGTTCCGTGTGTATATATATGCGAATTCTGTTTGAAGTATTTGAAGAGTTTCACATGTCTGCGCAGACACCTGGTTTGAATTATTATCATTTTTCATTACTTTTAGGCTAAATGTACACTAAGAAATCCTCCTGGAAACGAGGTTTACCGCAAATTGCCTCACAGTTTTTTCGAGATCGATGGACGTAAAAATAAAGTGGGTTCACTCAACTAAAATAATTATCTTCAGACTTACGCGCAACACCTTTGTCTACTTGCGAAACTGTTCTTGGATCACAAAACCTTGTATTACGATACAGATCCATTCTTATTTTACGTTCTTTGCGAAATAGACTCACGTGGTTACCATCTAGTTGGATATTTCTCAAAAGAAAAAGAATCTTCTGAAGATTACAATGTGGCATGCATCTTAGTACTGCCACCTTTTCAACGAAAAGGTTATGGAAAATATTTGATTGAATTTAGTAAGTTGCGCAAAAATCCAGCATTTTGCAACTTATGCTTTTTTAAGAATTTAAAGCAATTAGTCCCTTTTATAAATTTTGATAGAACAATGAGAAGACGGAGTTGATCTGAAAAATGTGATGTATTTGCGCTATACATTTCGAACAATCTGGTCACACATATACTTGTCAGGGCATTTTATATGAAAATTAATAAAGGTCAATTACATGAAAGTTAAAGTACAAACAAAAATAACAAAGGAGAGAGAAAGGATAAGAAATTTTCGCATTATCCTAGGCCATAGAATGACTCAAGGATTACCAAGGTAACTTCAAGGTTACGACAAATTGTTTTTGTACACATAAAGGGGGCTTACATTTACGAATAGCCAAGGCTTCTATAAACTTAAGAATTCGTCCTTGACAATTTCTATACAACGTTTTAAAAGCTGGATTAATATCAATCTTGTGCCCCGTTTCAATTATCTGTTTCGCTAGTGTAGTGTAGTGGCATTGGGCCCTACCACGAGACAATATGAGAAATAGAAATTAAACATTTAACGCGGAGAAATACAGAAGAATGGAGAAGGCGGGGAGAATGAGTTGAATTAGTCCGAGTTGATCGGATGGCATGGCTCGGCCTTGCAGGCGTGGTCCCCGCTGAATGTTATCTTATATCTTTTATTCATATTAAATATATTGTTCCATATCTAGCCTCAGCTTGTTCTCCATCGTGTATTGGTAATTGTTACGATGCGATGAGGTAGTGTAGATAATAATGTGAATTCCATGTAAGATCTTATAGATTAGGCAGTTGCATCATGACTAATCTACAATTTAAGGATTATGTCTATTATTAGAGCAGTGCTAATAGCATAGTAGACCGTAATTCTACATTGGTAAGCCCGACTAAAGAAACGCAACCTATTATTATTTCTCATTTTCACTTTGATTTTCTCGATTGATATTTACTTTTGCCAAACCATTAAACTAACACTCCTCTGATTAATGGTCATATGTTTCATCGTAATGTTATATTGATTAGTTCTCATAACTTACTAGCTCAATCAATAATGAAAACTGGTCATTTACATTAATTAATTGGCTTTTGATGGTTCGTTAACAAGCTTTAGTAGCATTTAGATGCTTCAGAGAAATTAACTTGTTTTAACATCAAGCTCTAGCAAATATGATCTGCAAATAACCTCAATATACATTGACTAACCATGCAACTAAGGACTAAATGGTTATCTGGATCTAATTCTTAGTGCTCCTTCACTTAACACATTCTGTCTTAAACTATGCGCTATCCTGTCATATTTTTTCTTCGGACCACTGCCTGCCTAATTTCCAGTTCACGAGTTCCATTGCCAAACAACAAGGATGACACTTCTACAAAAACATACATCATTTTAGATGGCTTGTTCAATGGCAACCACACAACTATCTGGATTCATTCAATTGTTCCGATCCGAACGAGTGACAAAAACGTCAGCGGCACCAAGGACCCTGGAATTAATTACCATACTGCATGTTTTATTCTGGATGCTTTTGGATCATTACTACTCACGAATGGCATTACATATGTCGTCTACTGAATGATCTAATTTTCAAAAACAATCCAGGCGAGTTTAACTTTTTTACTGGACGATTGTTTTGAACTTAACATGTATATCTTTTCCAGTTGCTTCTGACACATATGTGTCACTAGGCTAAATGCATGAACTTCTTATGGAAAGCTTATAACGCGCCATATTCCTGCCTGAAATTTCATAAGTACCCTTAACTTTAAAATTGTTTTTCTGAACATGTTTATTATTTTTAAATTGTCATATACCTCAACAACTTGCATGTTAACCTGGCCCGTACATGCGTTGCATCATGTCTCTATGTCTTTTAAATTAAAAAATCATTTGGATCGCTGGTAACATCTTTAATAAACCCGTCATAGTCATTAATGCTATACGGTTTTGGGTTTATGAATTGGTCTATCATATTGGTAACCTAGAAACACGAACATAGTTTAGATAATAAAGTTAAAAATTTGAGTACTAGTATACTGCCTTAGTATAATAACTGATCTGTCAGGTAGTTGTTGGCCAAACAAAAATTTAGGATTAAAACTCCTGAGCCTACTACTAAAATTAACACTATGTAAACGAGTGTTTTCAAATTGCGATTTATAATATAATTAGGCATCTCGGATTCTTTAACGCTACAAACTTCTATTTTAGAAGCACATAAAACAATACCTATTTTCAACTGGCTACTCCTCAATCAACACTATAACTAGTTTAACGTAATGGTTTCAGGATATCGTCATAAAGCATTGTCATGATTTGACAATCACGTAATATGATTGATAAAATTGATGAAACTATTAACAAAATCGGTCAGCAAATCGACTTGTAATTATCATTAAATAGTGTTGTTTTCTCGGTATCTTCATCCATTACAGATTATTTTCACTATGTTTCTCTATCAGTTGCTCATTCAATAAATATCCCAAAATCTTGTCAGTCTAATTGGAGGTTTAGCGACACTATCATGCATGCAAATCATCAGTATAAGCAGTCGAGCAAATCTCCTGCAAACTAAAAACATAAATGTCGAATTTACCCCAACACTGACTAAGGTTCAAGCCATTATCGTAGACATGAGTTGGGAGTGTACTCCCCTTGGTTACAACTTATGTTTTCTCTGGTAATCACATGAGCATCACTCACTGTTAATCATCTTGCAAAAACTTATTTAGACGAATACATCTTTCAGCACCACATCACCTAGAAATGTGGCACATAGGCTTAACTGATTTGAATTACTTATAATCACTATGTCTCAATGAAACAGCATTCCGTCATACTAAACTGACACTTGCAACTAACTTGTATGTACCATCAGCCGATAGGTATGAATATAAATAAATAGTCTAGGGCAAATCAGAACATTGATTCTAGAGCATATCTCTTACGAATACACTCATGTTTAACGAATCGCTCTTATCTATCTGTCCAAAATCCACATAATTATTACTTTTCACGTATTTAAACATTTTTGATAACAATTTATATGTACTAGTAGTATCACTAGATTCTATCATAATCAAGTGAAAATAAGGTCGAGAAAATCTCCCCATATCTAAATAAACCATATCAAACTAACTGGAACACTAGTTGGAATTCTTCTCCGCGCTTATACTTTTGTTATTTCAGTTAGCCTACTAATACAGATGCAATTGGAAATCAATGCATGGACAACTTACCGGCACATACGTTATTTGATTTCATAATTTAGACCAAATATAATACCAGTTTTAACATTTCTACAATATTGTTTTTAATATTTCTAAACAGGAAATGTTATTAACCTACGGCTGTTACTACGTACCTTACGGCGACTTATCAAAATATCCCTATACGGAGTCATTTCATTATAATTATAATCCCGCTTTGTTTAGCTCAAATAATCTCCGCCCAAATTTTCATTTTAAGCGTGTTAAGCATTAAACCAGACACTTTAAAATTATTACGTGTGTTTCCCGACCAGATGCTGCCGCCTTCTTTTTGATTTATTTTTCAGTTCATCAATACCCGGATGATTCTTATTCTTCTTGCTAACGTCCGGCGCGCGACAATCCCGCAAAAATTGCTATCGAACAAACGTCACGTTGATTCTGGTGGGAGAGTAGTGTAGTGGCATTGGGCCCTACCACGAGACAATATGAGAAATAGAAATTAAACATTTAACGCGGAGAAATACAGAAGAATGGAGAAGACGGGGAGAATGAGTTGAATTAGTCCGAGTTGATCGGATGGCATGGCTCGGCCTTGCAGGCGTGGTCCCCGCTGAATGTTATCTTATATCTTTTATTCATATTAAATATATTGTTCCATATCTAGCCTCAGCTTGTTCTCCATCGTGTATTGGTAATTGTTACGATGCGATGAGGTAGTATAGATAATAATGTGAATTCCATGTAAGATCTTATAGATTAGGCAGTTGCATCATGACTAATCTACAATTTAAGGATTATGTCTATTATTAGAGCAGTGCTAATAGCATAGTAGACCGTAATTCTACATTGGTAAGCCCGACTAAAGAAACGCAACCTATTATTATTTCTCATTTTCACTTTGATTTTCTCGATTGATATTTACTTTTGCCAAACCATTAAACTAACACTCCTCTGATTAATGGTCATATGTTTCATCGTAATGTTATATTGATTAGTTCTCATAACTTACTAGCTCAATCAATAATGAAAACTGGTCATTTACATTAATTAATTGGCTTTTGATGGTTCGTTAACAAGCTTTAGTAGCATTTAGATGCTTCAGAGAAATTAACTTGTTTTAACATCAAGCTCTAGCAAATATGATCTGCAAATAACCTCAATATACATTGACTAACCATGCAACTAAGGACTAAATGGTTATCTGGATCTAATTCTTAGTGCTCCTTCACTTAACACATTCTGTCTTAAACTATGCGCTATCCTGTCATATTAGTCCGAGTTGATCGGATGGCATGGCTCGGCCACGCAGGCGTGGTCCCTGATCAATCTCATCTTATATATTTTATTCTAATGAAATATTTTGTTCCATATCTAGCCTGAAATGCTTCTTCATCATGTTTTGGTAATTGTTACGATGCGATGAGGTAGTATAGATAATAATGTGAATTCCATGTAAGATCTTATAGATTAGGCAGTTGCATCATGACTAATCTACAATTTAAGGATTATGTCTATTATTAGAGCAGTGCTAATAGCATTGTAGACCGTAATTCTACAAATACATGTAACTTGTGGACGTGCTCTTTTTTTTAGTTCTGATCATTGTGATACTTGCATTCTACCTAAAGAATGTGGCTAGCTTGGAAAAAGTACGCTCTTACATCGAACAAAGAAATTTAAATACGAGAATGACTGAGACGAAAATATGTTAAATCTAGGAAAGGTATCTTATAAAACAAACTGAGTTTTACTTCTGATGACTCATTGGAAAACGCCATTTATGTTGCCACTTGTTATCTTGAATTTCGTTTTGATGTTTTCCGTTCCACAGCAACTGTTTTTGCAATTTTTGACTGGATTACATCCCTGCAATTAAAACAACAACGAAGGGAATAAAAGAATGTACGTGGAGAAAAACTCCACTGAATTTCGAAAGCTGAACGATCTAATAAACCAAAAGATTAGACGTCTGAATTCAATGTTTACTCAGAAACCCATTTCTTGTAAAAACTCTCCAACTATGTGGAAACTATATGAAATGCTTGTAGGCCAGTTAAAACAGGAATCTGGAAGAACTGAACACTCCTTGACTCTTGTATCAACTAATGGCCTTGGTAATATCTGATTAACTTCGGGTCACTAGAATGCGACAAAATCCTATCCACAATCCTGAAACAATGCGCGGAAGCCACCACCACACCGGTGCGTGACTCATTTAAGCACTAACCAGACTCACGGTAACTTCTGAGAGACTGGAAATAGGCTACTCATTCAAATCTTCAAAGAGTGAGATAGAAAAGGTTTGGTCTGTTACAGACAAATAGCATTACACTTAATAATGTCGAAGGTAATGGGACGACTGTTTAGTTTTAGTAAAGACAGGTCTTATGAGTTCAGTCTTTTCATAGAATGGGACAGTTGGATGTTATGCTAGGATTAAGTAATATCGGTTCATGTACTTTAACATAGAAGCGCACGTAATTCTCATTAAGTTTAAGAGATGGTTTACATTGATCCACCTCTATCTTGGTTCCAAAGCTACCTAGAGAACAGATTGTTTTGAGCCGGGGTATATAGAGTGCACACAAGCTGGAGGGTTTCAACATCAGGAGTTACACAGGGGACAATATTAAGTCCACTACTGGTCTTGATATTTATTAACTACCTGTTAGATGAAATTGGCTAAGCGTGGACGATATGAAGTTATAGAGATCTGTAAAAAGCTAGGAGGATTCATTTAAGCTTCAAAGGGAACTCACGACTTTGGAAGAATGGGCAGTCAACAGTAGGTTAAAACTTAATCCTTTAAAATATCATTTCATAAACACCCAGCCCCATTTGAAGTGAACTTATGTTCTTTATGAAAATCCACTCTTCATTGTCTCCTAGGAACACAATCTTGGACTATTAGCTACAGAAAGTGAGCGCTAGGTGAAAGTGAAAAGGGAATGAGTCCAGAGCTAACTCAACTTTCCGCTTTATGCGTATGTAACTTGGCACAATCACACCAGCGTTTTTAAAACATACGCAAGTCCTTACCTTGAAGTCCACAATGACGTTTCACCTCCTCTCTTCAAAAGAGATATAAACTCCTTGAACCAAACACGAAACTAGGGAATCAGGTAGGTGACAAGTCTTAAACATAAATCTTACAGGGACAGACTCCCACACCTCGGATTATTCTCGTTGAGCTACAGTTCAATAAGCGGTGATCTGATATTGGAATACAAAATATTAAGTACGTCAAGCCGCCTCAACCCGAACATTTTATTAGAACATTATCACTACCCCCCTCGAGTTAACCCTCGGAGACTGCACACCAAAGAGCAAACACCTAGATACGTTCTCATTCTTCCACATTGAGTTGCTTACATTCTGACTGCTTTCCCAGCCAAAGTGACTACAGCCCCATCAGTGGATATCCTTAGGATGAGACTTGACAAGCCCGTATTCACATATGGATTACACAATTTAACCGACCTATTGCACTTAGTGCTGAGGACTAACAGGGGGCGGGAATTATATATATTGCGGTACATGTGTCGAGCTGATGTTGCTTTGTTTGTTTGACCATTCTTTTTAACTATGGTCGTTTCAAACTCAAAAAAGAATATTGAGGGTTGTAAACTACCGGTAAAACTACCGGACTCTGACTTCTTCCGTAACACATTTTTGAGTGTAAATAACATTACTAGATAATGCCGAGATTTTGGGTACCCGTGATGTAGGTGATTGTACATACTATTACGTCCACTATGATGACTGTAAGCCATTATGATTTCTTTATTTTCTTTTACAAGATAATAAACGACTGGATGAATGGGTTAGTGCAGATCGCCTCGACTTTTCTAAAATAGAACGACCATTAAAGAAATCGACAAAAGAACCTGTCACTCCTGTTTTCAGCTTATCTTCCACCGAGGATGAAGTTATTAGTTCAGCAGAGCTCCGAACGTCAGATTCGGATCTGGTTTGTGCTTTCATCAGAGATTAATTCGTTTTTTAGAACCCTCCTCTGAAATGTCGTAGCTCCAGCTCCTCTAGTTTGACTCAACTCAAAAGGAAACGACCACCTGACGATATCTATGAAGGACCTATACATTTAACACTACAAAACGACGTGAACGATCTTGTGTTCGATGACTCTCCAACGTCTGCTGGAAAACCCAGGCAAACAGGCAGTATGGTTTCTAGCCACCATGAACAAGATACTGTTACGAGAATGAGAAATCTGGAATGGATTGAATTAGGAAGATATCGAATTAAACCATGGTACTTTTCCCCATATCCGCAGGAATTAGCAAGTGTTCCGTGTGTATATATATGCGAATTCTGTTTGAAGTATTTGAAGAGTTTCACATGTCTGCGCAGACACCTGGTTTGAATTATTATCATTTTTCATTACTTTTAGGCTAAATGTACACTAAGAAATCCTCCTGGAAACGAGGTTTACCGCAAATTGCCTCACAGTTTTTTCGAGATCGATGGACGTAAAAATAAAGTGGGTTCACTCAACTAAAATAATTATCTTCAGACTTACGCGCAACACCTTTGTCTACTTGCGAAACTGTTCTTGGATCACAAAACCTTGTATTACGATACAGATCCATTCTTATTTTACGTTCTTTGCGAAATAGACTCACGTGGTTACCATCTAGTTGGATATTTCTCAAAAGAAAAAGAATCTTCTGAAGATTACAATGTGGCATGCATCTTAGTACTGCCACCTTTTCAACGAAAAGGTTATGGAAAATATTTGATTGAATTTAGTAAGTTGCGCAAAAATCCAGCATTTTGCAACTTATGCTTTTTTAAGAATTTAAAGCAATTAGTCCCTTTTATAAATTTTGATAGAACAATGAGAAGACGGAGTTGATCTGAAAAATGTGATGTATTTGCGCTATACATTTCGAACAATCTGGTCACACATATACTTGTCAGGGCATTTTATATGAAAATTAATAAAGGTCAATTACATGAAAGTTAAAGTACAAACAAAAATAACAAAGGGGAGAGAAAGGATAAGAAATTGTCGCATTATCCTAGGCCATAGAATGACTCAAGGATTACCAAGGTAACTTCAAGGTTACGACAAATTGTTTTTGTACACATAAAGGGGGCTTACATTTACGAATAGCCAAGGCTTCTATAAACTTAAGAATTCGTCCTTGACAATTTCTATACAACGTTTTAAAAGCTGGATTAATATCAATCTTGTGCCCCGTTTCAATTATATGTTTCGCTATCGATGACCCTGGTTTTCTACCACCCACGTTGATCGGATCATTTGACACACATTGATTTTGAAGCCATTTAGGCACATGTTCATTGACCCTTGATTGCATTGTTCGATTACTCCTCCCTATGTATGTGTCCACACAAACATGTAAATTGGTAAATACAATGGGATGTGACGTAATCATTGGTGCATTGTCTGGGTCTACTAGGAATCATGGTCTTGGACTTTTCAATCACAATCAATTGAGCAGCATAATAGGTGTTCTCGATCGCTGCTTTCAATCTGTCTTAAAACTATGCTATTAGATTCACCTCTATATGGTAGATTGATGTAAACTTTTTTCTTTGGGACCGAATAAACAAGAGGTCTTGTTCGAAATGTATAGCGCAAATACATCACATTTTTCAGATCAACTCCGTCTTCTCATTGTTCTATCGAAATTTATGCTTTCTTCTTAAAAAAGCCTGGAAAGTGAAGAACTAATGTTGATAAACAATGATCATTGTTTAAATTATTGACCAGGTATTTAGAAATTAGTATTTTCTGTGGCCAGCAGTAGTCTATATTTTAATTGAAGTTAAACCTGGGTGGCTTATCATTTCACCTCACTAAACCCAAAAACTTGTGCTCAGTGTATCCCTAAGTAGCTCAGTTTTTGGGGAATTAGGAGATACCATAGTTATATGGTATCACCATACCACAGGTCTATCAAAAATCGGTCTCCAGATGTGACGCGCCATAGCTTAACCAATTGAGATGAGAATGACACATGAAATTGATTCCTTTTTCTAATCGTTTGTGACATGTATTCATCACATCTTGTAGACGCTTAGTTGTAAAGCATTGTAAATATGTGTTCATACTGTAAGCTATTGAATTACTATTGTTAATTACGACTCAATTCAATTTTGACCAATCTGACCGTTAATGTAACTGTGAATAAACCATTTTGATAAGTCCTTGTCACCACTCTAGTTTTGCACTCTCCTTTTTTCTTGTGTTCAAATCGTAGATTTAGTCTGGGGTTATTAGGAGTGGCTAGAAAATGGGGTCAAACGTTCAGTTAACAGATTTATCAGTAGCACTGATAAGATTTAGGTGTTACACACACAAAGCTTATTTATTAGTATTTATTTTGCATTTTGTTGGTTCAGTTAGTGTGACTAATACCTTAGCCTTTTACAACTCGGAAGAATGTCTTATGATAAATACACCAGACTCTGTATTTAGTAATTAAACTTACGTACTCACCATTGTTTGTATTTACTGATGCCTAATATATTTAACTCCAAAAGTTAGTGTAGTGCTCGATTTAATTAATTCAATTCTGCTTTTAAGATGAACATCCTAATGGATCACTTCACTTACCTTTATTCTCTAATTGTCTAAAAGATTGTCTTATCAGTGTCTTCGGTCTATAAGATTATGTTTTCGCAATTTGGTTCGATTGGCTGGATTCCTATATAATTTATCAATCTCCAGAGGGCTTTTATTTATTATTTATTTCAATATAAATGTTGGTACAAAAAGTCACCAAATAAATATGCTCCACACGAACCACTCGACTTGTATGTGGGCTATGATACTGTCCGGGTGTCCAATCCGAAGCAGGTGGTTTTCTTAGGGGGCCACACCCGGAGCATTTGACCTAAAGGTCTAACCCACAAGGCAGTGGAGCAACGTAAGGAGATGCAGTCCCATGGTATTTGGTGACCAACAATAGTTTCACGCGCCACTTGTTCTCTCAGGATCCTGGAGCCTATGCACAACATTGGTTCGGAATCACGGTTTTCCAACTCCCCTAGGTGGATCCTCCGTGCTCGCCGACCCGGTTAAAGCGTCGGCGATCTCTTTTTGTCCTTGGTTTCATTAACAACACCGCAGTCAGTCACCTACAACATAGGACCAGGAAAATATGTGCATCGGTTCAAGTTGCCATACATCATTAGCACAACAAGATGAACACTGGATTCATAGAAGTGGTTAATTCAGTGGTGGTAATATATAAAAGAAAGGTTGTATATAAGGGTAAAGCACAGGAAGAAGAAATTAGTTAGTAGAAAGAAAGATATAAAGCGATCTTAATCTCACAGTTTAAAGGAAGACAGAGAGTGTATACGCCGATGTCATTGTAGTCGATTCTGAACCATGTCACTAAGAGTCTCCAACCATTGGTTACGATAGTCACACCGATCCCAACCAAGTAGTCTGCATCTACCAACACGGATCAGACCAGATGTTAGTGACTTCAAGCACTGATGCCACATTTTGGTTTGGCCGCCCCTAACTTACTTCCAACCATCCCCTACACTAGTCAGTATTGCAAGTCGTCTTAGTGACCTAAGAGCGTGACCACAGTGTCCAAGGGACAACTGCCCGGTCACACGCGACATTTTTGTGGTTACTTTTCGTGTTAGCTCCGTACTTGTTGAGACCTTACCGCCAGAGACGGATATCCGTGGGATAAGGCGAGGTGTGCATTTTCAGGATCGACCTTTTCTAACCCCACTCCTCCTTGTGGGAAGGTAGCATCACTGTTATGAAGGAAACACCTTACTGCCGTCACAGCTCTGTACAGTCAGCAGTTCGACTTCGCCTTCAGACTTAGGGTTTGTTGCTTTTAGTTTTACCATTCTTCAACCGACCTGCCTGGCATGGTAGGACGTTGAGGAACGATTGTTCTAGCCAGTATAGCCCGAATGGTTGATCACCATAGACAAGCGTGGCCACCACGTTAAGGTATGGTAGCGTTAACGGTTGGGTATCTATAATTGCAAATAGCTCGATTGGTTCATCACTATAGACAGAAAAGACAGTGAGTAGGACTTCCTCGGCAGTAGCTGTATACGCGTGTTTATGTGAGAGCACTTGGAGAGGGAGATCTGACTCCCCATCCTCAGCCGTAGCAGGGCATTTAGGGGCTGGATACAATAATTCATATTTGTCAACAAGATGTGAGCTTGAAAAATGCGTGAGTGTATCTGAGGTAATGAAATCCATGCATACAACCATCTTTACACTTCCATGTCTACCAAAATCTGACCATACCGGTATAATGTGAAAAGAACGTCATTGGCTCCGACACTAAGTACTGTACAATATCGATTATCAGATAGTTATTTCATTGTTGAGGAGTTTGGCATAAGTATATTTTGTCTAGATTTACACAATCCTTCATACAGTTTAGGTTTGTATGTCGTATGAAGGTGAGGATTATTCTCAAAATTAGGTAAAGCCGAGACCCTTTTACTACTTAGTTCGATGCTCAGTCGCTAATCCGTATAATGCGAACACACCAGTGCTTAAATTAAAAATCTTGAAGTAGTTTATAACCGTATGTGTAGTCTATCTTCAAACTATGTTATCCGATAGCGTATCAAGTCTTCACTGGCTCGTTCATTTACCTCTCAGTAATACAGATGAGATCATAATTTATGGACGACCTTGATGCGATGCTAAAGTAACTTTGAGAATATTCAGCTTCTCACTAGAGTTAATAAAGGCTTGTGAATTAGTGCGTGTAACTAGTATTAGAATTTAAAGTTAAACGTAAGGGTTAGTAATTAGAGTTAGTGTTTTCACCATGAATTGACATCAGTTCTAATGCCACAGTGCTACTTAACCATATGGATGAATATATTTTGCACCAAGATCCAAGAATCGCTATCTTAAATCTCATTGGTTTGTCCAGAAATTAGTCTTACTTGTCTCTTTCTCATACTCCACCTCAACATTGATCAAACCACTTTTATCTTCACAACATTTCAGTGCTGGTCTAGCTGGCGTTATCTTATTGAAGCAAAGTGATGCATTTTATATGTCTTGTGTTTCTTTCTCAACGGTTATTACCCCGTTCGTTTGGACACTATTTTCTGACAGATTTTTCTCAATGTTCAGTAAATGAGGCAAAAAACTAATCATGATCCCTAGGTTTTAATCTAATCATCATGGTAATTTATGGTAATGTTGGTACATTGATGTTGGAGTGATCACTTTCATGGGTAGACTATTTGTTTGACATCAGTTAAAGTTGTAGTTGTAATTGCTGGCATTGTTACAGCATGCGTTTCTTTTCTTCAAAAACTAATTAACCGAATATTTTGTGTTACTATTTTTCTTATTCAGGCTATGAATTGAGCAAAATTGAAGGTAAATCTGGTTCACCTGAAAAACCGCTAAGTGATTTGGGTCTATTATCTTATCGTTCTTATTGGGCTCAAACAATTCTTGAATTGTTGCTAAACTCTAAAGCAACAGAAACCGGTCAGGATCCAGCATTAAGTATAAAGTAATTAAACTCATTAATTGTATCTATGTATCTTTTCGCATGTTGAATCCTTCAATGATTTAATTATAGTATAACTTGATGTTTTACACTAGTTGTCCATAGTTCGTTTCAGGAAATCTCTCATCTCTGCGTCACTTTTTCACTGCTAACTAGCAACTTCCAATGTATTCGAAAATTCGTCTTTGTCAGGAGTTTTCTCATGGGATTTCCGAATTCATGAGAGACCATGGATTGAATGGGATGTGCTGATTTCTTCTACTTTAGCCATTTCTTTTGTTTAAATGTGTATTCGACCACCCCACCTTTGTTTTCAATACTTGTGGATTTGATTTCAAATAACAGAACATCGATAGAATAAAACTACCATTATCTCTAAAATCAAGATACTCAAGGCCTTTTTTACTTACTTACTCACGCCTGTTACCCTTCGTGGAGAAACATAGACTGCCTACTAGCACTCTCCATCCTGCCCTGTCCTGGGCAATCTCTTCCCGTTGCTCTTCATGCTTTTCATGTCTGCTTCCAATTGACGACATAGTGTGTTCTTCGACCTTCCTCTTTCCATCTTCGCAGGATTCCAAGTTAGCGCCTGCCTCGTGATACAGTTTGATGATTTTCGTTTATTTATTTATTTGATCACATAAATATTGGTACAAGAGGGCACCAAATATATATGCGCCACACAAATCAATGAGAATAGGAAGAGAAAAAAGAAGGTAAGGAGCGTAAAACAAAAATAAAGGAAGAACAATAATGACCAGATTGGTGTAAGGTAGTGTAATAATAATAATAATCGGGGAAACGGAAAGGTACAACCAAAAGAATCCTTTCAGTTAAGGAAGATACAACCACGTTTTATGAAGAAAGTAGAAGAAGGTAACAGCAGGATTGCTACTGGTTTCTATTCCGAGCCATATTTTATAACGTTTCTAGCCAGTGTGTCGCACCATCTCTCGGACCCCAGCCAGGGAGTCGTGAAGGACCAACACAACCCAGCCCTTTGCAGCATTCTTTCATACGCCGACACCATGTCATACACTGACCACCTCTCCGCTTTTCCCAACAAGTCCCGGCATCCGCAAATCATGCACGACGTGGAATTCTCTGGGACGACATTCGTAAAACAAGTTCAATCCACCGAAGTTGGTATTGCAAGATGGTGACACCAATTGGATTATCGTCTCTGTGCCCGAACATACGATGCCGAACCTCTGCATTACTGACATGGTGTTGCCAACGGATGTCAGCGATCCTTCGGAGACAACGATGATGAAACACAGAGTCGTCTAACATCTTCAACTCGGAGAGGTCAGGTTTTACAAGCACAGAGCAAAACTACTCTCACCGACACGTTGTAGATCCAACCTTTTACAGCCAGACTAACATCACGAAGGCGCCAAAGATGGCCCAGATTGGCATAAGTCACTGTGGCTTTCACTATACGTGCAGCATTGATCTCGTCACTCACACCACCACCACCAGCACTTATGCAGCTACCTAGATATACGAACTTCTCGACTATTCCTATCTGCTCACCTTCTAGGGTGAGTACAGGATTAGAATCCTGCCAGTCTTGTAGAAATACTTTGCACTTCGAAGGTGTAAAGCACATACCATACCTACGGACATTGATTGCCAACTGATTAAGTGCGGATTGCATGGCATGGGAATTCTCGCACAGTAAGACAATATCATCCGCATACTCTAGGTCGAGAAGTCTTTCTCCAGGCAACATATCCACACCGCAGTTATTTACATCCACCAGAGCTGTTTCCAGGATGTCATTGACGGCAAAGTTGAAGAGGAATGGTGAGATTGGGCAACCCTGCCTAACCTCACTGCTTGAATGGAACGATGGAGAAAGGTGGTTGTATGCCCTCACTCTATCTGAGGTGTTTGTGTATAGGGCCTTTAAGATGTTAATAAACTTCTCAGGCACACTCTTCTTCAATAGACAATCCCAGAGAACAGTCCTGTCCAACGAATCGGAGGCAGCCCTGATATCAAGAAACACTACGATTGTTGGCCTTTGATAAGTATGACGGTGTCCTAACATTTGGCGGAGGGTGAAGATATGATCAATACATCCTTGACCAGAACGAAACCCAGCCTGCTCCTCGTGAGTCAATCTTTCTAGGGTTTTGAACAACCTACGAAGTATGACGGAAGCCAATATCTTGGACGCAATCGGAAGCAGACTTATCCCCTGATAGTTGTTACAGGAACAACGTGAACCCTTTTTAAAGATAGGGACAACTATCGTCTCATTCCATGACGTTGGTACACTCTCTAGTTCCCAGACCTTTGCAAACAACGTCATCAGTCCCTTGGTCAGAAAGTCACCACCATCTTTAAAAAGAGCCGGAGGTAAGTCATCTGGGCCTGGTGATTTGTAACGTTTCAAGAGTTGGAGTTCCTTGCGGACTTCCGCCTCATTTGGTGGATCAGTCATCACCGGCCATGGAGGGCAGTACAGTCTGACCGACGTTGCTGGAGCAGCAGGCCAGTTGAACTGCCCTTCGAAAAATTCTGCCCATCGTCCAAGACGTCGATGGATGTTAGTGATTGGCGTTCCGTCATCCTCGCAAATTGTTTCGCTCACACCAGACTTCTTGCTGTCAGTGGCTCGGATGAGTTGGAAGAGCTTCCGGTAATTACCAGATGCAGCTGCTGCTTCCAGCTCATTAGCACGCTCCGACCACCAGGCTTCTCGGTCCTCACGCAAGCTTTGCCCGATCTCATTACGCAACATCCTTCGTCTGTGGTCAAACTCACGGTCACCCGGAGTAGACCAACGGGCGTCGAAGAGTTGTACGGAGCCTTAAGAAACCCAGTGCTCATAAGCGGGATGTTTCGCGAAGCCGCAAGCGACTTTACTCACCATTTTCATGGCGTCATGAAGTTGCAACCAATACTCATCTATACTTTTCGGTGGAATGGTAGCTAGCCTAGAAGCTAGCTCAGTTCGATACTTACTGGTAACAGAAGTTGCAACCAACTTGCTAACATCAATCCCTTGGTGGTGGTCACTTCGTTAGCCACTGAAAAGTAAGGTAAGATTGGCTCAGACCAGGGCATGATCAGAGTCCAGATAGGTACTCCAAAAGGAGTGGCAGTCTTGTATACAACCACGCGAGCGGTAGCTGATCGCGATGTGATCAATCTGAGTCCAGGCTTGAGATGCAGAGGAAGGACGCCAGGTGGAAAACGGCGATGACTGTGCCGAAAGTCAGTGCTAGCCAGAAACAGGTTGTGGTCTGTGCATAGTTGCAGTAGACGTTCCCCGTTATCTGTCCTGCGACCAACAAGTCCCCATCGGCCACCTAAACGACTCTTTTCTCTGCCTAGACGCCCGACCTGAGCATTCAACTCTCCAGCTAGTACTAAAATATCTGTCGAACGCACTTTTTGGAGAAGAACAGTTAGCTGGTGGTAGAATTTATCCTTGATTGCATCCGGGCTGCAATCTGTCGGGGCGTAGGCGGAGATGACGAAAAGACATCGTTTCTCACGCCGATTTCTTCTCACTTTGATGGAACTTTCTAATCTAACAGCACATAATCGACTGTTAATGGGGATCCAATCGATTAGTGCCGCCTCAGCTCTAACGCCTAGTGTGACACCAACGCCAGCAAGACCAGACGAAGATGCCACAGAGTTCCCGGATAAACGCACGTAAAACAAGCTTTTTGAAGTGACAGATGGAGAGCGAATATGTAGTACTTCACCAGAGTCTTGAATACGGGTCTCGGATAGACAACACACGCCAATATTAAGACTTTCCAAAGACACAACCAGCTCTATCTGTTGTCCGACCTGCATAAGTGTGCGAATGTTGAAGGCAGCCAGTTTGAATGGTGCACGTGGTTTCAGAAAAACTGCTTCAGTATTCGTATTTGGTGGTAGCATACAGGCAGTGACTCGAGAACGTTTAGATAGAACCGAGTTTCCACCATAGGCGAGCTGCTGTATAGGTCGAAAAATAAGGATACATAAAGTGGGTATAAAAGAGAGTGGATCAATGACGTAATAAATAATAATAATAATAATAATAATAATAATAATAATGTGAATTGTTCGACTATTAATCAAAGCGTGAATAGAATTTTCAGTAAATATCGTCATTTTCATTTTATTTGTGTGTGGGTTGTGATACTGCCCGGGTGCCCAGACCGAAACAGGTGGTTTTCTTAGGGGGCCACACCCCGGGCCTTTGACCTAAGGGTCTGATTCACAAGGCAGTGAAGCACCGTGAGGAGATGCAGTCCCGTGGTAGCCGGTGACCAAGAAATTGGTTCGTACGCCATTTTTTCCCTCAGGATACTGGAGCCCATGTGCACCATTGGTTTGGGGTCTGGTTAAAGCGCCAGACGTTCGCTTTTCGTCCTCTCATTTTCGTAAACAACACCCATAGTGCGAGAAGGCAGTGAGTAGGACTTCCCTGGCAGAGGCTGTATACGAGAGGGCGTGCGGGCCTACCCTACTCTCGGCCATACCAGGGCATTTGTGGGCTGATGATGATGATGCGCCTCCATAGCTCAGTGGATAGAGTACTGTCCTAGTAAACCAGAGGTCAGGAGTTCGATCCTTCCTGGAGGCAGTGTGTTTGCAATCACTTTGAATCGGGATCATGTTCCAGTGGTGTGATGATTTTCGTAGTGTATATCCTATCCACTTCCAACGTCTTTTCCTAATTTCCTCTTCAGATGGAAGTTGGTTTGTTCTCTCTCACAGTATGCTGTTGCTGATGGTATCCGATTAACAGACAGAGTATCTTGCGTAGACAGCTATTGATAAATACTTGTACCTTCTTGATGGTGGCTGTGATAGTTCTCCAAGTTTCAGCTCCATACAGTAGAACTGTCTTGACGTTAGAATTGAAGGTTCTGACTTTGATATTTATTGACAGTTGTTTTGAGTCCCATATGTTCTTCAATTGTAGGAATACTGCCATTACCTTGCCAATCCTTGCCTTTACATCTGCATCAGATCATCCTTGTTCATCTATGATGCTTTTCAGGTACGTGAAATATTCCACATCTTCCAGAGCTTTTCCATCAACTGTAGTTGGGTTGGTGTTCTCCGTGTTGTATTTGAGGATCTTGCTTTTACCTTTGCGTATATTGAGGCCTACTGCTTCAGAGGCTTTTGTCACACTGGTCGTCTTCACTTGCATTTGTTCATGTGTATGCTATAGAAGGGCCGGGTCATCTTCGAAGTTAAAATCTAATTAATTCCGAGCTGTCCATTGTATTCCATGCTTTTCCTCAGATGCCGAGGTCTTTATAATCCAGTCGACCACCAGAAGAAACAGAAAGGGGGGGGAGTAAGCAGTGTTGTCTGACTCCGGTCCTTACTTGGAATGCATCTATTAGTTGTCCTCCATGCACAACTTCGCACTGTAGTTCGTCGTATGAATTCCAGATGGTGCTGACGATCTCAGGTACATCGTAGTATCAATGAAGTTTCTATAATGTTCTTCCATCCACATTGTCAAATGTTGTTAGCTCCTTTCCTGAGCACTTCGCTATGATTGATTGCAGTCTCTCGTAGAACTGATCTTTATCATCGTCATTGCTGTCATTGGTGGGTGCACAACATTGGATAACATTCATTGTAATTTCCTCCTTCTTTGTTTTGAAGGATGATTTGATGATCCTGGATCCGTGAGGTTTCCATCCTGTAAGTGCATTACGTGCTTCTTTGGACAGCGTCAGAGCAACTCCCTGAGTGTGTGGAGCATTTTCGTCTTCGTGACCGGAGTATAGCAGCATCTCTCCCGTATCTAGCTTTTGCTGTGCAGCTTGGGTCCAATGGGTTTCGCTAATTCCGAGAACCGTCAGGTTGTATCTCCTCATTTCCATTGCTATTTGACTGGTCTTCCCGGTCTCCCACATTGTCCGAACATTCTGTGTACCTAAAAAAATTTTTGCTCTGGTTGTTAGAAGAGGCTTCGGCCTGGTGACTTCCGAAGAATATTGGCTTTCATCATGAGGCGTCATAATTCTTCCTTCAACTCGGATGGCAGAGTTTAAATGGTTTAAATTGTTTATTCTGGTCGATGTTTTTGTAGCAAGACTTTTTTCTACGGGATGGGGTTGTCGACTCCATGCCTAACCCTCTTCCTTTACCTGGGCTTGGGACCGGCAGTAACTCTAGAAGAGCTACAGGCGGCGGTTTAGACAACTAAATAGCCTTCACACTTTATTTATTCAACTCCATAGATGTCGTCTCTTGCAGATGTAGGTAGTTGACGGACATTACTTCAATTGAAACCCAAATTCATAGTTCCTTATGTCCTGTTTAGCTAGATCTTGAGACCCAGCATTTCCTCACACGTGCCCCTCTGTCGTTTTTTCGAACCATGTTTCCAATGTCAATCATTCTCACTATCATCCCTGCTACAATTATATTCAATTCCTTTGGTATCCATTATGTTAACTTTCTTTTGTCCCGCTGATTTGGTATGGCAAATTAAGCTAAAGTACATTTGTGTCGGGCTTTATGTTAGTTACCATTGACTAAACATTAACATCAAACATTTAGACATTAATTTATTTATATTTGTTGACATTAACGCAACTATAGACACAAATAGACCTTACGGTTACTAGTCGTTATTAGTGAAAAAAGACTGGGAGATATCCTCTTTCTAGTGAAAGTTCTTGGAATTCAATCACACCAGTTCATGTTCGTTTATGTAGTTAAGCCTAAATGGATGCCGAAATTAGGCACATGCCAACTCATGCTCGATTTCTTTGATAAGGATATGAAGCTTCTTTTTGATGAAAGATTATTTCAAGAGTTGATGAAATGTAGTAATAGCCTTTGCCTTCAGTCAGTCAGTCAGCTGCAACGTAGAACCAGGCACATATATGCATCAGTCCAAGTTGCCATACCGCATTAACACAACAAGATGAACACCGGATTCATAGAAGTAGTCACATCAAAGGTAGTAGTATATAAAAGAAAGATTGTGTATAAGGATATAACACAGGAAGAAAGAATTAGTTCGTAGAAAGAAAGACATGAAGCGATTTTGATCTCTTAGTTTAAGGGAAGACAGAGAGTGTATACACCGACACCATTGTGATCGATTCTGAGCCATGTCACCAAGAGTCTCCAACCATTGGTTACGATAGTCACACCGATCCCAACCAAGTAGTCTGCATCTACCAACACAGATCAGACCAGATGTTAGTGACTTCAAGCACTGATGCCACGTTTTGGTTTGGCTGCCAATAACTTTCTTCAAATTATCCCTAACACCAGTGAGCATTGCGCGCTAATTTTCTGTGATGTATCATGCAGCCTGGTATGTGAAAACCAGAAAAGACAGTTTACAACGTACATCTGAAGATCATTGTTAACAGTCTGAATATCTGTAACCTTATTTATACTAATTGATGCTTTGAGATTCATTCAGCGTGGCTTTACTGTAAGATGAAGTGTAGAGAAAAACGACTTGATGTGATGTTGAATAAACGTTGTTATAGGATGAAGTAACTTTGTTAGTTACCATTTAGATTAACGACACTAACTCCTGAGATAATGGAATATCGACGTTAAACCTACTGGAAACTACTTATTGACTAGTGTGACTAAAAGTACGAATATATATGAAGTAGGGTCTGAGGCAAGTATTGCCATCCTTCTAAAGTATCGTAGAAACAAGGTGTGTTAAAAATGAGATATTGAAATTGAGAAATGGGAATTGTGTTGTAATACTGTTTCCAGGACCTCAAAGATGTAAAGACCATACACCGATGCCACTGAATCGATTTTAAATCAGTTCAATCAATCTCTAACTTTTTTTACGGTTATCTACTCAAACCTCAACTTGGAAACCTATATAGCTCAAGCAAAACATCTATGGCTTTATGACCTAGTAGTGTTTTTTGGTTTGACTACATTTGTGACCTCATATTCTAGCACAATTTACCATCTTTAAGTTACTTCTGAAAACATTATCCACTTGATGGTTTCGTCTTTTAAAAGAAATGCTTCGCATACATGCTTGATCGAATAATTGCCGACTATCCATGTCATCTATCATCGAAGGGTATATTTTTTCAAAACTGAAATTAAATCTTATCAGATTAATGGATAATGTTTTCACTTACTCAAAAGCAATCTGACCTTTTACCTGTTTGACAAACAACGTAAATTTGAAAAATCTAGATAATCTTTTTGTTCCCAATCTCAGTCGTAGATTTTCATCGCGAAGTTGTTGATTTAACCAAGTCATTTAGTTCAATAACATAAAGTGTTTCGCATTTGATCGTTACTCGTATTCAAGAGAGTTCACTATTCTAACATCTTAATGAAACAGGATTATAGTACCTGGATACTTCAAATGAGTTAAAGTATCGTCCAACAAGAAAGAAAATGAGTGTTAACTCGTAAATTTATTGAAAGTACTTAACTCTTATAACTTCCATTTAAAGTAACTAATTGAAATAAATTTTAACCTTGATTCCTAATCACGGTCATTAATGTTCAGACAATAAATTTTCAATAGGGTAATTTACATCTTTGTTACCTCTTTCAGTTTTGTCTATTTATTTAAACACAAACATTGGTGCAAAGGGTCAGCAATATATATATAGGCGCCTCACAAACCTTTTGTGAGGACTGTGGTATCCCCGGTTGCCCAAACCGTAGCAGGTAGTTTTTTCAGGAGGCCACTCCCCGAGCCTTTAACCTAGAGGTCTAATCCATAAGGAAATGGAGTAACGTAAGAAGATGCGGTCTCATGGAAGGCCATTTACCAAAAATAGTTTAACACACCATTCGTTCCCCAAGGATCCTGGATCCCATGTGCCCCGTTGATTCGGAATCAGATTTTAAACTCCTCTAGGTGGATACTGCTTACCCACGAACCCGGTTAAAGCGCCAGACATTATCTTTTCGTCCTTTCAATTTCGTAAATGACGCCCCTTCCACGAGAAGGTAGTGAATAAGAGTTCCTTGATAATGACTATACACTTAGCTATATGAAAGCACTTCAAGGGGGAGAGCGGACTCTCCCTACTCTTGATTTATTAGCTACAGGACTTTATGTAACCTTTATGCTAGGTAATACTGTAGTGAACGAGAACATAGATGGAAACAACCAATGTATTTTAATACAAAATTACAGAGTTCTTTCGTCAAATGTGAAAACAATACATCCAATATTTCATTTGAGAAACCCTCATCAATTGTCTCAAACGTCACCGTTTTCTCATTACCATAACTATTACTCTCTGTTCTCATTCTCTTCGATTCGATCTTCCCAACCTTCTGCTGCCAGGCCTTCCACTTTTGATTGGTGTTGTATACTACTTATAACGACAGACATAAGTAGCATTAAATAAGCAATGGTTTACTTGAACGTTTGGGTCGTAATTTTCTTAAATGTTCAGTTATTGGTGTAAAATTTTCTTGTTTTAGTTGACTAGTTATGTTCACTAATTATGTGAACTTGCTTACATATATATTACATATCTTATTATTGGGAAATTCAAGAGAGTATCACAATTCTACTAATGTAAGAGTAAGTTGAAAGAAAGTTAGGAGAGAGATCATACTAAGGTGTGAAGTTATTGACAACTGAATTGAATCATGTTAGCACGTGTAGATGACCTACCATCTGATTGAGGTCTCTGTGATTATCGTGACAAATGGTTACAGAATTTGTGTGATATGGCTCAGTTGCATTTACTCTTTGTTTTTTAAATATGGGTCCAGAAATCGCCATATACCTTGGGTTTTCTTTTTCTAAGCCTAATATTTTCTACTACTACTAATGTTGTTATTACTTCTACTACTCTGGAATTTGATTTGAAATGATCTTATCCCACTATGTTAATTGACTATGGCAACTTAAACCTATGTACGTATGTGGCGGGCTGTACTCTGCATATTTTCTTTTTCCCCCTTAACTGTTTTCTTTGGCAAACCTTAAAGGTGATTACCATAGAATTCATACATCAAATATATTCAATGATGAAAAGAAATGTCGTGAAAGAAATGTTTCCTTATCATTGCAAATCAGTCAGAGTGCTGTTAGAGGTATGAGGGCGGTTATCACTTCTCGGTTACCCACATCGTGGAAGGGTTCTTCTAGAAGTACCTGAAAAGGAAATTTGGTTAGAGGTGGTCTTAGTGACCTGAGAGCGTGACCACAGTGTCCAAGGTACAACTGCCCGGTCACACGCGACATTTTTGTGAGCAATTTTCGTGTTAGCTCCGTACTTTTTGAGACCTTACCGCCAGAGACGGATATCCGTGGGATAAGGCGAGGTGTGCATTTTCAGGATCGACCTTTTCTAATCCCACTCCTCCTTGTGGGAAGGTAGCATCACTGTTATGAAGGAAACACCTTACTGCCGTCACACCTCTGTACAGTCAGCAGTTCGACTTCGCCTTCAGACTTAGGGTTTGTTGCTTTTAGTTTTACCATTCTTCAACCGACCTGCCTGGCATGGTAGGACGTTGAGGAACGATTGTTCTAGCCAGTATAGCCCGAATAGTTGATCACGATAGACAAGCGTGGCCACCACGTTAAGGTATGGTAGCGTTAACGGTTGGGTATCTATAATTGCAAATAACAGATAAGCATCGTTCAAACATTTTTCACACATGTGTTTTTCAGTATTCACAAGTTGATTACATAGAAAACTTAAACTATAACTGTTTATTATTTGTATTCATGCATAGTAATAAGAAAGTGTCAAAACAACATGTCTGATAGTGTTTCTTTTATTATTTTTTTTTCTCTTTCAATTCTATATTGATTTTAGTGATATTGTTGATAGAACATGTATTAAACGAGATGATGTAATTGCTACCTTATCTCATTTAAATGTATTATACTATGTGAAAGGACAACATGTTATCTATTTATCACGTGATCTTATACAAACACATCAAAAAGCTATGCAACGTCGTAATTTACGTGTTGATGCAAAATTACTTAATTGGAAATCAAGAGATTGGAGTAAACGTGGTCGATGGTAAGGTGAATTTTTTTTTCCCCATTGGAATGGGTGGAAGTTGACGGAGCACTACATTCACAGGAATAATATGTCATAGATATATTCTTGTGTGTATTTATGACCTTTTCCCTTCGTATCAACTTTTCATCAATAACCATCAATGAATAGTTAGCTTTCATTAATGTAATATAAATTAGATGAAAAATACAATAATTATAATGTATTACTGATTATTGGTTAAATGTAGTGTAATACACTATTTAAACTAGTGAAGATCATGTTTTAAAATGTGAATTGTTTAATAAATTACTTCTAGTTGTATTTATGTTTATGTAGATGTGAAACAGGTTTTGTGTTATTTAATTTAATAAAAAATGTATTGTTAATAATAATAATAATAATAATAATAATAATAATAATAATAATAATCAGTAAATACTTCTATTCTTGGACTCGTCAGCTGGATTTACATACATCTCAGAGTTGATGTTCACTCTGGGACTTGAACCCAGTATCGTTCGTTTAAACGTCATCACGCTATCCACTTAGCTATTAAGTCTTGATAGTCATCTGCTTGTGCAATGAGGTGGCGAGTCCCAGAATGCATGGGATGCACTTCTCTCCCTCTAAATGCAAGTTGTTGCTTTAGGACTGGTCTGCGTCAACACCTGAGCTAAGGATAGGGAGTGAAGTAGTTGAACGCGTTGATAACTTCACTTATCTTGGAAGTCTAATCAGCCCTAATGGGTTGGTGTCTGACGAAATCTCAGCACGGATTCGAAAAGCTCGTTTGGCTTTCGCCAACTTACGTCATCTATGGTGAAGGCGCGATATCCGTCTATCCGAGTATACTGCGCGGCAGTTCGTTCCGTTCTACTATACGGCTGCGAAACATGGACATCAAGAGTCGAAGATACTCATAAGCTACAAGTATTTGACCACAGATGCCTTAGAAATATTGCTGGGATCACCGGGTAAATAATAGTGATGTTAGACGCAGGGCATTAGGGAATGATGGTAAATCAGTTGATGAGGTTATGAATCTTCATCGACTGAGATGGTTGGGCCACGTGTTGCGTATGCCTGAACACCGATTACCACGACGCGCAACGCTAACCGGTGTTGGAGATAATTGGAAGAAAGTTAAGGGCAGCCAAACCAAAACGTGGCATCGGTGCCTGAAGTCACTAACATCTGGTCTGAGCCATGTTGGTAGATGCAGACTACTTGGTTGTTGTCCGCGTGACTATCGTAACCAATGTTTGGAGACTCTTGGTGACATGACTCAGAATCGACCACAATGGCGTCGGTGTATACACTCTCTGTCTTCCTTTAAACTGTGAGATTAGGATCGCCTTATATCTTTCTTTCTACCAATTAATTCCTTCTTCCTCTGCTATGCCCTTATATACAATCTTTTTTATATATTACCACCATTGAATTAACTACTTCTATGAATCCGGTGTTCATCTTGTTGTGCTAATGAGGTATGGCAACTTGAACCGATGCACATATTTTCTTGGTCCTACGTTGCAGCTGACTGACTGGCGAGTCCCAAATAGGATGAAACTGGATTTCACTGCTAGTCAAGTTTAATTCAAATGTGAGTTCTACGTCTAATATCTCTGGAAGAGTTGTGATTGTATATTGTCAAGTGCATTATTTGAATACTGTTTCTGATATTAGCCCTAAGAATCTCAGAAAGATCTGAAGATATTTGATCCAACCATCTTTTGGAAGAATGCTCCAGAATCCCTACGTGGAGCTTCCCTATTGAACAAATGCGGATTGGAGGACTATAATGATGATTTCGTTTTTTACTAAAGACTATAAATACCTGACTGTTTTGTACCATAATTAACACTGTTTGCAATAGCACACCTCTTATTTTTCTTCTCATTCGCGACTTGAGAGGGTTCTAGCGTTCGAGTGCTGAAGTTATACGCGGCATATTAAGGATCTAAAGTTCTAGATATGACATGAACATTATAGACATTACAAGCTGACCTAAGGTATCCATTGGGAATCATGAAAAACTAGACAGTTGTTTCATTCTAGGATGAAAGATGGTTACACAATATCTCAAACTGACTAGATTTAGACCTACAAACAACTAGATGCCTGCTTAGTAGCTTGGAAGCCAAGTTTTCTTGCGTGAAACTGAAGGTCCTGTGGCCGGTCCCCAGTGGAGAGGTCGTGGGCACGAACTGCTGAGAAGTCCCGTACTAAGACGAAACGGTTGTCCAGTGCTTCCAGGATTTCAATAGTTGTTTAAATTTGGTCGGTTCGTAATATCAATAGTGTATAAAGAAATGTGTCAGGAACTATTTCACATATATATTTTTTCGTTTAGTTAATGAATTATCAGGTAGTTGTGAACATCGACAAACATGGCACAAATATGAATTGATCGTAGCTATCACATTAACACAACGAATGGAAATCAATATGAGAGTTTCACTAACTGACGATATGTGTTCATTTAGTCGTCTGTAGATATATGAGTTGAGCGGATCGTGATTGCTTTTGTTACACTATTGTTACGTTATTCTTTATATGTGCTTCTCTTATAAATATTTTACAAATCCTCTTAAATTTATTTATTTGATCACATAAATATTGATACAAGAGGGCACCATATATATATGCGCTATACAAAACAATAGGAATTTGAAGAGAAGAAAAAAACGGAGGTAAGGAGCGCAAAAAAACAATAACGAATAGATTAGTGTAAGGTGGTGTAATAATAATAATAATCGGGGAAACGAAAAGGTACAATCAGAAAAAATCTTTCAGTTAAGGAAGATTCAACCACGTTTTATGAAGAAAGTAGAAGAAGGTAACAGCAGGATTGCTACTGGTTTCTATTCCGAGCCATATTTGATAACGTTTCTAGTCACTGTGTTGCACCATCTCTCGGACCCCAGCCAGGGAGTCGTGAAGGACCAACACAACCCAGCCCTTTACAGCTTTCATACCCCGACACCATGTCATATACTGACCACCTCTCCACTTTTCCCAACCAGTCCCAGTATCGGCAAATCATGCACGACGTGGAATTCTCTGGGACGACATTCGTAGAACATGTTCAATCCACCGAAGTTGGTGTTGCAAGATTGTGACGCCAATTGGATTGTCGTCTCTGTGCCCGAACATACGATGCCGAACCTCTGCATTACTAACATGGCGTTGCCACCGAATGTCAGCGATCCTTTGGAGACAACGATGATCAAACACAGAGTCGTCTAACGTCGTCAACTCGGAGAGGCCCGGTTTCACAAGCATAGAGCAGAACTGCTCTCACCGACGCGTTGTAGATCCGACCTTTTACAGCCAGGCTAACATCACGAAGGCGCCAAAGATGGCCCAGACTGGCATAAGCCACTCTGGCTTTCACTATACGTTCACTGATCTCATCACTCACGCCACCACCAGCAGCACTCATGCAACTACCCAGATACACGAACTTCCCGACTATTTCTACCTGCTCACCATCCAGGGTGAGTACAGGATTAGAATCCTGCCAGTCTTGTAGAAGTACTTTGCACTTCGAAGGTGTAAAACACATACCATACATACGGACACTGATTGCCAACTGGTCCTCTTAAAAGATATTTAACATAACGTATTATAGAGAAATCGTGTTGATTAAATCTAATTTCTGTGAAAAATAACTTATCACTGTTACAAGGCTTATAGTGATTGTTTATTTGAAACGCATGAATAATAAGTTAATATTAACATTTCCGAGTTCTCTTATGATGGTAACAAATTTTGAATTGAAAGAAAATACCATTTGTTCATTAAGTATAAACTTGTGCAATCTGTTTTGAGTTGTCACTGTTTGTTAATATTATGGGCTGTCGAAGCCGGTGTAGATAAATTAGTGGGTTTTGAAACTAAAACCATTGTTGATTGGAAGCTGAGTTCCTTGTCTATTCAGTCATTGGTTCACTATGTCCTAGTTTATAACGTATTGTTTTACAAAAATATTCAAGATTAAAATATAGAAATGTAAAACAAATATTTTTGATAATTGAATAATTACGGTGGATGTAATGGGGAGACACTGTGATTGTATAGCAATACAAAATATTATCAATGATATTTAAAATAGAGTTTATTATCAAAATAAGTTCTAAACGAAGTACCGAATACATGTGCATCACACAAATCACTCGATTTGTGTGTAGGCTATCATACTTCCCGAGCACCCAAACCGAACCAGGTGGTTTTCTTAAGGGGCTACATTCGGAGCCTTCGACCTAAAGGTCTGACCTGCAAGTCAGTGGAACAACGTAAAGAGGTGCAGTCTCATGGTAGTCGGTGACCAACAATAGGTTCATACTCAATTAGTTCCTTCAGGATCCTGGAACCCATATTCACCATTGGTTTGGAATCAGGATTTTCCAACTCCCCTAGGTAGATCCTCCGTATCCACAAACCATGTTAAAACGTCGGACATTCGCTTTTCGTTTTCTCAATTTCGTAAACACCGTCAATAAAAGACAGCGAGTAGGACTTCCCTATCAATGGTTGTATACGCGTGGCCATGTGAGAGCATTTAGAAAGGGAGAGCTGAATCTCCTCACTATCGGTCGTGCCAGGGCATTTGTTGAGCGTACTTGATCTAATTAAGAGTGTTTGTGAACTAATCGATAAAGAAAAACTATTCATTCATGCATATCTTGTGACATCGAAATATATCATTTATATTACTAACTGAAGAGTTTATAGGTAGTCACTTTACAAGGTACAGCTATAACCAATGCATCTTCGTTCGTAGGCGCCATTTCATTGACGATACAATCAGTGTTCACCTTAGTAATGATATGACAATGTGGTTATGATTAGAGAATCACCTTCAGGCTTATAAGATCTTTAAAAGTAAACTGATTTTAAATCGAATGGATGAGATTGTAATGTCGACGAACCAAACATGAATCTTAATAAGTTTATTCGTTATGTAATAATCGGATACAATGTGAATTGATTTATTGCTTTGTACTGATTGCTTCAACAACAGAATAGATCACTCAGTAAGGTTGTTTTGATCATGTTGTAGCATGAATGAAAATTTAGAGTAGAAAAATTGGTAAAAGTATACCGTATAGACAAGCTAGTTGGAATCAAGAGCGTGATATGTTCTAAATTCAAATATAATGTCGTAGTAGCAGTAAAATTACCTTTGTACACTGCTCAAAACGAGGGGGGGCAAAGTCTTACTTGTACTTCCACGTAGTGTTATCTGGATAATAGGTGATATTTTCCATATGAACTAAGACAAGCGACACAGTGGAGACCGAAATGACTAACCACTTCGAAGTCGGATGAAAATTGGGATAATCATCCAATCTCTCTTAACCTTGATTACATGAGAAGAGAGGTCGACTTAAACTTGAAGTACGACTGAGGCATTGGAGAAAATTTTCTTTTTGGTGTTTGAAAAAACAAGTCTAGAATGGCTCATAAGGTGTGTTAGGGGCAGGTGAGAGCGTGGATTATAAGCTGTGCCGCAAATAGTGTACAGTGGATGGTATTAAATCGATTTGTAGTAAGAACGCGAAGTGAGCACATCGTCTATGACGACTTACATACTGATTTGAATACTCGATATTCATTCAGTGGAAACGCTACTGGAATTGGGGGCCTGTGGCATTCGCATCTATGCCTATGTGCATACTATGGAGTGTATGGGCCTTGGCTTACGTATTCCACGTATGCGTGTATCGTATACTTGAGAGCGGAAACTTCTATACTTACGTGTATTTGTAGGAGGTGTGGACATGCTTACGCTTCCTATAATTACAAGTACAGCGTATTAGCATCCGCGCCCATCTACGTCAATATGCATATCACTGGGATGTTTGTATCTTTAATACCTGCATTCGAATATATGCATATGGAGTATACCTAAGGATAGTTTCCACGTTACTCAAATGATGAACAGAATAGTAAATCATCAGCGCGTTTGGTTTGCATAGAAACTCCCAAAAGTGATAGAAAAAGTGTAGTATAGGTCATTAAGAATACGTCTACACTACGTAGTGCGGGCCAAGTTAATTACCCATACCACTAATATCATAAACTCTGTATACATATATTCTTCAGTGTCCAGTCGCACTGCCTTTTCAAAACTCTTCTCTACCCGAAGAGCCATGAGGCTTCCCAACTTCGTTGAACGGGTAACTGAACTGAGATGAACTGCTCAAAACGCCTAACAATATAACAGAAAATTATTTTTTATGACCAAAGAGTAAGAATGAGCGTTAAACGTATCGTAGTAAATGAACATACAAGTGGGGACGATCGAATCTATTCGAACACAAAATTACAGAACATCTTTGTAAAATTCGAGAACCATACAATAAATAATTCATTTGCAAAATGTCAATCAATCGTCTCAGAATTGATCGCTCTTTCATTTATATACCGATCATTCTTTGTTCTCGTTCTCTTTTCTTCGATCTTCTTAACCTTCTGCCACCAGGCATTAGACTTTCGACTGATGATATATTCTACTTATATCTGTCGAGATCAGTAGCACACACTACAGTATCAAATGCTTAATTCTGTCTTTTCAGATTATATATAGCAAACGAATCGACACTAAATCTTATCTAGTTTGCCACTGAGCACAGGTAATAACAAAGGTCGCACAGTGAAGGTACCACCTAATTCTGGATGAAACGGAGCGGACGTATCATTAATAAAAGAAGATATTCTTTTTATTGAATAACTTAATATTATAATAAGGATGTTTCCATTCCAATATTCTTAGGGAATTCAATACCTAATTGTCCAACGTAAGCGATATGCATATTTGAAATGTATTAATTAGTGAAATATAGGAAAATATTTTCGTTCTATTTGGAGCTTTAGTGTGCAAAGCATCCCAATATTAATATTTAACCTAAAAATCGAAAGATGACAAATTAGGCGATTAGACTACTGAGTAATATTGAGTAGTCCTGCGCCTATTGTGACTCATTAATCATGCGTACAAATTTTCAGTCTCATTGTGAACATCAACACTGGAATCCAGGTACATTTGGTTGATAAGTCTCATATAAGATATGACATTCGTCCTAGTTTCCACTGGTAGGTACTAAACAAGAAACAGAATAATTTGCATCATTAAAAATAACTATCTATCACAACAAATCAATGTTCGTCGCAAACGTACAGTGAAAACTAAGTGGCATTAGACGGATTCTTCAATAGTCGGTACAATCGCTTGCCTAGATATAATATATTTGCGGTATATACGTATGGTGTATTGACTAAGATTGAATCATTATGTACATAAATCAGAAGTATGTATATATTTGTCGCTTTGTTCTAGACGAGGATATGTAGACTAAGAGCGTTGATTTGAGCTACTTCACTTCCTCCCATACCATACCTCAGACACAATCTCTCACTTTACACTCGACCCTGAGACTATATGCAATTGTCTGGTTTTTGAAACATCGCTTGACATGTCCAAACACATTTGGGCTATCATTCACCCATGTCCCCAACAGGAATTAAAATGTATTAATTAAGTGAATTCATTTCACGTAACTACGTTGAGTATGAACTGAGATAATCTATAATGCCAAAAGACCGATAAGTCCTGGGTTTGAATATCGCTAGACGGAATCGTGAATACGCACTGCTGAGGAGTCTCGCAACAGCCATCCAGTGCTTGCAGGTTTTCAATGGTGGTCTAACATCAATCGGTTTATGATCCCAAACAATTACATTTATAACTTCAATCCCTCAAAAAGCTATTTTATAGGGAGATTTGTTGAGATTTTGGGATTTTCAGAGTTTAAATCACGAACGGATTATAGATTCTACAATACTGCATGTTTGATTATTTCAGGGACCTATTAACAGAAAATATGAAACGTTTTAAGAAACTTCACTTATTATTCATTGAACTTGTGAACGTTTAAATGAAGCAGTTTTTAGTTTAAAAAGTTTTGGCGGTTGTTGAATTTCGTAATTATCATAGTTTAAAGATTGAACTGATCTTAACTAGACCACTATTGGAAACTAGGAAGCAGTGGGTGGCCGTTTCTTTCTTGTATGGGACTTCGTGGAAATCTAAATCCACCACCCCGCATTTAACAATCAAACTTAAGGTCCTAGGTCTTGTATGTGAATGCCTAATCTCTAGACCCATTAGCCGGCATCCAATGGTGTACTTGTCTAACTTCAATAAATTTACGATACTATGCAACCCTCAACTATTGTCCATGGGGGAAAACTGACTCACATCCTATATGGCAAAAATCTACCAGTCACAGCTTTTCACAGGAACTTTAGGAGTTACGTCTTGAAGCTAGTTACTAGTGGGCAAATGAAGTTAGACATGTCCACCATTAGAAGCGCGCTTAGTAGTCTTAAGGTTAATCTAAGAATAGTTGACACTTTAAACTATTAAAATTACAAAAGTCAACAATCCCCAAAAATTTTGAACTAAAAAATGCTTCATTTAAAAGTTCACATGTTTCACATATCTGGGTAGCATCATCAATCAACAAGGAGGACCTGATGCAGACGTAAAGGCAAGGATTGGTAAAGGCCGCATTCTTATAATTGAAGAATATAGGGAACTTAAAATAACTGTCAACTAATATCAACCTCAGAATATTCAATACGGACGTCAAGACAGTCCTACTGTATGGAGCTGAAACGTGGAGAACTACTACAACCAGTTTTCTACATGAGATACTGAATGTTAATTGACCGGACAGCATCAGCAACAGCCTACTATGAGAGGGGATAAACCAGCTTCCATCTGAAAAGGAAATTAGGAAAAGACGTTGGGAGTGGATAGGATATACATTACGGAAATCACCAAACGGCATCATGAGGCAAACACTTACCTGAAATCCCTGAAGGAAATGAAAAAAAGGAAGGCCGAAAAACACACTACGTCGTAAATTCGAAGTAGACATGAAAAGAGGGAATAGCAACTGGAATGGATTGTCGAAGAGTTGGATGGCGACTGCTGGTTGGTTGCTTATGCTCTTCCATGAGGTGCAACAGGCGTAAGTAAGTAAGTTTTAAAAGGTTTCATATTTCCTGTCAATAATTCCTTGATATAATTAAACATACAATATTGCAGATTTTTATCATCTTAACTAGTATTACCTAAAACTACTTGTATGTACCATATGATTGTAAGTTACCAATAAAGAATAACATATTTATTATGTTACTAAGTTGATTCTGATAGGTCCTGATTTCGAATCTCGTGAATCAGGACCATAAGATACACACTGCTGAGGAGTCCCACAATAGGACGAAACGGCTTTCCAGTGCTTCCAATTTGTCCATAGTGGTCTAGTTTCAATGGACTCATGAATTCAACTATTAACTTCATTCGGTTTATCAATTGACTGTCTCAGGTATACAATATTACCTATTCAAATAATCATTTCATAACTTTTTTCACTCTCTCCCTTTCTAATCTTTGTTACTTCTTCATAAAAAAATCTACCAATCGGAAATATAAAATTATGGAATTTTCTCTGACTTTATTCAATGGAATACATTCCCCTCTATGAAAGTTGTGATTAAAACAAAACACATTAAATCACTTCATGATTGGATATACATTATAGTCCTGACATAGTGTAGTTACATTTTTCAACTGACTTTCAAGCATCATGTTAAAAAAAACAAACAACAAAAAACAACAACAGCAACAACACAAAACAAACAAACAAAAACAACAGACAAACATGCATGAAGATAAATTTCCCCCCTCTTTATTCCCCTAAATTAAAAAAGGATATCAATATTTACCCTTCTACCCTCCCCCCCTCTTCGTCTATTGACTGAATGATTAACTGACCGAATCTTTGTTTCTAACCTAATAATGACAATTGAGTGAAAGTATAAATTAAGTGTTTACACTGATTGCTTATCAAAATATTAATAATTGAATCTGTTAATTATTTGTTGCCATGAAAGAGCATAAATATTCTATTAATAAACTATCCTCTAGTAAAGTATCGAATGATTCAAGATCAAGTAAGTATATGTATTTTACAAGTTAATAATGATGGTTATAAACATTCGACATTGTAAGTATCTGATTGTTTGAAACATATCAGTAATAGGTGTATTTATAGTCATTAGGTTAATGATGGTACAAATGAGCTTTCAAGTCAACTGGGAATGATTATCAGAAGGGAGGGGGAGGGTTGTGAAGATTTTAGTAATTTTAGTTGTTTAATTCATGAGTTGATCTAAGCTAGACCATTATTGAAAACTTGGAAGCATTAAACAGTCGTTTCGTCCTATTATGAAACTTCTCAGAAGTGTGTATCCACGATCCCACCCATGGGATTCGAACCCAGAACCACTAAGAATTGTATCATAATGATTTATTTGAATATGACACTAGATGATTTTTGTTTGAATCAGATAAGAAAGATGATTTCCCTCACTACTGAGAACAATGCCTAATGTATATTTTCAGTTTGCACTAGATGTATGTTAGACTAGGATTTTTACTGATTGCCTTTAATCACCTAATGTGAGAACATAGTGTATACGATTTTGAGTTATTGAAACTAGTGTCTACCTGACAATTGGATTTGATTAGCACTAAAGACCAAATGAAAATAACATTCCTCATTGCAATACATTTTCCAATTTAATAGTTGACTTAATGAGTCACTTGATATGAATGCATGCTTCCAGAAATCCTCAGGAATTCCTAGAATGAAACGAGCCCGCTATCTGGACTAAAGAAGTAGGTACAGGTTTCATGCAACCTATCTATAATGCTGAAGGGATCGTATAGTTTTCATTTGAGTCGACTTCAGTTATTCCAGTACATTGTTTACACCAATTTATGAAAGAAATTTGCTAAGATTGAACGGTACCATAATTCTTCACAATAGTATGCATTCACAAGTCTACTCTAAGCCAAACTCATATTCTGCATACTTTATCGTAAGCATGATAATGATGATTTTTAACTCATAACTCATAACTTGACGGACATCTCTACTTTCTCATTGGATGGTTGTATACAGTCTGGTAAACACTAATGTGTAATCAAACAAAAACATGTCAGTAAAATAAATTTATATTGATTTTGGTACTTACCAAAAAAGTCATTAGTAGAGATGGATAATGGCACATCAGTTGGATGTACCTGCATCATAGAAGTGATGTTCACTCCTGGACTCGAATTCAGTACCAGTTGATGAGTTCTAACTAGGAAGAAGATCACATCCCGAAATCCATTGCTAGCCTCTATTCATCTCTTCTTATAATGCCTTTGATTTAAGGCAACAACGATGCAATGCACACAAGATCCACATATTCTAAAAGAGAGCGATCATTAGCACTTCTAAACATCAATGGGAAGATTCAAACAAACAATACAAAATGAATTTAAATTTCACTTTATTGCACAAGCTAGTGGCTAGTATGGGAATCTTCAAAAGTGTTCATCCACGATCCCACCGCCAGGGATAGAACCCAAGGCCTCCAGTCTTGAACTAAAGTGTTTAACCTCCGATCACTGAGTCAGGAACCATTGAAGTACAGGTTTAACTTCGATCAATCAGCGTTCATGTATGCACACTATTGAGGTATCCACTTCATCTTAGTTTTCAGTGGTTTATTTCATTAGATTTGACTTGACCGAACGAGATCGATATATCTCCTACTACCATAAGAACTAGAATATAAGAAAATATGATAAGTATTGAATAGTAGAGACCCTAAAATGATTCACTGAATCATAATGTTGTGAAATGTTTAACTCTTTCAAAGCTTTAGTCATAAGATAGTGTGAGGTATTAATTAGAATGCAGTTGGATAGGACAGACAAATATATTGTTTCTAAAGTTGTGTGATCTAGCATTGTTTAATAATATAAAATTAGATAGATTCAACACTTAGTTTGATGGCGTATAAGGTATGTAAACCGATTAGTAACTGTAGATAATCGGCATCAACCACAGAACCTTGGTGTCGTACCGGTTGGCGATCATCAACAAGTGCCTGGGTTGTGAACCAGCGTGTGTGCGATTGATCAAATTTCAATCTATTTAAATCAAGCTTTCGCTTACTTGCTCACGCCTGTTACCCCTTCCGGAGGAGCATAGGCCGATGATCAGTACTCTCCATCAAACCCTATCTTGGACAATACTTTCCGGTTGGTTCCAGTTGTTATTCATTCTTTTCATGTCTGCTTCCAATTCCTGCCGTATTGTGTTATTCAGACTTCCTCTTTTCCGTTTACCTTTAGGATTCCTATTAAAATCAAGACATCATACTTATTAGGAGAATCAGAATTCCTAGGTTTGATTCTCAATGATATTAAAGCTTAATGTAATAATGTTTTGAATTGTAATATAATCCTTTCTGATATTCTATGATTCTGTCAGTGATATCATTCATGAAAGGTAACACTATTATAACGAACAAATAGTTATATCTGTTGTATTGATTAAGATCATGCACTTGAAGTGATATGACCAATGTAGCCATGTAATAACTAGTCAAGAAACAAATGAATGCATTGACTACAAATAAAAGTCCAATGAATAGAGATCAAAAGTTAGAATAATAATAAGTGTTCACCACAATATGGATCATTTTACCTGACAAAATGACATAATTATATACAAACCACTCAACATAAAATATGATCAGAATAGGGTTTTGTGGAGATTGAAGTGATTGTTAATAGTTGAATTCATGAGTCGCTTAAAGCTAAATCATCATAGAAAACCTGGAAGCAATGGACAACCATGATCGGTGGAGTCCAATCCGTATCTGTTATGAGGCAGTAACTCATTAAAGACAATGGTGGATGTTGGCGCAATTTTGTGGATTGGTTGAAGTTAGATATTAGCAGTGTTGGATACCGGCTCAGTGGTCTAAATGCTAAGCATTCGCGTGTGAGACCAAAGGCCTTGGGTTCGAGTCCTGTGAGTGTGGCCGTGGATGCTCACTACTGGGGAGTCCCATACAAGGACTGGTTTTTACTTCCTATGTATTTTGATGAACCGTATTGTTTTCACTAATCAAAATTTATTAAAACAAGAATATCAATAGTTGAAATCGTGAGTCAATTAAAGCTAGATCACCAATGAAAACCTAGAAGCACTGGATGGCCTTTTCGTACAACTGCGGGACTCCTCGGTAGTGAACATCCACGATCCCGCCCCCCCCCCAGCAAAATCCGAACCCATAACCTATCAGTCTGATGCACAAGCACTTAACCGTTAGACCACTGAGCTGGTTGGCATCAAACGGGGTACGGGATCATAGATGCGCACTGCTGAAGAGTCCCATACAAGGACGAAGCGGCCGTCCAATGCTTCCAGGTTTTCCATGGTGGTCTAACTTCAATTAACCCATGATTTCAACTACTGAAATTACTAAAATCTCCACAAAATCCGTTCTGATATACAAAAATAGTTTAGTTTCTATTAAATGAAATGATCTTGTTAAAGCATTTTCAAGTTTTTATGTAGAGATGTCTGATTTGAATTGGTTTAATTAATGAACTTTCATTGTTTTACTAATTAACATCATCAGGTGATGATGTTATATCCTAGTGAAGATTAAATTACAGGTAACTTCTGAGAACTATTCTTAATGTATAACTGTTCAGTAATTAGACTATATATATCTATACTCCTCTTATTATAAGGTTTATTTTGACCCATAGACTATTACTATACTATTTACCGTTCTTGAGTCTATTAATTACAGTCTCTAACATTCACAACCACCTTTGGCTAGATCTTGTACAAATGTTGTTTTCTATTTTATGGTACGATATGGTCTGTTTAGTTTGAATGTAAACCCAGTTTGTTTGAAATACATGATTCATATTAAAGAAGTTTAGATTTGTGTTCTGGACTCAACTGGCAGGTCTGGGAGAAAAACGGTCCAATAGGGACGCTAGGCTGCTCATACTGGTCAAACGTCATTGATTTGTCATAGTTCTAAGGTTGTATAATTCATGTTCCTGGTTAGCAGTGGAATGCAGTTTGTTTCGCGTTTCATCCTACTTGAGACTCGTTAGCTGGAAGTACCTGCACCTCAGAGTTGATGTTCACTCCTGGATCAGAACCCTGTATCGTTCTTTTCAAACTCCATCGTGTTATCCACTTCGTTACTGATTTTTGATGGTCATTTGCTTGTGCAATAGAGTGAAGTTTTAAATTCACTTGCTATTGTTTACTTGAATATTTTCATTGTTGTTTAGAACTGCAATTGTTCAGCCTCTTATTGGCATATGTGTATCCAGCTGACAAATGCCAAATAGGGCAAAGTACACCTCTTGGATTACATTGCTAACATCATCATCATCATCTATCTTTACTTAGAATGCTTATGAATGAATCCAATATCAAGAAAATCTGTAAACGATACATATATGCCAATAAGAGACCGATCAAATACAGTCCTAAACATCAATCGAAATATTCAAGCAATTAATATCAAGTGACCAGTGGAGTTCAAACGGGTCAGTTGTCAAGGAGTAACTCACTGATGACAATGGTGGATGTGTTGCTCAATTTTGTGGATTAGTTAAAGTTAAACATTAACACCGTTAGATGCCTGCCAGCTCAGTGGTTTAGTGGTTAAGTGCTTCCGTGCGAGACCAGTAGTTCCTGGGTTCGAATCCCGTAAGGCGGGATCGTGGATGCGCACTGCTGAAAAGTCCCACAATAGAACAGAACAGCCGTCCAGTACTCTCATATTCTCCATGATGATCTAACTTCAAATGACTCATAATCTCAACCATTGAAATTATATTAAAATCTTTACAAAACCCCCTTCTGATATTAATAGTTACAAGACTTTTATAACAAAATAAGTAAACCAGATGAACATGTCAAGTATAATTTGAATTGTTTTTACATTCTCTTCTTGAATAAATGACAATTTAACATAGAACTAAGTTTGTTTATCTGTTTGTTTGTTTATACGGAGCATTTTTTATATATATCTATATATACTACTGATAATCTTCATATATACATATACATAATTTGTATAAATGGGATAAACTAAAGAAGACAAGTTGGGGCAATCAACGAAAGTAGCCTCCCTTTCCTCTATATACTCTTTATTTATTCATGAAAAATCCTTTATTATTATTATTATTATTATTTTTTAATCCGATTACTTTAAGTTTCATAAAATAAATAAGTAGTATTTAGTAGTATTGAAGAAGTTTTAATCACAAAAAAAAGATGAGATCATTCTAGACAATAAATTTAGTACTATCACTATGAATACGATAATGATTACAATGTAAATATAAGTGGTAATTGAATTGAAATTATTCATCATATTACTATTCTTATTATACATACATTATACACTTAACTTATTTAACTACTTATATACTTAAATAGCTAACTAACTAACTAACTGATTTATGTATAGGATATTTTATATATAGATATGTAATAGATATAGATAAGTTGTTTTAAAGTGTTTAAAACAATGAAAAGTATCATTGAGATTATGAAAAGAAACAACCTCTCAGAGATTGTTTGTTTGTTTGTTTGTTTAATGTAAAATAGGTTACATTTACTTAACAATTTGATCATAGAACACCAGCTGAAAAAGGATTGATGATGATGATGATGATGATGACGATGATGATGATATTAATATCTGAAATGAAATAATGTTGAACAGTGTAGAAAGAGGATGGAGTTTATAAAAAAGGTAGATAAGAGGAGGAGGGGGTGAGGTGTAAGTAGTATTCATCTTAGATTAGTAATTATAAAAGGTTATTGGAATGTATTATTTAGCACTTGATAAATTTCTTTAGTTTATTAAAATCAGTGTAGAATACATTATGAATAGTGTATTTATTTATTTCAATAATTGAGATCATGAGTTAATTGAAGCTAGATTACTATGGAAAACCTGGAAGTACTGCATGGACGTTTCATTCTATTGTGGGACTTCACAACATTGCGTATCGATGACCTCGTTTCGCGGGATTCAAACTCAGGATCTATCAGTACTAAGGATCAACAAATACAAATGCATCACACAAGTCACTTGATTTGTGTGTGGGCTGTGATACTGCTCCGTTACCCTTCGACCTAACGGTCTGATCCACAAGGTAGTGGAGCAATGTAAGGAGATGCAGTCTCATGCTAATCGGTGCGCAACAATAACTTCATACTTCTTTTCCTGAAGTTAGATCACCATGGAAAATCTGAAAGCAGTGGACGGCCGTTTCGTTCTAGTATGCAACTCCTCAGCAGTGCGCATCCACGATCATGCTTGTAGGATTCAAACCTAGGAAATTTGGTCTCGCGTGCGAATGCTTAGCCTTCGGACCATGGAGCCGGCATCCAACCGTGTTAATGTTTAACTTCAACCAATCCACGAGAGTGGGATCGTGAATGCCTACTGTTGAGGAGTCCCATGCTAGAACTAAATGGTCATCCAGTGCTTCAAGATTTTCCATGATGGTCTAGCTTTAATTGACAAATGACTTCAACTATTAAAACTACTAAAATCCCCATAAAACCACTTTCTGATAATATTTGTATTTGACTTATTTATCAGTGTACAAATTTTAATTCATCTTAAAAAACGGTTGAGAGTTGAAGCACACTAAATGTAAACTCTTTTCAAGTACAATAAATTTTGCTGACTTTATCTGAACAAACTCGTAATGCGTTGGTTAAATGAATCCTGTAAAGAGTAGTTGGTCTGATTTCCATTTATGAACAACCTTTGAATGACACTAAAATGACCTTCAGATGATCTACCTAATAACTAGTACTAAATGAGGGTTATAAATCAGTGTGAGAAACTAGAATTAAGGTATTTATCACCAATTGACATCAACTAAAATGCAAAATCGCTAGTGAGTCAAATGGATGAATGAATTTTCGCACCCAAATCCGTAACTCATTATCGTAAATCTAATCGTGTCATTCATAAATTATAGTCTCATCGAGTAGTTTTTATTCATTTTAAATTAATCTCAGTGAAGCTTTCATTGAGCGCTTGGCTCGAAACTGAAACGTCCTGGGTTCGAATCCTGCGAGGCAGGATCGTGAATGCGCACTGCTGAGGAATCCCACATTAGGACAAAATGGCCTTCCAGTACTTCAAGGTTTTCCATGGTGGTCTAGCTTCAATTGACACATGATCTCATCTATTCAGAATATTAAATTTCTGTTTTGTTCTAGTATGATGCTTTTTAATAGGGTACATTCATCATATGACCAAAGGTCGAACTAATCACATTCATTTCTCGTGAAGGACACTCCAACACTAGAACTACTTGATCAAAGTTCATTAATATAATTTTAATTTCAATTCATCTATCAGATAGTTTAATAATCATTAAACTCTACTAAAGGTAATTGTTTCAATCCTATTAAGTATGAACTTCACTAATCACTGTAGTGAACAAAAACACGAGTGGAAACAATCGAATGTATTCAACATGAAATTGTAGAGCATCTCAATAAAATCTGAGAACCATATAATAAATAGTTAATTTGTAAAATATCAATCCATCATCTCAAACTTGACTGTCCGTTTTGCAAATCTCAGTTCATTGTTTCAGATTTCATTGTTCCGTTCCGTTGCCGTTTTTTCCTTATCGATCTTCTATGCTTGACCATCGTTATATACTACTTATAAGGATATAAGTAACACAACCACAATCAGTTCTTCACATTAGAACTACAAGACTATCTTGAAGTTAATTATTTCAAAGGTGTATTTTAGGAGATTAGTTTGATTTTGTAGATAATATTTTTCACAGATTAATAAAAGACCTTACTTACTTGAACAGTAGAATGTAAGTAAAATAACTTTACAATATTTCACTAAAACTATAGTGAAGGAGAACACCAACTTAAGTAAAATCTGTGATACCCCTTCCAGGCAAACAAGTTGGTGAATCCTAATAGACCCTTCTGGAGAGAAACAGGCCACATCGAAACACGACACAACTACCGAGGCTAGAATAGCTGATTTTTTACAATCGGTTGGAGTTTTCAAAGTAAGGAGCAACCCCGTACATTCCATACACCACTTTTGTCAATTTTTTGTCACTTTTCGATTCAAGAATAATTGTGCTGTGATACTTTGTGGGTATCAATTGAGTAGATGATTAGCCAGATCTCTATCCCTCGACTTACTGTTCACGTTATTTCATAGAACTGAGTCCCACTATCCAGGAGGCACAACGAGAACGTGTGAATCAAGTTTTCCCTCCTAGAATCTGTAAATTCATTCGCAATATATCAATCAATTATCTCTATTTTCATTGTTCCTTCATTTCCACACCAATCATTCTTTGTTCCCACTTTCTTCTCTTCAATCTTCTTAATCTTTCATTAGATGATATATACTACTTATATCTATCAATATCAGTAGTACATACCACAAAACGCACACACACACACACTAATGTTCTGTTTCTTTTTCTTCTTCTTCTTTTTTCTTTTTTCTATCAACAATTGAACATGAATATTCATTTAAGATTGAAAACAACATGTTTTAATTATGAATCATTTTACTTTATTCAATTGTTCATTTCATTCCATATGGTTTATATTCACACGAATTAAAGTTAAATATACATAAATTGAAATTCACTTATTCACTTTCAGTCTTTAAGTAATTTCATGTCTATTAATGTTATCATTATGTTCTATAAAGAATAAAAAGAAGAAAAAGAAAAAAAGAAGAAAAAAGAAAGAAGAAAAAAGAAAGAAGAAAAAGAAAAAAAGAGAAGAAAACAGTCTTACTTATTCTATGTCTCTTATAAGTAATAGTTATTGTGAGTTGAGAACAGATTCAATATTAGAAAAAAGAGTTGAATAACTAGTAGGGGATTAAAATGACTAGTATAAAATAGTTTCCAAAATTGGGGGGGGGGGAAAAACGAAGTGGGTGTGTGTGTGTATGTGTTTGGGGGGTGTGGTGATGGTGGTGGTGATGGAGGTGGTAGTGATAAAATGATAATAACAATTAAAAGACACCTATCTATATAAATGTGTATAGAATACAAAACATTTACTTTCAAGTGTACATTACAACGATTTAATACTACTATTACTATTACTACTACTGTTATCCTATATTATATCATTCCAAGTAGGGTTTTGTCTGTTCGCCTTAATTTCACTCTAACTGTGTAAGTGTATATATATATATATATATATATATATATATATATATATTTGTCTTCATCTATTTGACTAGACAGCTTTTTACTTTTAAAAGTAAAAGTCTACAACATATGAAACTTATCAAACCCCATTTAAAACTTTCCATGAGAAAAACAAGAAAAACAAAACAGTCTCCTTTTGTTGTTGTTGTTGGTGGTGGTGGTGGTGATGGTGGTGGTGATGGTGGTGGTGATGGTGGTCAATTCATTTTCGAATGTTTTTCTTCTTCTTCTTTATGTCAATAAAAATGACTTCATTATTGAATTAAATAAAGATATAATATAGAAAGGATACATTTAAAACAATTGGACATTGATACATGTGTTTAGTTAAAATAGTGAATGATGTAGAAATGAGATTTTCTTAATGTATTTGACAATGATACATGGATACATTATCTTTCTTTCTTTTGTTTCTATCATGCTAACTGATGATGATGATGATGATGATGGTGATAAAGTTTACAGAATAAATGATGGTTATGATAAAAGTCTATTGAGTTAACAATATACTATTGAATTGTAATTGATTCATCACTGAGTAGTGATCAATATCATGTGTTTCAGATCCTTCTTCCTATAGACCAAGTTACAATTTGGTCACTAGTCTAGATGATTCAATATTGTGTGCACTATGCTGAGATATGATGGTGGTTGGAGGTAGTCAACAGGAAACCCTAAACCCAGGTTTCGTGCTAATTGGTACTCTTCAGCAAGTTGTAGCTATAATCTTGAAGAAACCGGTGGTTTCTGACGCATTTGATCCCGTCTCACTCAGATTTATAGTCAGAGACGTTACCGCTGAGCTATTTGCGCTGCAATCGGCCTCCTGTAGGACTGAGATGTACTCACAATTGATTGGTCATTAGGTGGTGATCAATGTCTTGTATATCAGATCCTTCTTACTGAAGATCGAATCCTGTCGACCAAGTTGTAATCCCTTGTCTAGATGACTTGACATTGCGTGGACTATGTTGAGATAAAATGGTGGTTGAAAGCAGTGAACAGGAAGGTCTGGACCTAGGTTTCGTGCTACTTGGCACTCGTCAGCAAGGTTTACCTGTATTATTCTTGAGGAAACTGGTGCTCTCTGACGAAATCGATCTTGTACCTCTCAGCTTCACAATTAGAGATGTTACCATTATTCGATTGTAAACTGAAACAAGAAATAAGATTATAGAAACTATAATGGGTACTTAATATAAAACTTGTACTAGAACTCATAGAGATCAACATCTTCATCATTAAAAGTCTTCGTCGACATTGAAATGCTGAACGAAAAGCACATGAAAGATTAGCGAAAGATTTACTTAGAAGATTATGTTATATGCAATATATAATGATGTTTATAAGAATATATGTCAGTTTGAGATCCTGTAAGCTTTGGAAGAACATAATAAAATTGACAATATACTAATCAAGACAAGTAAAGCATACTCGATAGTCTTCCAAATTCATCCTGAAAATTTGCAAAGATCTCAACATGGTTAGTATACTCCTAGAATTCTTCCTGACTTTGAAAGATCTTTTCGAGAAATTATCCATTATTTCTTATAGTATTCAATGTAAAGAATGTTTAGGGTAGTTTTACAAAAATTATTATGCCATGCCTGCTAGATATTACTGTATAGACATGAGTGGATCTTTAAAAATCTTGAAAAATTTCTTGATTGAGATCATGAACTGATTGATGTAGGACCATCACTAAAAACCTGGAAGCACTGGATTGAAGGCTCTGGGTTCGAATCACGCGAGCTGCATCGTGGATGCATACTGTTGAGAAGTCCCACAATAGGACGAAACGGCCGTTCAGTGCTTCCAGGATTCCACTGGTGATCTAACAACAATTAGATAGTGATCTCAGTCAAAAACTTAACAATCTCCACAACCATATACTGATATCTAGAAAAATTGTTTTAATCTATGTGGAAACATTCTCTAATAATTTCATAGACCCAGAAAATTTACAAATTAAACTAGTAAACATCGTATACCCGACTGTTTAACCACATAATCCTGAATAAGTGATTGTAGGTTGATGAAAATCCTGGAAGTTAGAATGGTTTAACTGCTCACAATCTCTTTCCATTCTTTGATCTCACAGTTAATGTCACTTTCAATGAAAAAATTTACCACAAGTATGTAACCATCCCTGAATTATTTTTTCTGGCCACCGTCATTGATGAACATGGTGGATCTGATACAGACGTGAAAACACGAATTGGCTAAGTAAGAGCAGCATATTTACAGATGAAGAACACCTGGAACTCAAAACAACTGTCTGTCAACCAACACCAAAGTTACAATTTTCAATGCAAATGTCAAGACAATTCTACTGTATGGGGTGGATACTTGGAGATCTACCAAAGCCATCATCCAGAAGATACATGTGTTTATTAACAGTTGTCTACGCTAGATACTTCAGATTCGTCGGTCAGACAATATCAGCAACAACCTACTGTGGGAGAGAACAAACCAGACTCCAATGGAGGAAGAAATCAAGAAGAAGCTTTGAAAGTGGATAGGACACACATTGAGGAAACCACCCAACTGCGTCACAAGGCAATCCCTCACTTGGAATCCACAGGGCCAAAGAAAAAGAAGAACACCAAAGAACACATTACTCTGAGAAATGGAGACAGACATCACAAGAATAAACAAAAAATGGATAGAACTAGAAAGGAAGGCCGAGAACAGAGTGGGTTGGAGAATGTTAGTCGGTGGCCTATACTCCATTGGGAGTAACAAGCGTAAGTAAGTAAGTAATGCAACCATCCACAAATCTTCAGCATAAAGGAGGCTTGCAGAGTCGTGTAGAAACTAAAAACCAACGTAAATTAAATAACCATTAAAAAATACACAAACCATGAAGTACTGGCTCAGTCATCTAAAGTGAAAGTGTTCCCCACGAGATATATGATCTCTGGATTAGATCCTCGGTCATAGATATACATCGCTGCGGAATCTTATGATACAACTAAACAGACATCCAGTTAATGATTTCAAAATCATCTACAAACTGTTTGTTCCAAATGTTATATTTTTTTTTAATTTTTAGATTACCGTTTACTTAATATACCATGTGGTGTTTGTGGTGATCGTTCTACTGGAAAGCATTATGGAGTATATAGTTGTGATGGTGAGTCAAAAAAAAACAAACCAGTATGATTGTTTCTACTCGTTTATTTTTCTTACAAATTTTTTTAACCATTTTGTTTGTTATTCATTAAAACAAATCGTAGATTGAATTGTAATGTGTGCTACTAATATCGATAGATATAAGTAGTATGTATCATCAATCGTAAGTGAAATAGCTGGTGACAGAAGGTTAAGAAGATCGAAGAAAAGGGAACGAGAATGGAGAATGATTGTTGTGGAAAAGAAGGAACCATGAAGTATAAGACTATTGATTGATATTTTGAAAATGAAGTATCTACTGTATGGTTCTTTGAATTCACTAAGATATTCTGTAATTTTGTGTTGAAATACATACGATCGTTCCCACTTGTGTTCTCGTTCACTACAGAATGAGGGTAATATATTGCATAAATGATTGCCAATTTATCTACTATATAACACAATGAAGATTTCACAGTTCAAGTGAATCTTTCTGTTAGTGTCGTGTTCATTGATAAAAAGGATTCACTTTCACAATTGATTGATCACTGGGTGGTGATTAATGTCATGTGTGTCAGGTCCTTCTTAGTGTAGATCGAATGCTATCGACCAAGTTGCAATGAGGTCACCAGTTTAGATGACTTGAAATTACGTGCACTATGTTGATATAAGATGGTTGTTAAATGTAGTCAACTGAAGAACCTGAACCCAGGTTCCGTGCTATTTCGCACTCTTTAGTAAGGCATACTTGTAATTTTGAGGGAACTGGTACTCTCTGACGTTGGTCCAGCGTTTGCTGTTGACTACCTCCAAATACCATCTTAAAGGTTCACTTTCTAATGCTTTTTCTAGCGACTTATTATTCTTTGACCATGTGATTAATTGACCTTCTCCCAGAAAATCTGTAATATAAACAAGTGAGTTAATAATAATGTTGCTTAAAATAACAATGAATTGTTCACTATTTGAACAACAAATCACATAGAACATAATACTAACAAATGTTTTTAGGGTAAAACTGTAAATTTCCCCCAAATCCCCGGGTACGGCCGAGGGTAGAGAGAGTCCGCGTATGCAACCATCATAAGAGGACTGAAACTCTTAATGTTGCTCCACTGCCTTGTGGATCAGACGTTTAGGTCAAACGTACAGGGAGTGGTCCCCTAAGAAAACCACCCGGATAGTATCACAGACCACAAACAAAACAAGTGACTTGTATGGTGCATATGTATTCCGTGCACCTTTGTACCAATATTTATGTGTTCAAGAACATAATGAAATTATTAACATCATCTTTTGAGTGCTGTTAGAGGTATGAAGACGGTTATCACTTCCCGGTTGCCCACATCATGGAAGGGTTCTTCTGGAGGTACCTGTAAAGGAAATTGGACTAGAGGTGGTCATAGTAACCTGAGAGCGTGACTACAGTGTCCAAGGGACATCTGCTTGAGGTCGGTCACATACGACTTTTTTATGAGTAGTTTTTGTGTTAGCTCCGTACTTGTTGAGACCTTACCACCAGAGACGGATATCCGTGGGGTCAGGAGAGGTGTGCATTTTTAGGATCGACCTTTTCTAAACCCACTCCTCCTTGTGGGAAGGCAGCATCGCTGTTATGCTGGTTGTCTGAAGGAAACACCTTACTGCCGTCACACCTCTGTACAGTCAGCAGTATGACTTCGCCTTCGGACCTTGGATTTGTTGCTTTTAGTCTTACCGTTCTTCAACCGACCTGTCTGACATGGTAGGACCTTGAGGAACGGTTGTTCCAGCCAGTATAGCCCGAATGGTTCATGACGATAGGCAAGCCCGACCATAACGTCAAGGTAGCAACAATGGTCGAGATTAACGTCATCTAAATAGGTCTTGATTCATTTGACCAAACAGTTTTGTAATCTAAATCTCCATTATACTTCTTTTCTCATAAGCAAATTATATTACTACCCAATAAGTTTATCATTTCTATATATATTTCTTACTATTCAGGATGTTCTGGATTTTTTAAAAGAAGTATTCACAAGAATCGTTCATATATATGTAAAGCAAGTGGTAATTTAAAAGGTAAATGTACCATTGATCGTTATCATCGTAATCATTGTCGTGCATGTCGATTAAATAAATGTTTTCTAGCACAAATGAATGAAGAAAGTAAGTGCGCATTTTCTTTTCTTTGTCTTTGTGTGTGTTTGTAGAGTTTTTCTTCTTATACTGTAAGTTATTCTGACACTTAAATGAATATTAGAAAGGGTTTTGTGGAGAATTGGTAACTTCAATAGTTGAAATCATGAGTCAATTGAAGCTAGACCACTATGGAAAACCTGGAAGCACTGGACGGCACTAGGACGAAACGGCCGTCCAGTGGCTTCCAGGTTTTCCATGGTGATCTAGCTTCAATTGACTCATGATTTCAACTATTGAACTTAAATGAATCGTTACCTAGTATTACATGTTTTCTAATGGATATCAATCCGTACGTAACCAGAAAAAAACCATCTATAAAATCTAATCAGATAGTTTCTATACAATTTCATGAATAAGTTCCAGCTGATCGAATCCACTTTGAGGTTTATTATTTTTATGTAAAACTTGGTAATAAAACCTGATTATTCAAATTGAAATAAGTAAAGATAGAGTTCGAAACCCTTAACTCTTTGATTGAATGTTGAATACTTTAAATACTTAATCGCTATTACATCATGAAGCAATCGAGAATGTAATAATAATTCATTTGATAAGTTTGCAAAGGATGTCGTATCAAATGTAGTTAGTTACATGATTACTCCCTAACATTTATTAGTACATTTTATCCAAATTATTTACAGTAATAATCCTTCCGTAAAGACCTGAACATGAGATTTCGAGTTGTTTAATCTCATAGTTATATTGCAAAATATGATCGGCCCCCAAATGCCCTGGTATGGTCAAGAGTAGGGAGAGTCCGCTCTCCCTCACGAAATGCTCTCACATGGCCACGCGTATATAGACTCTGCCAGGGAAGTCCTACTCACTGCCTTCTCGTGGCGGGAGTGTTGTCTACGAAAATGAGAGGACGAAAAGCAAACGTCCGGCGTTATAACCGGATCCCAAACCAATGGTGCACATGGGCTCCAGTATCCTGAAGGAACAAATGGCATATGAACCATGGGACTGCATCTCCTCACGATGCTCCACTGCCTTGTGGATCAGATCTTCAGGTCGAAGGCTCGGGGTGTGGTCCCCTAAGAAAACCACCTGCTTTGGTTTGGGCACCCGGGCAGTATTTGGTGCCTCCTTTTACCAATATCTATGTGTTAAAATAAATAAATAAAATATGATCGATAGATGGTGATTGTCAGTAAGAAATGACTAACTGTTAGGATGATAGTTACTAAGTCATGAACGAATAATATTAGTTTATTAGTAGTGTAGTGAACGAGAATATAGACGGGGGATAATCGAATGTATTTGAACATCGAAATTATGGGATCTCTTAATAAAATCTGAGAACCAAACAATAAATACTTATCAGTTTAGGGGTTGTGGATATTGTCAAGGTTTTGATTGAGATCATGATTCGACTGATGTTAGACCACCATTGAAAACCTGGAAGCACTGGACGGCTATTTCGTCCTAATGTGGGACTCCTAGGCAGTGCGCATCCACGATCCCGCTCCTCGCGGGATCCGAACCAAAGGACTTCAGTCTCGCGCGCGAACGCCTAACCTAATGGACCACTGAGCTGGCATCCAACAGTGTTAATGTCTAACCTCAACCCATCCACGAAGTTTCTCGACCATCTTCCATTTTACTGAGGTAGACATCTGTTTATACCCGAGACGGATTAGCTCCACAATAGGACGAAACGGTCGTCCAGTGCTTCGAGATTTTCAATGGTGATCTAACATCAATCGGTTCATGATCTCAATCACAAACTTGACAATCTGCACAACCCCTAAACTTTTATATTTGTTAAATTAATATTCTATTACTAAGGATAAATGAATTACGTAAGAAATTGAATACCAATTTTCTATAGTATATATTCACTAGTATTATTCAGTAGTAATAAACAATGGAGCTTTGAATTCATTTACTATTGTTTATTTGAATCTTCCCATTGATGTTTAAAACTTCGATTGATCAATTTCTTATTGGCATATGTGCATATTGTATGGATTGTCTCGATATTGTTTTAATGCACAAACTAAGTGGATAACGCGATGGCCTTTGAAGCAAACGGTACAGGATTCGAGTCCCAGAGCAAACATTAAATTCAAGACGCAGGTACATTGAACTGACTAGTCCAAAATAGGATGAAGCATGCGGCCTGGATTCTATGACTAGACACCATCTATCTTTGATTATAATTAAGTTTTGATTGAAATGAATGAACACAACTGGTCTGAAATTATAGGAGTATTAGATTAACAGAACATTTAGACCTCTTTATAATTGAATTGGATTTATATTGATACTTGGCACTTAAAAATCACCAGTAATTATATTAGAATAGAAATAACACTGATAATCGAATAAAGAACAATTGTATTGTAGTGAAACAAATGCTAAACTGCATTAGACTGATCTAATCTGTATTGTATTGAAATAAATATAAACTATTGAGAGTCTCAATTAACCAGTATTACTTACTTACTTACTTACGCCTGTTACTCCTCGTGAAGGAGCATAGGCCGCTCACCAGCATTCTCCATCCAACCCTGTCCTGGGCAATCTTTTCAAGCTCTTTCCAGTTCTTATTCATCTTTTTCATATCTGCTTCTATTTCCCGACGTAATGTGTTCTTTGGCCTTCCTCTTTTCCGCATCCCTTCAGGATTCCAAGTTAGCGCTTGTCTCGTAATGCAGTTTGATGATTTCCTCAATGTATGTCCTATCCATTTCCATCGTCTTTTCCTAATTTCCTCTTCAGCTGGAAGCTGGTTGGTTCTCTCCCACAAAAGGCTGTTGCTGATGGTATCCGGCCAATGGATGTTGAGTATCATGCGTAGACAGCTATTAATAAATACCTGTACCTTCTTGATGGTGGTTGTTGTAGTTCTCCAAGTTTCAGCTCCGTACAGTAGAACTGCCTTGACGTTCGTATTGAAGATTCTGACTTTGATATTGGTTGAAAGTTGTTTTGAGTTCCATATAATTAATTAACCAGTATACTTCAAGTATTTATACATCAATACAGTAATAGAATAGAATTAACAAATGAATAGATAGAAAGGTAACTAGACAAATGAAATATTAAGAGGAATCACATATAAGGAGTTTTCATTGAACACAAGTTATCCAGTAGAGCTAAATGAATGTATTTGTTAGTCAAATGTTCAATTAAATCTTATAAAATTATGTTTATTATCAGAAGGGGTTTTGTGGAGATTGTAGTAATTTCAATGATTAAAACCATGAGTCAATTGAAGTCAGACCACCATGGAAAACCTGGAAGCACTGGATGGCCGTTTCGTCTAGCTTCAACTGACTCATGATCTTAATCAATGAAATTACTACAATCTCCACAAAACCCCTTCTGATAATAATCAACATATGCTCACTAGTGACTGGCTTCAAGAGGTATATCCTGGAGTTCTAGTGAGAAGTAGTGACCAGTGGAGTTCAACCAGGTCTGTTGTGAGATAGAAACTCACTGAAGACAATGGTGGATGTGTCGCTCAATTTCGTGGATTAGTTGAAGTTAGACATGAACACCGTTGGATGGCGGCTCAGTGGTCTAGTAGTTAAGTGCTCACGCGCGAAGCCAGTAGGTCCTGGGTTCGAATCTCGCAGGGGGCGAGGTCGTGGATGCGCACTGTCGATGAGCCCCACAACAGGACGAAACGGCCGTCCAGCGCTCCCAGGTTTTCCATGGTGGTCTAGCTTCAATTGACTCATGATCTTAATCAATAAAATTAAGTTTATTTAACACATTTGTATTATAATGAGATGGGTTTTGTGAAGATTGTAGTAATTTTCTAATAATTGAATTTATGAATCAATTGAAGCTAGATCATCATAGTAAACCTAGTAGCACTAGATGGCCGCTTTATTCTAGTATAAGACTCCTCAACAATGCACATCCACGATTCCTCTCCGTGATATTCGAAACTAGGATCTATCAGTGTTGTGAGCGAACACTTACCCTCTAAACCACTTAGCCAGTATCCAACGGTGTTAATATCAAGTTTTCAATAGTTATCTAACTGTGATTAGTTAGTAATTTTAATGAAATTCAATAATCTCCTTAGACAATCATTAAAGACTAAAAACAAAACATAGAAGAGTTAGTTTATTCAATTAGAGTGTATTGAATATTTGGAACCTATTAAGCCTACCAAAGATTAAACACAGAACCTCTTGAATTCATAACTAAGATATTTAGGATGTAAACTACTTTCAAACTGTAAACTTTCTAAAAATATCTAATCTTAAGGAAAATAAGCATAATACCATTTAAAGCAATTAGTTCCTTTAATAAAATTCGATAATGTAATAAGAAGACGATGATTATCAAAACTATGTGATGATATATATTAACGTAATACATTTCGAACAATCTGATCACTCATAATCTACTTGGTTGCGCACTGCTGAGGAGTTCCACAATAGGACGAAACGGCCGTCCAGTGCTTTTAGGTTTACAATGGTGATCTAGCTTCAATTGATTCATAATCTCAACAATTGAAATTATTAAAATCTCCACAAACCCTCCTTCTGTTAAAAATAAAAAGGTTAACTAACTAGACTGGAAATGAGGATAAGAAGAGACAAGGATAATAATAATAAGAGTGAACATAGTTTGTAATCTAATCACTCTGGATAATAAGTCAATATTACCATGACAGGTTTATGAGTGAGAACAAACTGTTTTTGAATACACAAAAAGGATTTCAATTTTTGTATGACTACGTGTTATGATTTGATGTCCGGCTTACGATCCCGTGACTTATACACCAATCAGAATACGGCTTATACGAATATTCGCACTATGACAAGACCAATGACGTTCAATCGGTCTGAGCAGTCTAGCGTCCTATTGGGTCCTACGTCCTTCTAACCCGTCCTCTTGAGTTCAGAACACAAAAGCAGCTTCCGAATCAATCAAAATCGAACCAAATCATTTATTTCAGACATACTCGGTTTATATATCAATCAGGCAGACCACAACGTACCATAAAATAGAAAATAACATATGTACACAAATAAGCCAAAAAGTGGCTGTGAATGTGGGAGACAGTGACTAATAAACTGAGCATAATTTAGGGACAGTAAATCGTGCAGTGATAAATTATAGGTCAAAGTGAAGCTTATGATAAGGGGAATATAAATATACATAACCTAACTAATGAATAGTTATACCGTAAGAATATGTAGATAATATTAGTCAATTAATGTCTCAGAAATTACTCGTGATTTAATCTTCGCTCGGATATAACACTACGGCTTCAATAAACCTTAGTATACACCATTTGACACTTTTATACAATACCACAAAAGCCGAGTTTAGATCAATCTTATTGATCTGTTTCAATTATATATGTTTAACAATAGAATATAATGGATGTTATTGTTATCTTATATATATACATATTTTTTAGGTGTTCAACATGAACGTGGACCAAGAAAACCTAACAACAACAACAACAACAGAAACCCCAACCCCAACCAGAGCAACAACAATAACCATAGCAACAATAAAAATTTTCTATCAACAATAGAATCTATAAATGATGATTATCCATTAAATCTTTCGATGAATCATAAACATTTAATCACAACTAATAATAATCATAATCATCATCATAATATTGATTTCAATGATCAAATAAAAAATCAATATCCAATCAATAAATCAATAAAATTAAATTCATTCAATATGGCATCAAATTTTTTATCTGAAAAATATAATTTAAAATTATTTATTAAATTATTAAATCATTTTTCAATAATAATAAATAATAATAATAATAAAATAAATCAATATTATTTCAATAATCAATTCAAAATTAATCAATATACAATTAATATTGATCAACCATATAAATATCCAAATAATATTGATTATTTATTAAATAATTGGTTATTGATAATCAATCAATATTTTGGTATAGTTAACAATGAAAAGAGTCCATTGATAACAGATTATTATTTAAATTTATATAATAATATTCAAGAAGGTATGTTTTTAATAGAATAATATAAGAGAATTATTAGAAATGATATTGGTGGTGGTGGTGGTGGTGGTGGTATTGGTGATAAAGGTAGTAGTAGTAGTAGTAGTGATGGGGGGAGGGAATTATACAGACTATCTTGGAAAACTTGGAAGTATTAAATGATTGGTTTCGTTATAATTAAAGGATTCATCAGTAGAGTTCATTTATGATTACGTACGTGGGAGGGGGATTCAAGATGTTTAATCTCATATGTGATTGTTTAACTATTAGATGTTTGCTTAATAGTTTAATGGTTAAATGTTTGAATGCGAGATTGGATGTTTGGGTTTGAGTTTCATGTATGGGATCATATGATTGGACACTGTTAAAGAGTTCCATACTAGAATAAAACAGACGTTCAATACTTTCAAGTTTTTCAACGGTAGCCTAACTTAGATTGATTCATAACTTCAACTGTTAAAATATTAATACTGTATTAATTACTGAATTTCATTGTTAGCCACCATCCAAGGTATCACTAACTTGTAAATGTTCATAATATTAGAACATAAATAGTAATTGTAAGCACTCAAGGAAAAACCCTGTATCCAGTTTTTATAACAGTTAGCACTCATACACAAGGAGATCTGTAATCTTGAGGCAAATAACCCTTCTCAAAGGATTCGAACCTAACTAACAGTAAAGCTCAATCTACGGTTTCCTATACTTCACATCCAATCACGAAACTTTAGAACAGTTTTAAATCACTTAGACTAAAAGTCACATTACCATCTGATCGATAAACACTAATCAATGTTAAAAGAATTAAACAAACATGATAATGGTCACTCACTAAGTAACTAATTTATTTTATTATTATTTTAACACATAAGTATAGGTACAGGGAGGCACCAAATACATATGCGCCATACAAATCTCAATTGATTTGTGTGAGGGCTGTGATACTGCCCGGGTGCCCAAACCGAAGCAGGTGGTTTTCTTAGGGGACCACACCCCGAGCCTTTGACCTGAAGATCTGATCCACAAGGCAGTGGAGCATCGTAAGGAGATGCAGTCCCATGGTAGCCGGTGACCAACGATTCGTTCATACGCCATTTGTTCCTTCAGGATACTGGAGCCCATGTGCACCATTGATTTGGGGTCCGGTTAAAGCGCCGGACATTCGCTTTTCGTCCTCTCATTTTTGTAAACAACACCCATAGTGCGAGAAGGCAGTGAGTAGGACTTCCCTGGCAGAGGCTATATACGCATGGCCATGTGAGAGGATTTCGAGAGGGAGAGCGGACTCTCTCCACTCTCGGCCGTATCAGGGCATTCGGGGGCAAGTAACTAATTAGTATAAACATCAGATATTATGGTATTAATTACCTTATATTATTAAAAGACAGTTAATCATAGCGTAATAATACAATGACATTTACAATTGACGGTTGATCACCTCTGTCTCTGTCTCTCTCTAACTCTCTCTCTCTCCACCTTTCTCTTTTCTTTTCTCTTTCAACACAGTTCTTTTATCGAAAATAAACAATCCCTTAATGTCTGTTAATCAAGACAATATTCATTCAGATTTAAATATAAATTCATATTTAAAGAATAAAACAATAAAACATACTACTCAAATAAATTGGATAAATTTTATAAAATTAAATGAATGGAATAAAACAGAAATTGGTATACAGATTATAATGAATATGATTAAATGGATATTGAATCATTTCTTAATTGATAATATAAATATAGAAGATAATAGAAACAAGGTAAGCTTAAATGAGTATTGAAAGAATTAGATGGAATGAACTATTGTATTCGTTGAATTGAAAGGTAAATTTCATTATGAATATAATGAATGGTTTGGTTGTGAAACTTTCATCGTTCTTCTGAATAACATCATCAATCAGCACAAATGTCAGATAGAAGTGAAGTGTTCAAATTTCTCCACATGTAGTTCATAGCTTATCCTGTAGACCTCGATGTTGATTGGTTCTTGTTGACGGTAAATCTCAATAGTTCAAATCATGAATCAATTGAAGCTAGACCACCATGGTAAACTTGGAAGCACTGGACGGCCGTTTCGTCCTAGTATGGGACTCCTCAGCAGTGCGCATCTTTGATTGGTGTATAACTATGCTCAAACAAAGGAAGAAAAATCAAACCAGAAGGACAATGAAAGCTCCATGACCAAACCATTCAACTCAGAGGACGAAAGTCCATCAAAATCTTCTCCTCCATCTCAAGATTTGTATTCATTTGATACTTTCTTTAAAATGCATTTATGATGAGAACTTTGGACAGGTATGTTTCAACTGTGTAGGCATATAGATATCATTGATTATATAGGATAATGGTTAAGCTTTATCGAGAAATTAGCTATTAGATTTAATCTATGAAGTATCTATGTAACCAATTGGTCTCTAGATATGGAATTTCAGTGTTCGATTGTTGGTGTATATTTTGACTGTGGTTATTTGTGTTGCTTCTTCAACCATGTAGATTGATACTCGTGAAATCTCTGGGATTAAATGTATTTCGAATGACCAATATACCTAACTGCATAGGACTAGATGAACTGATAAATGTATACCAAAATGATAAGATATGAGTACTTATACTTAACGTCGAGAACAGATTAACTAGAGAACATTAATAGCCTCATAGTACTTAGGCACTATATTAATGTAAGACATCAAGGACGAGAAATATATATTCGTAAAATCTAAGTTTAGACCAGATTGTCGAGCAAAACACTGGATTTACTTGAAATTCAATCGCTGACATGTTACAAATATATTTGCCCTTGGAGAATATTAAATTTGGAGTTAACAAGAATAAGTTCGAAATCCTTCTTCTCAAGATATCCATATGGTCTTTATGATTCCAAGCATATTTCAGCTGCCATATCATGATTATACTTCCACGTCATGATAATACCTACTCAAGCTACGGCATTACTGTTACCAGTAAAAAAAACCCTAAGAACTCTAGAATCAAGAATGTTTATAGGCGACTTGAGATGAAATTGAGAATTACAAAGTGGTTATATACCGTTAGATCGTACCAAAATAATTTCAGAATTAAATTCTAATTTCTTAAATTTATAACATTGTCTCTTTCTTTTACTTATTCATTTAACCTACTTATAAGTAGTCAAAAAATAATTCACAAATTAATTGTTTTGTTTTTTCATTCTAGATTGACTTAACTAATACGAATTGGATATTCTTATTCTATATTCATGTAATCGAATATATCAATCATAATTTTGATGATAAACATACAATTGAATGTCCTACTCGTAATGAAAATCCAAAACTAAATCATTTGAATAAAAGTAATGATGTATTCATAAATCCTATTCTGAGTAATATGCTCAATATTCATGATTCATTGGATATGGGTATTTCATTCATTCAATATTTAATTGACTTTAATTTAAATAAAGAAGAAAGTGAATGTGTAAAGTTTAAAATATTTACTGAGAATAATTTAGGTGAGTAAAGTTTTATTACCAGGAAAGGGGTTTTGTACAGAGTAGACTAATTTAATAGTTGAATTCATGAGTCAATTAAAGCTTAACCATTATGGAAAACCTGGAAGTACTGGATGGTCGTTTCATCCTAGTGTTGAACTCGTCAGTAGTGCTCATTGACGGTCCTGCTCGCGAGATTCGAACCCATAAGGCTATCAGTCTCGCACATAAACGCTTAACCTCTAGTTTGATTAGTTAAATATTCATTTTCATTATGTACTCTTCTAGTCAAAGTTACTAAAAGAGAAACTTCTATACTTTATCTAAACATGATCTAGTTTTTAAATAAATTTGTAAACTGATTCAATGAACTAATATAAATTGTTAACAGGTAACCAAGTACCATAATGATTGATTAATTAACATAAAGCTTCTCTTTAAAAGAATCGATCTTATAAATCATTCATCAATCAACGAATTATTACAGAATACGAAGGGAACTATTATAAATTCAGAATCAAAGGTCATTTCCATAAACCCTGCAAACTTCGTTCACTACTATTGTTGAATCTATCAAATCGTCCAATAACACAATTGAGGTACACGTGAAATTGAAGTTCACGAAACAGGAGTTTGTTTGGGAAGTGATTCTTTATTGAGCTTTATACATAAATTAATTATAAACCTTAACTTGTGGGGGATCTGTGGCACATAGCGCGTCTATAAGTCTGAAAGAAAAAAGGGCTTCCTGTATTAATAACGTAAGGAATGATTATGATACACGATAGTGTAAACAACAGCTAATAGCTGTGTCTAATCTTGATATCAGTTTATCAACAAGCAAAAACGCAACCAAGATCAAACAAATATGGAAACCATTGCGTTTAAACAAAGATTAAACGAATTAATCTGGTATTCTTTGTTTGAATCTTCCCATTAATATTTAAGACTGAAATTGATCAGTCTCTCATAAGCATATGTGCACCCTTTAATGATTTCCTCGATATTTCTTTAATTCACGAGCATTATAAGCAAAGATGGATAGTGGCTAGCAGTGGAATCCAGTTTGACACACGTTTGGTCTTATTTAGGGTGCCTCAGTTGAATGTACCTGAACCTAAGTTGATGCCCACCCCGGACCACTATTTGCTTCAAACGCCATCACGTTATACACTTATTTACTGAGTCCCGATAGGTAATTGCTTGAGTAATTGGGGTGAAGTTTAAATTCTCCCATGAATGTTTAGGAATGCAATTGATCATTCTCTTAATGGCACATGCGCATATTATGCATATTGCCTTGATATCGATAAACTGAGAGTAGCTGCTGAAGAGATAGAGTTATTATAATGATAAATATAATAAATGTTATAAGTATATGTAAATAGTTTAGAATATTACACAATAAACTTGCACTACAACATATACATAGAAATTGATGAAAATACAAATATTTACTGAAATATTAATAAGTAGTATAAATCAATAAACAAAAAGAGTTGACAGGAAGAGAGTGAGAACAGAGAACGTAAGCAAGCTTAGTAACTATAGTGATATAACGGTACAATGGAAATACTTTCCATTTGCTATGTTATACTATTAACATGTAATATTAAAAACGGTAATCGAGAGTATAGAACCATTAGATTATATACTCAATCGATAGGCTATACAAAGACTGAATCACATTATAACAAATACATGATTTACGACCAAATATAGAAAATGATTTATTATTTATTCATTTAAACACATAAACATTGGTACAAGGAGGCACCAAATAGATATGCTCCATATAAATCATTTGATTTATGTGAGGGATGGGATACTGCTCGGGTGCCCAAACTGAAGCAGGTGGTTCTCTTATGGAGCCACACACAGAGCCTTCGACCTGAAGGTCTGATCCACAGGGCAGTGTAGCAACATAAGGAGATTCAGTCCCTTGGTAGTCAGTGATCAACAAATGGTTCATACTCCATTTGTTCCTGCCCCCGAATGCCCTGGTACGGTCGAGAGTGGGGAGAGTCAGCTCTCCCTCTCCAAATGCTCTCACATGACCACGCGTATATAGCCTCTGCTAGGGAAGTCCTACTCACTGCTTTCTCTCGGCTGAAGTGTCGTGTATAAAATTAAGAGGACGAAAAGCGAATGTCCAGCGCTTTAGCTGGGTAGGTTATAGAGGAGGATCTATCTAAGGGAGTGGGAAAACCCTGATTCGAAAACAATGGTGCACATGGGCTCCAGAATCCTAAAGGAACAAATGGCGTTTAAACCAATTGTTGGTCACCGGCTACCTTGAGGCTGCATCTCCCCACATTGTTCCACTGAATTGTGAATCATATCTTTATATCTAATGCTCCGGGTATGGCCTCATGAGAAAACCATTTGCTTCGGTCTGGGCACCCGAGCAGTATCACAGCCCTCACACAAGTCAAATGAAATTTGCGTGGCGCATATGTATCTGGTGCCCCCTTCTATCAGCATTTATGTGTTCAAATCAAATCCATTTGTTCCTTCGGAATACTGGAGACCATGTACATGATTGATTTTGAATCATGGGATTCCAACCGCCCCACCCCACCCTAGATAGTCCCTCTGTGTCCGCCAACCCGAATAAAAAAGCGCTGGACATTCTTTTATTATTCATTTCTTCAAATTCTAATCATGTATACATTTCTTTATTGTCTAGATCATATACAAACTACAGTCAATCAATCAAGAACAACAACAACACCGACACCGACACCAACACCAACAATCTTCTCTACTCATTTACGTTATGATTTAATAAATCATTTTTATGACCAATTAATTCATTTCAATAAACATTGGTTAAAACAATTAAGTATTAAAATATTTTTCAAATCTATCCTATTACATAACAATCAAAATGAATTCATTTTAGATTATATAGTACAAAATTTATTTAATGCAATTGCTTATACAAAATAAAAGTTCCGTTTTTTTTTTCTAAAGAAGAACAAACAGTATTACATACAATTATTAAATATGGGGATGGGTGTGTGTGTGGAGGTGGAGATTGTAGTAGGCTTCTAATAGTTGAATGTATGAGTCAATCAAAGTGAGATCATCATTAAGAATATGAAAGCATTAAATGGATGTTTCGTCTCAGTATGAGACTCTTCAATAGTGCGCATTCACGATTTCGTACATGCAACCCGAACCTATTCAACAATGCTAATGTCTAACTTCAATCGATTTAAGATATTACGCGACCATCTACAATTATCTTCAATAAGTAACTGCCTTTACAAAAGATACGGTTAAACTCTACTGGCCACAGCCTCTCACTAGAACTCCAAGAAATACCTCATGAAACCATTCACTAGGCGGTGTATGATGATTATTATCAGAATGGACGTTTTATGGATATCGTAATAATTTTCTAATAGTTGGATGTATGAGTCGATCAAAGTTAGATCATCATTGGGGACTTGGAAGTAATGAACTGGCATTTCGTTCTAGTATAGGGCTCTTCAGTTGTGCGTATCCACGATCCCGCATGAGACCACGTGCATACAACCACTGCTAGAGAAGTCCTACTCACTGTCTTCTCGTGGCGAGGATGTTGTTCACGAAATTTAGAGAAGTAAAACCGAATGTTTGACGTTTTAACCGGGTTGATGGACATGGAAAATCCACCTAGGGGAGTTGGAAAATCGTCATTCAAAACCAATGGTGCACAATAAATCCAGGGTCCTGAGGGAAAGAATGGCGTATGAGCATATTGCTAGTCACTGGCTACCATAGAACTGCTCCACTGTCTTGTGGATCAGATCTTTGGATCAAAGGCTCCGGGTGTAACCCTCTATGAAAACCACCTGCTTCGGTTTGGGCACCCGGACAGTATCCCAGTCCTCACACAAATAGAATGGCAAAGTGTGGCGCATGCTAACTCTGTGCATCCTTATACCAATGTTTGTGTTTAAATATATAAAAAATACCACATACGGGATTCAAACCCAGGACCTCTGACCTATCTTCTAGACCACTGAGCCTGAAGCCCAACGGTGTTAATGTCTAAATTTAATCAATCCAAGATATTGCGCAACCATCCACAATTATCTTCAATAAGTAACTGCCTTTACAAAAGATACGGTTAAACTCTACTGGCCACAGCCTCTCACTAGAACTCCAAGAAATACCTCATGAAACCATTCACTAGGCGGTATATGATGATTGTTATCAGAATGGACGTTTTATGGATATCGTAATAATTTTCTAATAGTTGGATGTATGAGTCGATCAAAGTTAGATCATCATTGGGGACTTGGAAGTAATGAACTGGCATTTCGTTCTAGTATAGGGCTCTTCAGTTGTGCGTATCCACGATCCCGCATGAGACCACGTGCATACAACCACTGCTAGAGAAGTCCTACTCACTGTCTTCTCGTGGCGAGGATGTTGTTCACGAAATTTAGAGAAGTAAAACCGAATGTTTGACGTTTTAACCGGGTTGATGGACATGGAAAATCCACCTAGGGGAGTTGGAAAATCGTCATTCAAAACCAATGGTGCACAATAAATCCAGGGTCCTGAGGGAAAGAATGGCGTATGAGCATATTGCTAGTCACTGGCTACCATAGAACTGCTCCACTGTCTTGTGGATCAGATCTTTGGATCAAAGGCTCCGGGTGTAACCCTCTATGAAAACCACCTGCTTCGGTTTGGGCACCCGGACAGTATCCCAGTCCTCACACAAATAGAATGGCAAAGTGTGGCGCATGCTAACTCTGTGCATCCTTATACCAATGTTTGTGTTTAAATATATAAAAAATACCACATACGGGATTCAAACCCAGGACCTCTGACCTATCTTCTAGACCACTGAGCCTGAAGCCCAACGGTGTTAATGTCTAAATTTAATCAATCCAAGATATTGCGCAACCATCCACAATTATCTTCAATAAGTAACTGCCTTTACAAAAGATACGGTTAAACTCTACTGGCCACAGCCTCTCACTAGAACTCCAAGAAATACCTCATGAAACCATTCACTAGGCGGTATATGATGATTGTTATCAGAATGGACGTTTTATGGATATCGTAATAATTTTCTAATAGTTGGATGTATGAGTCGATCAAAGTTAGATCATCATTGGGGACTTGGAAGTAATGAACTGGCATTTCGTTCTAGTATAGGGCTCTTCAGTTGTGCGTATCCACGATCCCACATGAGACCACGTGCATACAACCACTGCTAGAGAAGTCCTACTCACTGTCTTCTCGTGGCGAGGATGTTGTTCACGAAATTTAGAGAAGTAAAACCGAATGTTTGACGTTTTAACCGGGTTGATGGACATGGAAAATCCACCTAGGGGAGTTGGAAAATCGTCATTCAAAACCAATGGTGCACAATAAATCCAGGGTCCTGAGGGAAAGAATGGCGTATGAGCATATTGCTAGTCACTGGCTACCATAGAACTGCTCCACTGTCTTGTGGATCAGATCTTTGGATCAAAGGCTCCGGGTGTAACCCTCTATGAAAACCACCTGCTTCGGTTTGGGCACCCGGACAGTATCCCAGTCCTCACACAAATAGAATGGCAAAGTGTGGCGCATGCTAACTCTGTGCATCCTTATACCAATGTTTGTGTTTAAATATATAAAAAAATACCACATACGGGATTCAAACCCAGGACCTCTGACCTATCTTCTAGACCACTGAGCCTGAAGCCCAACGGTGTTAATGTCTAAATTTAATCAATCCAAGATATTGCGCAACCATCCACAATTATCTTCAATAAGTAACTGCCTTTACAAAAGATACGGTTAAACTCTACTGGCCACAGCCTCTCACTAGAACTCCAAGAAATACCTCATGAAACCATTCACTAGGCGGTATATGATGATTATTATCAGAATGGACGTTTTATGGATATCGTAATAATTTTCTAATAGTTGGATGTATGAGTCGATCAAAGTTAGATCATCATTGGGGACTTGGAAGTAATGAACTGGCATTTCGTTCTAGTATAGGGCTCTTCAGTTGTGCGTATCCACGATCCCGCATGAGACCACGTGCATACAACCACTGCTAGAGAAGTCCTACTCACTGTCTTCTCGTGGCGAGGATGTTGTTCACGAAATTTAGAGAAGTAAAACCGAATGTTTGACGTTTTAACCGGGTTGATGGACATGGAAAATCCACCTAGGGGAGTTGGAAAATCGTCATTCAAAACCAATGGTGCACAATAAATCCAGGGTCCTGAGGGAAAGAATGGCGTATGAGCATATTGCTAGTCACTGGCTACCATAGAACTGCTCCACTGTCTTGTGGATCAGATCTTTGGATCAAAGGCTCCGGGTGTAACCCTCTATGAAAACCACCTGCTTCGGTTTGGGCACCCGGACAGTATCCCAGTCCTCACACAAATAGAATGGCAAAGTGTGGCGCATGCTAACTCTGTGCATCCTTATACCAATGTTTGTGTTTAAATATATAAAAAATACCACATACGGGATTCAAACCCAGGACCTCTGACCTATCTTCTAGACCACTGAGCCTGAAGCCCAACGGTGTTAATGTCTAAATTTAATCAATCCAAGATATTACGCAACCATCTACAATTATCTTCAATAAGTAACTGCCTTTACAAAAGATACGGTTAAACTCTACTGGCCACAGCCTCTCACAAGAACTCCAAGAAATACCTCATGAAACCATTCACTAGGCGGTATATGATGATTATTATCAGAATGGACGTTTTATGGATATCGTAATCATTTTCTAATAGTTGAATGAATGAGTTGATCAAAGTTAGATCATCATTGGGGACTTGGAAGTAATGAACTGCATTTCGTTCTAGTATAGGGCTCTTCAGTTGTGCGTATCCACGATCCCGCATGAGACCACGTGCATACAACCACTGCTAGAGAAGTCCTACTCACTGTCTTCTCGTGGCGAGAATGTTGTTCACGAAATTTAGAGAAGTAAAACCGAATGTTTGACGTTTTAACCGGGTTGGTGGACATGGAAAATCCACCTAGGGGAGTTGGAAAATCGTCATTCAAAACCAATGGTGCACAATAAATCCAGGGTCCTGAGGGAAAGAATGGCGTATGAGCATATTGCTAGTCACTGGCTACCATAGAACTGCTCCACTGTCTTGTGGATCAGATCTTTGGGTCAAAGGCTCCGGGTGTAACCCTCTATGAAAACCACCTGCTTCGGTTTGGGAACCCGGGCAGTATCCCAGTCCTCACACAAATAGAATGGCAAAGTGTGGCGCATGCTAACTCTGTGCATCCTTATACCAATGTTTGTGTTTAAATATATAAAAAATACCACATACGGGATTCAAACCCAGGACCTCTGACCTATCTTCTAGACCACTGAGCCTGAAGCCCAACGGTGTTAATGTCTAAACTTAATCAATCCAAGATATTGCGCAACCATCCACAATTATCTTCAATAAGTAACTGCCTCTACAAAAGATACGGTTAAACTCTACTGGCCACAGCCTCTCACAAGAACTCCAAGAAATACCTCATGAAACCATTCACTAGGCGGTATATGATGATTATTATCAGAATGGACGTTTTATGGATATCGTAATAATTTTCTAATAGTTGGATGTATGAGTTGATCAAAGTTAGATCATCATTGGGGACTTGGAAGTAATGAACTGGCATTTCGTTCCAGTATAGGACTCTTGAGTCGTGCGCGTCCACGATCACACATGCATACAACTACTGCCAGAGAAGTCCTACTCACTGTCTTCTCGTGGCGAAGGTGTTGTTCACGAAATTAAGAGAAGTAAAAGCGAATGTTCGGCGCTTTAACCGAGTTGGTGAACACGGAGAGTTCACCCAGGGGAGTTGGAAAGTCGTGATTCCAAACCAATGGTACAAATGGGCTCCAGTATCCTGAGGCAACAATTGTTGGTAACTGACTACCATGAGACTGCATCTCTTGACGTTGCTCCACTACCTTGTGGATAAAACTTTTAGGTCGAATGTTCTGATTGTGGCCCCTTAAGAAAACCACCGGCTTCGGTTTGGGAACCCGGGCAGTATCACAGTCTAACTTTAACCAATCCACGATATTGCACGGCCATCCACAATTGTCTTCAATGAGTAACTACCTCTACAATAGACACGGCTGAACTCTATTGGCCACAGCTTCTCACTAGAACTCCAAGAAATACCTCATGAAACCATTCACTAGTGAGTCCCATACTAGGACGAAACGACTGTCCAGTGCTTCCATGGTGATCTAGCTTTAATCGACTTATGAATTCAACTATTAAAAACATGAAATAAATTAAGCGCTGATTATCATTCTGATAGATATTTGTTGTGATAAGTAATTCAAGAATTCTACTTGACTTGATCTACCATTAAAGTGTCATTTGAGTAAATGTTACGAAAGAGCCAGTATGTAATTCAGTGATTTAATTAAAGCAATTTAGTTATATTGACGTTGTTAAGTTATGGCTAGCTTAATGAATTCTGTTGTTTGTGGGACACTAGTCGATATCATGTTGTAGGGGCTCGCACCATATCAAGCCCATATATGTTATTCTACCCTCTGGGCAGACTGGTCTATTCATTCTTCTCAAGCTATGCTTTTACCCTGTTGTTTATTAATCTCTACTGTTTTTATATGATCGTATTTGTATTATTTACTTACTTTAACCATTGTGTCGGTAACTTATTTTTGTTTGACTATAAATATCGAGTCACGCTTGATTGAAACGACTTGGCTTACTTGCCTGCCCCGATCCGTTTCGCCTGGTTTTCCTGATTGTCTGTTCAGGTCAATCCGTGTACGAAATATACGTATTTAAAACTTAATCTCGTATTTGACTTATTTAATTCCGCTATTTAAGTTGATGAGTATGTACGAGGATTGGTGGCATGCATATTTCGATAGTATTCAGCAAACAATCTAACGAGTTAAATACATCAGGCCACAAAAATAAGCTAAATTCGTGAATCAGAATCCCTATCATAATTTTCCTATTCTGCATCTACTATTTCGACTATAGCCTAGCGTACTTAGGCCTTAAGAAATGATAAGTTCTAGCCGGCACAACTAACCTTGATTAAACGCAATCTTTTCTCTATTCTCAGCCTTGAATTCGGCGAGAAGTCATCAGATAAGCTTCTATAATTACTATATTTCATATAACCATATTTGAACTTAATCATTAACCAGGCAAGTAAATAGTACACAAATTAGTGTGATTTCTCACTTGTGGATCTGACTGTTGATGTATGATAAACTCATATTGAGTCTTGCTTTCTTTATTCAGTTGTAACAAGTATTGTGTCAGTTTTTCTTCAGTTATTACAAGTATTTACACCAATTTTCTGTCAAGTTACAGCAGTGAAAAATCCTCGTGTACAAATACCCAAACAAGAATGTCTGAAGTATGTTTCCCTCTTCTTTAAAATGTAAAACATTTCTTCAGGATTGATCAGTCTCATTACCTAATCTGACTACAGATGCAGTATTCAAGGGAGTTGGCTGTACCACTTCACTTGTCCAGGGCAGATGTCCGACCTATAACAAAGCAGTATGAATATACTAAGCAGAAGTCCACTCTGTATTATTGTATGACTGCTAAAACTGGCAGACATAGGTAGGCTTCAATTATTTAATTATGCGTCCTATCTTACTCGAAATTGAGTTAGATACCATTACTAACTTTCTACCTCCTTGGTCATAATTGTTCTTTCTGAACTATATTTCTCATAATCAGACTTTTGGAATCATTTTCCATTCTATACTTTCATCTTCGTTGATCTCTTCTAGTTTAGTTAAGGTGAGGTTTAAAAAACTAAATCGTTACAAACGAACACCAGTTCCTACGTTAATTGGATTAAAATATATTTATTTGTTATTGACGTCCAAAAGTTGAATAGAATCTGACACAATGTGAACTGGTCAAATTAGCACATTATTTAGTTGAACACATAAATATTGGTACAAGTGGGCACCAAATATATATGCGTCACACAAAATTTAACTTGTGTGTGGACTGCGGTACTGCCCAGGTTCCCAGACCGAAACAGGTGGTTTTCTTAGGGGGCCACACCCCGAGCATTTGACCCAAAGGTCTGACCCACGAGGCAGTGGAGCATCGTAAGGAGGTGCAGTCCCATGGTAATCGGTGACCAACAATGGGTTCATACGCTATTTGTTCCCGCAAGGTACTGGAGCCCATGTGCACCATTGGTTTGGGATCCGGTTAAAGCGCCGTGGGAGCATTTCGAGAGAAAGGGGTGGGCCCACCCCACTCTCGGCCATACCAGGGCATTTGGAGGCCAAATTAGCACAGCGGAATGAATAGAAATATTGGACATTACGACCTAGTAGTTGAACACCTTAATCACTGAACTACCACTTACATTGATGCTGGGACTTCCTTATTCATAAATCTAGTAGAAGTGATGAAATTTCCAACAACTGAGTTATGTAACGTGGATTTCAGTATCCCCACATGAATATCTTTCCACCCTGTGGTTTGCATAGGATTAATTGTAGTGATTTTGTGTGTAACACCTATGGTGTATGAAACCTATTTTGCCAATGAGAAAACTGAAATGGGCAGGATATTTTAATTATCAAACATTATAATCAAGACAGATTATTGATATATATGCAATGAAGGAAAAATGAGCTAGGGAAAATCAATTTATTATTCAATGCGGAATTACAGAGTGCATTCATAAAATATGAAAACCATACATTATTTGCATATCTTCCTTAAGTTGTCCTGTACATGTTTCATAACTCTTCCAATTTCACTGTTATTACAACTTCTCTCTGTTTCCCTTCCTATTCTCTTTATTTCAATCATATGCTAACAGCCATTCCATTTCCGATCAGTGCCACATACTTCATGAGTAGCATACACCACACGTATACGATTGTCCTGGTGACCCAAACAAGAATGTGTAAGCAGGGATCTTGGCAAAGTACTTGACCAACTTCCAATAATGTCTCACAGTTTCTTATCTACCACTTGACCTTAAGATGATATACGAGCAATGGAATGTGGTATGTTCATGTTCGCACACTTCATCAATCAGCATGTGAAGTAAGGAAAATCTTATTTCATAGGTCAGAATCACAAAATGTTGAGTTCTTAATGGTAAATCAGTTCCTGCCGGTAACCGACCAATAACTGCTGTTATCCCAAAACTACAGTATACTAAATATAACAGAAGAAAACGTCTATTAATATCTAGTATCCTGTAGGAACTGATCTTCTTTGTCACATTGAGAAACATTACAATTAAGCTAATCGGGTCACAACTGACATATATCATCGAATGTGCTCTTAATAAGTTAACAGATGCTTGTCATCTCTTGATTGAACCCATCATCAAAGTGATGTAGTAGGTGATAAGTAAACCTGTCGTGTCTTAATTTCATAAGCTGGTGAATGTTCCACAAAATCTGACAGTTCAATAATCACTTAGGAGTCAAATAAATCTCACCAACCTTATTTGATGTAAAAGATTTGGTGTCATAATATTTTATTGAATAAAATAGATCATATTTTGATGACTAGTTATGGTCTTTTGAAATTCTTTCATTGAACTGCAGAGCTTTGTATCAATAACCCGGAATTATTGAACGATTATCATCGTTTGACCACAATCAAGTCAAGTGTTTGATCGTATATCTCATAATCAATACAATTCTTGCATAAAATCCCTTTCGTTATAATACATACACTAATTACCTAACAAAAATAACACAACAACGAGATCATTCTTTTGCTAAAAGCTTCCCTATTTTTGCTTAAAACTCTCATTTTAAACCAACCAGTAACCCAAAAGTAAAATGTGAAAAGACATGTAGACCTGTAGCAGCAATTTGGAAGACTCTCCCAGTCCCCCACATCGTATGAGCATTCCATGTATCTGAATTAATGGTTGCTCTGGTTGTCAGAAGGGGCATCAGCCTCATGACTTCCGAAGGAACTCGGCTTTCACTATGTGGCGTCATAACTCTTCTAAATGAAGACCTTCTAACTCCCGGGGCAGAGTTTAAATGGTTTGAATTATTTTTTCTGGTTAGCGTTTTTCAGTGAGTTAGTTTTCTGCGGGATGGGGTCGCTTACCCTATGCCCAACCCTCCTCCTTTATCCGTACTTGGGACCGGCAGTAGCCCCAGGTGGGCTCAAGGCGGAGTTATATGTACACCTAATTTACCCAAACCAAGAATGAACAATTATACATCCCATAAGACTAACTAATAAATATAAATATACCGTACATACGTAAATGATAATTGCAGGTAACGGGAAAAAATATCCAAGTTTACATGTTTTCTCTGTTTTGTTTACTTCAATTAAGCAGGTAAATGAAAACATGTGATGATGATCATCATCATAATATGGGAAAAGTTACCCTCCATTATAGAGTATATAAGAATAAACAGACTGAATTTTTTGTTCATATTATGTTAGTATTCTCTTTGAGAAGTATTAATTCTCATCTCCTTCTTTATGTAGATTATCTTTGATTTTGATTTGTATCAACACAGTGATTGTTATCATCATCGTTATCATCAGGATTTTTGTCATGTACACGTTTTTGACCACTAGTAAGTGAATTAGTTGTGGTGGTATTAGTATTAGTATTGTTAGGACTAGAAGACAAAGAACTTGATGAGAATTCCATTGGCTCATGTACTGTACATAACGAAGAAGTGACTGAAACAGAAACAACATTATCACTGTTAATTGTCGATGAATAAATGGACGATTGAGATGAGGATGAAGATGAAGTAGATGACTGTACAACAAATGATTGATTATTTCTTGTTTTATTGTCTTGACAAAGTTTTGATTGTTTTTTTCGTTTAATTTTTAATGCTTCCCATTGTTTTCGATGTTTATGCACATAACGATCCCAGTGATTATGATTTAATTGAGTGAAATCTTGTTCATTTAAAGCAATTAATTCTAAATACTTAATCAAACGTAATAATTCATGATCGCGTGAACAATTCACATGAGCATCACGATATGAACGAATCTATGAGAAGAATATTAAAAATGAAGTGATATAAATTGCATCTGTATACAATAACTGTTCCTACAGTATCAACTTATTTACCAGGTACAGATTCAAGTGATACCCTAAGTGTAAGAAGTACTGTACTAATAGGTAAGGATGGATAATCAATTGATGAATTAATGGAACTTCATCAGTTGAGATGGCTGGGACATGTATTACGTAAGCCCGACCACCGACTGCCTCGACGTGCGATATTTTATGGTGTAGGAGTAGGTTGGAAGAAAGCAAGGGGCGGTCAGATCAAAACATGGCACAAATCCATGAAGTCACTGACAAGTGGACTGAGCCATGTTGGTAGGTGTAGATTACCTGGTTGGGGTCTGCGAGACGATAACAACCGATGGTTAGAGATCTTGAATGACATGGCTCAAAATCGTTTGCAATGACGCAGGTGCACCCACTATTTGTATTCTCCCGAATTCTAATCTTCTGAATTCTTCATGTCCTTTATTTTCTTTCCAAGTTTATTCCAATGGATTATACTCCTTGAATAACATCATCAAACCCTAATGTTCCCGATTACTACTTATACTTTTAGTACCTCTACCACTACGGGATTTGAATCGATAACTGCATCTCTGTGCTAATGTGGTATGGCAACTCGAACTGATGTACAGACGTACGAAGTTCCACGTTGTTACTGACTGACTGTACTACCCGACTGCTCAGTTCTAAGTAAGTGAAGCAAGATTCGACACTACGACCTAGTAACTGAAAGTTGAACGCCTCAGTCACTGAACTAACGCTTACACTGATGCTCGGACTTCCTTATTTGCAAATCTAGTAGAAGTGATGAAATTTCCAACAACTGAGTTGTTGAAGACTGAATTATGTAATGTGAATTTCAGCATCCCTTCATGAATAATCTTCCCCCCTGTTTTTTTCCAAACCATATTCACAAGATTTAGTCTTACATTTTATTATTGCTACTACAATTATTTCGACTTCGGCTAATGAGCATTTGTACCAGGCTCTATGTTGACGTCTGTCTACAAACTATTAATTGTGACTTTTTATCCTATTATCAATTTCTACTCTGGACTCTGTGTAAACTGCTTGTAATCGCGCTGAGTAAATTACTGACTATTCTATCCTCTGATTTTCGGTATTTTGTTGCGAACCGTGTAACTGGTACAACATGATCCAATCCGCGTACAGCCTATCAATCGAGTATCCAGCCTAGTGGCAGCATAATCTCGGTCACTAGTCGTATTATAGTAGTATGACGCATCACATGAAAGATAGTTCTATCCTCCCGTCATATCGGTAATCTGATATAATCGCTTTTTTCATACATACATTCTTACATCAATTATTATTAAGACATAATGAGCCAAAAAAAACAGAAAACAAGATCAACTTACCCTTAACCCACTCTGTGGATTCATGATAAAATTCCTACGGACATCATCAAACATAATTGTGTTATGCGGCCCCCATTGAGGATGATTATTCCAAATAACAGCTAAAGGTTTAACCTAAAATAATGCAATAATTACAATATATTTACACGTCTATGTATCTATGTGTAGTTTTTAAGTAATCTGTCTATTTATTATAAAAATTCGTTGAAAAATCCTATTGAAACCGTAACATTTGCAAATCAACACAATTATTAATTATTCAAGGAGTATTGATACAGTTATCATTTCAATCAAAAGTAATCATTAGTCAGTTTTATGAAATGAACTGTAATGCTTTATTAAAAATAAACAGTGATTTAGTGATTAAAACAACCGATTTTAAACGAAAAGAGTGGTAGTTTTTCACTTTGACAGCTGTAATTGATTAGTTTTACTAATCATCACATATAATAAGTGGCTTATACATCATATATATATAGTTTCATATAGTACAGTTCAGAGTTTAAGATGCAACGGATGAATACATGAGTTTATGCATTAAATTTATGTGTTTATTTAAGCATACAAACATTGGTACAAGGAGGCACCAATACATATGTACTATACTTTATCATTCGATTTGTGTGAAAGCTGGAATACTGTTCAAACGACCAGACCCAGGCTGGTGGTCTTCTTATGGAGCCACACTCTGAGCCTTTCACCTAGAGGTCTAATCCAAAAGGCAGTGGAGCAATGTTAGGAGGTGAAGTCCCATGGTAGCTCGTGACCAACAATAGGTTCATACGCTATTTTTCCTGAAGGCTTCTGGAGTTTATGTGCACCATTGGTTTGGAATTAAGGTTTTCCAACTCTCCTAAGTGAATCCTCCATACCTACCAACCCAATTAAAGCGCCAGACACTCACTTTTTATAAACAACACCTCCGTCGCGAGAAGGCAGTGAGTAAGATTTCCCTGGCAATGGCTGTATAACAGTGAGAGACGTTATCAGATATGGCTCAGAATAGAAGCCAATGGCGATCCTGCTGTAACCTTCTTCATAAAAAGTGGTTGTATTTTCCTTAACTGAAAGATTTCTTCTGATTGTACCTTTCCGTTTTCCCCATCATTGTTTTCTTCCTTTTTTTATAATTCCCCACGTTCATTACTTTTTTTTATATACATATTTTTTTTCTCCTTTTCTTCAAATTATCATTGTTTTGTGTGGCGCATATATATTTGGTGCCCCCTGTACCAATATTTATGTGTTCAAATAAATAAATAAATAAATAAGTATAACAGTGACCATGTGAGAGCATTTCGAGAGAGAGGACTCTCTCCGTACCAGCGCATATACAAAGTATCTGTATTGAATGTTATAGAATTGATAATACTAATCAATATGGTGTTTAACAGAGGTATTGAACAAACGTTAGCTTAAAAACCTAAAGAAATAACTTTTTAACACAAATATCAAGCTTGTTATGCATAAGATAATTGATAAAGTTATAAAAGACAAATGAAAATAATCTATTTGATTCAGATCTCTCATTTTATTCACGTTATGGCCATGAGCTTCATGGAATGTATTTGATCTAAGAGTATTTGTCTAACAAAATATAAAATAATTTCACTATAATAAGTAAATATATGATTATTCTCTGTAAGAAACTTTACTTGACAAAAATGTCCAGTTACAGATTTTTGAAAAATGAAACTCAACTAGTACACACCAAGAATTAATTCATAAACGGTTGTCACTAATTCCTTATATTTTAAATGATACACTTTTAAAAGTAAATTTTAGGTTATTTTGAGTGTTTTAGTTAACAATGGACTACCCTTCTTCAGAATGCATATAGATTGACAGAAATTACTGAATGTGTGGCAGGAAATCACATATCATCCAGTAAATGAACAAGTATTCGTTTACTGTGTTTATTAAGCTCGAACATTGTAATATTTAACTAAACTACTCATCTTGAGTTAATGAGGTGTGGCAACATGGACCGATATGTATATGTGCCTGGTCCTACGTTGTAGCTGACTGACTAAAACTACTCATATTTCTAAAATAATGGAAAATGGGTGTGAACTATAACGCGAAAATCGATCCGTACAAGATAGATATTTCAAAATAAAGGATACAAAGTTCGGATGAAGATCCATGAACAAAGCTAGGAGCCGCATTTGCTAAAATGTCCGCCAGATTATCAAACTACATCTAACAGAAGCACGTTAAAAGCCAGTAGTTAGTAAACGAAGAGTGAGATAAATGATCAAGTACTTTAATGGTTAATTGAAATTACTAAGAAAGTCAAAACAACACTCACTTCTTTGATACCATGTTCAGTAAAGTTAACACTAATCATATCCGAGGAATCGAGAATTAAAGATATTCGGAACGATTTATTGCATTGATCATCAGTTGCATTTGAATCTTCCGAGGGCACTGAATCGTCATTTGTAGAATTTGTACTGCCAGTTATATTATTTCGATGTTGAAATGTTTTGGCAACATGCAATGGTATAATACCTAACTGACCTAATTTTGCCAGAATCCATGTCATACTCGTAGCAGACCATATTGCGATATCATAATGAACATATGCACGTGTTAAGAATTCTATTAAATGAGGACGAGCCAATTGATGCACTGATTCGGCTGGTGTAAGATGATCTATTTATACAAACGAAAAATGTAATTTATAATTTAGTGGGAAATGACGTTATTACTAAAAATAAACTAGTCAGATACACTAACTTACTTTGATAAGTAAGTAGCTATTGAGTTAAAATTGTAATAATTGGGAATTAGAACAATGGTAAATAACTGTGTAATATTCGTAAGTTGTCAAGCACAAAAATTAGAACTCATGGATTATCTCATAAAAAACCAGCTGCTTACAACGACATGCAGTTAGAATAGAAACAGGTTGGACACGTTTTGCCGTCATGAAAGTAAACTTAGCCTACTTATCTACGTAAGCCACAATAAGGACTGTCTATAGCGAATTAACTTATACTAATTTTACTTGATGTTCTATAGAATAATTTTGTTTCAGCAATTTGCTTCAATCTAAATTCAAGTGCTTATTGGATTGGCATTGGATGTGTTACTAGGCTCCAAAAGCTATTTCTTGTTTACACAGTAGACTAGATATATCAGCGAACCATCATGAACTCAGTGTAGTGCGGTAAAATTGCCAAATGACTAAATTTATGATTGTTTCATTGCGATATCTACATAATCGCCTGCAGGACTAAATAAGCATAGTTTAATTTTACAGAAAAATCCAAATCTACGATTAGTTAGCCAATTTTTTCTCATGAAACTATTACTTTTAGAGACAAGATGGGTGATTATGATTTGTTTGATGATTGTGACATTAAAATTATTCCTCTAGGTATTGATGACTTAAGATATTCTAAATTAAGCTTTAAACATAAATCATTTTGTCATTTTAAAGGAGAACCTTCAATGTTTAATCCTCGTTACAAACCAGCAAGAACCTTTTATCAACGAATAGTTGACGATGTTTGATAGTATTATTAAAAGGCATAAGTTTAAATTGATTGTGAGCACTGATTTAAGAGTTCCATCAGAAATATTAAATTGTATTTTTGGATATCTTGATAATCCAATTTCTAATGACTTTAAAATCATGAGACTAGTGTGGAGTCAGAATAAGAGACCCTAAGATTTCTTTTCCACTTCAAAAGCGCATAACATTAGATTCCTATTAAAATCACAGAGCAACCCCTCAAGATCAACAAGCAACTACATGAAAGCCGAAGAACTCATACTAATCAGATGCACATGAAATTTTATTTTGTTCTGGTATTGGTTCGTAAAAATAAGGACTTACCAAAGATCGTGTAATCTATATCCAGAACAAGCAACTTCTTACCATCTCTGAATTCGGACAATTTTCGTGGACGGTAGGCTTTACAGCGTCTTGCAACTTTCTCTATGTTTTCTGCACTACAAATTTATTTTAAATTCACCGAAGTTACACATTACACAGTTGTATGTCTTCTTCTTTGAAATCAAAATCATCAACAACATCAGGACTATCTTCCGTACTATTAATCTTAAGCTAACGGAAATCATATACTTAAGTGAAATTTACGATTTCCTCCTGCGTAGATCCTATAAGCATTAACTTGGTCCCGGGTTTTAACACGAGACATGATAATGTTGTTGATTCGACAACAGGATCGTCTATGAAGTTGAGGAATATTAAAAGCTGGTACGAACAAACTGTTTATAGTCCGGAGACCTAGAATTTTCTGATTCTTTGGTAAAACCCTAGTTAATTTGAACAATTCTTCCTTAAGGTCGGAAATATTGTGTTCAATAGATAAACAGTCAATCGTAATCGGCTGACCATTATACTTCAATTGTAAGTGAACAGTCGTATCACTCATTTGTAAAGTCGACCCGATTTCAAGGTCACTAGAGTTCAGAATACAATATCCCATATCTGTGCGGGAAATTGGTGTGAACCCGTTAATTCCTCTGGGATTACTTCTTGATGTTGAGGTACGGCTCTAGGTCTTTAACACCTTCTAGTGTGGAGAGTTCAGCTATTTGTTTGCATTAATTCTAGTTAATTAGGAAGTAATTTAGATGTTAGGATGTTGTGCGCGTACAGAAGCCACAGATATATAATGCTTAGTAATGCTACTTCCCACAATCTCTTCCTATGTAACGATCTCAGAGCCGGTCAACTCAGAAGACTTAGATGGTGCCATACATAGATACATTAGAATTTTGGTTTGATGTATTGTAGTGTATGGAATCTAAGCTGACTAGCTTCTCTCAGAGGTGAGCAGCACAGCTTACTGATGCGCGATTGGATGAGGGCGCATAACAAGGGGCTTTCAACTAGGGGTGCATCCAACGGGACCAATAAACTTATCATTTGCGTCGAAGACTTGCAAGTCACTTATTGTGTTCTGGAGCTGTGGGATTGTTAGAACCTGGGGTTAACAACGGAGAGCTGAGTGATTTCTTGCGTTGCGGGAGATTTTTGATTTATAATAAAAAAAGCATAGGAAAGACAAAACCAAGAACAATAAAATTATCGGCCACCATGAGAGATATTATGATCTCACCTTAGCGTCAGCTCCTTGAAATTCGCTTCGTCACGAGTTGGCTTTTGAAGTACAGTATGGAGATTCGAGCAGTGTTTTTTTGTCAGCCGCTTTTTCACACTGTATATCATTACAAGATTACTTATTACCCCCATGACTCCCATACTGTCACAGGTTTTAAAATCTGTCTTCATAAGAATGTGTCTTTTTGTCATATTGTTTGCAGTTTGCCCGTTCACTCACTTACTGTAAGGTATAACACGTCTCTTCAGACAAAATGGAGGTATGTCTTGGCTCCAATTGCTCCCGTCAATTAGTTGTTTTTGTTGTGCAGGCTTTTAATAACCAGAGACCCGAGTTTTTACAAAGGTGGAGACCACAGAAATAATCGACCTGACGCTCTGTTGTGACACAAGTTTGTATGACAAATAGTCCTTTTATGTCTATTCTCCAATCAGTGCGAGGTCTCTTCAAAGTTATGACTCGCTTCCATATCTGCCAGGTACCCACTAATCAATATTGTCTATGCAGTCAGGTTCTAATTACGTAGGGTTTTTGCGAGGTCGCTTATTAATATGCAGAACAACTGATTAGCTTCTTGCCTGACCTCAGACATCGTTGCTTCTCGCTTTGATCGCATTCTATTAACACTCGTGCAGGATGCTTGGTCACTTACTCATTTCCTTAAGTAAGAAAGAACTAAGAACTCTACCTATAGCCATTTTAAGGTTACTGCCGGTCTCAAGACTGGGTAGAGAAGGAGAGTTAGGAATGGGATTATCAACTCCATCCTGTAGAACACAACCTTGCTTAAACAGCGTCAACCAGAAAAACCATTTAAGCCACTTAAGCTCTGTCACGAAAGCTGAAGGATCATCATTTGGAAGATTTATGATGCTTCACGGTTAAAACCAAGACCCTTGGGAAATCGATTCCTCTCCTAATAACCGGAGCAACAATTAACATATGGACATGGAATTTCAGGACAACGTAAGAGACAAAAATGATTAATCAAACAAATTGAGGGACTATAACCTGGTAGTAACTCCGCCTGGAGTCCCTTTTTGGGGGCTACTGCCGGTCCCAAGCCCGGATAAAGGAGGAGGGTTGGGCATGGGGTTAGCGACCCCATCCCGTAGAAAACTAACTCGCTAAAAAACGCTAACCAGAAAAAATTATTCAAACCATTTAAACTCTGCCCTGGGAGTCAGGAGGTCTTCGTTTAGAAGAATTATGACGCCTCATGATGAAAGCCGAGTTTCTTCGGAAGTCACGAGGCCGATGCCCCTTCTGACAACCAGAGCAACCATTTACTTAGGTACATGAAATGCTCGCACAACGTGGGAGACTGGGAGAGTTTTCCAAATTGCTGCAGAAATGAGGAGATACAATTTAGAGGTGCTTGGGATCAGTGAAACACATTGGACGCAAGTTGAACAACAACGACTAGCTTCAGGGGAGCTGCTGTTATACTCCGGACATGAACAAGAAAATGACCCACATACACAAGGGGTTGCATTGATGCTGTCCAAACAAGCACAAAACGCACTTATAGGATGGGAATCTCATGGACCAAGGATCATCAAAGCCTCCTTCAAAACAAAGAAAACGGGCATTACAATGAACGTCATCCAATGCTATGCGCATACCAACGAATACAATGAAGATGCTAAAGATCAATTCTACGATAGGCTGCAGTCAATCGTCGAGAAGTGCCCAACAAAAGACGAAAATGGTGAGAGATTTGCAAACCTATGTGCCTTCAATAAACTGGTCATAGGCGGGACTATATTCCCACATAAACGCATCCACAAAACCACATGGACTTCACCGGATCACAGCACACAGAACCAAATCGACCATATCTGCATCAACAAAAAGTTCAGGAGGACGATGGAGGACGTGAGAACAAAGAGAGGAGCTGATATAGCATCAGATCATCACTTGCTGGTCGCCAAGATGAAATTGAAACTCAAGAGGCACTGGACAACGGGGTGGGACAATATCACAAAAATTTAATACGGCTCTTCTTCGGGATAATGACAAACTCAATAAATTCAAGATAACCCTCAGCAATAAGTTCCAAGCCTTTCATGATCTACTCAATGGAGAAGGAACTACTATGGAGAGCAACTGGAAAGAGATAAAAGAAGCAATCACTTCAACATGTCATGAGGTTCTGGGCCAAAAGAAGCACCATCACAAGGATTGGATCACGGTCGATACACTGGATAAGATTCAAGAAAGGAGGAACAAGAAAGCAGCAATCAATACCAGTCGAACAAGAGCAGAAAAAGTCAAGGCACAGGCTGAATACACAGAAATAAACAAGCAAGTGAAAAGGAGCATCAGAACTGACAAACGTTAATATGTGGAAGATTTGGCATTGACGGCGGAAAAGGCTGCCAGAGAAGGAAACATGAGACAACTGTATGACACAACAAAGAAACTCTCCGGAAATCACCGTAAACCAGAACGACCAGTGAAAAGCAAGAAAGGCAAGATAATCACCAACATTGAAGAACAACGAAACAGGTGGGTAGAACACTTCAAAGAACTCTTGAATCGACCAACCCCACTGAACCCACCCAACATCGAAGCAGCACTCACGGACCTCCCAATTGATGTTGGCGCACCGACAATTGAAGAAATCAGCATGGCTATCAGACAAATCAAGAGTGGCAAAGCAGCAGGACTAGACAGCATTCCAGCAGAGGCATTGAAAGCAGACGTAGCGGCAACTGCAAGGATACTCCAAACTCTCTTCAGAAAGATCTGGAATGAGGAACAGGTACCGAGAGACTAGAAAGAAGGACTTTTAGTCAAAATACCAAAGAAAGGCGATCTCAGCAACTGTGACAACTACAGGGGGATCACTTTTCTCTCAATACCAGGAAAAGTCTTCAACAGGGTATTGTTAAACAGGATGAAGGACTCCGTAGACGCCCAATTTCGAGACCAACAGGCAGGATTCCGTAAGGATAGATCGTGCACAGACCAAATCGCAACTCTACGGATCATTGTGGAACAATCAATTGAATGGAATTCATCACTCTATATCAACTTCATTGACTACGAAAAAGCATTTGATAGCGTGGACAGAACAGCCCTATGGAAGCTTCTTCGACACTACGGCGTGCCTCAGAAGATAGTCAATATCATACAGAATTCCTATGATGGATTAAACTGCAAAATCGTGCATGGAGGACAGTTGACAAAGTCGTTCGAAGTAAAGACCGGTGTCAGGCAAGGTTGCTTACTCTCACCCTTTCTCTTTCTCCTGGTGATCGACTGGATCATGAAGACATCAACATCTGAAGGGAAGCACGGGATACAGTGGATAGCTAGGATGCAATTGGATGATCTAGACTTCGCAGATGATCTGGCTCATCTATCGCATACGCAACAACAAATGCAGGCGAAGACAACCAGTGTAGCTGCAGCCTCATCAGCAATAGGTCTCAATATACACAAAGGGAAAAGCAAGATTCTTCGATACAACACAGCATGTACCAATCCAATCACAATTGACGGAGGAGCTTTGGAAGATGTAAAAACCTTTACATATTTGGGCAGTATCATCGATGAACACGGTGGATCTGATGCAGATGTGAAGGCACGGATTGGCAAAGCAAGAGCAGCATATTTACAACTGAAGAATATCTGGAACTCAAAACAATTAGCAATTAACACCAAAGTCAGAATTTTCAATACAAATGTCAAAACAGTTCTACTGTATGGGGCGGAAACCTGGAAAACTACGAAATCCATCGTCCAAAAGATACAGGTGTTTATTAACAGTTGTCTACGCAAAATACTTCAGATCCGCTGGCCGGACACTATAAGCAACAACCTACTGTGGGAGAGAACAAATCAGACCCCAGTGGAGGAAGAAATCAGGAAGAAGCGCTGGAAGTGGATAGGACACACATTGAGGAAAGCACCGAACTGCGTCACAAGACAAGCCCTCATATAGAATCCTCAAAGTCGAAGGAAGAGAGGAAGACCAAAGAATACATTACGCCGGGAAATGGAGATAGATATGAGAAAAATGAACAAGAATTGGATGGAACTAGAAAAGAAGGCCCAGGACAGAGTGGGTTGGCGAATGCTGGTCGGCGGCCTATGCTCCATTGGGAGTAACAGGCGTAAGTAAGTAAGTAAGTAATAACCTGGTAGTGCTCGGAATGTGTTAAACCTATTGAATCCAAGCTAGGCAGCAAAGGTTAGATTCGTGAGAGATGCTGCAGTACTTCAGTTTCGGACAGGAAAATGTTTCACACACTCAGGGAATCGCTCTGATGTTGTCCAAAGAAACACGTAAAGCACTTATAGTTTGGGAACCTCATGGAACCACAATAATCGATTACTCCTTCAAAACCAAGGAGGAAATCACAGTAAGTGTTATCCTATGTTATGCACGCACCAATGGCAGCGATGACGACGATAAAGATCAGTTCTACGAGAGGCTATAATCATTTATATCGAAGTGCCCGGGAAAGGATCTCCATATCCTGATGGCAGGTTTAAATGCCAACCAGGTATGAAGATATCGTGGGACTACATGGACAGGAAGAATGAAACGAAAATGGTGAGATATTTGCAAGTGTGCGTACATTTTTCATGATACTGACAAACTAAATGAATTCTGTATAGCTCCCAGCAACATGTTCCAAATCTTGCAGGCTACACTGTAAGAAGAAACTACTATGGAAGACAATTTGAAAGGGATTAAAGAAGCATTAACTTCAACGTGTCAGGAGGTTTGGGGCGGCAAGAAGCATCATCACAAGGAGTGGATCTCTATGGAAACCTTGGATAAGATTCAAGAAAGGAAGAACAAGAAGACAGCATAAACAACATATAATTAAGACTAGAGAAACTCAAGGCACAGGCCGAACACACAGAAGCAAACTAGCAGTAGAGCCGTCAAGCAGAGATACGTGGAACAGATAGCGACGACAGCAGAAAATGCTCCAAGATAATGTGATATGAGACAGCTGTACGACTCAATGCGGAAACTTGTGAAGAAATAGTAAAACAGATGCTAGTCACGTACAATGAGGGCAATCACCAAGATTCAAGAACAGAGGAACAGATGAGTGGAATACTTCGAGGAACTCTTGAATAGGACTGCTCCATTAAACCCACTGGATATCGAAGCGGCACACGCAGACCTTCCTATTTCTGTCACTCCATCAAAGGCGGAATAAATCAGGATGGCCATCAAACAAATCAACAGTAGGAAAAATACTAGACCTGACAATATACCAGCTGAAGCTCTGAAGTCAGACATAGAAGTAACTACAAACATGCTCCACATTCCATTCAGGAAAATTTAGGAGGAAGAGAAGATGCCGACATACTGGAAAGAAGGGTATCTCATCAAGTTGCTGAAGAAAAGTGACCTATGCAAGTGAGAACTATGGAGGCGTCACACTACTATCGGTACCAGGAAGATCTTTCAATAGTGTTTCTGAACCGGATGAAAGATTCGGTAGACGCCCAACTTTGAGATCAACAAACCGAGTTATTTAGGAATCAGTCGTTCACAGACCAAATTGCAACACAACGGATCATCGATGAACAATCGGTTGAGTGAGACTCGTCACTATACATCAACTTCCCTGACTATGAGGTGTTTGACAGTGTGAATAGGAGAACCATACGGAACCTTCTTCGAAACCATGTATTGAATAGCTGATAAGAACATCAACGTCATCCGGAATCCATACAACAGACTACACTGGAGGTGGTGGATGGAGGACAGCCTACGGATGCATTCTATGTGAGGACCGGAGTTAGACAAGGCTGATTATTACGTCCAAGTTTTTGCTCCTTCTCGTTATTGAAGTACAGTATGTCAATCTATTTTTAATTTACGAACCCAAATTAACAACAGAACCAAAATTCAAATTAGCTACCAAAGTTTATTCGCAATTCACAAATAGTCGACCAAAATGTCGTTCTTCAATTTTATAGGTTCCCGGAGCAAAAAACTCCTAATTACCAAACCAAAGACAAACAGAAACCAAAACGTCCGAAATAATGATATAAACAAACAATTAAAGCACTGCATCGATGCCTTACCCACAGTTCATAATTTGTAAATGCCTGATAAGCTTGTAAAATGGTACTTATAGAAATAGTGTTTTCCAACAGATTGTGGAACAGAGGGTTGTGTGAAGTATGATATATATCCAAAAATAAGCTTTAATGAGCCTAACATCACAAAAGGAGTGAGGGTGGAGTTACTGACCAGCAAGCATTGATGGTGAGGGCGGTGACTTCAATCCACCCGTGTTTGTGGGGCAGAACATTTTGTATGTATCAGGCTCTCTATGATTGAGCATAAGTCAATCAATCTGTGATATAGATTATCTTCCTACGCTCACCACTCAGACTCATGTTTCCAATTTTATACTAGATTAGCTATTCAACTAAGACAACCTATAACATGCTAACTCGGACTTTTACACATGGATTGTGTGGCTGGCATCGGATGAAAAAAAAGAAAGAAAGAATAAATCAGACGACAAAAGATATAGTTATTAATATTTTCAACACTTCACCATCTATATGCACACTCCCTTCTAATTAACAACTTTCCCTGTACCAACCTTAACTTCCCTTCCTTCATATGAGCTTACTCCAACTTGTTAAACGTCACAATTTATTGTTCTTTATTACTACATTCTCTTGAATGGAGCCTCTGACTTTATTTCACTCTAACAAGAGATAATATGAATTTAATCTGATTTATTATACCTCTCTCTGTTCTACTACGTAATGTTAAGCAACGTTTGGAGTCCATATCCAAGTGCCTTGCTGCTCTGCTGTTTCTCTTTTTTATTTTCTTCAGAATCTTGCTGCGAGGGCACAGCTATGGAACTTCTAACGTCTGGAACAAACTTGACGTATGCGTAAACTCACGTTCATGGTTTATAACAAGCGCTCTACGAGACTACTTTATAACAACTATAAACTTAATAAGTTAGGAAGCATGCTATGCTCCAACAAATATTATAATTTGTAGATCATGCCTGTCAAAATGGCGTGTACCTGCTCATGCACAAATATATTATTATTGTTTTTAAAGTAAAACAAATACATCCAAAAAACACAGTGAAATTAATATAAAGGTTTTAATCGGCCAAATGCCTTCAGTTCTCCCGTAACACTGATTACTATTTCACTTTCTCTTTCTTCTGATGATTGATTCGATCATGAATACCTTGACATTTGAAGGGAAGCGCGGTATCGAATGGACAGATTTGGTGCAACTAGGCGATTCTAAATCCGCAGATGACCTAGCCGTTCTATCTCATACACACTGTAACGACCGAACTACCAGTATTCGGGCTGAACGTAGGACTGACGAACCAAATTGTATTCGAATAGGTCAGACTACGATCTTCCGTATAGCACGCCAAGCGTTTTTGAGACACTCGTATTAAATTATATCAAAACACAAATTCTGTGCTCAATTTATACGGTTCTAATTTAAGAAATAGAACAAATTATATCAAAAATACAAAATACCTCAAACGGTACAGCCTGTGCTATAAAGTCAGAAGTTTCTCTAACGCAAAGTAGTGCGCTGAGAATCAACAAATATATTCCCAACAAACGGGGTCAAAGTATCTATCTGCAGGGATACCAGAAATCCTCCCAAGCAGACAGTCAAAGGGTTAACAGTCACACTTAATCACGCCGTGACCTTGAGCTTAGTCAAACACGACCTCACTGCCAATAGTCCGGCAACATGCAATAAAATTTAGTAACAAAAGGATAAGTTTTCAATCAAAATTACATAATAAAAGCTGAAACGAGATATGAACAAAGGTTGAAATATATAACAGGGAGAAGAAAAAAATGAATGAAAACACTGTCCAACAAAAAACTGTGTAGGGATTTTCATCGTTCTTTTTCCGTTACACCGGCCCATAAAATCTCTCCAACTACGCAAAGACACTTTAGAATACATCCCTGTCATGGCTCTCCGTACTAACCGCTCTATATCAATAGGAAGCACAGGACTTACAACAGTAAGCCTGTACGTCCACAAACACAACATACAATCTACAATTACTCGGCTCCTTCTAGAAGGCAGAGCTTTCGCACATCTCTTCTTACTACCCCTTCTTTCATACGTACCATCACTGTCCTTACCAACCCATCTCTATCTGTCTCACACTTATCAACCCGTCCCATTGGCCAAGAGCCACGAGTAGTTGTATCGTTGGCCACCAGCACTACATCACCTCCTTTTAAGTTTCTGTGTTTGCAAAACCACTTCTGCCTCACTTGCAGTAAAGGAATGTACTCTTTTGTCCATCGACGCCAGAAGGTATTGGCTAAATAATTAACCTGTCTCCATCGCCTTGAATATCTATCCGCAATGCTACCCTCCATCCCCAAACCATCACAGTTTCTTAGTAGTAACAAAGTGTTTGGCGTGAGTGCCAAATCATCCCTTTCATCTGATGTCACAGGAACGATTGGACGGTTGTTTAAAACTCTTTCTATTTCCACAAAATAGGTTGCTAAACTGTCATCATGTAAGATTCGCTCGTTAGAAATAGATAGCAAGATCCTCCGAACAGAGCGTATTAATCTCTCCCAAACTCCGCCTCGATGGCTAGCTAGTGGGGGGTTGAAATGCCAGTGTATACCCTTCGACGTTGTTAAGTCATTTATTCTATGCTTGTCCCATACACTCACATTAGCTCGCAATTCGGAAGTAGCCCCGACAAAGTTCGTTCCATTGTCGCTGTAGATTTCCTTAGGAGTTCCTCTCCTTCCTATGAAACGTATTAAAGCCATTACAAAAGCATCAGTACTCAAATTGAAAGCTACTTCCAAGTGAACGGCACGTGTTTGGAGACACGTAAATAGGCATCCATATCTTTTTTTCTCACTTCTCCCCCGACGGACTATCAATGGCCCAAAATAGTCTATTCCGACGGAGGAGAAACAAAACCAACCTGGTTGAACTCGACACTCGGGGAGAGGTGCCATCATTTGTTGATCCAATGTAGCTTTCGCACGTATACACCTCACACATCTACTTATCACTCGTTTAACTGCACTGGTTCCTTTAACAATCCAATAATTTCGTCGTATGGTAGCCAACACTTGCGATGTCCCAGTGTGACCTTCTAGGTGGTGGTAGTGTCTAATAATAAGTTCCGTTACAAAGTGACGACTGGGTAAATATACGGGATGTTTGGCTGAGAGTGGATAATCCGAGTAATTTAATCATCCGCCGACACAAAGCAATCCATCGATTAACGTAGCGGAAAGATTTCTTAGCTCTTTTATATCAGTTGCGCTCACGCAATTGTACCGAGACACTTCTACTACTTCCCCATACACTTCCTTTTGCACTAAAACTAATACATTGAGTTTAGCTGCATCCAATTCATCAACTATCAGATAGCCTACACTTAGCGACCTGTCTTCGTGACGAGAGTACATGATGGTTAAATAGGTCACATATCTTCTGAGCCATGCTACTGCTTTAATCAGCTTTATCCAATTTGAATGATATAACAAAATTGGACTTAAGTTATGTTTTAGCACACCTGAGCTGATCGTTTGATATTTTTTAAATTCAACATTTTCCGGGGGATTTTCGCAGATGAACGTCGGTGTTCCTACAAACGCCCTCTGCCTTAGGATGGAAGGACCTTCAATCCAGTTTTTTAAATCGACTTCTTTCCGTACACCTCGTGATGTCCAGTCAGCAGGATTTTCATTGGATTCGACGTGACCCCACTGGCCCACAGATGTTAAATGATGAATAACGGCCAGATGATTAGCCACAAAGGTGGAGTACCTGCTCTCAGTATTTTTTACATAGTACAGAACTATCATAGAATCCGTCCAGAAGTGAGTCTTGTCAAACATATGAGCAAGGTTTCTATTTAAAACTTCACCCACTCTAGCACTCAATACTGCTGCTGCTAGTTCCAGTCTAGGCAGGTAACTGTTACCTGCTTTATAGGTGCCACTCTAGATTTACTATAGAGTAAAACGCTGTATGGTGCACCGTGCTTAGGGATGTTCCACGAGTAGGCTACCGCGCCGTAAGCAGATTCAGACGCGTTACAAAACAAATGCAGCTCAACCGCCGTAAAGTTCTCCCTGTTTTCATTTATGATGCTTCGAGGGACGTTGATCGTTCCCAGCCCCCGCACAAACGTGACCCAATCGTTCCACGAGGACACAACATTATCACTCGGAGGCTGGTCCCAACCAATATGCGACTTACAAAGATTCTGCAGAAGTTGCTTAGCAGGAAGGTATATTGGAGCTATTAGGCCCAGTGGATCGAAGAGAGATGAAACGGTGGATAGTATTCCTCTCCTAGTCGGAGGTTTTTCCTCTGGATCAAAACGAAACTTAAAAACATCGAGTGTGGTGTCCCACTCAATTCCTAGGGCTCGATGTGTCGGCCCTTGATTCAGAGGCATATCAACTATCGCTTCCATATTATCGGATTTAGGGAAAACTTTCCTTACCATTTCGGAGTTAGTTACCCATTTTTTCAACTTGAAACCTCCTCGAGCCATCAATTCATTCAGTTGTACCACAAACCTTTTCGCATCTTCACTATTGGGGAAGGATACTAGGCAATCATCCACATAAAAGTTATTCAGTACCGATTCTCCTACGCTGCTATCATAGTCACCAGAGAATTTTTGAGCCGTCTTCTTCAATGCGAAGTTTGCACAAAAGAGTGAGGATACAGCCCCGAAGGGGTGTGATGTCATCAGATACTCTATCGGTTCCTTCTCGATATCACCCTTCGGCCACCTAAGGAAACGTAGCGATCCACAATCGGGCTTCGGGACCTTTACTTGCATGAACATTTCTTCCACATCCGCAGAAACGGCTACCGGTTCCCTGCGGAAACGTAACAGAATACCTACTAAACATGCTGTAGTATCTGGACCTTGGTAGAGAAGGTCATTCAAACATTTACCAGCCACCTTAGCAGCACAATCCAATACCACTCTCACTTCGCTTGGTTTCTTGGGGTTAATCACAGCATAATGAGGCAAGTACCATTTCGGATGATAACCCGGATCGAGCTGCATACCTGGAACCACAACCGCATGCCCTTTGTCAATCGTCTGCTGCATGGCATGGGTGTAGCTCTCCCTAAAGTCCTTATTGAATGTGAGTCTGCGTCTTAGACTTTCTAATCTTCGTCTAGCTAGAGCATAACTACCGGATACTACATTTCTTTCCACCTTCCAAGGTTAAGGGACAACCCAATGACCTTTGTCAAAATAAGTGTCACCCTCTACTATGCTAACTGCCTTCAAGTCGTTTAAAGATAATGCTTTATCGGAGGAATGGACGTCAGCAAATTCATAGTTATATATTTTCTTCAGCTGTTCTACAGAGTCGTCGGTTTGAGAAATATAGTTTACCATCCTTTTACTGTTTTTGTTATAACCTGCCGGTCCAAACAGAACCCATCCTAGCAGTGTCTTTATAGCATAAGGGCTTTTTCTTCCACCCAACCTTTGATCCAAGACCCAATGCGCTTCAGGCACATCACATCCAATAAGCAAAATAACTTCTCCACCCACTGATTCTGTCCAAGGTAAGTCCATAAGATGGGGCCATTTCTTAGCACTGTCCTTCACAGGTACTCTTGGTCTATGCACAGGCAAGTCATCTACTATAACAGCCTGTTCAATACAAATACATTCGTTTCCGCTTAATGAGTAGGCTTCAAAAGCTTTGGTTTTTGATCTGACCAATTTATTTCCGTTTACTGTTTTGATGGTAATCGATGCACTCTCTAACGATAAACCTAAGAGCCGTACCGCGCTTGACTTTATTAGGGTTGTATCTGAGCCGTTGTCTAGAAAGGCATAACCACAAACTTCCTTATCCTTAGCTCTAATACGTACAGGGATTAGACCAAGAAATACATCCTCTTTTAGTGATTCTGTGTACCCACAATGACTTTCTTTTAACGGCTCACTCAAGCCACCCTGAACTTGAAAGGGTTTATACAACAATGGGTGATGCCGATCCTGGCAACCCTCGATAGTACACGCGACACGATCATTACAATCTACTGATTTGTGGCCCCTTCTAAGACAACAAAAACACAAACCCTTTTCTCTCGCTTTCGCCCACTTATCGTTGACTGCTAATGTGGAGAACTGGGAACATTTATCAATCCTATGATTTTCTCCGCATATAACACAAGGTGACTTGCCAGCAATTTTACCGAACGACAATCCTTGTGTGGAGCAGGCCACCCTGCTTACAACCCGTTTACTAGCTGTTGCAATCTGCCCGAATCTGTGAGTAAAACTTCTGCTCTAGATGATACAAATTATGATAACTCTGCAAAAGTAGGCTCTCTACCATTTGCTGTCATCTTTCCGACGGTTTCAGCCCATTTCATCTGTAAAGCCGTGGGCAATTTCTTTACTATACTTTCTATAGTTACTACCGAGTTGAGATCCGCTGAATAATCCATTTGTTCTAAGACTATAGAGCAATTTTTCATCTTTATCGCTAGCCTAGATAGACTTTCTCCGTCGTTGTGTTCTATATTGGGACCTCCAGTCAAGTCATTTAGCAAAGCCCGGCTTACTTCATGTGCTCTTCCAAACAACCGTTTCAGTATATTGCATGCTCTGCGATAGCCCGATGATGGCGGAAGCATTAAGCATTCTTCTATGGCCTCTCGAGCTTTTCCTTTGCAATAATGTAACAAGTATAAAAGCCGTTGACCATCGTCTTCGACCTTCGATACCACATATAAATCAAATTGTCTGACAAATTTCCAATATTTGGCTGGTTGACCATCAAAAGTACTTAGTTCAACCTTTGGGAGCTCAAGACCCACACTTAGAGATGTCAAGGTCACTTCCCTCTTCTTCGCTCCAAGATGGTCTAACCGTTTTGACCTCTCTGGGGACTTGATTCTAATGTCATGAGGACGGCTTGAGAAACTGTGGACATACTCCTGTCCTCTGTCATCACAGTTGGAGGCAGAAGATGCTTCACTACACGCGTTCTCTTATAGTCTTAACGTCCCTAACTCTCTCTGAAGGCATAACAGCTGCTTTTTCTGCCTATCTTTCAAATCTCTAATCTCTACTAGTCGTCTTTCCCTCAACTGCTTTTCTTTTAACTCTGCTAGGGGGATGCTAGAGCTAATCTTGCTATGCCTACTAACTAAACTAGTATTAGAGCCATGACATGAAAATGTATCAAAAGGGACTTGCCGTATATCAGGAGGCGCCTCTGTCTGCATTTCTTCATGACCCAACACCATGTTTCCGCTGATCTTGTTGCGCTTGCCAGGCATTGAAGTGTTTGTTACCAGTAATTACTGTTCGTTTGAGAACTGTAACGACCGAACTACCAGTATTCGGGCTGAACGTAGGACTGACGAACCAAATTGTATTCGAATAGGTCAGACTACGATCTTCCGTATAGCACGCCAAGCGTTTTTGAGACACTCGTATTAAATTATATCAAAACACAAATTCTGTGCTCAATTTATACGGTTCTAATTTAAGAAATAGAACAAATTATATCAAAAATACAAAATACCTCAAACGGTACAGCCTGTGCTATAAAGTCAGAAGTTTCTCTAACGCAAAGTAGTGCGCTGAGAATCAACAAATATATTCCCAACAAACGGGGTCAAAGTATCTATCTGCAGGGATACCAGAAATCCTCCCAAGCAGACAATCAAAGGGTTAACAGTCACACTTAATCACGCCGTGACCTTGAGCTTAGTCAAACACGACCTCACTGCCAATAGTCCGGCAACATGCAATAAAATTTAGTAACAAAGGGATAAGTTTTCAATCAAAATTACATAATAAAAGCTGAAACGAGATATGAACAAAGGTTGAAATATATAACAGGGAGAAGAAACAAATGAATGAAAACACTGTCCAACAAAAAACTGTGTAGGGATTTTCATCGTTCTTTTTCCGTTACACACACCAACAAAGCATGCAAAGAAAACCAGTGCAGCAGAAGCCTCTGTATCAGTGGGCCTTAACATTCACAATGCAACAGCAAGATCCTTAAATACAACACAGAGAGCATCATCCAAGAAGCTTCGGGAGAGGTTTAAACCTTCACGTACTTAAGGAACATCATCGAAGAACAGGGAGGACATGACGCAGATATGAATACAAGGATGGATAATCGAAGGCAAAATCTCTAAAATTGTAGAACATGTGGAGTTTGTGACAAATGTTAGCCAAAAGTTAGGTCACTATTTTCGATACAAACATCAGGACAGTTACATTGCGAAGAACAACTACATTTACCATCAAAAGTACATGTATTTTTAATCATTTATCTACGCAAGATACTACAGATTTCTTGACAGGATACCATCAACAAGATCCTGTTACAGCAAAAAACAAGTGAACTTCAAGCTGAAAATGAAATTAAAAGATGCTGGAGATGAATAGGACATTAATTGCAGAAACCATCAAACTGCATTACTGAGCGAACCGAATTTGGAGTCCTTAAGCCAAATGGAAATGTGCAGGAGACGAAAAAATACATGAAGACGTCAATCGGGAAGAGACATCAAAAGACTGAACAAGACTAGGAAAAAATTGTAAAGGAGAGCACAGGATGGAGTTAGTTGGAGGATACTGGTTCGTAGCGTATGCTTCACGAGAAGTAGCAGGTCTCCGTGACTGAGTCTAGTGCGAATTTACATTTATACAATGGAGTAGGCTCCCACACATTTGAAGGAATCAATTTATTCTCCACCACTGAAAGACTCCGTAGAGCTCTCTTTTGTCATGAACAATAATTCTTTACTGAAATCGTAGGGTTCACTGTTTAAAGAGCCTTTGGTTTCCACGAAGATAATAATGGCCTTTTCGATTATTCTTTCCAGTACTTCAGTTGCCGTGATTGTGAGCCTGATAGATCTATAGTTAGATGGATACTGTCTTGGCCATATTTTCTGAGCTTAGCTGACAGCTTTATACGTTCGGTCCACAAATAAGTTATTTCGGCTGAATGACATAGTAAATATTCAGAGGCGCGGATACTGTAAGCTATATCAACATTTTAGGGAGCATTACGTCCGGTTACATTTATTTTTCTACATCTGAAGAGCTTGGTACTTAGCGTCAAGATTAAAAACAGTCCCGAATTATTTAGCCATGGTTTCTGTCTTAACGTAGAACTAGGGTCTATTTACTTTGTCCAAGCTCTTAATGGTAGATTACACTTTGAATTCGAAGCAAAATTTTTCAATAAACTGCGACTTGAAGTTTGACATTATGAATCAACCTCCCTTTTTTGTATAGATTTACGGAAATCCTGCATGTAACGAAAGAAACTAGTGACTGCAGTAACGATCATTCTCTTATATTTATGAACTGTTCTTTTCAGAAGAATGCACTTCATAGACATGTACAAAGCAAAAATAAGATATATTTGTTCAGCAAAGAATTGTTTTTTTTAGGTGAATTCATTTTCAAAGCCATAAAAATGAGAATATATTGTGTTAGTTAGTCATCATCAATATTGATCCTGGTCAAAGGTACGTTAATTAGATTTACCATATTATATTAGCACAATGAAATGAAATTAGTATGATAAACAACAAACATGATCAAAATGATTGTAGAAGCAACGATAAAATAAAAGAATGGACATTGAAAATATGGTTCATGTAGACCGTGAAAAAAGACACATGTTGTCAAACTTAAATTCGTGATGTAAATGGAAATAAAGAGTAAATATATGTACTTTTTATGGATCATTCCGAGCTATGTTACTCAAAGTCTGCAACGAATAAGTGTAATCATTGATTAGACTCCAACAAAGCTGCCAACACCTAATATCTAGTAAAATTCGCTTGTTAGAATAAGACAGGTTTGATATAAAAATACTTTATTTGAGCCACTATGATAATTAGAAGTAATTGAATTATAGTATGAACTAAGAATCCCAGGGATAACGCAATTGAATCAAGAAGTACTACATAAGCACTAACGAATGTACTGTATTTAGAATTCGAAATCAAACATTCAACAAGTACAAAGGAGTCATTAGTTCATTCAAACACCACATCCGCCACAGCTTAAATTAGAGTCTAAGTGTCTGTAATCAATTGAACGTCTTCTTTTCAAGTTCATACTGTGTCTGTCCGACAATGTATTGGATAAAGACTCTGTATTATTCACTTGATTTCTGTGATTGTGAACAATCACCATGCCGGTTGAATATTGGAACTACTACCTAGGATATGAACCATAGACTATCCTCCCCCACGAAATAATGTCGGATCTTCATATCCCCAAGTTATGAATAATGTGGCTTCATTTAAATCATCTTTCTCAATTTGACTAGAGTAAACATTGGAAGTGAATTTATGATAAGGACAAACAACAGTTGATATGGAATTATCTGAATTGTAATCAGACTCTAACTCATTTAATACTCGTGCTTCGCATTGAACAAGTTTCTCACAAGAAACAAATGCATCATGAGGACAAATAATATTTGATATGACATCAAGATTCGATTCTTCTGAAATAGTTTCCTCAAATTTATTAAGAATGTCATTGCAGAGTAAAGGATCGTTATAAAAATCAGCATCTATCAAAACTACATCAGATTTTCGATCATGATTAGGTTCATCCGAAATATTCTCATCAGATTTGTAAGAAATTTCATCAGAAATATGTGAATCATTAGGAAAAATCATATCTGGTACAATAACATGAGAAATCTGATAGGTTGATTCATTAGAAATTGTTGTCTCGCAAGAATCTTGAGTTTCATGCAACTCTGAACTGCTATATGACTCTAAACTGTCTTTTGAAATCGTCGATAAAGATAAATGATCATTATAAATATTCAGATTAATAGAATCAGAATCGAAAGACTTAATATTAGTTGCAGCAAGATGAACAGTAGTATTACAAACTGACTGAATATGTCCAACATCACCACACTTAAAGCACTTAGAATTACGAAATTTACATGAATTAAAAGGGTGGAACTTGACACAAGAAAAACATTGACTAAACTTGTGCCCATCTTCGTGAACTGTACAACCTTGAGTATGCACTGGGATGGGGTGATGTAATGTAGTGGAATTTTTTATATCCTCATAAATTATTTTACAAAATCTCCCTTGACCGCATTCGAAATTTGTATACTTAGCATAGTCTAGAAGTAGTTCCTTGAGAGTTGTATAAGGAAAAGAAATAGGCTTTTCCGGTGAAGCCAAAATTTTTAATAAGCCATATGCTTCTTTTCCAATGAATGTGAGAAAATGTGCCACAATATTAATATCCTCATCATCTTTCTTGGTCATGCTCCAGATTTCAAACCTTTCCAAATAGTCCTCAAAAGCTTCATAAGTTGAATGAATATCTAACTGTTCCATCGTAGGTCCTGCTCGCGACGCCAATATGATAATTAGAAGTAATTGAATTATAGTATGAACTAAGAATCCCAGTGATAACGCAATTGAATTAAGAAGTACCACACAAGCACTAACGAATGTACTGTATTTAGAATTCGAAATCAAACATTCAACAAGTACAAAGGAGTCATTAGTTCATTCAAACACCACAGCTACTCATATTAAATTATATAAAAACACATACTTTGTGCTTAATCTAATTGATTTTTAAACAATAAAGCTTGTATTGTAAAATTGAAAGTTCTTTATGGACATAACAATGTACTAAAATGTAATAAGAGCATTCTTACCAAAATGTGATCAAATATTTATCTGCTTAGATCTGAGTAATCTTTCTCAGTAGTCAGTGAACAATCAACAGTAGAACCGCTTCAGGCTTTAACCTTGACTTCAGTCAAACACGACCTTACTATCAATGGTCTAGCATCACATAACAACAAATTTAAATATTAAGGCTAAATTTCTACTTAGATAAAAATATAAAGGCTTATAAAAGAATGAGGAATACAGAACATGGTTACAAGAGTCCTGAATAAAAGTATAAATGAAAGCTAGGACGAAAGAAAAAACAAAATAAAAATATTGTTCATTAGAACACTGGGAAGATTTTCAGTGTATTCCTTCTATTCTAACTTACCTTTCCTGACAAGTGGAAGATTTATCTTTGTTGGTATGCTCCTTTATAAGATAATTGATCAGCTTTTGATTTATTTTCAGCCCTTTGAAAACATGGAAAAGAACGACCTGATGTTAATGCTTTCAAAATTATAGCAAATTAACGTTGAAAGGTTTGACCCACTAAACTTATTAATAAACTCGCAGTTGTAATAATATGTCTTTCCGTTCTTAAATTTTATTGGCCTACAACAAACAGGCGGACATTGGATGTGGGCCAATATTTGAGTCAATGCATAGATCAAGCCGTATTTGGTTTCTTCACATAATGATGATGACTTCGTTCAGAAGAACGATGAAAGCTCCATAACCAAACTATCCAGCTTAAAGAACAAAGCTCGATCAAAAGTAATATATTTTCACATCACAAAACTAAACAATGTATGACTTTCTAACGACTATTGGTCTATAATACTGCAAACAACCTATTGTTTATTGTTAGTGGTTATTTTACTAGAAGGAATTGTTACAGTCATTGCGTTTAAACTTTACTAGAATTCTTTAACTCTGTTCAAACTGAACACTACAAAATTTTATTTGTCTAGAATCACACCATCAGAATGTCAACAGAATTGATACTCAATACACAAATGACATTGATCATTATGTAATAATTCATCTCAATTTTCTCCGATTGTTAGTACTGATCAATCAAGTAGCCAAGAACGTAAGTTCAATCCATCCTTCCAAATGGTTCCGACCTTCAACTTACATCTAAAACACAGTGCACGAGATATCAAGTCATATAGACTAGTAGCTACATTGTAACTCGATGGATGGAATTCGATTATAACTTAGACCTAGATGTAGATTATACTATTCTGTGATCAGTAAGTGTAAATATGCCTATTATTTGTCTTTATCACAATCATTTCGTCACGTTTAAAATGTATGATGTGTTTCACTGGTTGAAATCATGAATCGATTGAAGCTAGACCACCATGGAAATCCTGGAAGCACTGGACGGCCGTTCCGTCCTAGTATGGGACACCTCAGAAGTGCGCATCCACGATCCCGCTCCTCGCGAGACTCGAACCCAGCACCTATCAGTCTCGCGCCAGGCGCTTAGCCAACTGGACCACTGAGCCGGCATCTAAGGATGGTAATGTCTAACTTCAACCGATCCACTAAGTTGCGCCACCGTACACCATTGTCTTCAGTGAGCTGATATCTCACAACAGACCTGTATGATGTGTTATTTAATGTTTATTTCTATTGAGATTATGGGCCAATCTAAGTTAGGAAATCATTAAAAAAACTGTAAGCATCGGATAGATGTTTCGTTCTGGTATAGGAATCCTTTGAAATTTATATCCATGACTTCGCTACAAGAGGTAAAACTCAAGACCCTCGGTCTTATGCGTGAACACTAAACTTCTAAACCACCGAATCAAGATCTAATGTTATCTAAGTTTAACTGTAATCTCCATCAATATCTTCAGCTTTTGTTCTAACCAACGAACAAAGCACATTTGTTTTAATTAGTTTATTTTACTTAAGATTAAGAATCAGGATTAAAGTCGCTAATTCTTTGTTTATGAAGTGAATTCATAGTGAACGAGAACACAGATGGGGACAGTTGAATCTCCCCGTAAAATCTGAGAATCATAAAGTAAATACTTCATTTACAAGATGTCAATCAATTGTCTTAAATTTGAATGTTCCTTCATTTCCATAGTAATCATTCCCTGTTCTCGTTCTTATCTCTTCGATCTTCTTAACCTTCTGCTTTCAGGTACTTCACTTTCGATTAATAATACATACTACTTATATTTATCGACTTCAGTAGTACACATTGAAAGTTCTTTCAACAGACATTTCAATATTGTCTATATTGAACTGTTGAATTTTCTTTCGATTTATCTGTTAAATAACTGATATCGATAATTTAAGACTAAGGAACACTAAAGAATTTATTTATTCTAATTTGAACTTTCCTAATAATATGGATTTGTGATATGTGCTACTTATGTAGACATAAGTAGTATATGATGTTATTCATGAACAGAATGTCTGGCAGCAAAGAGAGAAGAAAATCGAACAGTAAAGAATGAAAACAGAATGCAATTTGTATGAAAATGTGAGAACAAAGGAAGTCTGAGTCATTTTGAGACAATTGATGGACATTTTGCAAATTGAGCATTTACTATATATGGTTGTTAGATTTTACTAACTAATTCTGTAATCTCTTGTCAAGTACATTCGATTGTTCCCATCGGTGTTCTTGTTCACTACAGATTTACTATCTTAGACAGTTTGAGAAATATGGTTGTTAGGGATCTTATATTTTCTACTTTAACTAAGCAAAAGTCAACTAATTAAACTATTGTATACCAATAAGGGATTGGTCAGACTTAGAGAGCTTCATAATTCTTTCAAATTTATTGCCTTTATATTAATCAACCTTTATATCATTATTTAACTTCAATGAGAATATTTTTTGTATGATGTAATGTAAACTCAACTGTTTGAACCCGGAGCCTTTCACCTAAAGGTCTAATCCACAGGGAAGGTGGGGCAATATTAGGAGATGCAGTTCGATGGTAGTCGGTGATCAACAATATGTTCAAGCGCTATTTTTTCCCCTCACGATCCTGGAGACAATATGAACCATTGGTTTAGAATAAGGGTTTTCCAACTCCTCTAGGTGGATTCTCTATATCCACGTTCACTTGTTCGTCCTATCAATTTTGTAAACAACACTCCAGCTGCAAGAATGCAATGAGTAGGACGTCCATGGCAGTGACTCTTTATATGTAGCCATGTGAGAACATTTTAAAAGGGAGAGCTAACTCATCCCACTGTCGACCTTACCAATAGTTCAATAATTTCAATGGTTGAGATCATGAGTCAATTGAAGCTAAACCACCATGGAAAACCTACTATGGGACTCTTCAGCAGTGCACATCTACGACCTCGCTTCGCAAGATTCGAACCTAGGATCTATCAGCCTTGTGAGCGAACGCTTAACCACCAGACCATTGAGCCGACATTCAACAGTGTTAATGTCTTACTTCAACCAATCCACGAAATTGAGCGACACATCTACCAATGTCTTCAGTGAGTTATTATCTTACAACAGACACGGTTGTACTCCACTGGTTAATGCTTCTCACTAGAACTCCAGGAAATATCTCTTGATGTCAGTGATTAGTGAGCATATGTTGATTACTATCAAAAGGGTTTTATCCCACAATAGGACGAAACGGTCGTTCAGTGCTTCCAGGTTTTCAATGGCAGTCTACCTTCAATCGACTCATGCTCTCAACTATTGAAATAACTACAACCTCCACAAAACCCCTTCTGATAGTAATATATAATAACTAATTAAAAATATTATCATTTTTTTATTGAGATCATGAACCGATTGATGTTAGACCGTCATTAAAAGCCTGGAAGCACTGGACGGCAGTTTCGTCCTATTGTGGGACTGCTCAGCAGTGCGCATCCACGATCCCGCTCGCGGGATCCGAACCAAAGGCCTTCAGTCTCGCTCGAGAACGCTTAACCTAGCCGATCACTGAGCTGACATTCAACGGTGTTAATGTCTAACCTTAACTAATTCACTAAGTTGCGCGACCATTTTCCATTGTACTGAGGTAAACACCTGTTTCTACCCAACACGGATTAGCTCCACTCGTCACGACTTCTCACCAGAACTCCGAGAATTTTCTCACGAAGCTAGTCACTAGTGAGTACATTGTAATTATCAATTTAGATGTTGTGGAGTCCCACAATAGAACGAAACGGTCGTCCATTACTTCCAGGTTTTCAATGATGGTCTAACATCAATCGGTTCATGATCTCAATCAATAACTTAACAATCTCCACAACATCTAAATTGATATTATCATTTCTTTGATTTATCTTACCTTATAAATACATCCTAACTCATTGTTAACCAGATTTACCCATACAAACGTTTACTAGTCTATGGTTATAAAAATGAATCTAAGTTATTGATTCATTCTAAACTCACTTTATTCATATAGGAATATGATTGAGATTTGTATAGAAAACAAAGAAAACGGATAGAGATGAATGTTAGTCAGTGAATAAAATCACATGGAAATTAGTTAATAAGGTCATACTGACTCATTCATATTGTAATTGAACTTTGGGAAAAGAAAACAAAAACAAAACACGAAAATTCACTTGATATTGTTGTTTTATTCAAATTTTCCCATTGATATTTAGGACTGAAATTGTTCAATCTCTAATTGACATATGTACATACGGTGTGTATGTGTCAATATTGTCTTAATTTATAAGTCTCGGAGTGAACATCAATTCTGAGATGCAGCTACATCCAGTTGACAAGTTCCATATAGGATGAAACGCGCGTCAAACTGGATTCCACTGCTAGCCACTATCCATCTTTACTTATAAAACACGGAAAATTTGAAGGAAAACAATAATCATAAATGAAAGGATAGGAACCTTCTAATGTTAATTCTATCCAATTTTTTTCTTACTACTTTTGTAATGTATGCTACTGATATCGACTGATATAAGTAGTATGTATCAAATCAATCAAAAGTGAAATGTCTGGCAATAGAAGATGAAGAAGATCAAAGAAAAGAGAACAAGAACAAAGAATGATTGGTATGGAAATGAAGGAACAGTCAAGTCTGAGACAATTGATGAACATGTTGTAAATCAAGTACATACTGTATGGTTCTCAGATTTTACTATGATGTTCTGTAATACATTCTATTGTTCGCACTTGTGTTCTCATCCACTACAATTTAACTTCATACTTAGTATGCGTATATTTACGTACTATAATGAACGATATTTGATAGTATTATGCTGTTTTGGAATTGGTTAATATCAGTTGAAGATGTATTGGAAGATAATTTCTTGAAACTCTTCCGTGGTATCCGAAAAAGATCTTGGATGTAACTTATATCCAGGATTACCATATCTAGTGACTAGTATAATAACTTTAAACCACCAAGTTGGAATTCAATGGTTTGAATTTTCAACATTAATAAACCTTCCAATCGAAAGTCGATTATATGTTTATTAAAGTTTGACTTCGTGAGATGAATGACAGAACATCCTATGCTAAGTTATGAGTAATAGAATTCATTTATTTCAGGACTGTGATATATATTGCTAATATGACGAAATAATTGTCTTATAACAACCGTGAACTGACTTGGAACGGCAATGTGAACCACTGGATTACAATTCAATATTCATTTGAGATCTGAATAGCACAGTTGTAACTCTATAATCTACAAGGCTAGAAGATATGTGTACTACTTCTATCGTTTTATTATAGAGAAGAAAATAGTCAACAAACCACTTTGGTGAACAATAACGAAGTTCATTTATATTAGTTTGTAAGTAGATGACGCGATAGTGTTTAAAGCGGACGGTACTGGGTTCGAGTCCCGTAGTGGACATCAACTCTGTGGTGCGCGTACATCCAGCTGCTAGCCACCATCCATCTCTGCTTATGATAATAAAATTTGTTCAAATTTACGCCAATGAACACTGGAATTTTAAATTAATTGGTCAATTTAATCAATGTTATGAATCTATCGACTCTATTGTTACCTATCAAATTCTATCAACCAAGCTGCAAAATTAAAGGTGGTCATTCGCTGTCCGAATAGCGGATTGGTAACGTCTAAAGTTGTGGAGCTGATTGATACTAGTTTAAATCCTTCGAAGAATATCGGAACCCTAAAGATTGTTGATATGCATTAGTAACGAGCTTCAGACTTTAGCAAACCTAGGTTCGAGATGTTTTATCGACTACCTATGATTGAAAATCGTTGAAAATTCAGAGCTTTCAAATACATGCTTATATTTATTACTTTATAACGAACTAGATCTAAAGTTTAAACTCACTTGATATTGTTTACTTGAATCTTCCGATTGATGTCTAGGACTGAAATTGATGAGTCTCTTATTGGCATATGTGCATCACATGCGTATTGCCTCGATTTTACCTTAATTCACAAGCATTATAAGCAAAGATGGATAGTAACTAGCAGTGGAATCCAGGACACGCATTTCGTCCAACTTGGGACTCATCAGTTAAATGTACTTGCATCTCAGAATTGATGTTCATTCTGGGACTCATACCCAATACCGTCTGCTTCAAACGCCATCACGTTATCTACTTAGCTACTGTGTCCTAATAGCCAGTCGCTTGTGCAATAGGGTGAAGTTCGGTATTGTTTACTTAAAACTTCCCACTGATATATGGGACTGCAATTGATCAGTCTCTTATTGACATATATACATACTGTGTGTATTGCAAGCGGTCATCCCGACTCGGTAGCTAAATGAATAACGCTACGGTATTAAGTTTGACTCCCAGAATAAACATAAACTCTGAGATACAAGTTCATGAAGTTGATGAGTCCCAAATAGGACGAAACGCGCGTCAAACTGGATTCTATTGCTAGGTACTATCGATCTTCGCTCATAAATCTGAAGTTTCCATACTTTTTATTTGGTTACTTGAAATGTTTAACATCCTATTTTATTTTTCTTAACAAGTAAACATCACATGATTCCAAATTACCTTTGTGTTATGATCCATTTAAGATATGAATATTAAATTCACCAGTTGTTAGGTTTTGAAAGCTAACGAGTTGACTTAGATTTGTGAACGAGAACGAAATTCGATGACCAATGACCAATGAGCTAGCTATTGCTGCGCCCCAGCCCCAGCTATCTAGAGGGAGAAGTCCAAGCTTGAAATAAGAAGTGTATTCTGCAGCAACCAGAGAAAAGAGCGAAATCACTTTAGTAGAAAATATACTCGTTTATATATTGATTGTACACCCGTTTTGATTAATAATTAGAAGAATAAAATCACATACATGAAAAATACTCACAGTTATAACAAATCATATGCTGAGTATAGTGCATAGTCAATGGAATACAAGAATATTGTATTATTATACAGAATAAAATATCATACGAGAAAGGAAAACAAACACTACATCGCGTAATCATTACATTGAATCAAAAAGGATGTAATGATGAATAAAACTCATATTAAATAAATCAATCGAATATTGATTTTTCCTCTCATCATATCACCTCCCTTTTTTTTTTGAAGATCCGGAGTTGATATCCGGATTTAAATTTTCCTAGTTCGTCCTCCCCCACGAAATAGTGTTGGGTCCTCATATACCCAAATTACAATTAGCTTGACTGTATTTAAAACATATTGAGCAGAGAATCCAGTAAAATGGACCGGGTAGTGAGGATAAACGCCATTTAATTTGAGGTCATCAGAGTTTGAATCTCCTGAAATCTTGTTATCAATTTTATTGGGAGCCTCATTTGTAGATGATAAATCATTAAGATAATCAACATCTGATCTATGTTCTGGTAAAACAGAATCTCGATAATAAGATTCGTCAGAAACTTGTGTCACATAATGATGAGAACCATTTGGAGCAGCTGCCTTCATTGTACTGCTCGATTTATTTTCTGTTTCATGGGTGGTTACTGCAACACTTCCATGAACATTTAGCAGGGCGTCCTTTTGTGAGCTGGATGCATCACTGTCTTTACATGCTGTTTCGGGGATAATGGAGTTTGGATCCATTACCGCGCATGTTTCTGGAGTGGGGAGCACTGGATCACCGGGCGGATCTTGAGTGACAGCTGTTTCGTTTGAAGTACGGGTTATCGAGGATTCATCGAGGCTGCAATCATTATCCAGTTCAGTGTGCAGTTGAGAAATCAATTTATCCACTTCTGTCGCATCACTAAAGCATGAGTGATTCAGTAGCTGCGTGCGTAAATTGACTAATAAGTCCAAGTTTCGCTCGAATAGCAGCTGTAATCGATCGCCAATTGTTAGGTTCTTGATCATCGTTTGATGCATCCGACAAAGTTTCCTCATTTTTGTAAGAAATTTGGTCGAAGGCATGTGAGTCGTTAAGATAACTCATACCTGGTAAAACAACTAAGGAACCGCGATAAGTAGACTGATCAGATGCTTTTGTCGTAGAATGATGAGCTGCATTTGATGCATCTGTCTTTACTATGCTGAATGATTGATTTTCTGTTTGCTCGTGGGCGGCTACTGTAATAAGTTCATGAGCATTTAATAAGACACGGTCTCTGTGTGAGCTGGACACATCATCATATCACCAGTAAACCGTAATTACTTTCATTTTCTATCTTTCATAATGATTTGAATAGTTGCGATTATTGAATAAAATTGTTTAAATCATTTAATATTTTGATTTCATTTATTGTTTCAAATATTTAAACATACATAACAAACGTACTTATTTATGCCTGTTACCCCTGGTGGAGAAACATAGGTCGTCCATCAGCATTCTCCATCCAACTGTATCCTCGATAATCATTTCCAGTTGTTTCTAGTTACTATTCATCTTTTTCAATGTCTGTTCTTTGGTCTTCCTCTTTTCTATTTCTCTTTAGGATACTAAATTAGTGCTTGCTTCGTGATGTAGTTTGATGATTTTCGTTATATATGTCGTATCCAATTTCAATGTCTTTTCTTAATATCATGTTCATTTGGAAGCTGTTCTGTACTTTTCCACAGTAGGATGTTCCTAATGGTATCTGTTCAACGGACATTCATTATCCTGTGTAGACAATTGGTTATAAATACTTGTTCAGTTTTGATGATGATTGTAGTAGTTCTCCAAGTTTCATCTCCATACAGTTGAACTGTTTTGACGTTCGTATTGAATATTCTTAGTTTGATATTGGTTGACAGTTGTTTTAGGTTCTATATATTCTTCAACTGTAGGAATGTTGTCTTTCATCTGACAATCCTCACCTTTACATCTGCGTCTGATCCTCTTTGTTCATCAACGATGCTACCCATTACGTAAACCTTTTCACATCTCCCAGAAATCTCTGTGTTGTATTTGAGGATCTTGCTTTTTCCCTTTTGTATGCTGATGCTTACTGCTGTAGAGGCTGTTGCTACAGTAATTGTCTTGACTTGCATTTGTTGATGTGTATGAAATAGAATGGTTAGGTCATCGACAAAGTTCAAATGTTTTGATTGATTCCGAGCTATCCATTTTATTCCGTGTTTCCTCTCAAATATTGAAGTATCCGTAATCCAGTCGATCACCGGAAGAAATGGAAAGGGTGAGAGTAGACAGACAGTCTTACCTAACTCTGGTCCTCACTTAAAATGCATATATTAGTTTTCCTCCATGCACCATATTACACTGTAGTCCGTCATATAAATTTCGAATGATGTTGACGATCTTCTCACCTACTCACTTCATAATGTTAAAGAAGTTTCCATGATATTCGCCTATTCACACTGTCAACTGCTTTCTGATGGTCAGGGAAGTTGATGTATAGTGACGAGTTCCATGTAATTGATTGTTAAACAATGATTCGTAATGTCACAATTTGATCTGTACACGATTACATAACGAACGTGATTGAGTGTATTCAATCACAGTTAAAGAGCATTGGATAAGATAAATTCTTGAAAGTTTCCAATGAGATCTGTTTTAAAATATTCTGTTTATTCTATAATTGTGTTCTGTTATAGGGAATGAGTAAAATATTTATGCTAGTAAATATGGAATACATGTAGTGAGGGATTCTTTGAAGTGGAACTTAATTTCCTTAGAAAATCTGTAACTGCAAACATATCGATACGTTTTTGTTCATTATAATATTAAAAAATTTATACAGAATAAGAATTTAGACTGTTGATGAACTTAAGAACTGTCTACTTGGAGCAAATACCCTGGTACGGTTGAGGGTGGGGGAGAGTCAGCTTTCCTTCTCAAAATGCTCTCACATGGCCACGTATATACAGACACTTCAAGGGACTTTCTAATCACTGCCTTCTCGTGGTAGGGGTGTTGTTTACGAAATTGAGAGAATGGAAAGCGAATGTTCTTCGCTTTAACCAGGTTAGTGGATATTAAGAATCCACCTATGGGAGTTGGGTAACCGTAATTCTACACCAATTTTTCACACTCGCTCCAGGACTTTGAAGAAACAGTTAGCGTATAAAGCTATTGTTGGTTACCGGCTACTATGAGACTGCATCATCTGACGTTGCTTCATTGAGTTTGAACTGGATCTCTAGGTGTAAGTATAGTGAAAGAGAACTCAGGTGGGGACAACCAGTTTATTGTTAAATGTAAAATTATATTCTTATTCTGTTTAATTCGATCTTCGCAACGTTTTACTGCCAGGCTTTCTACTTCCGATTAGTGTTACATAGAATACTTGACAGTAGAAGATTGAAAAGATCAAAGAGGAACAAACGGGAACAGAATGTAATTAGTATGAATATAAAGGAAGAATGAAGTCTGAGACAATCAATAAACATTTTGTAAATGAATTATTGGAGTATGATTGTTACATTTTACCAAGATATATATAACACTCGCATCACGAGTGTTGTTTACGAAAATGAGAGGACGAAAAGCGAATGTCCGGCGCTTTAACCGGATCCTAAACCAATGGTGCACATGGGCTCCAGTATCCTGAGGGAAAAAATGACGTATGAACCAATCGTTGGTCACCGACTACCATGGAACTGCATCTCCTTACAATGCTCCACTGCTTTGTGGATCAGAGCTTCAGGTCGAAGACTAGGGGTGTGGCCCCCCAAGAAAACCACCTGTTTCGGTTTGGACACCCGGGCAGTATCACAGCCCTCACGCATATCAAATGAGATCTGTGTGGCGCGTATGTATTTGGTGCCTCCTTGTACCAATATCTATGTGTTAAAATAAATAAATAAATAAATACTGATCACTACCATCCATAAATTGAAATTCTATGAAAATGGAAAGGAAATTTGTTATGACTTTTGCCCTTTCAATTATATCACGTGATTAATTCTACCAATTATTTGACCTTGGCACTGTGCCAAACCAATGACGTGTTAATCAGTATAAGCAGTTTAGAATCAATTCTGAGTCTTGATTGGTCCTACCGTCCAGCTTTGTCTGTTGAGTTCAGAACACAGCTTCCACTGTATGAATCCTGTATTTCAGGCATACATCGTTGATTTACAAACAAATCACACTATAAAATAAAAAAAAATAATCATTACACAAGATCGAGTCAAAAAGTGGCTGTGATTTTGAGAGACAATTAGGAATAACTTAGGAATAGTAAGTCGTATAATAATAGTCGATAGGTCAAATGGAAGCTTATAATAAAAGGAATATAAATACATATAATTTAGTTGCTTAATGGTTATATAATAAGAACATATATACAATAACAGTTCATAAATATTCCCTCGTCCCCCCCCCCCAGAAGTTACCCATAATTTCATCTTTGTTAGGATATAACAAAATCACAATCACTCTTCATTAGTAGATTAAATGACTCTATGGTTATGCTTCAAAAAAAAAAAAACCACATCTATGTGGAACATTTTATTGATTTAAAGAAATTAGTATGTATGTTTATGACGTTGGTCTACTATCTTGTGGATCACACCTTTAGGTCGAAGGCTCCAGATGTGGCCCCCTAAGAAGACCATCTGCTTCGGTGTGGGCATCCGGGAAATATAACAGCCTACAGTCAAACTAAGTGACTTGTGTGGAGATGTGTATTCAGTGTCTTCTTGTACCAATGTTTATGCGTTCAAATAAATAAATAAATAAATAGTAACTTAATGAATTCTTATTATTAAATATAACTTAGATCAGATCTGACCGTTTATCTAACTGTAAATAAATCATATAAAATATGATGTATTCTTTATTCATTTCGACTTATTTCGGGAGTCGAATAAATCCTTCTCATCAATTTTCGTGTCTTTACTCCCATGTGATCAACTCCCCATCGTAGATTTAGTCTACGGTTATTAGAAGTATTCAATTAAAAGATTTATCAGATTAGATGGTGGTTGGAGGTAGTCGACGGGAAACCCTTGGCACTTGTCAGCAAGGTGTACCTGTAATCTTTGAGGGAACTGGTGCTCCCTGGCGGATTCGACCCCATGTCACCCAGCTTCACAGTCAGAGACGTTACCACTGAGCTATCCAGGCCGCGACCGATCTCTTGTAGGACTGAGATATAATCACAATTGATTGATTACTGGGTAGTGACCAATGTCATGCGTATGTAGTCCTTATTAATAGTGCAGATCGAATGCTATCGATCATGTTGCAATGTGGCCACCAGATTTATCACTTTCACTGCCTTCAAAGACAACATCATGGATACATACTTCAGATAGAAGTAAACCATAGAAAATTTCTTCATATGTATATATATAACTCATAGATTATTGTTGTTAATGATAATCCTGTCATTGAATGTTTATTTACTTCGATTGTCTTTGTGATCTTGACCTTGAAATTATGTATAATCTTCTTGATTGGTTAATAAACTTGTATCGATTTCCCATATGTTTATAAACTGTTGATAAAGATGGGCGCTAATCTTTCATTCATTGTTTATATGGAAGACTTGGGTTCATACTTTTATCTGAAATTGTTTACATAAACAACAAGATCTCATGATGTTTAAATAATCAATTAATGTTTATGTAAATAAGGGTTCTGTCTGTAGTTATATCAATATGAATGATTATTATTGATAATATACATATCATTAGTCCTCGTATATAATCATTGACTTAATTGGCACTGATGAATAACGGAATGGATATTTGAATAGACTCGTTGATTGGAACAAACAATCAGAGAATTGCAGAGAATGAAGCAAAGAAGAGAGAGCGAAGCAAAGCGAAGCGAAATAACATCCAGTGAAAAAGGCGTATGCGCCAACTCGATTTAATCAAGCATTAATCAATATTTATAGCTAGACCAAAAATAAGCTACAGACATATGATGAGTAGGATAAGAAGTGTACACACATATATATGTATATACGCTCATATAAAAACAGTCAGAGTTGTTAAGTGAATAATTAATCAAAATATGATTTTAAGAAGAATGAATAGATTGGTCTGTCCAAAAGCTAGAATAAGGTAGATGGGCTTAACATAGTAACTGACATTACAATACAGACTGATTTTTCATTAGGCAAACATTGATAGTTAATATACAGAGATTTTTACTTAGTACATGATCTAGACTTCTCAGATGATCTGGCTCTTCTATCGCATACGCAACAACAAATGCAGGAAAAGACGACCAGTGTAGCAGCAGCCTCAACAGCAATAGGTCTCAATATACACAAAGGGAAAAGCAAGATTCTCCGGTACAACACAGCATGCAATAATCCAATCACAATTGACGGAGAGGATTTGGAAGATGTAAAAACCTTTACATATTTGAGCAGCATTATCGATGAACACGGTAGATCTGATGCAGATGTAAAGGCACGGATTGGCAAAGCAAGAACAGCATATTTACAAGTGAAGAACATCTGGAACTCAAAACATTTGGCAACCAACACCAAGGTCAGAATTTTCAATACAAATGTGAAGACAGTTCTACTGTATGGGGCGGAAACCTGGAAAACTACGAAATCCATCGTCCAAAAGATACAGGTGTTTATTAACAGTTGTCTACGCAAAATACTTCAGATCCGCTGGCCGGACACTATGAGCAACAACCTACTGTGGGAGAGAACAAATCAGATTGCAGTGGAGGAAGAAATCAGGAAGAAACGCTGGAAGTGGATAGGACACACATTGAGGAAAGCACCGAACTGCGTCACAAGACAAGCCCTCATATGGAATCCTCAAGGTCGAAGGAGGAGAGAAAGACCAAAGAATACATTACGCCCGGAAATGGAGATAGATATGAGAAAAATAAACAAGAATTGGATGGAACTAGAAAAGAAAGCCCAGCACAGAGTGGGTTGGAGAATACTGTTCGGTGGCCTATGCTCTATTAGGAGTAACAAGCATAAGTAAGTAAGTAATATGATTATTTAACAATTATATTCTAATCAACTTCACCTGGAGCCCTTCTAGGGCTACTGTTGGTCCAAAGCCCGAATAAAGGAGGAGGGTCGGGTATGGAGCTAGCGACTCCATCCCGTAGAAGACTAACTCGCTAAAAAAATCACTAACCAGAAAAAATTTATTCAATAAGTACATTCTAATCATTTCACCAAAGTTCAAACGCAATATCATCAGTTCTCATACTGAGCATAGTAAGTTTCAATTGATAGAAAAGAATTTATTAGTCCATATGTTTAATTCTAGATGATTCTCGATAGTTTACAATTATCATCGGTGATATTTGTGTTCAATCCTGAATGTATTATATTAAATAAGTACTGTGGTCTTTAATTGAAGAATATATATATGAATGGTATTGATTAACAATTACTACTACGACTTAAATAAGAGAATTTTTCAAGTAATACGTTGTCAGGAAATCTGATTCTGAGACATTCTAACCAATGAAATTCACTAATCAGATATAAGCTCTTATCATCTATCATTAATTATTATTACATCTTCAGTGATTAACATAGAAGATGATATACAAACAACGGTACCTCCAACGTGTAGAACCTCACAGTCGCATATCTGTAGACAGAAGCCGGAGAAGTCATTATTAGGTAGGAATCACAACTATATAGAAAAACATGTGTATCCATAGAAATTAACGTTAGCTATAAAATCATTATGATTCTACCAATCCGTAAAGGGGCAAGTCATGTTACTGTCCAATCGTAGCATATCACATCAATATTCTAGAAATATACATCATGTTCTGGTTGGATGAAAACTATTCGACACTTTGAGGGCCTCTGGAAGATCCGTGGTGCTTTTAGAAATCTTTCCCAACAGTCATACATTGTTTCACATTAAACCTATTGATCTAATCCGATTGTCAAGGCGATATTGTGAACATACAACTCAGTAGTTGATAATAGTTTGAACTAAAAACTTATAAGAAAGTTTATTTTTTCAATAGGTGATGTGAATAAATTTAAAATGAAGTTTTAATAAAATATCAAGTAAATAGTATTTTCAGAAAGGAGGGTTATAAGGAGATTGTAATACTTTAGTAGTTCGAATCCAGCGAGTGAGATCGTAGATGCGCACTGCTGAAGAGGATGAAACGACCGTCCAGTGTTTCCAGGCTTTCCATGCTGGTCTAACTTTAATCAATTCATTTATTTATTATGTTTGTTTGAATACAGAAATATTGGTACAAGGAGGCACCAAATACATATGCTCCACACAAGTCACTAGATTTGTGTGTGGGCTGTGATACTACCTGGATGTTCACACTGAAGCAGGTGGTTTTCTTAGGGGGCCACATCTGGAGCCTTCAACCTAAAGGTCTGATCAACAAGGTAGTAGAGCAATGTAAGGAGATGCAGTCTCTTCGTAGCTAGTGACCGACGATTGGTTCATATGCCATTTGTTCCTTCGCGATACTGGAGTCCATATGCAGCCCATATGTTTTCAATTGTGGTTTTCCAACTCCCCCAAGTGGATCCTCCATATCCACTGCCCAGGTTAAAGCATTGTACATTTACTTTTTGTCTTCTCAATTTCGTGAACAACATATTCGCGGCGCGAAAGCAGTGAGTAGGACTTACCTGGTGATGGCTGTATACCCGTGGTCATGTGAGAGAATTTCAAGAGGGACAGCTGACTTCCCACTCACCAGTGGACTATAAAATGGATATCTGTATGTATTGTTAAAAAATTCATAGATAACATTAAAACAAACATCAATGCACGAAGTAAATTTTCTTATTTGTTGACATAACTACTGAAAATAATCTTGATCTAATCGAAATAAGAATTTACTGATGTCAAATAACTTCTACATTGTTTTTACTGTAAACCATTATTCAGTCAGTTGGTTATAAACGTTTTCTGTGTTATAACTTGTGGCCTTGTTCCCTATTTTATGTAATAACATAATGATATCGCCAATGATACCGGAACAATGATGCACAAAAACCCGTACGAGCAGTCTAGAGTCTTTATCGATCCTTCTTCCTACCTAGCCTGACCTGCTCGTTGAGTCCAGAACACCAACCCGAGCCTCTGCGATATGAATCATGTATTTCAAAACATACTCGGTTTATAAACCAACCAAACAGACTACAGGCCACATCGTACCATAAAGTGGATAGAACATACATTACGCAAATCATCAAACTGAATCATGAGGCAAGCCCTAACTTGTAATCCTGAAGGGAAGCGAAAAAGAGGAAGGCCAAAGAACACATTACGTCGGGAAAGGATGAATTACTACTGGAAAGAGATGGAAAGGATTTACCAAGACAGGGTTGGATGGAGAATGCTGGTAAGCGGCCTATGTTCCTTCACGAGGAGTAACAGGCGTGAGTAAGTAAGTGAGATCTAGCTAAACGTGGCTGTGAATGTGGGAGACTGTAATTAATAGACTGGGTATAACTCAAGAACGGTAAATTGTATAATAATAGTCTATGGATCAAAATGAAGCTTACAATAATATAGATATATATATATAATCTAGTCACTGAATAACTACACAATAAGAATATACGCAAAATATTTGTCCATAAATAGTTGTTAAAGGTAACCATTGATGATTCTCGTCGGGATACATCAGTTTGACCTTGAATACTGAACTGAAATAAGCACTACAAAAAATGATAAAAATCAAAGTAACGATATTATTTATAGTACTAAATGAAAACTGTATAGGATGAATATGATTTGAAAGGAAGGAATAGGATGGATCTTGGTGAGACGAACCATTCAGATTTAGGATGATAGGTGTTGGATTTCTGTTCAAAAATTCTTTATCTATTTGGCTAAATAGCGTCTTGATATTTTAGCTGATATAAGACCGTGATGAAAACGCTAAATCTAAGTTTTAAGAATAAACGCCAACTGTAAATCACAATCCTTATCCTTCACACTGGTTTAAAAGTTTCATTTAGCCTTAGTCAGTAGGTGGATATTCTCAAGGCCTATTTATCGTTGCTCGAAAGTTGTCCATAATTTATAGTCTCATCGGTATCTTTTATTTTTAAAATTAAATATAGATTGTATAACTCTTTGAGTATATAATTGACGTTGAATATAGTCCATAGCTAAGAAGAATAATATGGAAGTTATTTTGATGGAATTTTGTTCTCTAAGCTGGATGGTTTAGTTGTGGAGCTTTCATCATTCTTTAAAACGATATCAGAAGAACAATGAAAGCTCCACGACAAAACCATCCAGCTCAGAGGACAAAACTCTAACAAAATCATCGACCTGAGCTACAAATATTCTCCACGATCACAATATGGAAGTTATTTTAAATTATCCAGAACAAAACACTATTAAGCACACTTATATAAATCATACAGATTGGTACATTATCATCTACGGACCAATATAAGACCTTTGATCCGTCAAGTATGTGAGAATAAGAACCAGATCAAATTGATTGATACTTTTTCTTCGATTTCCCCTGGAACAGGAAAGAAGTAATAAAAGAAAAAAAAGCAACAACTTTTTCAAATCATAAAAACCTTCATTATGATTCCTGTGGATGCAATGGTATAGCAAAAAAAAGGCGAGATTATAATTTATGGACGAACCAATCAAGAGGTATAAGGTAACAGGTCTTAGATTTTGGCACGAAATTCACTCATCCATTTGGTTAAATAGAGCTTCAGCATTATAGCTGATGTCAGTTCGTAATGAATACCCTAAATCTAATTTTTAACCTATAACATAAAACTGTAAATCATATTTCTAATTCCTTAAACAGGTTTATAACCCTCATTTGGTTCTAATTATTAAGTGAACCCTCTCAAAATCACTCTAGCATTGCTTAAATGTCGTCTATAAATTATAGTCTCATCAAAAGTTACTATTTAATCACTATGGTAATTAAGAAAAAAAGAGGGAAAATATCAAATGATAGCAATTTAACGTGAATTATTTTCTTTTTAATCCCATTTTAATACATTTTGAGTCCCGGAGTGAACATCAACTCTGTAATACAGGTACATCTAGTTGACAAGTCCCAAATAGGACGAAACACACGTCAAACTGAATTCCACTGCTAACCACTATCCATCTTTGCTTATAACTCTTGTGACTAAGGGCAATATCGAGGCAGTTACTATTTAATCACTATGGTGATTAAGAAAAACAAAATAGGAAAAAATATTAAATAAATAAACTTATCTTTTCATTGATGTATAAAGTCGAAGCACCCCTCAATCAAGTAGGTTGTGATGTCTATTTTTTCTTTTAAAATATATTATGATTATTATTATGATGATTATCATTATTATATTTTAATTAATCACATAATTATATACACATCGAACAACCTTCTTTATGAGGAGTATCTTGGACTAAGTTCAGTATAAAACTTTCCATAGAGCTACCAGTTCCCATCCTCTAATAATATAATCTTGATTATCATTATTGGCAATTAATAGGAAAGTAAACAAATCTCTTTATATATTATATGTATACAGGATAGTTACTATATGCCTATAAAACTGGATACTAAATTTTTTTTTTGTTTTTTGATTCTTGGGCCGAATGATAGCAATAATTACCAATATTAACCAATCATAATTAAGGAAAAACAGTTAGTGATTATATCATTGGTCAATTAAGTAACCAATCAATTTATAGATGTATCTTCAATAAAATTATACATTGATGAGAGGAGAGAGAGAGAGAGACTTATACGTTATGAATTGAACCAATCAAATAAAAGATAAATAGGCCATCAGATTTTAGCGCGAAATTAAATCTTGACATTTCTAACTAATGTTAGTTTAATTCACTTGATATTGTTTTATTTGAATCTTCCCATTGATGTTTAAGACTGAAATTGTTCAGTCTCTTATTGGCATATGTGCATACTGTGCGTATTGCCTAGATATTGACTTAATTTACAAGCATTATAAGCAAAGATGGATAGTGGCTAGCAGTGGAATCCAGGACGTGCGTCTCGTCCTATTTGGGACTGAACAATTTCAGTCCTAACACATCAATGGAAAGATTCAAATAAAACAATATCAAATGAATTAAACTTCACCCCATTGCACAAGCAAGCGGCTATCAGGACTCAGTAGCTAAGTGGATAACGCGATAGCGTTTGAAGCGGATGGTACTGCGTTCGAGTCCCAGAGTGAACATCAACTCTGAGATTCGGGTACATCCAGCTGACGAGTCCCAAATAAGACGAAACTCTCGTCAAACTGGATTTCACTACTAGCCACTATCCATCTTTGCTTATAATGTTAGTTCATGATGGGAAAAAAAGGAACTCTAAATCGGTGAGATTTATAATTTGTGAACGACCTTTCAGCGACGCCAAAGTGACCTTGAAAATAGTTACCTAGTGACTAGGGTTAAATGAGTGCTTGAAATCAGTGTGAAGCTTAAAGATTGTAATATACAATGGATAGTTAGGGATTGGGAATAGGTTTACGCTATTCATCACGAATTGACATCAGTTGAAATGTCAAGATGTTATATTGCCCCAAATGATCCAAGACCTATCATCATCCTAAATCTGATTGGTTTATTCATAAATTATAGTCTCATCCCTAAATCTAATTCCTAACTTTAACCAAACAACTGTAAATCATAATTCTTCTTTTTTAACATTGGTTTATTAACTCTCATTTAATTTCTAGTAAATAGGTGGATACTATCAAGGTCACTTTAACGTCACTCATAGGTTGTCCATAAATGATAGTCTCATCTTATTTTCATTTAAGATTCATCGTATAATTTATTGTAGTTATATCCTATCAGTAGATATTTACAGCATTCTAGTGAATCTATTCCATGTATTGATTCATTAAACAAATTGTTTCCGTACATTAAGTCAATTGTAATCATCATTCATCATTATTATCATAATGTGAACGGTTACTAAGACAGAGAATATCAATCGTTTCATGATTGGATTGAATTTGTATTGATCGTATTCTGTTTATTTCAAGTATTTATTCTGATTGAATGAAATTGTCAAGGGATGGTATTATGTCAAGTTCATATTAGGTTATTCTAGCCATTGAATAGATTAATCTATTTATTGTTTTTTTTTTTTAAAGCTACATATTTATCATGTCAGTTAGTCACTGATTAATCTTGACTGTTTGTTTTGTTATATTATCGTATATGTGTTAATTATTTGCCTGATTCATCTCATATTCGACTATAAATATCGATTCACGCTTATAGTTCAATAAAGTTGGATGATTCGCTTTCCTTATTGTTTTGCTTCGGTTTTCGATTAATGATTGTATGGAAATATACATATTCAAACTTTATTCTCATATATGACTTATTTAATTCCGTTCTTCACCAACATGAGTTAAGTCAATGATAACATATGAGGTTAGTTACCATGTATATTTCAATAATCATCATTCATACAATTCTAATGGAGTCCGATTAAGGGTCTTATGTAGTTTACTTATTTTTCTGGTTAGCGTTTTTTTAGCGAGTTAGTTTTCTACGGGATGGGATCGCTAACCCCATGCCCAACCCTCCTCCTTTATCCGGGCTTGGGACCGGCAGTAGCCCCCGGAAAGGGGCTCCAGGCGGAGTTTAGATTACATGAATTCTAATTCGACGTCTTTTGTGCTGAAAATTCATAGGTAGCAAGTTTTTCATTTTGGTTCGTTCATAATCTAGTGTTTTGGTATTTCGTACCTCTATCCTCAAGATTGTTGTGATTATATTTATGTGCTGGAGTTGTACTGTAGGTAATTCTTTGTAGGTGGCATAAATTTTCTAAAAAAACTTTGTATGTAGTTACCTACTTGCTTAAACCTGTTATCCCTCGTAAAGAAGCATAGGCCTCCCACAAGGATTAGCCATCAAACTATGTCTTGAATAATCCTTTCCAGTTACTATTCATCTTTTTCAATGTTTGTTTCCAATTTCAAACACAATGTGTTCTTTCGTCATTTTATTTTTTATTTTTCTTCAGGATTTTAAGTTAGTGCTTGCTTCTTGATGCAGTTTGATAATTTCCGTAATGTATATCCTATCGACTTCTAACGTCTTTTCTTAATTTCCTGTTCATTTGAAAGCTGGTTTGTGCTCTCTCACAGAAGGGTGTTCATAATGGTATCTGTTCAAAGGACATTCAGTATCTTGTGTAAAAAGTTGATTATAAATACTTGCTCAGTTTTGATGATGATTGTAGTAGTTCTCCAAGTTTCATCACCATACAGTTGAACTGTTTTGACGTTCGTATTGAATATTCTTAGTTTGATATTGGTTGACAGTTGTTTCAAGTTCCATATATTCTTCAGCTGTAGGAATGTTGTCATTCCTCTGACAATCCTCACCTTTACATCTGTGTCTAATCCTCTTTGTTCGTCAACGATGCTACCCATTACGTAAACCTTTTCACATCTCCCAGAAATCTCTGTGTTGTATTTGAGGATCTTGCTTTTTCCCTTTTGTATGCTGATGCTTACTGCTGTAGAGGCTGTTGCTACAGTAATTGTCTTGACCTGCATTTCTTAGTGTGTATGAAATAGAATGGTTAGGTCACCTACAAAGTTCAAATGTTTTGATTGATTCCGAGCTATCCATTCTATTCCGTGTTTCCTCTCAGATGTCGAGGTATTCATAATCCAGTCGACCACAGAAAGAGATGGAAAGGGTGAAAGTAGACAGACAGCCTTGCCTGACTCTGGTCCTCACTTAGAATGCATATATCAGTTGTCGTCCATGCACCATATTACACTGTAGTCCGCCATATAAATTTCGGATGATGTTGACGATCTTCTCACCTACTCAGTTCATAATGTTAAAGAAGTTTCCATGATGTTCGCCTATTCACACTGTCAACTGCTTTCTCATAGTCAGGGAACTTGATGTATAGTGACGAGTTCCATGTAATTGAATGTTAAACAATGATTCGTAATGTCACAATTTGATCTGTACACGATTACATAACAAACGTGATTGAGTGTATTTAATCACAGTAAAAAGAGCATTGGATAAGATAAATTCTTGAATGTTTCCAATGAGATCTGTTTTAAAATATTCTGTTTATTCTATAATTGTGTTCTGTTATAAGAAATAAGTAACATTGTTATGAATGAATGGTTGCGCATCCTTTTCATAGATCGTTAGAAGTTAGACATTAACTCTGTTGGAGGTTAATTCATTGGTTTAGAGATTAAACGTTCATTCACGAGATCAAAAGTCATTGTCTCGAACGATATCGCATGCAAGATTATAGATATGCCCTTCTGAAGAGTCTCATATTAGGACAAGACGGTCATCCAGTACTTTCAAGTTTTTCTAGGGTGATCGAACATCAATCTATTCAAGTCATAGTCATGATAAGCTCCCTTTTTGATTATCAGATGAGAACATAATATTTTTTTTTTTTTTTGAGATAAAAGAACTTATTATTTACTCAGTATAAATATAGAAATGTATTATCTCCCTATATAAATAGATCTATTCACAATAAAAAGAAATATAGAAGATATATATCTATACAGGATAAATGCATGGTAACAAAGACTGAGTAAAGATAATTTTTGAATGTTTACATATTAGGATTATTTAAACCTTTTACTAAAACTAACGTAAACATTATACTCAATCAATAAAAAATGAATCTTTAATTGAACTCATTAAAATTTTGACCGAAAGGTACAAAGTTCGAGTTCCAATGTTCACATCAATATTGAGATTAAGCTACATTTAATTGAAGAGTTATAATGAATGGTTATATTTAAACTATCCACACTTGATGAACACAACTTATTAAAGATTGATCTAAATTCAATCCTGTAAATCAACAATGGAAGAAATGAAACGTTTACAAATAGTGACTATATACCTTTTGATGATTTCAAATATTTCCAACTATATTCATGTAAAGGAAGATAAATATGTTTGACAACCCATTTTTCAAGTACAGATTTATGTTCTCGTCTCTGGTTCACATTGCTTGTGTACAAAATGTAGTAGTACTGACTAGTTATCTGTACTAATGTAAGTGATGCGTCAGTCAGTCAGTCAGTCAGCTGCAACGTAGGACCAGGCACGTATATGCATCGGTCCAAGTTGTCATACCGCATTAGCACAACAAGATGAACACCGGATTCATAGGAGTAGTTAATTCAGTGGTGGTAATATATAGAAGAAAGAGTGTGTATAAGGAGATAGTAAAGGAAGAAAGAATTAGTTCCTAGACAGATATGAAGCGATTTTAATCTCTTAATTTAAGGAAGACAGAGAGTGTATACACCGACGCCATTGTGATCGATTCTGAGCCATGTCACCAAGAGTCTCCAACCATTGGTTACGAGGCAGTCTGCATCTACCAACATGGCTCAGACCAGAAGTTAGTGACTTCAAGCACTGATGCCACGTTTTAGTTTGGCCGCCCCTAACTTTCTTCCAATTATCCCCTGCACTAGTCAGCATTGCGCGTCGTGGTAATCGGTGTTCAGGCATACGCAACACGTGGCCCAACCATCTCAGTCGATGAAGATTCATAACCTCATCAACTGATTTACCATCATTCCCTAATACCCTGCGTCTAATCTCACTATTACTTACCCGGTGATCCCAGCAGATACCCGCAATATTTCTAAGGCACCTGTGGTCAAATACTAGTAACTTACGAATATCTTCCACTCTTAAAGGCCATGTTTCGCAGCCGTATAGAAGGACGGAACGAACTGCCGCGCAGTATACTCGTCCCTTAATTGATAGACGGATATCTCGCCTTCGCCATAGATGACGCAAGTTGGCAAAGGCCAAGCGAGCTTTTCGAATCCGTGCTGAGATTTCGTCAGACACCAACCCATTAGGGCTGATCAGACTTCCAAGATAAGTGAAGTTGTCAACGCGTTCGACTACTTCACCCCCTATCCTTAGTTCAGGTGTTGATGCAGACCAGTTCTGAAGCAACAACTTGCATTTAGAGGGAGAAAAGCGCATCCCAAACATTCTAGCATTGTTGCTCAGTGCTACAAAAAGACTCTGCATTTCATCAGCGTCTTCACCAAACAGGACAATGTCATCTGCGTATTCTAAGTCAATAAGTGGACCTCCTGGTAGGAGATCAATACCCGACTGACTTCTCGGGTAGTGATATGATGTATTAATGTTATTATTTAAACACATAAAAATTGGTACAAGGAGGCACCAAATAGATATGGGTCACATAAATCATTCGATTTATGTGAGGTTTAGGATACTGGCCGGGTGCCCGAACCGGAGAATGTGATTTTTTTGGGGGGCCAGACCTAGAGCGTTACATCAAAATATCTGATCCACAAAGCAGTGGAGTAACATCAGAAGATGCATTCCCATGGTAGCCGATGACCAACAATAGGTTCATACGCCATTTATTCCCTTAGAATCCTGGAGCCCATTTGCACCATTGGTTTGGAATGAGAGTTTTCCAACTGCCCTAGGTGGACTCTCCGTGTCCACCGATATGATGGGCAGTGAGCGATCTTCAAAATCGATATTTTTCAACTGTTTATGGTATTTTATCATGTTTGCTCTTTTGTTTAATAATTTATATGTAAACATGTTTTTTTTCATCGAGTGGAAAAATCTATCCAACTGGAATGGTATCTTATTTACTAATAACAGCTCGTTGGGGACTTAAGTCAATAATTTGATCTCGTTAGCAGTAACCATTCGGCCACATTATATTTTATCGATCGACAGGCTTTCCATTTATCCTGTTAAACAATTACATTCGTTTTCCATTTAATAAGTCCTAATTAGAAACATGGAGTTCGGACGTACTGCTTACTTAGTTAATCACTAAACCATTACTCCATGAATCTTCAAAACTCATATATTACAAACAACAAGGTCACTGTATTAAGCCACAACGTAGGATCAGGCATATATATACATCGGTTCAACGTGCCATACTTCATTAACACCGAATTCATAGTAGTAGTTACTTCAATAGTAATAATGTGTAAAAGAAAGATTGTGTATAAGGGGAATTAGTTTGTAGAAATAAAGATATGAAGAGATTTCAATCTCATAGTTTAAGGGAAGACAAAGAATGTATATACCTATGCCATTGTGTCCTATTCTGAGTCATGTCACCCAGAGTCTCCAACCATAGGCAAATCAGTATATCAGTAATCAGAAGTTGAAGATCGTTTTCATTGAGTTACCTCAGACCACAAAGAAGCAGAGGAAACAATCGATGTTGAATTTTGAGTATATTTGTTTAACCGAGAACAAACCCGCACTTGACACTTATAGCCACTGGGTTGAGGTCTAGCTTTACAACCCCATATTTGATCGGTTCATAACATGGAGTGACCATCATCTAATAATCAGGAGTTTCAATTCCTACAGGTTTTAACTTCGATCTCTAATGAGGCTATGAATGAAAATTGCTGAGAAGTTCCATGCTAGAACTAAACAACTATCCAGCACTTTCTGGTTTACACTGATACCTCAGCTTAGATCAAATGAAAACTGATACAACCTACAGATTAAATCAATCTCGACAAAACTTCGAAAACTGATCTACTGGATGCTAATCCAGATTTCAATAAAGAATAAGATTATTTCTAATCAATATATTATATCTCTTTGAATCGGATAAGTAACATAAGACAACAATCCGCTTGTAAATGAGATGAATCAGTTTTTCGCCTGTCCGAATTCAAATATTTAATCAATTTAAAAATGACTGAATGACTTAGTTTCATTGGTCCAACAACACAATAAACTACCCATTAGGACTATCATTATGCAGACCAAGTGACAGTATGAGTTCGAGACACATTGAACGACGACAAAATAGTAACGAGTTTAATGTTCTTTTGGTCCTTATCGCTAGTCGAATTCTGTCGATCAAGTTGCAATTTAGTGACGTAACATCTCCTGCACTACAGTTACTAATCAACAATCAACTATTGTAATCATCTTAACTAATCACTCAGAATGTATGACTTTTAACTTTAAAGGTGTTTATTCAACTGTTAATTGGGAGGTCGCTAATACAATCAAAGAGATAACTGATCCTTTCGATAGTCGAATATAAATGAAATCAGAACGTATATTGTTAATTATAAAAAAATCGATCATTGCTTTATGGTTTCTGTTGTTGTTTCTAATTAAAATAAAATTCCAAGAAGGAGAATGGAAAATAGATACTAGGTGATTGAAAAGAATGTAATACTGTTGGTAATCCAATAGGGATTAGAATACTCATATAAGCTTAAACGTAATACGATGGTTACATAAATGATCAAATATAAACTAGGCTACTGAATATAATTCAGTAGTATGAATCTTAACCACAAAAGTGCTAGACAACTAAGGGATTCAGTTGAGGAATATTAAACATGATTAAGTTCGTTTTCTTCTAAGTGGTATATGCTAAGTCTATTTCTGGAATAATTAATCCTAATTTCCTAGCCACTTCTTACAACTCTCAACTACTTTTATTTTGAAATGGAACAACATAGAAAGGTACGAAATATAAGTAAGAGCTCTACTCCAAGGTTAGCTATGTTCAGAAAATCCAGTCTATTTATAGTTTCTCATGGCCTTAGTCTTTTAAGACTTTCTGTAAACATACCCAATCTATCATCGATGCAGGTAGATATCTAACTAAAAGTTATAAAATTAATCATTTATTTGTCTACATGTATCTGAGTAGCTCTTATTCAACACTGATTGGATAAAACATTTACTGGTGATGTTTAAGTTTTTAGAGACTTTGAGAGGGGATATTTATGGACCCTTCAACAGTGTAGGTAAATACTGATTGGAGTAGTTGGAATCGAGTCAAAATATTTGTTTTCTTTATTTTACTTGTAAAAGCTAAATAGATTTCCTCATTCCACTTAAGGGTAAGCCAATGTTTAAATACGTTATCATAGATATCTACAGCATAGTTTCCTTGCTTACACAAGGTTTATTCTGTAAATCTTTCAGTCTCACAAAAACTTATTATTAGTTTACGACTGATAAACGGTAACTAGATTATTACAATTTTTTCACAGATGATTTCAAAGTAAGATGAAAAACATTTCCTAATATTTTTGATTGAGATCATGAATCGATCAATGTTTGACACCATCATTGGGAACCTGGAAGCATTGGACAGTTGTTTCGTCCTATTATGGAACTCCTCAGCAATGAGCACCCATAATTCCTCTTGCAGGGCTCGAATCAAGGGTCTTTGGTCATGGGCGTGAACGTTTAAACTCTGGACCACCGAGCCTGTATCTAACGGTGCTAATGTCTAACATCAACCAATCCAAGAAATCGCACAACCATCTTCCATTGTATTGAGGAAGATACCTGTCTCTGTCTGTTGTGGATTAGCTCCACTGGTTATGACCATATGTTCACTACTGAAAAGCATTTCATAATATCTCGTAAAAGTGGTAATTAACAAGTTCTTTACTTTTTAAAAGTAGTAGGGAAAAATAAACGAGGAAATGATTTTATTTTCATATTGTTGAGTTTGTACACCTGGGTAGTTTATATATAGAGCTTTCATTGTAGTACTAGACAGCACAATCTTAATTATTTCCTACAACTCCCAGGGCAAAGTTTATTTGTTATAATTTGTTTAATCTGGTTGTCGTTTTTTGGTAAGATTTTTTTCTAAGGGATGGGGTTGCCGATCCGATGCCCAACCTTCCTACTTTACCCGGGCTTAGGACCGGCAAAGACTCTAGAGTTAGATAGCACAATAATCACCTACTAAATGTAATAAATAAAAGAAGGGCTACAAATCTTCTACACCATTTCAAAAATGTTTCCATTGAATAAAGCCATTATTATCATTATCAGCGCAGGTTCTAAATTTGAAGTTGACGTAAATTATTTTAAAAACAATCGCATTTTAACACATTTTGAGTCCCAGAGTGAATATCAACTGTGAAATGCAAGTACAATCAGCTGACAAGTTCCAAATAGAATGAAACACGCGTCAAACTAAATTCCACTGCTAGCCACTATCCATCTTTGCTTATAAAAGCTTGTAAATTTAGGCAATATAGAGTCAGTCCTTACAGGATGCACATATACCAATAACAGACTGACCAATTGCAGTCCTAAACAACAATCAGAACATTCAAATAAACAAGACAAGATGGATTTAAACTTGACCACATTACACAAGATAATGAATATGAGGACTGAGTAGTAGAATGGATAACACAATAGCGTTTGGAGCGAATGGTATTGGGTCCGAGTCCTGGGATGAATATCGATTGTGGAATGTAGGCAAAACGAAACACGCGTCAAACTGAATTCCACGGCTATATCTAGGCAGTTCGCATAGGATGCACATATGCCAATAAGAGACTGATCAATTGCAGTCCTAAACATGAATGGAAAGATCAGTCAGTCAGTAACAACGTGGAACTTCGTACGTAAGTACATCAGTTCGAGTTGCCATACCACATTAGCACACAAATGCAGTTATCGATTCAAATTCCATAGTGGTAGAGGTAGTGAAAGTATAAGTAGTGATAGGGAAAATTAGGGTTTGATGATGTTATTTAAGGAGTATAATCCAGTGGAATAGATTTGGAAAGAAAATAAAAGATATGAAGAATACAGAAGATTCGAGTTTGAGAGAACACAGAGGGTGGATGGACCTGCGTCATTGCAAACGATTTTGAGCCATGTCATTCAATATCTCTAACCATCGGTTGCTATCATCTCGCGGTCCCCAATCAGATAGTCTACATCTACCAACATGGCTCATTCCACTTGTCAGTGACTTCATGGAAATATACAAGTAAAACAACACCAAGTTATTTCCAACATACTTCTTCAATTCTTCTAAGCTAAGTAATACCATCATTATTAGATAGAATTCATGTTTGTTTTATAGCTTTACTTTCTTTTGGCACACTAATCAAATCAAAGACAATGTTCAAATATTCCATAAATACAGTTATAAATTCTAATAAAAGATAATCCATTCAAACGAGAACCAACTAGATATGAAGTTAATTGATAGTTAGTAAAAGCATTTCCTTTACTTAAAAGGTTTATTGTTTAAAACAATACGAATGGCGCCATAATGAAACAACATTTGAATATGGTTACTAATTGAATAGTAATGATGTGTAAACACTCATATAAGTAAACAATATTTGTAACTTATAATAGAGACAAAAATAATTGCATCTTGTTGTTAAGTAGAATATACATATATATATATATATATATATATATATATATATATATATATATATATATATATATATATATATATATATATATATACCATCGATATGTAAGGAAACAATAACGGTAAGACTATAATCTATGAACGAGCCAATCAGATATAAGATAAGAGGTCTTACATCTTAGCGCGAAATTCATTCACCTAATTGACTAAATAAACTCATGGCATTATAGCTTATATCAGTTCATGATGAAAATATGAAATGTTATTCCTAACCCTAACCATCAATTGTAAATCATAATCCTAACTCCTCACACTGGTTTATAACCCTCATTTAGTTCTAGTTATTAGGTGGACACTACCATGGTCACCCTAATGCCTCTCAAAGATCATTTATCCATTATTGTCTCACCGGCTTTGTCATTAAGGTGAATAATTTTTAACTTATAAAATATCCTCTGTAAGTATACAACATCATTAAGTGTTCTCAGTGTTATGTGCTCATAAGTAGAGCGCGAAACCAGTAGGTCCTGGGTTCGAATCTCGCAGGGGGCGAGGTCATGGATACGCACTGCTGAGGAGTCCCACAATAGGACAAAACGGCTGTCCAGTGCTTTCAGGTTTTTCATGGTGGTCTGAATTCAACTGACTCATGATCTTAATTATTGAAATTACTACAATCTCCACAAAACCCCTTCTGATATTAAGTCAACAGTAGTTTGAAATTCATCATTATTGTATTTATGATCAAACAGAAAGAATAACATCTAGGACTTTCAGCTATCAAAAGGTGTATAAAGAAATAATCTACTGCTTGATTGATTGGTTCATATTCTCAACTATTGAAAAGTTGGGATAAAGTATTGTAGTGAACAATAACACCAGTGGGGATAATTAAACATCTTAGTAAAATCTGAGAACCATACAATAAATAATGCATTTACAAAGTGTCAATCAATCGTCTCAGACTTTATTGTTCCTTCGTTTCGACACCGATCATTCATCTTTCTCGTTCTCTTTTCTTCGATCTTCTTAATCTTTTGCCACCAAGTATTTCACTCATGATTTTAACCATTGAAATTACTATAATATCCACAAAACCCATCTGATATTAATCAACATATGCTAACTAGTGACTGGCTTCAAGAGGTATATCCTGGAGTTCTAGTGAGAAGTAGTAACCAGTGGAGTTCAACCATGTCTGTTGGGAGATAGTAACTCATTGAAGACAATGGTGGATGTGTCGCTCAATTTCATGGATTAGTTGAAGTTAGACATTAACACCGTTGAATATCAGCCCAGTGGTCTATTGGTTAAATGCTCACGCTCGAAACCTGTAAGCCATGGGTTCGGATCTCTCGGGGGTTGCGGGTGCGCACCACTGAGGAGTCCCACCGTTGAACGGGACGGCCGTTCAGTGCTTCCAGGTTTCCCATGGTAGTCTAGCTTCGACTGACTCATGATAGTAACCATTGAAATCCATTTCCATTGAGATGTATCAATAAGAAGATCAACAACGCAATTATCTAATTTACCATTATGATTCTATAACAGTTTGCCAACTGATATTATATTGTAGAGAAAATCAATTTAAAATTGTTATGCCTAAGATCGCAATCACTATCATTTACTAGATTCATCAATCAGAATTAAAATCATAATTTTTCAATCCTACTTATGTTGTTCTCTCCATAGTCTAATGCTCTAGATCTTATTCAATTATATGATCCGATCAATATGATTAATCTTGACAGTTGATTGATCACTGGGTGGTGATCAATGTTATGTGTATCAGGTCCTTCTTAGTATAGATCGAGAACTATCGATCAAGTTCTAATGTGACCGCCAGTCTATATGACTCGACATTGCATGCACTATGTTGAGATATGATAGTGGTTGGAGGTAGTCAGAGAACATCAGTCTTCTAAAGATTATAGGTTCATCTTGCTGTGTCTAGGGTTTCCTGTTGATTAATCTTGAGATATCACTATCCCAAGGTCCCCCCTATCGATCCATTGATCCAGAATCTTGGGTTCAGATAAGGGGAGACAGTAACCAAGCTTTTATTAATAGTATTATTATTCTAAGCAAATATTGGTTTCTATACCATCATTCTGACTTACATCACAACATAAAATAAGAATTTATCATTACATATAAACAAGCCATATGTGGCAGTGAATTGGGCAAGTGTTACTGTGCTACTGTTATTGACAGATATAAGTAGTATGTATCATCAATTGAAAGTGAAATGCTTGAAGGCAGCAGATTAAGTAGATCAAAAAGAAACAAAACAAGAACAAAGAATCATTGATATGGAAACGAAATAACAATGAAATCTTAGACAATTAACTGACATGATGCAAATGAAGTACTTACTGTATAGTTCATAGATTTCACCATGATATTCTGTAATGTTATCCCTACTTATGTTCTCATCATTATTCTGAATGTATAAAGTGAACTTTTCATTCATAGTTAGTTAAAAAAAGATGCTCCATAAATTAACATAATTAATGATTCTACAAAGTTCATTAAACTTTCAGTTGATAATAAACTTTTATCCATTAAATATAGAAGTTATAAGGCCAGAAACTTAAGAAATTTGAAAGTATTCATCATATGATGATTACACTTTTGTAATCTATTTCAATGAAAAACTGTTTTATCCTTTAGGTGGTATTCCTTGAGAAAGGATCTGTTAGGTTTTGAAAGAGAGAGAGAGAGAGAGAGAGCTATCACGGGTTCACGTAGTTTGAGAACGAGATCGAGGATTCGGTGACCAAGTTCCAGTAAGCTATCTATTGACGCGTCCCAGCCCCGCTATCTAGATTGAGAAGACCAAGCTTAGAATGAAAGTATATTCTGTAACAACCAGAAAACCAGCAAAACGTTTTTTTACAAAGACAATTTTAAAACGTATTTATATATATCGATATTGCCATGGAGCTTCTAAACATTTAATCGATAAATTCGTCAATCAACTATGTGCGTGGGTGGTAAGAAATGCCCATGTATATATCTGCATACAAGCTCCACAAGATAAATTACAAACTATGAGTTTTTGAGGATCGACCGTCCCCAACAGGATCTTAGTTGAAATGACATTAGAAACTAAGAACTTTTGATCGTAAATTTCCTATTAAAACTTCTGACCGATGATGTTCAGATATGATTTGAGTGAAACTGTGTTCATTAGAGAGATTGAGTGATTGTCACATCATATCGAGTAGTTGGAAATGTATATAATTGACTAATAAACTGATGGTTTTAATGATTTTGAACTAGACATGAGAGCAGAAGGTTGTAGTGTGGAGTCGAGTCGCGATTGACTATGAACACCACTACAAGAAGACTACGTGCTAGTTAACCAATAAGATCCCCGTGGGTCAATATCACAAGGCAGATGATGGCTGTAGTCGAGATATATTTGCTAGTGATCTCGTAGTATCGAAAGATTACCGAGATCGTGTCAAAGGAGTACAAGCGTGGTTACTAAGCGTAACCGAATTCGTACAAGTTTAAAGTCAACAGGAGAGTAATGGCTGTCATTAGCACAGTTAAACAAGCGAGCACAGTAAAACAATCACTGGTACAATTGGTTATAATAATAATTGTTTTCATTAAACTAATCGCGTTCTGTTCACAAAAGTAGGTCACTACAAGGTCTTGTGCTTGATCTTTGGTGACATCGTGTATGTGTAATCTTAATGAGTCTAGTATTAAGAATGAATAACTGTCAAGATTACTCCTTGTTTTTGAATAGCACTTTCAAGTGACCATAAAAAGATTAATGTTAATGTATGTTAATAATTGGCTGAAATGAATTTCTGAGTACTCCATACAAATGTATTTTACTGTTTGAAGGACAACTATTTACTTTTACGAATCCAGATTAGTTTTCTTGATAACCAATATTAAGTAGAAGGATACTAAAATCAATGACCTTTTTGTCTGATTGAAAAGTGACGGTGCTGTACCGTACTTTTCAGTCTCAATCATGCTTCACTTAGATCCTGCCCTTTTTGAAGATGTTCCGCCTTCTTCTAATGCTTCAACAGAAAACGAAACAGTGGATAATGAAGTTCAGATCGACTTGGGAAATTATATTTCAAACTACCAGGGATACATATACTACCAGCGCCTCTTTTTTATTACTTAGCGGTACCCTTCTTTGCGTGTTGTAGCACTGCGCCTTGCATATGATTACATCAAAAAGTTTACATTGGACACCTCCGCATACAGTAAATTACTGAATAACAAACCAATTTTATTCACAAGAATAATAATTAGAAATGAATTGAATAAATCGACTACAGTTGATAAACTACAAATATCAGTATAGGGTTGTGGAGATTATTGAGTTTTTGATTGAAATCATAAACCGATTGATGTTAGACCACCATTGGAAACCTGGAAGTACTGGACGGCCGTTTCGTCATATTGTGAGACTCCTCAGCAGTGCCTATCCACTATCCCGCTCGCGCGATTCGAACCCAAGGCTTTCGGTTTGGCGCGCGAACGATTAACCTCTAGACCCCTAAGTCGGCATCCAACGGTGCTAATGTTTAACCTTAATCGATCTGCGAAAGTGGCCCTGGGTTCAAACCCCGCTAGCGGGATCGTGGATGTGCACTGCTGAGGAATCTCACAATGGAACGAAACGGCCGTCTAGTGCTTCCAGGTTTTCACTAGTGGTCTAACATCGATCCGTTCATGATTTCGATCAAAAGCTACAAATGACAAATTTACAATTCTCTGTTGTGATTCAAATTTTCTTTCAAATTTTAATTACGATTATAAACAAATATGGATAGTGACCAGTAGTGGAATCCATTTTGACGCGCATTTCGTTCTATTTGGGACTCGTCAGCTGATTGTACCTGCATTTCACAGTTAATATTCACTCTGGGACTCTTACCCATTATCGTTCATTTCAAACACCGTCGTGTTATTCACTTAGCTACTGAATGCTGATAATTACTTGCTTGTGCAAAAGGGGTGAATTTCAAATTTACTTGAATCTTCTCATAAATGTTTAGGACTGCACTTGATATATCTCTTATTGGCATATGTGCATTTTGTGCGGACTGTCTCGATATTGCCTTTAGTCACAAGCCTTAGAAACAAGGGTAGATAAAGATTAGTAATGGAATTCAATTTGACACGTGTTTCATCTTAATTTAAACTCTTCAACTGAACGTACCTGAGTCTCAAAGTTGATTGTTCACTCTGGAACTCGAATCCATTACCATTCAAGTAAGCAATACCAAATGAATTTAATGACGATGATTTTAATCCATCAGTAACAAATCTATTCGATAATATGAATCATCAGAAATAAAGAAATAAATGATTAAATATAATATGAATTCTTTTCTATGTAAACTTATCCAGTAAAATGACTAAGTAACTACTTTTAATCAAAAACAACAATAAAAGAAATCCAACAAGGCGAGACTATAATTTATGGACTACCTTTCAGCGATTGTAAAAGTGACCTTGAATGTGTCCGCCTAATATCTAGGACTAAATGAAGGTTATAAATCAGTTTGAGGAATTCGAATTATGATTTATAATTGATAGTTAAGATTAGGAATTAGATTTAAGGTTTACATCACAAACCAAAATCATATAAAATGCCAAAAACTTTATGTAACCAAATAAATAAATGAATTTCGCGCCAAAATCCAAGATCTATTATTTTAAATCTGATTGGTTCATTTGTAAATTATAATCTTACCGCCAACAATTAATCAGTCAGTAATAACGTGGAACTTCGTAAGTAAGTACATCAGTTCGAGTTGCCATACCACATTAGCACAGAGATTCAGTTATCGATTCAAATCCCATAGTGGTAGAGGTAGTGAAAGTATAAGTAGTGATAGGGAACATTAGGGTTTGATGATGTTATTTAAGGAGTATAATCCAGTGGAATAGATTTGGAAAGAAAATAAAAGATATGAAGAATACAGAAGATTCGAGTTTTAGAGAACACAGAGGGTGGATGGACCTGCGTCATTGCAAACGATTTTTAGCTATGTCATTCAAGATTTCTAACCATCGGTTGCTATCGTCTCGCGAACCCTAACCAGGTAGTCTACACCTACCAACATGGCTCAGTCCACTTGTCAGTGACTTCATGGATTTGTGCCATGTTTTGATCTGACCGTCCCTTGCTTTCTTCCAACCTACTGCTACACCATAAAATATCGCACGTCGAGGCAGTTGGTAGTCGGGCGTGTGCAACACATGTTCCAGCCATCTCAACTGATTAAGTTTCACTACTTCATCAATTGATTATTCATCCTTACCTAGTACCCGTTTCGTAACAACTGAGTTACTTACTTGGTGGTCCCAGGATATACAAGCAATATTTCGAAGACACCTATGATCAAATACTAGTAACATACGAATATCCTCTACTCTTGCTGGCCATGTTTCACTGCCACAATATAGGAACTGTTGAGCAGTAAACACGTCCTTTGGTTGTAGACGGTTGTCTCACCTACGCCACAAATGAAGCAACTTGGCAAAAGCTAGTCGAGCCTTTTGTATCCGTGCTGAGATTTCGTCACACACCAGACCACAAGGGCTGATGAGACTTCCAAGATAAGTGAAGCGGTCGACACGTTCAACGACTTCATTCCCTATCCCTGGTTCGGGTGTCGATGCATCCCAATCCTGAAGCAACATTTTGGATTTCAAGGGAGAAAATCGCATGCCGAACATGCCTGCATTGTTGCTTAAAGTGGTCAGCAGACTCTGCATTTTGTCAGCGTCTTCATCAAATAGAACTATGTCATCGGCATATTCTAAGTCAACAAGTGAATCTTTCAGTAGAAGTTCACCGCCAACAGTATCATCATAAATAGAACCTGGAAACATAAAAAAAAACTTTTGAAAATCGTCATTTTTCGTTGAATGTTGATTTTCTTTTCTTTTTTTTTTCGTTTGCTTTTGTTTTCATGATTCAACTATGTTTTTCTTTGTCTCCATTAAAATAGATGAAATGTCATATATAACATAAAACATAACATGGAGACAATAATAATAAAGGTGTATATACTACTTGTAAAGGGTATTTCATGCGATAAGTGTATTGATCCATAAAAAGAATGACTTGATATACATGGTGATAATCATGTATTTATTTTAAATAATGATAAGATTGATGTGTCTGATATTCATATTGAATATTCATAGAAAAAGGTATCAAACTGTTCAGATGAAAACAAGAATAAAAGATGTTTATAAAGTACAGTAATCGGTATCAATGTTAGTCTAAGAACATTATTTTTGTCTAAGATGATGGTTGGAGATATTCAAGAGGAAACTATCATCAAGCTGTACCTGTAATTTTAAGGAAACTGATGATTGTTGATTGATTCAATTCCGTGTCACCCAGGTTCACAGTTAGAGATGTTACCAAGGGGTTAAGGAAGGCCGTGATTCACCCCTTATTAGACTGAGATGTTTTTATAATGGTTTAATCACTGGGTGATAATCAATTTCATGCAGATCAAATCCACCAACCACCAACTTATTACAATATAGTTCACAAAATGTTGAGTTACTTAGACTAGTGGTTACAATGAAACTTGGTCGATAGGATTCGATCTGCATTAAGAAAGACCTAACATACATGACATTGATCATTACCCAGTGACCAATCAATTGTAAATTGTTTTTAATGCATACACATTGAATACATCACTTTATATCGTACTTATTACGTCATATTAGCTTTATATATCATTTAGCAATACATTCGAGGATCCGAATACAATAAAGGAATTCAATGTGTTTCTACGTTTTTCTATAAAGCTTGTTATAGCGGTAGCTAGAATCAATTTTCTGAAAAGCCTTATTGACAAATGTGAATATTTGTGACCATTTTTCAAGACATTACACTGAAACTATATTGATTCAATTGAGATTGTTTTACTTGAATCTTCCTATTGATGTTTAGGACTGAAATTGATCAGTTTCTTTTATTGCTTGTAAATTAAGGCAATATCGAGGCAATACGCACAGGATGTACATATGCCAGCCAATAAGAGACTGAACAATTTCAGTCCTAAACATCAATGGGAAGATTCAAGTAAAACAATATCAAATGAATTAAGCTTTACCTCATTGCACAAGCAAGTGGCTATCAACACTCAGTAGCTAAGTGAATGACGCGATGGCGTTTGGAGCGAATGGTACTGGGTTCGAGTCCCAGAGTGAACATCATCTCCGAGATGCGGGTACATCCAGCTGACGAGTCTCAGATAGGACGAGACGCTCGTCAAACTGGATTCCGCTGCTAGCCACTGTCCATCTTTTCTTATAATTGTCGTTCTTTGAAATGTTTCATCTTGAATGATTTTAATGTAATTAAGTGAAGCATAACAGAAATGAAACAAGATATTTCATTACAAGCATATAAATTATATGATTTGCAGAGGATGAACACGTCGTATTCAAAGATTACACTGATACAGTTGTTAGAAATCGTACAGATGATGTAAATGTGAAATTGATGAAAGTTAAAAAACCGACGGAGATCCACGCTTCTTTTCCGGAAACGCCAGGAAAATATGTATTCAATTACTGTAAAATAACATTAACAAAGTATTTCCATGATACACATACATTGCATTCAATCTTTCATTTTCATCTTTCAGTGTGTTCGGTAGTCTGAAACGTCTTCTTGTTTGGTCTCCATGTGTTATGCCAGCGCCGTGCTTTCGATGCTCTGAAACTCCTCACTCTATCAGATAACTGTTGCAAGTTTGATACAACATTACACTACATGCTACTTACAAACAATCTTGTGAACAACGCTCACTACATTGGTATCAGCTTAATTGATATCGTTTAATAAACACTAGCAGTGAAATCCAGGATGAACGCTTCATCAAGCTAGGGAAACGTCTACTGGATTCTACTAGACTTGTGCTAATGTTCGTATGCATCTTGAATTCCACTACTATCCACTATCGAACTTGTGACTTAATGGTAATATTGAAGCAATCCTCTGAGGATGTACATATTTCAACACAAACTCATCAGTTACAGCCGTTAATATCATTCACGAAATTATTCAATTCCTTCAACATGAAATTAAGTGATATCAATTTGTTGTTGAAATGAAGCGAATACTCCCCCAAAATGTAAATTTGTCCTTCTAATAACTTTTCCTTATTATGTATTTTTATACTTATCTGGTTGTTTATTTTCAATAATTTGATGGATAATTAAACATGATGCAGATGTAGAATACTTGGTTAGGGTCCGCGTGACTATCGTAACCAATGGTTGGAGACTTTGGGTAATATGACTCAGAATATAACACAATACTTACTTACTTACTTGCTTATGCCTGTTACTCCCAATGGAGTATAGGCCACCGACAAACATTCTCCAACTCACTATGTCATAGGCTTATCTTTCTAGTTCTATCCAATTGTTCTTCATTCTTCTCATGTTTGTCTCCCTTTCTCGGAGTAATGTATTCTTTAGTCTTCCTCTCCTCCTTTATTGAACCTTGAGGGTTTTAAGTGATGGCCTCCCCTTGTGATACAGTTGAATGCTTTCCTCAATATGTGTCCTAACCACTTCCAGCAATAACACAATAGCGTAGGTGTATACACTCTTTGTCTTCCTTAAACCTAAGAGATTAAAATCGCTTCATATCTTTCTTTCTACAAACTAATTCTTCCTCCTGTATTATACCCATATATATAATCTTTCTTTTACACATTACTACTATTGAAGTAACTACTACTATAAATTCGGTGTTAATGAGGTGTGGCAACTTGGACCGATGTATATACGTGCCTGGTCCTACGTTGTAACTAACTGACTGAATTATTAATGAATAATAATTATTTTAATGGATTTGTAATTCCAATTAGTCATATTATTAGATTATATTCACTTTAAATTTGTATTTCTTATATACTCCTCATTCTTTTTCAAACATAATTGAACGCCCTATTCTATTTCTAATATTGTACTTAATCATAAGTGAAACTTAAACAATAGGAACATTAGACTACCGTTTCGTCTCAGTATAAAACTCTTCAGCAGTGAGCGTCTACAATCCCGCTTAGCGAGATCAGAACCCAGGACCTATGGGTTTTCTGGTACGAGCGCTCGAACCTCTAAACCATTCAGCCGACATACAACGGCGTTGATGTCTAACTTAAACCAATCCACTATTTATCTATCATAAGAAATAAACAATTTTTCTTTATGTAGTAGAGTTGTCACAGTAGTTTTCTTTCTTGGAATTAAACAATTTAGATGAAAACAGTCTAAATGTGAAAGGATGAAAAAGATTTGTAACTCAATTTGATCATATTGATTGTGTATTTATCAGGTTAAATGATTAGATTGCAAAGCTTTAATTATCGTTTTGAACGACCTTGTCAATGACTACTTCTTGTAGAACCTTGAAATGAAGTCATCGGATAGTTAGGGCTCTTCCCGTAAATTTTACTGGATTTTTGAAAGGTTTATATTAGGCTTCAAGTTATCTGTAAAGTCTTCTAATTGAACGCTAGATTTGGTTTTTTAAGCTCTCTAGTAATCCCCAGACTAAATCTACACAGAGACTTGAACGAAAGAGAAAAGGCACGAAGTACGGAAGAAAAGGCTTTATTCGAAAGGTTCGTCTATGTACAGAAAAATCTAGGTTATTTATAGCAATTTAAATGGAATTGGGCTCCCGGAAATTTCTGGAACGTTACTAAACATAGTAGTAGTAGTAGTAGTAGTAGTAGTAGTAGTAGTAGTAGTAGTAGTAGTAGTAATATAGGTAGTCATTCAATCAGAAACGCGACATGTAACGTTTCCGCTTCTAGATGTTTCAATCAAAACTCCTTTTGAATGCTGAATGGATAAGATATTTCTCAGAGTTTTAAGAACCTTTTTTGGTTGTTTTTAAGGAATTTCCTAGATTTCTTCAACGTTATCATCAAAACACTTATCACCAAATTATTCCATTCATTACTGAACTGCGGTAGGACTCAAATGACTGTAATCGTTCACTTTAATCTAATAGAAATTTTTTCCACTCATAACTTGACAATGTTTAAAACCAAGAAGGATTTTTGTGGATATTATAGTAGTTTCAGTAGTTGAGATCATGAGTTAATTAAAGCTAGACCATCATGAAAAACCCGGGAGCACTAGACGACCGTTTCGTCCCATTGTGGAACTCCTCAGCAGTGCGTATCCACGATCTTACCTTGCGAGATTTGAACCCGAGACCTATCAGTCTCGCGTGTGAGCGCTTAACCACTAAGCCGGCATCCAATCGTGTTAATGTCTAACTTCAACTAATCCACGAAATCGAGCTACACATCCACTATTGTTTTCATACAACATACAGATTTGACAGGTGGCGTTCAGATATCTCGGATAGCGCTTTATCGACTAAACTACAAAACTGAACATCTAACTAGGTCTGACTTTTTATTCTATCTACTTCATGTTTAAGTTAACCAAAACCTGACTTTAAGATTATTGGTTTAAATATTCGATTTTAACAAATTCATGATTTATCATTGCTATATGTAATACCTGTCTCACGAATGACATATTGCAACTCCATTAAACATAAATGCCTACTATTGTAAAGAACGGGAACACAATTGGGAACAATTGAATGTATTTAAGTACTAAACTTACGGAGCGCCTTAATAAAATCTGAGAACCATACAATAAATACTTCATTTGCAAAGAGTTAGTCAATCGTCTCAGACTTCATTTTTTCTTCATTTACACAGCAATCATTCACTGTTCTAGTTCTCGTTTCTTCGATCTTCTTAGTCATCTGCATCTGTAAACGGTTTTAATTATTTTTTCTGGTTAGCGTTTTTCAGCGAGTTAGCTTTTTACGAGATGGGGTCGCTAACCACATGCCCAGACTTGGGATCAACAGTAGCTCAAGAGGGGCCCCAGACAGATTTTATGGAAGTACTGACTGGCCCCAACGTTGCTTAACTGCGTTGATCGGACGAGAACCAGTGCTTTCAACGTGGTATGTTCGCCGTGGAAGAGAACAAAACCAGATTCCAGAGGAGGAAGAAATCCGAAAGAAGTGCTGGAAGTGGATAGGACACACATTGAGGAAAGCTCTCAACTGTATCACAAGGTAAACCCTCACATGGAATCCCCAAGGCCAAAGGAGAAGAGAGAGACCAAAAAACATATTACGCCGAGAAATGGAGACAGACATGAAAAGAATGAAGAACAATTGGATAGAACTAGAAAGGGAAGCATAGGACAGAATGGGCTGGTGAATGTTTGTCGGTGGACTATGCTCCATTGAGAGTAACAGGCGTAAGTAACATCTGTAAATCTCTGAAACTTAACTTACTGTTATTCATATTAGTAAAAGTTTAGAATATGTCGTTGTTGATAATTGACATACTGAATTTGATCGATCTCTGTTAACTTTTCGTCGTTTTTGTTTAATAGTAAATGACCTTGTCTGAACATCAGCACTGTGATAGAAGTACGTTCAACTGAAGAATCCTACTTATAACGATTGGTACATCATGAATGATACCTGTAATGATATCTGTTAATTCTATCATTGACTCTGTAATTTAGTAGATAATACATCGACAATTGAGTTGATACAGTTCAAGTCTGACTATTCCTCACAACATTAAGATATTGATGTATCCATTTTGATGAGTCGCATACATAAAACAACAAATCTCTTTCAACTTTAAGAGACTACTTCATAGTAGAATAAATACTGTCAGTATTTAAACTCACTTAGTGTTGTTTTCTTATATCTTTTCATTGTTGTTGGTTGATTGATCAGTCTCTCGTTGGCATATGTACATCCTATGAAAATTGCTTCGGTATTGCCTCAAGTCACAAGCTTTATAAGCAAAGATGTATAGTGGCTAGCAGTAGAATCTATCACAATTGATTGATCACTGGGTGGTAACCAATGTCATGCGTGTCTAGTCCTTATTATCAGTGCAGATCGAATGCTATCGATCATGTTGCAATGTGGCCACCAGTCTAGGTGACTCGACACTGCGGGCACTATTGTAAGACTAGATGGTGGTTGGAGGTAGTCAACAGGAAACCCTGGAACCGGGTCTCGTGCTACTTGGCACTTGTCAGCAAGGTGTACCTGTAATCTTTGAGGGAACTAATGCTCCCTGACGGACTCGATCCTGTGTCACCCAGCTTCACAGTCAGAGACGTTACCACTGAGCTATCCGGGCCGCGACCGACCTCCTGTAGGACTGAGATGTAATCACAATTGATTGATCACTGGGTAGTGACCAATGTCATGCGTGTCTAGTCCTTATTATCAGTGCATATCGAATGCTATCGTTCATGTTGCAATGTGGCCACCAGTCTATTTGTGACTCGTCAGCTGAATGTATCTACATTTCAGAGTTGATGTTCATTACATTGCACAATCAAGTGGCTATCAAGACTCAGTAGCTATTTGGATAACGTGATGACGTTCGTGGGTTCGAGTCGCACAGTGAAAATCAACTCTGGAATGCCGGTACATTCAGCTCACGAGTTCGAAAATAGAACGAAACGCTGGTCAAATTGGATCGCACTAATAGCTACTGTCCATCTTTACCATCAGTATTTTGCTCATCTTAGTGTTATATATTTTGTATACATTAATGTTAGTAAATTAATTATTAATAAATTACAATTTATATGATTTGTACTTTTACAACAGCAATGATTATGCTGTCAATCTATGTTATGTAACCATAAATTATTAAATATTAATATTTATGTAAAAGTTTTAAGATGTATGATAAGTGGACATATATGAGACCATACAAAATAATCACTTTATTAGTTTTCAAACTAAAATAAATGAGTCGAACTAAGCTAGATCACCATTGAAAACTTGGAACCACTGAATTGTTATTTCGTCCCACTGTCAGACTCCTCAGAAGTATGGGGCTCGAACCAAGGACTTTCAGTCTCATGCATAAACTCTTAAACTCTAGACCACTGATGGGGAATTGAACAATATTAATGCTTAACTTCAATCGATCCATAATCTTTCACAATCATTCATCCATTGTTTAAGTTGGATAACTGTATCACGCCCGATACGGATTGGATTCCATTAATCATGTCTTCTCTTATTTATTCATAAAGCTCAGAAGACAGTCTCAATGTAACATTTCTTTGTACATATTCTAGTTAATATTTGGTTGACAAACTCAATGTCCCTTGAGAACACTGAAAATCAACCACCATTATGAATGAAATCGATTAAACAGCAAATCAATTTTGCGCATGAACAGTCAGTAAAACTTGCCAAAGTAATGACGAACCATCCGCAGTATCAATGGAGAACCCATTGTCTGGTGTCGGGATACTATTAGTAGACCACCAAGATCGTTTTTATCGCATTTGCGATGTTTTCATTTTTTCGACTTTTCAAATCGTGAGTTAGGTTAGGGGTAGTATCTCTATATAACATGACGAGTAAGAGCAGGTGTAAATCGCCAAGCACAAATCTTGATACACGTGCACATATTATACATCATTGAATAGTACTTAATTAGATAAGTAAGACAAATAAAACTTTATTGAAAACTATTAATTCGTTTAAAAGTTATGAAGGAAAATGTGGCCCGAAAAATTCTTATAGAAAGCCCGTGCGGCAGATCCTGTAGAACGATCACATAAGTATCAAGCATCCTGGTGAACCATTTTCAACATTCATATATACATTCACGTCACATGTATAATTATTTCTATCAATGATTGCGTGAATCAATTATGCAAAGCACGAACAAGCCAATGTTGATCTATTCTACTTACATGACAGTAAAACTCATTAATGTTAGCAATGGCGACATTGTATGTTTGAAATGACATCGGTGATTGGTTATGTCAAGAAAATGCTGAAAATAGATCTCAGTATGCAATTCAGTAAATCTAAGGACTTATTTTGTTTATGGGATACATGGGAACACTGTTTCATATTGTCATGTTACTTCTAATCTCTTCATTTTCGATCAAAATGAACTTATACAGATCTCAAGTGAAATCTGTTATTGTTTAACCATTGGATTGTGAACTCCTAATCTTGAGTTACAAAATATAATGTGATGAGTGTTTTACACCATTTAGTCTAAATGGTTTCCTTCTGTGAATGTAATATTTCTTTAGAAATCATAACAATTAAAGTGAAGAATTTCATGTGAGTGATGTCATTGTTCAATGGTGACTAACTTTCAGAGGTAGTTCCAGCAGTTTTAGTGAGAAGCTGTAATCAATGGAATTCATCTACGATCCACCATGAACAATAAAAGATTATGACAAAACATAGTGAAATGATTGAAGTTGAGCGTTTAAAAGATTGTATATTGATTAATTGATTCAAATGTTAAGCGCTTGCCAGAAGATACATAAGTTCTGGGTTCGATCCCATGTGGGGTCGTATATGTTCATTGCTAAAGAGTCCTATAAGTGGACAAAATATATGTCCAGTGCTTCTTGGTCTTAAATGGTTGTTTAAATTAGGCTGGTTCATGATCTCATTAGGTAAAAAAACAGCTTAATAGTTGAGGAATGAATCTAATTTCACTGTTCAAGTGAAATTTCATCCTAAATGACATTTTACAAACTCAACTACAATACAAACAAATTAGACATAGACGGAATACTTCCAAGCATACTTTACTTATATTCTGAATTCTGGTATTCAAAATATTATAAAGAGATGACCAATACTATAATTAATTGATACTAACTACTTGATCCCGTAGATTGGATCATACGATTTTAACTTTTCACTATGACTAGTGTTGAGGTTGGTTAGAAGAAAGTTAGGGGCGGCCAAACCAAAACTTGGTATCAGTCCTTGAAGTCACTAACTTCTAATCTGAACCATGGTGGTGGATGCAGACTACTTGGTTGGGGTCCCCGTGATCATCGTAACCAATTGTTGGAGACTCTTGGTGACATGGCTCAGAATCGATCACAATGGTGTAGGTGTATACACTCTTTGCCTTCCGTTAAACCGTAAGATTAAAATTGCTTTATACCTTTTTTCTCACTGTATTATATCTTTATATGTAATCATTCTTTTATATATTATTACCACTGAATTGACTACTTCTATGAATCCGTTGTTCATCTTGTTGTGCTATTGAGGTGTGGCAACTTGGACCGATACATATATGTGCCTGGTCCTACGTTGTAGCTGACTTACTGACTGACTGAACGTTTCACTATTGTGATTGTTTAACATCCGGTGTATATAATGTGCACCATTTACATTCAATGTAAAACTGTAGGAACCAAAGAAGTTATCATTCAATCAGAATAGGATATAATCATGAATTAATATGGATTTAATATGTATATTGCTCCCTTGTGAGTAAATGATCGGATGTTATCGTCCTCTAATTTAGCTTAGAATGTTCTATGTTTAGTTGGATAATTGGTCATCGGTAAACACACTTTGCAAATTCACAAGCTGTACCCCGGTTTGGTAATTTCAGGACTGATGTCGATTCTTAGAAAATTTACTGAATACATCATGTACTTAAGCACTTGGTTATCGATTTCTTATCAACTCTCTAATCCCCAAAAGTCACTTACTCTTGACCAAAACATGGAAAGTAACGAAGAAACTCTATTTAGGCGATCAGAAAACATAAAAATATAAGGGTATTTATAGGATTTTATGTGACTTTGAGCTTGAAACAGTTCCGAGAAAATATTCTAAGATTGTTAACGGATTCGGTAATTAGCAGAATGGGAATTTGTGGAGGTTATAGTAATTGTAATAATTGAATTCATGAGTCGACATAAGTTAAACCACCATTGAAAACCTGGAAACACTGAGCGACCATTTTGTCCTAGTATGGGACTTTAAAATAGTGCGCGTCCGCGACCCTGCATGTGGAATTCAAATTCAGGACCTTTGGTCTTTCGGGTTGTGAAAGATCATGGATCTATAGAAGTTAGACACTAACACCATTGGTTGCCGGCCCAATTGTCTAGAGGTTAAGCGATCACGCGTGAGTTCGAAGGTTCTGAGTTTGAGTCTTGCGTATTGGATCGTGGAGTCACGTACTAGAATAAAACAGCAGTTCAGTACTTCCAGGTTAGATCGACTCATGAAGGATTTAGTATTCGATAGTTTCCTAGAATTATTTTCAAGGCTTAGATAGAACGATAACTGGTTAAAATACTTTCAACAATTCCCTGGTTTCTGTGTAATAATACTTTTGTTTTCAGAAATTACTATTACGGTATATTGAACTTATAAAAAATAACTAAATTGCACCAAGGAATGAATAACTAATAATAATCTTGGTTGAATTGATGAATCGATTGATGTTAGACCATCATTGTAAACCTGGAAACACTTGACGGCTGTTTCATCCTATTATGGGACTCATCAGCAGTACGCATCAATAGATGATCTCAGTCGAAAACATAATAATCTCCACAACCCCATACTGATAATTACCATGTACTCACTAGTGACTAGCTTCGTGTAGGAATTCTCGGTGTTCTAATGAGAAACCATGACCAGTGGAGCTAATCCGTGTCAGGTAGAGACAGGTATCTACTTCAGTACAATGAGATATAGTCGCGCAATTTTGTGGATTGGTTGAGGTCAGACATTAACACCGTTAGATACAGGCTCAGTGTTTTAGAGGTTAAACGTTTGCGTGCCAGATCGAAGGTCTTGTGTTCGAATTCTGTGAGCAGGATTGTAGATACGCTCTGTTGAGAAGTTCCACAGTAGAACGAAACGGTTGTCAAGTCCTTCCAGGTTTATAATGTGTTGGTGTATCATCAATCAATTCATGGTCTCAATCAAAAACAAAATAATCTCCACAGCCCCATAATGATAATTGCATATTTATTAGTCTATGAGATAGGATGGTAATTTAAAAGAAGGAATTAGTTAACCAAATAAATTACTTTACTTATAAAGAAAAAAAAGTACCTTCAAACTATAGAAAAGTACAATGGATAAATGTCAAACGACCGGTACCGGTTTATTTAAATAATTAACAAGACTATGGAGAATAAAGAAAAAACAGAAAAGAAAACAGTCCAGATATTGATTACTTTACATGTACCAACTATTTATGCATCAAAATATGATAAAAAGAAACTATTCAAATAATACACTTGGCTACTATCTTCTCATTGTTGTTGGTTTAAGACTGTAATTGATCCGTCTCTTATTGACATATATGCATCCTGTGTGAATCGCCTTGATATTATCTTTAACCATGGTGATTAGCAGTAGAATCTAGTTTGATGCGTGTTTCGTCTTATTTGTAACTCGTCAGTTGAATATACCTGCATCTCAGAGTTGATGTTTACTCTGGGATTCAAACTCTGTATCGAGGTTATCAGCACAGGATGTACATATGTCAACAAGAAATTGATCAATTATAGTCTTAAACAACAATTGGAAGATACAAATCAACAACATCAAATGAATTTAAGCTTTACCCTATTTCATAATCAAATGCCTATCAGGATTCAGTAGCTAAGTGAATGATGTGATAGCGTTTGAAGTGAACAGTACTGGGTTCAAGTCTGAGTGTATACATCAACTCTGGATTTCAAGTTAATTCAATTGATGAGTTCCAGATCGGACGAAACATCCGTCAAACTGGATTCCATTGTTAGTCACTATTGATTTTTGCTTTTTCAACTAATGATTTACTGTCTTTTTACTTTGATTCCATTCAATATGTATAGATGACATTTTCAATAAACTATTCATAGATACTACTTTGTAAAAGTATAGTTTATTTTTGACAATAAATTTGTTCGTTTGATTAGAAATTCCGCATTCTTTTTATGTTTCTATGGATTTATTAATGTCTCATGTACAATAATCCCATTTGTTTCATTATCATAGGAAACTGTAGTAAAATAACAAATGAACCTCTTGTTAGTCTAAATATAGGAGGATTTATGATTCAAACACTATGAATGTATATACATTTAATAGAAGAAAATGTTTTGATAAAGATTGGAGATGACATAAATGTCGATGGTTAATAACTACTAATAATAGTAGTGGTGGTGGTAGTAGTAGTAGAAGTAGTGGTAGTAGTAGTAATAGTGGTAGTAGTAGTAGTAGTGGTAGTAGTAGTAGTAGTAGTAGCAGTGGTTGTAGTAGCAGTAGTAGTAGTGTGATGTAGGTTACTTATATCCATATAAGTAGTATATAACTGTGGTCAAGCATAGAATATATTTCAGCAGAAGATCGATAAGGAAAGAATAGAAATGGAACGTGATTGGTATGAAATGCATGTAGAATGAAATCTGAGACAATGGACTGATATTTGCAAAGGAACAGTCAAGTTTGAGATGATGGATTGATATTTTGCAAATTAACGATTTATTATATGGTTCTTAAATTTTATTGAGATGTTCTATAATTTCGTGTTGAATACATTCGATTGACCTCACCTGTGTTCTTGTTCTTGTTCACTACATTAGTATTAGTAATATGAGTATATATACCTGTGTGGGTGCACCACAGGATTGAGCTGTACTATTCAGATTGTAACGTTAAAGTCTATACGGTGTTTGGTTCTCCTGTGAAGTGGGGTTGAGCCGTACTATTTGAGCTACAAATTTCAAGCCTGGACAGTGTCTGGCTCTTCTGTTAGACGAGATTGAGCTGTACTGTCTGGGTTGTCACGTGAAAGTTTGGATGACGTCTGGTTCTCCTGATAACCAAAATAATATTACTCTGACCAACAAGGGTATATTGTATAATTATAACTAAAAGGTTGATGAAGAGAATAAAATGAGTTGATGAAAAGCAAAATTTGTAAATTTATTAACAGTATAAAGATTTGTGGAGATTGTAGTATTCTAATAATCGAATTCACTGGTCAATATAAACTAGATCACCATTGGAAACCCGATGGCAGTAAACGGTGCTTTCGTCCTAGTACGAGATTCATTAGCAGTGCGTATCTACGATCCCGCACGTGGAATCACTCGAACTCAGAACATTCGGTTTCAAATGCGATTGCTTAACTTTTAAACCACTGAACTGGTATGCAACGGTGTCAATGTTGAACTTCAAATGATCCATGATCTTATGTAACCTTTCATCCATTGTCTGAGGTGATAACTATCTCAACGCGACTCGGATTAGACTCCACTGATCAGGGATTCTCACTAGAACTCCAGGAAATCCATCTTGACTGTAGTCATTAGTGAGAGCATAGTGATCATTATCAGAATGGGGATTTGTGGAGATTGTAGTAGGTTCTAGGTTCGAATCTCACATGCGGAGTCGTCGGCGTGCAATGTTGAGGAATCCATACTAGGAAGAAATAGCTGTCGGGTGCTTTCTGTTTCTCAGTGATGGCTTAGCTTAGATTGTAACTCTAGCTTATAAGAGGGTAGTTTTAAATTGGTTTTCAGAAGAACTAAACACCATTCAGGCTGTTTACAATCTAAACAGTATAGTTCAACATTTTACCAAAACTATGCAGGTAACAAGAAACCTAGTGAATCAGATAGTATTTTCATTCAATGATTGAGTCAACTGATTACTTACAAGATGAACTGATCAGTTTCAATTATCCCAATTACATGACATTTAAACTCATTGTTATTAAGAATAATGAACTACACAACAAAATCCCGATGGAACATGTGTTGCACACGCCCGACCACCAACTGCCTCGACGTGCGATGTTTTATGGTGTAGGAGTAGATTGGAAGAAAGCAAGGGGCGGCCAGACCAAGACATGGCAGAAATCCATGAAGTCACTGACAAGTGGAATGAGCCATGTTGGTAGGTATAGAGTATCTGATTGGGGACCGCGAGATGATAGCAACCGATGGTTAGAGATCTTGAATGACTTTGAAAAGTACCTACTAAGGTCCGTAGATTGATTGTGGTATGGTATTAAGTAGTATGGTATGTATGGTATTTAGTAGTAAATGTTACTTTGAAGGAATCTTATATATGGATAAAACTTTATCTGGTTTCAGTGTCTTGAACAGGGTTGTATGGAGGGTGCTAGTGGACAGCTTATGCTCCTTCATTAGGGGTAACAGGCATAACAATCAACAACGGTCAACAGTTTTAGTGTGGTATTTTGTTTAAGTGAAATTACACAGTGTGTACTATACTCTTATATATAGTGATTGATCACTGAGTAGTAACCGACTTTAAGTCAATGGTTATTTAATCCCATAGATGAATTTGTAATGCCGAACCCTTAGCTAAAATGATGTAATACCGAGTGCATTATATTTTGATATTAGATGAATGGAAGTAGTCCAAAGAAAGTCCTGGTTAACCTGGATTTCGCACTAGTCAAAACAATTCCACAGCACGACAAATCTGTAATCTTGATGGAACTGTTAGCTCTCATGAGTTTTGAACTCGTGTCACCCAATGTAGCCATCAATAATGATAACATTGAGCTGCTCTCAGTTTTTTTATTTTCAAGCTGTCGAACAGAACTGGATAAACAGCATTATACTAATTGCCAATTGATAACTTTTGTCAATGAGATGCTCATCAAATCTTCCTTTATTTAGATCTTTCATTTAACAGTGTTGGACGAACTGTGAGTCAGTCAGTAATCATATAGGTGATCTATTCGTTATTTAAGCAGCCTTCTCTTCACACAGTATCTCAATATCCCTTTCGTTAACCAGAATTAATGGCGATGAACTTTTGAATACTAGAAAGCATAGGACATCTGTTTTGTTCTCGTTTGAAGGTGTTAATCAGTTTTCATCAACAACCCCACAAGGGATCGAATACATGACCTTCAGGATTCGATGTGAGCTTTGAACCTCTAAACTACTCAAATTACATCCAATATGTTACATGTCCAGTTTTAATCAATTCGTGATATTAACTGACTATCTCTCATTGTTCACAGTGGATAATTGTTTCACACTTGACATAGTTGAATTCCATTGGTCACAGTTTCATACTAGAACTATTGGAACTACATCTAGAAGTTAGTCATTATTAAGAACATAATTATTATCATTAAACGAGGTTCTGAGGGACTGTTATGTTTCCATAAATTATATCATGGACTGACGTGGATTAAATGATCATTGAAAAGCAGGAAGCACTTGGTAGGTATTTACTCCTTGTGTAAGATTCGTCAAAAAGTTTTAGGTTTTCTCTCCGGTAGGATGGTAGATGCGCACAAACTCTTATGTTTTGAATATTTAACTGATAGATTCTGGAGGTTAAAACTCCAGTCATTTTGTGACAAAATATCATTTATTGGTCTATAAAGTATGAAAGTAAGAAGAAAAACAGAGAGACTGATAGATCCTGGGTTTGAATCCCACGAGGCGGGGTCGTGGATGCGCACTGCTGAGGAGTCCCACAATAGGACAAAACGGCTGTCCAGTGCTTCCAGGTTTTCCATGGTGGTCTAACTTCAAGTGACTCATGATCTCAACCATTGAAATTACTACAATCTCCATAAAAGCCCCCTTCTGATTTTTTCACACTTAAATCATTTTGACTTTTTTTAAAAAATAACCTAGTTGACTGACTACTTATATTTATTCTTTAGTAATATTGAAATACATGATTATTCAAAATGTATGTACATGGAGATAAACACAATATGAATGTAACCTATTTATTTAAAAACTGTTTAAAAGACAATAATACACAATGAAGATGATTGGTTTCAATGAAGTAAGAAGATCTGCGAATTGAAAGTAGGTACGTATGTATATCAGAGAGTGTTTGTGTGTGTGTGAGAGAGAGAGAGTGAGAGAGCAAAGTAGAGCGGAAGAGAGAGCACTAGATAGAGTGAGAAAGAGAGGGAGAGAGGGAGACCGGTATGGATGAAGGATGAAAAATGTACAATGATTTATGTAAACAAACCAAAGGAATGTCATGTTTATCATTTGTTTATTATTGACAGTACTGATTAATATGCATACAAATGTACATTTATTAACAAGTACATATTCCATGTATTCATGTATTTCTAATTTATTTCTATTCATTAGATAGTTGAATTGTTCACAATTATAATAGACAGATTCAATGTAGACTGTCATTAGAAATGAAGTAGGGTTCAAACATATGTTTATATTTGTTAATTGAGATTTATTCATTATAACAATGGGTGGTCAATAAAACATTGAATAATGATATTACATACTATACATAATACTATGAATCATATTATAGGGTATATGGATATATTCCTTTAATATTCGTCGCACAATAGGACGAAACGGCCATCCAATGCTTCTAGGTTTTCTATGGTGGTGTAGCTTCAACTATACAATAGGAACAATAACGGGGCGGATTTGCATGCATATAGCGTACAATTCTCTTTGAACCTAGCACACAACAATAGCATCATGCACTGTCCCATCGCCCTTGGCAGATCAGGCAACTCGAACGTTACGAGAACACCATCAGGGCATACGACAGGCCGCTGGTCGGCGGCCTATGCTCCATTGGGAGTAACAGGCGTAAGTAAGTAAGTAAGTAAGTAAGTAGCTTCAACTGACTCATGATCTTCATCATTGAAATTACTACAATCACCACAAAACCCTTCTGATAATATTGTATAATCCTTTGGTGATTTATCGGTGTAGTAACTCATTCTTTATGTAAATAATCCTGTAATAATGTTTCCTACTAGAGGATACTGGATTAATGTCTGTTGGCATTTGAATGAGGTTTACCTCGTAGCTGTATATCAGTGTTATACGATCAACTATGGTTGATCGATATGAAGCCAACTTCGTGGAACTATGCACATCTGTAATAACATCCGCATAACACACTCTTGTAATTGCCTAATGTGTACAATGAATTAGGTTACAAGAAATTTATGTACATCAGGATTATGTGTTTAGGTTTTGAGATTTAGGAATAGTATTCATTTGCATATCAAATATAATGCACAGAAATGAAGTTAACCATTTGTTCATTTATTGTTATCATCTCCATTCTATAGTAGCAAAGAACCTAATATTTTGTGATCATATTAAACGGTTTGAGCAGTAAACAATGACACAGTTTTTACTTGCTAGACGTAATCTCTGAAATTGCTGATTTTGACTCACTGATCTGTATACCATATCATATACAATTGATTAATCTCTGGGTGGTGATTAATGTCATGTATGTCAAGTCCTTCTTAGTGCAGATCGAATCCTATCGACCAAGTTACAACGCGGTCACTAGTCTAAGTGACTTAACATTGCATGAACTATGCTGAAATAAGATGGTGGATAATAGATAGCTCAGTGGTAACGTCTCTAACTTTAAAACTGGATGATACGGGTTCGAATCCGTCAGTGATCATCAGTTCCCTCAAGAATAATACAGGTATACCTTGCTGACAAGTGTCATGTAGTGCGAAACCTGAATCCAGGATTTTCTATTGACTACCTCCCACTAACATCATATTCTTCATTACTGTTCACTTCTCTTTCAATAATTAAATATTGTTATTATCAAATATCTGTTCCCTAATAATCGTAAGTTTATCATTGCTCAATTTATTCAGCTTCCTACTGTGAATATCCTATTTAAGTGTATGTAACCTCCTATATGTATATATTGGTAGGTTGTGGTCTTGTAACTTATGTATATAACCATAAGTCTACAAAACAGAATAATTCTACTCAGTCTAATAAACTTGAGAATATCAGGTCAATGAGTTAAGGTCATTAGTATTATCGTTTAAAGTTCAGGGTTATACGAATCATTTACATGATTAATCCTTAAGTATAAGATTACTAGAAGAGTTACATTCTTCCCTAGTTTCGAACCCAGTGTCTTCGGTCTGGCGCGCCAACGTCTAACCTCTAGACCACTGAGTCAGCTGGCATCCAACGATGTTAATATCTAATCTTAACCAATCCGCGAAATTAGCCCTGGGTTCGAATCCCGCTAGCGGGATCGTGGGTGTGCACTGCTGAAGAGTCTCACTATAAGGTGAAGCAGCCATCTAGTGCCCCAGGTTTTCAATAGTGGTCTAACATCTATAGGTTCCTGATCTTAATCAGAGATCAATTTATTGTTAATACGAAATCGAAGATTATCTTCGTAAAATTTAAGTGCAGTGAACAGAACACCAGTGGGGACAGTCGAACAGTAATTGATACAAAATTGCAGAACTAGTAAGTTAAATCTAACAAACATATAGTAAATGCTTAATTTGCAAAATGTCCATCAATTATCTCTGCATTTTTCATACAAATTGCATTCTGTTTCCATTCTTTACTGTTCGACTCCCTTGTTTCTCTGCTGCCTGACATTCTGTTCATGACTAACGTCATATACTACTTATGTCGATTTAAAGTGTCACACACACTACAGAAGAACCATACATTGAATACTTCATTTGTGAATTTTTCGACACTTCTCCTTCACATTCTGTGTGATTCTTTCAATGGACAACTCTTTTATATTTCTCTTTCTGTTTTCTTCGACTCGATCTTCTTGTACTTTTGCTGTCAGGTAATCCACTTCGGATTAGTGTTACATACTACTTATATCTGTTTACATAAGTAGTATCCACTATATCTCTACTCTTTAAAATGATGCATTTTTTAAAACTAAGTATTAATAACAGTTAAACTCATCTTTTATATAAACTAGACAATTAGGCTAATACCTTTTTATTGTTGGTTTTATTTACATAGAAAACAAAGAAACAAGCATAGAATATATACTACTAACTACATCATTATTGTCTATATTTACCTTTTGCTTTGATTATTTATTTATTAAAAAGGTTTATTACTTTTCTATGTGATTAACTTTCGCGCCATTTATTTATTACATTTACAATTCAACCGTAACTATTATGAATAAAGATGAATATTGAATCATTGAACCATTGAATAGATGCTTGTCTTTATATATTATGATTTGAATAAATAAATATTGGTACATAGAGGTACTGAATATATATATGCGACACACAAGTTACTTGATTTGTGTATGGGCTGTGATACTGATCAGGTGCCTAGATCGAAGTAGATCATTTACTTAGGGGGCAACATCTGAAGCTTTCAATTTAAAGGTCTAATCCACAAGGTAGTGGAGGAACAATAGGAGATGTAATCTCATGGTAGCCAGTGACCAATGATTGATTCATGCGCTATTTGTTCCTTCAGAATACTGGAACCCATGTGTATTATTGGTTTGAAGTTAGGGTCTTTTAACTCGTTTAGTAGATCCTCCATATCTACCTACCTTGTAAAAGTGATAGACATTCGCTTTTCGTTTTTTTCAATTTTCTAAACAACACCTTTGCAGCGAGAAAACAGTGAGTAGAACTTCCCTATCAGTGGTTGTATGTCTGTAATCATGTGAGAGCATTTGGAGTAGGGAAGTGGGCTCTTCCCACCCTCGGCGGTACCAAGGCATTTGGAGGCTTTATTATTATTTTGTTTCTACCGAAATAAATTACTATTACATTCATTTGGTATTGTTTTACTTGAATCTTCTCATTGATGATTAGGACTACAATTGATCAGTCACTTATTGGGATATGTGCATCCTGTGAGGACTGTCTCGATATTACCTTTAGTCACAAACATCCTAAGCAAAGATGGATGGTGGCTAACAGTGGAATCCAGTTTGACATGCATTTTGTCCTATTTGCGACTCATCAGCTGAATAAAGCTGCATCTCACAGTTGATATTCACTCCAGGACTCGAACCCAATACCGTTTTTTTCGGACGCTAGCATTTTATCCACTCAGCTACTAATTCGTCATAGCTAATAACTTGTGCAATGTGGTCAAGTTTAAGTTCATTTAGTTTTGTTTATTTGAACCTTCGCATTATTGTTTAGGACTGCAGTCACTTATTAGCATATGTACATGGTATAACGGATTGCTTCCTTATTGTCTTAAGTCATAAACATTATAAGCAACGATAGTTAGTGGCTAGCAATTGAATCGTCCTACTTGGGACTCATTAACTGAATGTACCCGCATCCCAGAGTAGATATTCACTTAAATCCTACAGGATATTTAATAATTGGTTTAATTCGATATATAACTCTACATTGTAGATAGTAACACATAATGAATGACTATCCTATGGTCTAGATTTCATTTTAACCTTAGATAAATTAACAAATCTAATGGCGATTGCAATTTACATTTCATTCAATACAATGATCGAAGATGTTATCACAGAAATTTCAAGTTTCTGTTGTTGTTGTTGTTGCTGCTGTTGTTGTTGTTGTTGATAACTTTCTAATGATTAGTTCCTTTTAAGTAACACAAAAACATTCTGATCAAATTCATAACATATTACTGAATATGACTACTAGTCATTGGTTAATAAGTAGTGTAATAGTAGCTTCGTCATTGAGCTGTTTCACTTTCAATGACCATATTGCAAGTGTTAATCATATTCCTCCTATTTGACTCTAACAATCGAAAGGAGTACACCAAGTTCTCATATGAAAATTACACTACATAATTGATGATATTAAGTCATAATTGGTTACGTGAAAGAATGAGTTCTCATGGTTCTAATGAAAACCTATAATTAAAACCCAATTGTATGAAAGAAGAATATTCTTTTTAATAATTTCTCATCAGGTTCTACAATTATAAATCCAAATTAATAATCCATAAAATTGGCCAGATTTAAAGCAGAGTACATTATTTGGAAATTGTAATATGTGAATCAAGAATTTCAATTGATGAGATCATGAGTCAATTGAAACTAGACCACCATGGAAAACCTGGAAGCACTGGACGGTCGTTTCGTCCTATTGTGGGACTCCTCAACAGTGTGCATCCACAATCTCGCCCCCTGCGAGACTCAAACCCAGGTCCTATCAGTCTCGCCTGCGAGCGCTTAAACACTAAACCACTGAGCCAGTCGGCATCTAACGGTGTTAATGTCTAACTTCAACTAATCCACGAAATTTAGCGACACATCTACCGTTGTCATCAATGAGTTATTATCTCACAACTGACCCAGTTGAACTCCACTGGTCACTGCTTCTCACTACAACTCCAGCATATACATCTTGAAGCCAGTCACTAATGCGTATATGTTGATTATTATCAGAAGGGGTTTTGTGGAGATTTTAGTAATTTCAATTGTTAAGATCATGAGTCAATTAAAACTAGACCACCATGGAAAACCTAGAAGCAATGAATACCGGATCAGTGGTCTAGTGGTTAAGTACTCGCGTGCGAGACCTGTAGGACCTGGGTTTGAATCCCTCGAGGCGGTATCGTGTACGCACACCGTTGAGGAGTCCCATACTAGGACGAAACAGCCGTCCAGTGCTTCTAGGTTTTCCATGGTGATCTAGTTTCAATTGACTCATGATCTCAACAATGGAAATTGCCAAAATCTCCACAATGCAATTAAGAATAAATTCTATTGCATAGAATTCACCTTACTACGACACAAGCATACCCGTTTTTTGTATTTTTTTTAAAATAACTTCAATGATTACATAATACGCAATGACTGACAAGTATGTACATAGAATAGTTGAAATAAGATATTGTATTCATATAATAATAATATGACAAAAGTCAACAAATACAAACTATGATTTCAAATGTCTACACTAATATTGTAATGAATAAGAATACAAGTAGGGACAATCGAATGTATTTAAACATTAAACTTACGGAATATCTTAGTAAAATCTGAGAACCATACAGTAAAGACTTCATTTACAAAATATCTATCAATTATGTCATACTTGATTGTTCCTTTGTTTCTATATCAATCATTCACTGTTCTAGTTCTCTTTTCTTTGATCTTGTTAACCTTCTACCTCTAGGCATTTCATTTTCGATTGATGGTACATACTACTTATATCTGTCGATATTAGTGGCACACACGATAGTGGGATAGGAAATCAGTACCATAAGTACACAATGTACAAACCATATGAATTTTAACTGACTTCCATTAAGCGTTAATTATCTAGTTGTATATAAGTCAGGTAAATTCAATTCTCTTAAACGCTGTTTTCATAGATATCATAGATATCATAATCAACACCATATATGATAGTATTTTTAAACTTCTATGGGGTTTTGTAATAGAATAAAACACGGTTTCACATAGTCACAATTGGTTGATCACCGGGTGGTGATCAATGTCGTGTGTGTCAAGTCTTTTTTAGTGCAGATCAAATGCTATCGATCAAGTTGCAATGTGGCCACCAGTCTAGGTGACTCGACACTGCGGGCACCATTGTGAGATTAGATGGTGGGTGGAGGTAGTCAATAGGAAACCCTGGAACCGGGTTTCGTGCTACTTGGCACTCGCCAACAATGTGTACCTGTAATCTTTGAAGGAACTGGTGTTCCCTGACGGACTCGATCCCGTGTCACCCAGCTTCATAGTCAGAGACTTTACCACTGAGCTATCCGGGCCCCGACCAACCTCCTATAGGACTGATATGTAATTACAATTGATTGATCACTGGATGGTGATCAATGTCATGTGTGTCAAGTTCTTCTTAGTGCATATCAATGCTATTCCTCACGATTACAGGTATACCTTGTTGACGAGTCACAATTAGCACGAAACCCGGGTCCAGGGTTTCCTGTTGAATACCTCTAACCACCACCTAGTTTCTCATAGTCTCTAGTGTCTGAAAACTTTTGAGGATGATATGCATTCATAATGAAATGCTGAATAATGCTTAATTTTATATCCACTGATATCTAACAGTCAAGATGATTATAAATTGTGCTAAATTGGTGTGTGTGTGTGTGAGAGAGAGAGAGATTGTGTGTGTGTGTGTGTGTGTAGTTGTCAATTCTTTGTTGTGAATACTGCAGAAGGACACTTTTTATTCTTGAAGGATCTGAAAAGGAAGCATGATCTTTGATAAATAATTTACATAAGAGCGAATGCTTAGAATTCGAAGATTTGATACTTGTGATCAGTCACATATCCGGTTCTTATGATTAGCTTTAGTATGTGAACTCCATAATTATCATTCCTTAAACTAGTGACTGAATATTGATGTTTAGAAGTTAACTAGGCTATTTCTTGGGCTGATCTTTTCTAGTCAACCTTCTGTTATCAAAAAATAAGAACTATTGAAGCGATCATTAACACATACAAACATACCCATCTTATGCTATACGATATTTAATTGCATTACCTTTAATCTTTTCACTATTTGACCAACCTACTAAGCGATCCAGATAATATAACCATGAATGATTAATTCCATTAGTCAGATTCGACCACCGCATCAACATTCCAGCACCGGTCTGCTTCCAAGCACCTCCAGGTTGTATCTCTTCATTTCTGCAGAAATCTGAATGACTCTTCCGGTCTCCCATATTGTACTAGCATTCCATGTACCTAAATTAATGGTTGTTCTGGTTGTCAGAAAGGACATCAGCCTCGTGACTTCAGAAGGAACTCGGCTTTCGTTATGAGGTATCATAACTCTTCTAAATCAAGATCTTCTAACTCCTAGGGCAGAGTTTTAATGATTTAAATTATTTTTTTCTGGTTAGCGTTTTTTTTAGCGAATTAGTTTTCTACGGGATGGGGTCGTTAACCCCATGCCCAACCCTCCTCGTTTACATAGGACCGTCAGTAGCCCCAGGGGGGGATCCAGAAGGATACCTAAAAATAATAACTGCACTTCACCGTGATTACAAAACATCGTTTCCTTTATTAGTTTATATACGTACACAAGCTCTACATCGGTGAATCATCTCTTACTTAATTTCATACTTCAAATCATACTCTATTCAATTCATTATGTAATCATAAGTCAACATATTATTATTTTAACACATAGGTATTGGTACAAGGAGGCATCAAATACATATGCGCCACACGAATCTCATTTGATTTGTGTGAGGGCTGTGATACTGCCCGGGTGCCCAGACCGAACCAGGTGGTTTTCTTAGGGGGCCACATCCCAAGCCTCCGACCTAAAGGTCTAACCCACGAGGAAGTGGAGAATCGTGAAGAGATGCAATCCCATGGAAGCCGGTGACCAACGATTGGTTCATACGCCATTTGTTCCTTTAGGATGCTGGAGCCCATGTGCACCATTGATTTGGGATCCGGTTAAAGCGCCGGACATTCGCTCTTCGTCCTCTCATTTTCGTAAACAACACTCGTGATGCGAAAAGGCAGAGAGTAGGACTTTCCTGGCAGAGGCTATATACGCGTGGCCATGTGAGAGCATTTCGAGAGGGAGAGCGTACTCTCCCCACTCTCGGCCGTACCAGGGCATTTAGGGGCAATCATAAGTTAACATTCATGATAATCAACATATAACTTAAATGAAATAACAATCCAAATCCTGTATACTGTCTTATAGTTCACTTATTCAGTTAATTTCATTATTATAATGATGTCATTTAATTCATTGTTTGTTTATATTTATATTATTAACAGAAATAAATTCTTTTTAAAAAGTTTGCGCTACATTTTTTGTTTTGTTTACTTTTCGTTTTATGTTATAGACATGAGGTCAATTCATGGTATCTGTTTTGTTTGTCTTTTTCACAGAAAATAAATGCGAAAATCTTTTCATCACATTTATCAGTATGTGATATGTAAATCAATGTGTTGTTGTTGTTTTTTTTTTAAAAATTGATTTAGTGGTATGTGCTACTTATATCAATAAATATAAGTAGTATGTAATACTAATATTACTACACCAATCAAATCACAGTTGATGGTGAAGTTTTGGAAGATGTAAAAATCTGTCCATATCAGGGCAGCATCATTGATGAACACAATGAATCTGATGAAGATGTGAAGGAGCGAATCAGCAAAACAAGAACAGCATATCTACGATTAAAAAACATCTGGAACTCAAAACAATTGTCTGTCAACCAACACCAAAGTCACAATTTTCAATACAAATATCAAAACAGTTCTACTGTATGTAGTGAAAAATTGAAGAACTACGAAAACTATCATCCAGAAGATACAAGTGTTTATTAACAAATACTATGGATCCGTTGGTCAGACACTATCAACAACAACCTACTATGGGAGAGAACAAATCACATCCCAGTGGAGGAAGAAATCAAGAAGAAGGGTTGGAAATGGATGGGACACACATTGAGGAAAGCACCCAACTGTGTCACAAGGCAATCCACCACTTGTAAGGAGAAGAGGAAGACCAAAGAACACGTTACGCTGAGAAATGGAAGTAGACAAGAGGAGAATGAAGAACAATTGGATAGAACCAGAAAGGAAGGATCAGGACAGAATGAGTTGGAGAATGCTAGACCCCAGCCCAGCTGGTTGGTTTGATTCGCGGATTGCATTTTAATCGTTGAGATCATGAGTTAATTAAAGCTAGACCACTATGGAAAACCTGGAAGCACTAGACGTTCGTTTGGTCCCATTGTGGGGTTCCTTAGTAGTGGCATCCACGACTCTGCCTCGCGAGATCCGAACCCAGGACCTGTCAGTCTCGCCCACGAGCACATTTGTTATTTGAAACACTAGGAAGTACTAGATAGTTCTTTCATTGTAATATGGAACCTCTAAGCACTGTACATCTATAATTCGAGCCAATATCGAACCTACAATTGTTAGATCTCATGAAAAACAATTGATTATTGAACAGTTGGATTGATACAAGTCACTATGATTAGATTACTATTGGGAACGATACCACCTTAGTGTCTGAAAATTTCAAGTATCAAATTTGAAAGTTGCATAGCAACTTAATGTTTAAAGGAGAAATAATGAGATAAAAATAGAAGAATATGAGATATTTATCCACTTGGCAACTAAGAAGAAGGTTAGTTAACGATGAAAAACTTTGGTAATGTAATAATAAATAATTAATAAGTATAGTAAATCAAGAGTGTTTCTATGGGTATTTCTTTCAACTTTTGGACTGAACTTCTATAAATCACAATAATTTATCTAACCTCTAATTGACTTTCCTCATTAGTATTCATTGATTCTTCATTATGTGATCGGCTGTAATCAACACTAATCTCTTGTTAAACAAGATTACTTCTTAGTTAAGACTTATTCACAACAAGATGTACTTGAAATGTTAAGCGAAAACTGATGTTACCAGGGTGATTCCCACTTACAACACTCAGTTTCATCAGTGTTCATTTAAATATTATAATTGGGAATTATATTCTTAGACATAATTGCCAAAATTAAAGAATAAAAACTGGAAAAGTACTTGGATATTAAAATGGAAGATGGTGGTGGTGGTGGCTGGAGGAAACATCGTTGATATGTTGTACTATATAGTTTCTTAATTTCTATTAGATAGTTTGCATAACGATTCCTGTTAACTATATCAATGAAATACTCAAGATACAACCTGAACTTAAATATTGAATGATTTTTTCTGGTTAGTGTTTTTTAGCGAGTTAGTTTTCTACGGGGTAGGGTTGCTAACTCGATGCCCAACCCTCCTGCTTTATCTGAGCTTGTGACTGACAGTAGCCCTAAAAGGGCTATATGATGAACATTATTGTTACTGGTTATCTTCAAGACTGTAGTTGATATATATTGATTTACATTACGAACTGAAATGAGTTATAATGCCATGACTCTTTTTATCCAAATGGATGAGTGAATTTCGTGCCAAAATCCGAGACCTGTTACCTTATACCTGATTGGTTCGTCCATAAACTATAGTCTCGCCCCCTCCATCCAACTTTGTCCTTGACAATCCTCTCCAGTTGTTTTCAATCGCTATTCAGTCTTTTCATGTCTGCTTCAAATTCTCGACGTAGTGTGTTTTCTTTGACATTCCTCCTTTTTGTTTTCCTTCAAGATTTCAAGTTAGAACTTACCCTGTGATGCAGTTTGATGATTTCCTCAAAGCATGTCCCACACATTTCTAACGTCTTTTCTTAATTTCCTCTTCAGTTGAAAGCTTGTTTGTTCTCTGTTGCTGATGGTATCCAGTTAACGGACATTCAGTATCTTGTGTAGACAAGTGTTTATAAATGCTTGTCCAGTTTTGATTATAGTTGTAGTTCTTCAAGTTTCAGCTCCATATAATAGGGCTGTCTTAACGTTCGTACTGAAGATTTTGACTTTGATATTGGCTTGAAGACAGTTTTAAGTTCTATATATTCTCCAACTGTATGAATGCTATCCTTACTTTGCCAGTCCTCGCCTTTACATCTACATTCGATCCTCGTTGTTCATCAATGATACTAACCAAGTACGTGAAGATTTCCGCCTCTTCTAGAGTTTCTCCATAAAATGTAATTGTGTTGATGTTCTCTACGTTGTATTTTATAGTCTTGAATTTCCTCGTTATATATGTTGAGGCCTACTGATGGATGTAAAAGCTTCTGATACATTGATTATCTTGATCTGTATTTTGTTGATGTGTATGATATAGAAAATCTAAGTCATTTACAATGTCCAAATTGTCTAATTACATCCAATCTGTCTATTGTATTGTGTACAAAAGGAAACTAACATAATATAAACTATGAATATACATTTACAAAAGAATCTACAATAGTTGTTTTCTTTTCATTATTATGATTGTTATTCTTATCATGATTAATAAGGTCAATTTAAGTAGTATATATATATATATATATGGTTTATCTATCCTACCTTACTGTTTTCTAGAAAACAGCATATAGTACAAAGTGTTGTTGTTGTTGTTGTTTTTCCTTCTTGATTGTCAACAAGTATTGTAAATAACTTTACCGGTACAGAATCATTTTGATCAAATAAATGATCATGTTCATTATTTTACATAAACAAAACATGATTATTGTTGATTCATTTGAATTGTCAATAGAATAAAAATAACAAACAATGATCAATGTTAAACAACTATCAAGAAGGTTAAAAGAAATAGGATGGCTATTTCATTCTAGTATGGAACTTCTAAGCAGTACACATTCACGATCCTACACTTGGGACTTGAATTAATGACTTTTAGACTTGACCGTGAATACTGAACCTCTAAACTTTTGAGGTGACATTCAACAGTGTTAATGTTTAACTTTAATCGATTTATGATTTGTAATAGTCTGTTTATTAATGGCTTACTTCAAAATATTGCTAAAGTTTTAATAAGCAGTCTTGGTTAATGGAGTTTGGGCATGTTGAGAATGAAACAGTTATCAGCAGCAGCGTAAGTTGATTGCTACACTGTATAGTGCATTCATTAAAGTATCCTCTTTATCGTTGTAGGCTAAGTAAATAGTTCTTGTAATCAACCATTCACAGTGAAACCTTAGTCTACTGGATTCAATCTCTTCAAGGGATCAACAAGCTATCCATTACTCTCTAGTTTTCAGTTCAAGTCATAATGAATAAAGCTGAAGTCGATTTTATCAACATTGATTGACAGGAATCTAAGAAATCGAACCTAAGACTATACAGTTCACACAGAGACTCCATTACTTTTATCATTGTACATCATCTGTAATCATCTGACAAACTTTCATACAGAATCTAGTAAATAATCGTTATTTTAACACTTATTCACAAATCTTCTATAGTCTCAACGTTGTATCTATTTAAGTTCTAATAAGTCGAACTAAATGATCTTTAAGCAAGGATGGATAGTGTTTAGCAATAATATTCAGGATGCTCGTTCCGTCCGATTTTTTGAACTCGTCAGCTGGATGTACTTGCATCTCATAGTTGATATTCATCCTGGGACTTGAACCCTGTGTCATTCGCTTCAAATGCCATCCACTTAGCAACCAAATCGAATGATCTTTAATTTCTAAGATATTTAATATTTATAAATATGGTAAGATTAAAGAACATAGAAGTATTGGAATAACTCTCAAAATGACAATCAGAAATTGATTACTTTACCAAAAAACGAATCGATTTAAAATGTACATATCATATTAACATAGTTTACTGGTACATGAGATTTGTAATCAATATGATTACATAATATTCGGTCATACTAAAGTCAATATGTGACCCTTATCATAGAATCTAACGATATCCTACTATGGTTTTAAATGATAAACTATTGAATGTGGAACAAATGAAAATCAGATTTAACTTTTTGAGATTGATTGAAGAGTCCACAAATTTGTATTTACATTTCTAATGTAAACGTGAATCAGTTCAATTCAGTAATATGATCACAATGGAAAAAAGAAGCAACTCACTAGATGATTGAAGGTCAAAAAACACATTACGTCGGGAAATAGAAACAGATATAAAAAGAATGAATAGCAATTGGAAATTGCTGGAAAGGATTGCCTAAAACAGGGTTGGATGGAGAGTGCCGGTTGGGCAGCCTATGCTCCTCCACGAGGAGTAACTTGCGTATGTAAGTAAGTAAGCAAGTCACTAGATGATTAATACAAGAATGAAAATCCGAGATTGAATAATCTGATTTGACAATGAAAGTCAGATTACAGGATTAAATAAAGAATCAATACAACTAATCCATTATGATCAGAAGAGGTTTTTTGGAGAATGTAGTAATTTTAATAGTGGAGTTCATGAGTCAATTGAAAGCATAACACAATGGAAAACATGGAAGCATTGGATGACCGTTTCGTCCTATTGTGAGACTCCTCACAATCCCAACCCTCGGGATTCAAACTATTATAATTGATTTTTAAGCCAGTTTTAAATATAAGTTTGAGGTTGTGGAGATTATTATGTTTTAGATTGAGATAATGAAGCAATTGATGTTAGACCACTATTGAAAACTTGGAAGCACTGAACGGCCGTTTCGTTCTATTCCGGAACTCATCAATGGCAGTGCGCATCTATAATCCCGCTTGCAGGATCCGAAATCAGGGCCTTCTGTCTCGCACGCGAACGCCTAACCTTTAGATGCCTGAGTCAGTATCCAACAGTGTTAATGTCTAACTTCAACCAATCCACGAAATCGCGTAACCATCTTCCATTGTACTGGGGCACATACTTGTCTCTACCCGACATAGATTTGCTCCGCCCCCAAATGCCCTGGTACAGCCGAGAGTGGGCAGAGTTCTCTCTCTCTCTCTCCAAATGCTCTCACATAGCCACGTGTATATAGCATCTGCCAGGAAAGTCCTACTCACTGCCTTCTCGCATCACGAGTGTTGTTTACGAAAATGAGAGGACGAAAAGCGAATGTCCGGTACTTTAACCGGATCCTAAACCAATGGTGCACATGGGCTGGCTCCAGTATCCTAAAGGAACAAATGGCGTATGAACCAATCGTTGGTCACGGGCTTCCATGGGATTGCATCTCCTCACGATGCTCCACTGCCTTGTGGGTTAGACCTTTAGGTCGGAGGCTCGGGGTGTGGCCCCCTAAGAAAACCACCTGCTTCGGTCTGGGCACCCGGGCAGTATCACAGCCCTCACATAAATCAAATGAGATTCGTGTGGCGCATATGTATTTGGTCCCTTTTTATACCAATACCTATGTGTTAAAATAAATAAATAAATAGATTTGCTCCACTGGTTACGACGAGACCAAAGGTCCTGGGTTCGAATCCCACAAGCAGGATCGTGGATGCGCACTGCTTACGAGTCCAAGTGCTTCCAGGTTCTTAGTTGTGTTCTTTAACATCAATCAATTCATGAACTCAACCAAAAACAATTTTAATCTTGTGAAAAATTCAATTGTGAGTAGTACTTTTCAGAACGATTTCCTTTTTTTTTTTATATTTATTCCCTTAACTATGTTAGTCAAACTATTGATATCCATCGACCCAATCTATGATTTCTATCAAAGATCAAAACTTGGTTTGTTTATTATTGTATGTATATAAATGTAGTGTAATTTGCTTATAAACATACATACATAGATAAATACATACATACATGCATACATATTACACGTAGAATTGGGATAGAAACATCACATATACCAGGCAAAATGAAATGTATATTAATTCAGTAATGATCTGATCATGAAATGGATGGAATGTTGGTTTTCGATATCATAAAAATACATTAGATTAGTCATATCCTGTTACATGTATACACATACATTCACACCCACCCACACACACACAAAATACTTACATACATACATACATACATACACAAATACACAGATCCTTTGAGAATCGTAGACTTAATGCCAATAGACTATACATATATATATATATATATATATATATATATATATATATACATTCATAGACTAACATATACTTACCGAATTCATAGAAAATAAAAGTCATAGGAAGGACAACAACAACAACAATAACCACAACAACAACAACAACAACGACATCAACTCGTTTACTGATTGGTCAATTTGAGAGTAAGAAAAATAAGAAGAACAAGAAGAACAAGAAGAAGAATAAGAATAAGAATTGATTATAACCAATACCAATTGTGTATTTCACTCGTTTTTTTTTTTATTTTTTTATATTCAATCTAGTCAATATTGAATATTAAATAAATAAACAATTATTTATTTGTAACCATTTCATACAAATAAAAGTGATCAAATTAATTTATTTGACAAAACAAACATTCATATAAGTAACTATCAAATCAAAATAAACATTATATTACAATTGAATATTAGAAACATTAGGTGATCACATGTAAGTCAATGTTATAGTTTGATGAAGAGTAGTTTTGCAAAAATTTTTTTGTTTGTAAATATTAATGTTTAATAATTAAAAGTTTGAGGAGGAGGAGGTGGAGGAGGAGGAGAGGGATTGGGGTTCGAATCCCAACGGATTAGATCATGAATGTACATTATTGAAGAAGTTCATATTAGGACGAAACAACTGATCAATGCTTTTAGGTTTTTTTATAGTGATCTAATTTTAATCAACTTATGAATTCAATTATTGTAATTACTACAATCTCCATAAAATCCCCTTTCTGACTATTGTTGAAAACCTGGATGTATTGAATGACCGTCTGAGATGACTCAACAGTATGTATCCAAGATTGTATACACGTAAGACTTGAATCAAGAACTTTTGGTCAGACACATGAACTCTTAAACGATATTCAACAATGTTAGTATCTAACTTTGTTTTTTGGTAGAAAGGATTGGTATTCATTGATTGTTATTAATAGCTTTAGTCTCTATTATTACGATATTATTAACTATGGATATAAGTTTATGGTTGATGTTTAAATTATATTTCGCTGATGAAAGCTAAGACATATGCTGTTTTTCTATCTAGAATCCATAAATTGCCAATAGCTTGGCTATATTCTAGTATACATCATAGTAGGTGTCTGGACTTTATGACTTAATTACAACCATATTTGAAGTAATAAGTATTGGATTCGATTATAAGTATTTGACATGAACAGTAAGATTCAAGTATATCTAACTAATGAATATCAAATAGGATGACAAATGTAACTAGGACTCCACCTGTACATAACTACTACATTTATTGTAGATTTATGTAAAAAAAAATTGAGAAGACGAAAAGTGAATGTCCGGTGCTTTAGCTGGGTTTATAGACATGTAGAATCTACCTAAGGGAATTGGAAAACCATGATTCCAAACTAATGGTGCACATGATCCTGAGGAAACATATGGCGTATGAACCAATTGCTGGTCACCGGCTACCATAAGATTGCATCTTCTTACGTTGCTATAATGTCTTGTGGATCAAACCTTTGAATTGAAGGCTTTGGGTGTGACTCCCTATGAAAACCAATTGCTTCGATTTGTTCACCTGAGCAGTGTTCCAGAGCTCACACAAATCGAATGATTTGTGTGATGCCTATATATTTGGTGCCTTCTTATACCCTTCAACAAGAAGTATTTTAGACAGTGTTTTATTCAACATAAGCCATATGTATTATGAACATGATTCCTTATTGACTTTGTTATCAATTGTAGAATATTCAATTACTTTAAGAGATTGAATATAGTTTACTTATGTTTTAAACAATTTTTCATATAATCTTAAGAAAGAATTGAATAATTCCATACAGTTGATCTTAACTATTAGTCTCTAAGTACATAATATTGATCGAGAAATTCACATGAACTTAGTTACTGAGTAGTGATCGATGTAAAGTGTATTTAATCTTCTCATCCTCAATTTCAATCTGCTCACTCATAACATCATGAACATGATTAGCTTATAATAGGATAATATAAAGTACCTAACCTTCTGATTAGTTAAATATGATTTATTATTTAAGAAAAACTAACATAGGAGAGGTGGAAATGTTTTCTATCATATTCATCTTTGATATCCATACATAATTCATGTAAGGTGTATAAATTCCAGAGCTAGAATTCACTGAAGTATCTGTTTCACGTCAATCAATTTTATACTATAGGAAATGAAGAATTGTCACATTATATAGTGATTTGATTACAATTCAATGTATACACTACTCAGTTGTTGCTTAGTGGTTTAAAGTTCAACCTTTCACATCTGTGACTGAAGATGCTGAATTCAGTTCCTGATGGACTTGTGAGTGTTTACAGCTAGATAGTCTTATAGTAAAACGAAACTACAATTCAATGGTTCTTGGTTTTCAGTTACATCTTATATATAGAATAAAGAACGACTTCTAAAGCATCCTATAGATTAAAAAAAAACTAAAACTTTGGAAAATATTAGGGGATCTACTAGTTTTTCGAACCTTTTTATTCGTCTAATGCAAATAAATCTTATTGATAATTAATAGGTATCTAGTGAATACGTTTTTAGATTATGCAGCTTTATCAGAAACAAATAACCGATGAAAATAAGACCAATCATTTCTTCTTCTTCTTATTTGTTTATTTATTTGAACACATAAATATCGGCTGTAATACTGACAGGGTGCTCAAACCGAAGTAGGTGGTTTCCTTAGGGGGCCATACCTGAAGGCTTTAACCTAAAGGTTTGATCCACAAGGTAGTGGAGCAACATAGGGAGATGTAGTCTCATGGTATCCGGTGATTAACAATTAGTTCATACACCGTTTGTTCCTTCGAGATCCTGGAGCCTATGTACACTATTAGGTTTGGAATCATAGTTTCTTAACTCTCCTAGCTGAACCTTCCATGTCCACTAACCTGGTTAAAGCACCTAACATTCACTTTTCATCCTCTTAATTTCGTAAACAACACCCCCACCATACATGAAAAGGTAGTGACTAAGACTTCCCTGACAGAATGACTGTATATTTATAACTATATGAGAGCATTTCAAGAGAGAAAACAAACTTTTCCCATCTTCGTCCATACCAGGATATTTTGAAGACATATCATATTAATCTTTCACTGAACTCTTTTTTCATTTTAACAATCTATAATACTAATTAACGTTAACTTTAATTTATCTCATTCAACTTCACATTGCTATTCATCAAAGTATATTGAACAATGAACACTTCTTTTTCTTCTTTTTTTTTCTTATTTTTTGTCTCATATTTTCTAATTGTTCCTTTTCTCTATAAAACCATAGAAAAGAGAAAAAGAAAAAAGAAAATAAATAAAAGAACATCTTTTAAAAAAAGAAAAAAAAAGAAAAAGTTCCTCCTTTATCATTTTCTTTATTTTATTTAAAGGGGTGTGATTTTCATTGTGAATATATATGATTCATCATTTACATTATTGTAAATGTAAAATTACACCCAAGAAAAACAAAGTGTTTTTTGTCAATGAATATTCAATAGCGAGCGAGCGAGCGAGCGAGAGAGAGGTGGAGAGAGAGAGAGAGGGGTGGATAGGGAGATTGAGTTCATTTAAAGTGATGAACATTGATAACTTATGTTTATTTAGTTTTATGACTCATTTTTTGTTATTTTTTTAATTAGATTTAGTTTTCATGACTTAGTAGTTAAGTGGATGAGATGATCAAGTTTAAAAGTGAACGGTATTGGGTTCGAGTTCAACTCTGATGAGTTCAAAAAATAGGACGAAACGCGTATCCTAGACTTCACTGTTAGCTACTATACATCTTTGTTTAGAATATTTATGACTAGATGTATTATCAAGTCAATCCATACAGTATGCATATATTGCCAATAAGAGACTAATCAAATATAGTCGTAAACATTAATGGGAAGATTCAAGTAAACAATATGAAGTGAATTTAAATTTCACCTCATTGCACAAGCAAGTGGCTATCACGAATCACTAACTAAGTGGATAACGCAATGGCATTTGAAATGAACGATACTGAGTTTGAGTCCCACAGTCAATATCAACTCTAAGATATAGGTACATCCCGCTGACGAGTCCAAAATTAGGATGAAACGTGTATCGAGGTAATCTCTACAGGATTCCTATATGCCGATTATAGTCTTAAACATCAATGGATAGTTTCAAATAAACAATACCAAATGAATTTATATATATTATAGTTATAGTTAATGTACATAATCATATATTAAAATAAGGTTAACAATCTAATTGAAGTGTTTACAATCATCTCTTATCTATTCTATTTAATTTCCTGTATACATATACATATACATTTCTCATTATTCTAATATGAATTATTCACTATTAAGCCCTTGATTTGACATAATATTCACTCTTAAATACTAATAAGTAGTATATTAATATAATAAATTGATAAGAATAATGATTTAGTATTATAATCAATAAATGATTGTACATGATTATAATGATTATGACTAGGGTTCAAGTATACTTTAGAGATAGAAACACTTGAAATTATATTCATTTATTTAATGGTTAAAAGTTAGATATAAGTTAATATTCTAAAATGTAATTAAGATGTAAATAGATTTTTTCAATGAACAAAGATGGATAGTGGCTAACAGTGAAATCGAGGACGTATGTTTCGCCCTACGTGGGACTCGTCAGCTGGATGTACCTGCATCTCAAAGTTGATGTTCACTCTGGAACTCAGACCTAGTACCATTCGCTTCAAACGCCATCACGTTATCCACTCAACTACTGAGTACCGGTAGCCATTTGCTTGTGCAATGGGGTGAAGTTTAATTCATTTGATGTTTAGGACTGCAATTGATCAGTCTGTTTTTTGGCATATGTGCATACTGTGAGTATTGCCTCGATATTGCTTTAATTTTCATCAATGGGAAGATTCAAGTAAAACAATAAAAATTGAATTAATCTTTTCAATTGTTGTCTAAGACAGAATTTATGAATGATCTTTAAATGGGACTAGACTGACTTTAAGAATGTCCACCTACTTACTAGAGTTAAATGAGATTCATAAACTTATATAAAGACTAAGAATTATGATTTATAGTTGACATCATTTGTAATATAAAAATGGTATTGTATCACATGGATCAATCAACTTCGAGCCAAAATCTGAGATCTGTTATATTTTACAACAGATAAACAGTTTATTATGAAATATCTCAAAGCTTAAGTGAAACAGATCCAGTCATATAATATGTATTATGATGTTGTTAATACAAATCATTAATAGTTGAGATCATGAGTCAATTGAAGCTAGACAACCATGGAAAATCTGGAAGCACTGAACGATTGTTTCGTCCTATTGTGGGACTCCTCAGAATTGCGCATCCACGACCTCGCCTCGCGAGATATTGAACCCAGGATATATCAGTGTTGCGCGCGAACATTTAACCATTAGACCAATGAGCCGATATCTAACGGTGTTAATGTCTAACTTCAACTTATCCACAAAATTGAGCGACACATCCACCATTGTGTTCAGTGAGTTACAATCTCACAACTAACTCGGTTGAACTCCACTGATCACTGCTTCTTACTAGAATTCTAGGAAATATTATTATAATATCCACAAAACCCTTTCTGATACAAAATATTAAGTTGAAATATTTCTATCAAAGTTGCTTAATTGAATAGAAATATGTTGGCAATAAGGAATGATTTGAGTTGGACAATTTGTCAAACTCATGACAATCTACTAGGGGAGTTCAACCTGGTCTGTTGTAAGATAGTAACTCATTGAAGATAATGGTAGATGTATAACTAAATTTCGTGGATTAGTTGAAATTAAACATTAACACCGTTGAATATCAGCTCAGTGGTCTAATGGTTAAGCGTTCCCGCACGAGATTGATAGGTCGTGGGTTCGAATCTTCAGAGTGAGATCGTGGATATGCACCGCTGAGGAGTCCCAAACTAGGACGAAACTGCCATCCAGTGCTCCCAAGTTTTCCATCATGGTCTAGCTTTAATCGACTAGTGAAATTACTACAATGTCCACGAAAATACTCATTTCAGATCATAATTACTTCTTAATTACATCAACTTAATTAATTTATCAAATGATCACATGGTTAATTTTAATTATAACTTAATAATACTTAAGTCATATGACTATATTCAATCCATTGTTATTATGGATACCAACAATGTTAAATGTGAGATAATTATCATTGATCATGTTGATTGGTGGATTATATTTTATTGTACATTGACTGGTATCCGCCTATCAATTAAGGGACAAGTATATTGCATGACAGTTCGTTCTCTTTTATTTTACGGCCACGAAACGTAGTCATTAAGAATAGAGGATTCTCGCAAGTTGATCATGGATATCTGAGAAATATTGCTTGTATTTTCTGGGGTCACTGGGTAAGTAATAGTGAGGTCAGATGCAGGGTATTAAGTGATGATGATAAATCATTTGATGAGATTGTAAATCTTCATCGACGGAGATGGTTGGGCCACGTGTTACGTATGCTTGAACACCGACTAACCATGACGCACAATGCTGACTAATGTTGGAGATGGTTGGAAGGAAGTTAGTGGTGGTCAAACCAAAACGTGGCATCAGTGCTTGAAATCACTAACTTCTAATCTGAGCCATGTTGGTAGATACAGACTACTTGGTTGGAGTTCCCTTCTATAATTGTAACCAATGGTTTGAAACTCTGTGTGACATGGCTTGCAATCAATCACAATGCCGTAGGTGTATACACTCTCTGTCTTCCCTTAACCTATGAGATCAAAATAGCTTTATGTCTTTTTTTTCGACGAACTAATTCTTTCTTCCTGTACTATATCCTTTTATGCAATCTTTCTTTTTTGTATTACTACCATTGAATTAATTACTTCTATGAATTCGTTGTTCATTCTGTTGTGCTAATGATGTATGGTGATTTGAATTGATGCATATATGTGCCTGGTTCAACGTTGTAGCTGAACAATTGACTGACTGACTGATATTGACTGATATTGCTCATGTGTATCAGTGTATCACAGTTTTGTTGAGTAGATAATACATTGGTCTCTCATAAGATCTGAGGTTAGTAGATTCAAGATAATGTAATAAGTTTAAAAAGAATACATGGAATGGTGCTAGTAGTAGATCATTGGATAAGCATTTCTCTCTGTTTAGAGCTCTCTGATTAGATGAACTCACATCTGTGTTGATATTCACTGTGGGACTCGAACCCAGATACTCAATGTATCATTTAATAAGCTAATGGGCTCTGCTTAATCTTTTGACCCATCATTTCTTCAAACATCCATCTATTGCCATAAATTACTCAGTTTTAGATTTTGTTAATTTACTAGTTATCTCTATCAACTAAATGTACTTATACACTTTTGGAAAATATAATCTACCGAATGTCTAATTCCTGAGAAATTGAAGAAATACCACAACGGTAGCTCTTTTTGGAGAACCGTAATACAGTTGTATTAGAATTTATACATTAGATATGTACATCGATGGAAATAGAGATCTTATTGAACCAAAGCTGATAATTAACATTTAAAGATTGTCTAATTGAACGTTAGATTCTGTTCCTAAGCTCTTCTATCAACGATCAGACTAAACCTGCACAACAACTTGAACACGAGAGAAAAGATGAAAAATATGAAAGAAACACTTTATTCCAATGTTCGTTTATGTACAGAAAATCTAGGGTATTTATAACATTTGAGATGACCATGGGCCTCTATAAAATGTTGAAACACTAGTAAACATTAAAGCAGTATAGGTGATCATCCAATCAGAAACTCGATGTGTAATCTTTCTCTTTCTAGATATTTCTGGCAAAACTTCTATTGAATGCTGATTGGATAAGATATTTCTCAGCATTTTCAGTTCCATTTTTTGGCATTTTTCGAGGAATTTCTCGGATCTCCCCCAACAGCTCAACGTATTTTCTGAAAATTTACAAGTTTATTGCATATTAGACTTAAATGTTGTTGGAATACTGCATAATTCATGCTAAGCATTGATTACTGAAATCAAGCATTTCAATCCTGAATAGATCCAATATAATTATTATCTTTATTAGAAGCATTAGTGTGACTTTTGAGCGACACTAAAGTAAACTTGAGTGTGTCCACCTAATTACTAGGACTAAATGAAGGTTATAAACTAGTGTCAGGAATTAGAATTATGATTTACAGTTGATAATTAAGGTTAGGAATTAGATATAGAGCTTTCTCTACGCACTGACATAAGCTATCATATCAAAACACTGTTTAGCTAAATGGATGAATGAATCTTGTGCTAAAATTCGTAACCAGTTAACTTATACCTGATTGATTCGTTCACAAATTATAATGTCGCTGTTTTTTCTTTAGTTGAATCATATGACATTTATTGTCAGTATTGGGGTTGTGGAGATTATTAAGTTTTTGATTGAGATCATGAATCGACTGATGTTAGACTAGCGTCGGAAACCTGGAAGCACTGGATGGCTGTTTTGTCCTAGTATGGGACTCCTCAGCAATGCGCATCCACGATCCTGCTCGCGAGATTCGCGCGAGACTGAAAGCTCTGGGTTTGAATTCCGCGAGCAGGATCGTGGATGCGCATTGCTAAGAAGTCTCATACTAGGACGAAACAGCCATCCAGTGCTTCCAGGTTTCCAACGGTGGTCTAACATGATCTCAATCAAGAAATTTATTGTGATTACGTGATAGTTGTGAGAGCTTTTCCATTAGGAATACATTACTGTTTCATAAAATCATTTTGTTATGGGATCGAGAATGATGAGTTGTTTGCTCAGTAAAACTATTAGATAATCTAACAAGTATTAGATGAGTTATTACTTACTTACTTTAGCCTGTTACTCCTCGTGAAGGAGCATAGGCCGCTCACCAGCATTCTCCATCTAACCCTGTCCTGGGCAATCCTTTCCAGCTCTTTCTAGTTTTTATTCATCCCTTTCATATCCGCTTCTATTTCCCGACGTAATGTGTTCTTTGGTTGTCCTCTTTTCCTCTTCTCTTCAGGATTCCAAGTTAGTGCTTGTCTCGTAATGCAGTTTGATGATTTCCTCAATGTATGTCCGATCTATTTCCATCGTCTTTTCCTAATTTCTTCTTCCGCTGGAAGCTGGTTGGTTCTCTCCCACAAAAGGCTGTTGCTGATGATATCTAGCCAATGGGTGTTGAGTATCATGCGTAGACAGCTATTAATAAATACCTGTACCTTCTTGATGATGGTTGTTGTAGTTCTCCAAGTTTCAGCTCCGTATAGTACAACTGTCTTGACATTGTTGCATTGTGTCGACTTGTTGTCGGTTAGTTTTAGTTTCGAATTAGATTTACATTCTATTCAGATTAATCACATCTTCTTGATCTAAATTGTGTTGAATTCCTGTAGAATAATTAAACATTCAGATGAAATCTAGTGTAGATATTTATCTCATTTGTGCAACAAAAAAAACGAAGGAAACTCCGATTGTTATCACACATTTATAAACTGATTCATTGTTATGAAACTATTGCATTTTCAAGTGTACTCAGGTCATATCTCTTATTGAAATAGACTAATAGAGAAGATGAGATAATTAGAGCATAACAAACATTTAGAGATATTACATTATTCTATAGATAAGCAAATGTTATGTATGCATTTCAATATTTGTATTTGTTTATATGGAATTCATTATTAACAATAAGTTAGATTGTCTGTTTCCTTATCTTTATCCGGGTTTGTATTTATATTTTAATAAGTTGGTAAAGATTTGAAGTGAGAATAATTGATATTCATTTGGTATTGTTTACTTGTATCTTCCTATTGTTATTGGTTTAGGATTGTAATTGATCAGTCTGTTGTTGGTAATTTGAAGTGAATGGTACTGAGTTCGAGTCCTAGAGTGAACATCAACTCTGGTATACCTAGCTAACAAGTCTCGAATTGGACGAAATGTACATCTTAGATTCCATTGCTGACCACTATCCATCTTTGTTTAAAGAGAATGATTTACATTCAGTCTTTAATTATTATCATATATGTACATCAGTGGAGTTTCGTAACTGGAGTAAATAGCTGTATAGTAGTGAATATTGTTCAGTGGTTGTCTAACTAGAAGTCTATGAATGATCAACTTTCACAGATCCATAATTTTCAAGAAATCAGTGTAATCAGTATAGTAATGCAGATGGAAGTTTAGTTGTCGCTCTAGTGGTAAAATCTCAGATGAAAACTGGGTGATACGGCATAAAGCAATGGACTGAACTGGTGGCCTGTGCTGTACCTTCCTTCTGTTGACAGATATAAGTAGAATTGTAGTGAACAGAACACGGGTGGGGACAATCGAATGTATTTAGGCACATAATTACAAAGCGTCTCAATAAAATCTGAGAACCATATATTAAATCAATAATTTGCAAAAAAGCAATCTATGATATAAGACTTGACTGTTCCTGTTGCAAACATCAATCCATTGTCTCAGATTTCATTATTTATGCGTTTTCATACAAATTGCATTGTGTTCCCGCTCTTCTTTTCTTGATCTTTCCCCATGTTCTGCTGCCAGACATTACGTTTCTAACTCGAGACATATACTACTTATGTCTACATAAGTAGCACACACCACAGTATGTAATGCCCATCGAAAGTGGAATGAATGTTAGTAGAAGATTGAGAACATTCAATCAAAAAGAACAAAAAGAGAAACAGAGAGAAATTGTAATAACAGTAGAATTGTATAAATTCTGATGCATGTAAAGGACAACTGAAGGCATATGTGCAAATAATGTATTTAATGTAGGGTTTTCACATTTTATGAAAGTATTCTGGGTTTCCCCATCTAAGTGTTTGTTCACTACAGGACAGCTAAGTTTCATTGATTGTATGAATATCTTATAAACGTAATTATTCAATTTAATATAAAATATGTCAGCAACTTCAGTAGTATGTAATAAACGCATACGTGTATTATGCAACCGACTAGGTGATGTTTTATGGTAAATTGTTTGGACATCTTGATTACATTAAGCTTGATTAAGCTATTATGATAGTATTGAGAGATCAGATTTTAATCAAAAATTGTTTTGTTCTAATATAATTTTGTCTGGTTAGCGTTTTTTTTTAGCGAGTTAGTTTTCTACGGGATGGGGTCGCTAACCCCATACCCAACCCTCCTACTTTATCCGGGCTTGGGACCGGCAGAATATAAGACTCATTAATAAGTTGAGCATCGGCTACTCTTCTTAAGGCTAAAACTGATCTTCTATAATCAAATGCTAAGCAAACTAACGAGATAATTATCGAATGTTATCATATGTTCACTAGTGATTGATTACTGGAGGTATTTGCAAGAGTTCTAGTAAGAAGCTGTAACCAGAGGAAGATAGTTACTCAATATAGAAAATTAACTGAAGGTAAGAATGTAAACTATTGTACTCCGATTTATTGATCAAAAAGTTAAGCACTCTCAACAAGACGTGAAGATAATGAATTCATTCTCTGATGAGGTTGTGGCAGATCACTTATAGGCAGTCCCATAATATGACGATATAGGTGTTCAATGCTTTATGTTTCTTACACACTCTCATTTTGAACTTTAATTAGAAATTAAATCTAAGTTAATAGACAAGTTAATCGATCTCAATAGCAGAACTATTGAAGTATATTGATTTCATTACTGAAAGAACAGAAAACATTTCTATCCAATCCTTCTTATGTTTAGTCTCTGATGACAACCTCCTTTGATATTCAGTAAATATCTTCATACATACTTAAATGAATCTATTTTCTCAGTTCAGTTGGAAACTATTCGATAAATATTGATTATTTTAGTAGTAGAATTCATGAGTTGATTCAAGCTAGATCATTATTGAAGACACTGAAGCACTGGACGTCCGTTTCATCCTAATGTGGAACTCTTCAACAATGCGCAGCCATGATCCTGTGTGTGAGATCACTCAAACCCAGGACCTTTGATCTTACGAGCAAATGTTTAACTTCGTAAACAACTGATCCGGCATTTAACGGTGTTAATATCTAACTTCAGTTGACCCATTATCATGTTCAACAGCTCATTTATTGTCTGAGGTAGATAACTGTCTCTATTTGACATAGATTGGACTTCATTGGTTACGGATTCTCACTAGAACTCCAGGAAATCTATCTTGAAGCTAGTTATTAGTGAGAACATAGGGATTGAAACAATCCATAAGGGATTATTACATCAAATGGTTATTCGTTGATTATGGTAATAAATAACAAACTGGTTAAAGGCTTTATTGAATTAATTGTACAGTATTTTGTATTTTTTTTGTTGTTGTTGGTATATTTCAGTTATATCATCTCCATAAATATACATTTTGAAGTACTTCATTTGTAAATTGGATGATAAAATATGCCTTCACCTACAACACAATCAGGTAAGTCTTACTTACTTGTTGCATAGTAACAGATCTACATGTTATGCAGTTTGATATATATATGTATTCTAGACAATTTCATATGTAGCATACATGTAAATCAGTTCTCATTACCGCATTAGATATCAATAGAGTGATAACGAACGAAAGTTAGGTGACTGGAAGTAATCATAGTGTCAGATGTAACAAATGAAATCTAAAGTGGGATTAACTAAATTATGTATCATGCACAATTATATAATGCCTTTGTAAAATATGAAAACAATACATTGAATACACCATATGTACATCTTCTTTAAGTTATCACTTACAAACTCTATTGTTCATTTGTTATTGTTGCTTTTTCGAACATCTTTGCTTTTCCTTCTCTTCCTTTTCATTCTCTTCTACTGACAGTAAGAATCGTATTTCTCCAGGTATACTACTTATACATATATATGTCCGTATATGTAGCACAAATATAACTATTTATTCAAGTAAACGCTTCTGCGATACTATCTTCAATCTCCAGTTAAATAACTCCAAAGTTTTAGAATACAGTTCACGACTAATGTATAACAAACCTTACATATATCATCAGTGTTATTCATTCAATAGTTATTGACTTCATGGAACACTACAATCAAAGTGATGGTTGAGCATACTTTCCAACCACTTCATTAAATGAATATCCACTAAATCAACTGATTGACAATCTTTATCTAATCTTGTTTGAAATTCATATGATATATATACATATGGCTGACGGCAGTCATTCAAAAGTTTCTTGCTAATTGATATACTATACTATGCCGTATCATCATCTCTCTTTAAAATGAATAGCAGATTTTTGAATATTTTTAAGTTGTGGTTACTGTAGACCGAAGGTCTTGGGTTCGAGTTCCATATGTGGGATCATGGATGAGTACTACTCTTAAGTCCCATCCTAGGACGAAACGATCATTCAATACTTCTGGGGTTTTAATCGTAGTCTAACACTGATCATCTATTCATGATATCAATCTATATATTTACTAGTCTTTCAGAATTATTTCATTTTACTAATCATAGAAAACTGATTATTTATTCTTTTCAAAACAATATTTCTTTTATACAATAAACAAACAAATTCCTAAAGCCAATGTCGATAATGGTTCGAAATGTGATGATGCATTGAATAATGGCAATGATATTGAATTCTTGAAAAAACATTTACCACATGTGGATATCGAAACTGGTTTAAAACATCGCAGTGAGTAATTAGTACTACTACTACTACTAATACTAATACTACTATTACTAATAATACTACCATTATTACTACTACTACTACTACTATCAGTAATGTAAATAATAATACTAGTGCTACTACCACTACTACAACAATACGACTACTAATACTGCTACTATTATTACTACTGCCAATACTACTACCACTACTACTACTACTACTATTATTATTATTATTATTATTATTATTACAATGCGACTACTAATACTACTACTATTACTACTGCTAATACTACTACTACTACTGCTACTACTACTACTACTACTACAATACGACTACTACTACTACAATGCGACTACTAATACTACTACTATTACTACTGCTAATACTACTACTACTACTACTACTACAATACGACTACTAATACTACTACTACTGCTAATACTACTACTACTGCTACTGCTACTACTATTACTACAATACGACTACTACTACTACTATTACTACTACTACTACTACTGCTACTACTACTACTACTACTACTACTACTACTACTATTAAGAAATAATGCTTACGAATCCTATTTTATCCTCAATCCGCATGTATGCATGCATTCTTATGTAAATCATTGCATGTAGATATGTATATATACTGATTATATAATAATGCCTACGCTTTTCCTCTAAATCTGATTCATTTTAATTCTTGATCGATAGATAAAAAAAGTGATTTATAGTTTTTTCCTTAAACTTTTAACTAATCAATAAATTAGATAATTGATTAATTTGTATTCTATATTGATTTTAATAATTGATTGACTACTAAATTATGATCAGTGATATGTTTGTTTAGGTTTTATTTTTAGTGTTAATCGGATCTTATTGCTTAAATTTAAATGTAATTTTAATGGTTGAGATCATGAGTCAATTGAAGCTAGATTATCATGAAAAACCTGGAAGCACTGGACGACTATTTCGTCTTATTGTGGAACTCCTCAGTGGTGTGCATTCATGATCATGCCTCGCGAGATTCGAACCAAGGACCTATCATTCTCGCACGCGAATGTTTAACCTCTAGATGATTGAGCTGGTATGCAATGGTGTTAATGTCTGACTTCAACCAATCGAAAAAATTGCGTCACCATTGTTTTCAGTGAGTTACAATCTCACACCATACCCGTTTGAACTCCACTGATCACTGATTCCCACTAGAACTCCAGGATATTCCTCTTGGTGGTCTAGCTTCAATTGACTCATGATCTCAACCATTTAAGTTACTATAATATCCACAATCCTATTCTGATAACAAATTTAAATGTGATCACATAATCTGGTATTCTATGGTCAGTGATAGTCAACAGGGAATTCGGGACCTATTATTTGACATTCGTCAGCAAAATGTACTTTTAATCTTGAGGAATTGGTTTTCTTTAGTTGTACAGCTTATTGAAGAATGTCAAATAACATTAAATTTAGGTTCAGAGTTTCATCTTTATTGATACGAGCATATTAACTTATAGTGACTTTGTTTAGAAAGTCGCTGAAATCTAGGAGCCTGTAAACAGTGAGATCTTAACTATTACACAAATGAGCTGGAATAAAACGATTTATATTTCTTATTTCAATCAATTCATAATAATAAGTGAGTATCATCCATTAACTTTTATCATATTTTTCTAAATTTCGATATAAGTTGAACTCCACTAGTCATCACTTCTATTTAAACTCTAAATTCTTCTTAGTGCAGATCGAATCCTATCGACCAAGTTACAATGTGGTCATTAGTCTAGGTGACTCAACATTGCGTGAACTATGTTTAGATAAGATGGTAAGTGATGGATAGCTCAGTAGTTACGTCTCCAACTTTGAAGCTGGGTGAGAATCAGTTCCCTCAAGAATAATACAGGTATACCTTACTGACGAGTGCCAAGTAACACAAAACCCGGGTCCAGGGTTTCCTACTGACTACCTCCAATTACCATCTTGAGTAAATATTAGACATCAAATATGTATCATCAATAATAGTGATTAATGACAGAAGAATATCATAAACTGGATTTCAGATTATTGAACTAAAAGTAATTTCCTCATTATAAAATCGAAATGTCCAAAATTGAAACATCAAGCACTCACTATTGAAGTCTCAAATATCTAATAAATTAATCTTGATCCATTCATTTATCATTTCAAAAAAAAGGATTTTAATAGTTCATTCGGTCAAATCGTTTTATCCACAGATCTTATTTGACTGATGATCATGATGATCATAATCATAATCATGACCATTTATTTAACTTACTTGCCCCCCCCCCTTTATAAATATTTAACCCTTAGAAACTGATTTATTTCTAATACAAAACAATGAAACTATTTGTAAAGAAGTGATTTATCCTTTTATTTTAACTGTAAGCTCTTCTTTAATACTTCTGTTTTATGGTCGAATTTATGTAGTTTACGTGGGATTGATTAGAGGGAAAGAATGGGTTGTTCTACTTAAAATTAAAGATAAAGTGTTAATGTTCATAGGTTATGTGCAAGATCTTAAATTATTAATGAAATGTAAGTTATTTTGTGTAAGCCTCCAAATATCCTGGTACAGGAGAGATTTGGGAAAGTTAGCGCTTTCTCTCTCCAAATACTCTCACATAGCCACCACCAGGGAAGTCTTACTCACTGTCTTCTCTCTGCGGGGGTGTTGTTTACGAAGTTGAGAGAACGAAAAATGGATGTTCGGTGCTTAAACCGAGTCTGTGGAAAAGGAGATTCCATCTTAGAGAGTTGGAAGATCCTCACTCTGAACCAATAGTGTAGATGGGCTGCAGGATCCTGAGGAAACAAATGGCGTATAGACCAATCGTTGGTCATTGGCTACTATGGGACTGAATCTTCTGACATAGTTTCACTGCCTTGCGGATCAGACCTTTAGGTTGAAGGCAACGGGTGTGGTTCCATAAGAGAAGCGCCTATTTCTGTCTGGGCACCTGAGCGGTATCCTAGCCCTCTCACAAATAAAATGGAATTTGTGTGGCGCATATGTATCTGGTGCCATTTTTTACCAATATTTATGTTTTCAAATAAATAAATAAGCTCCAAACATTCTGGTATTGATTCCTAGACGAATTATAGTCACACAATATAGAGTTTTATAATGAAATTAAGCAGTTCTTCAGTACTCTATAGCTTCTCACTCAATGTTTGATGTTTAGAGGTAGGTTATAGAAAGTCCTGAATTTCTGTTTTTGTGGTAGTTGGCCTTCGTCAGTATAACATATGTTATGTGGAGTCATTTAAACAAGTCGTCACATTGCAACTTGATACATAGGATGCCAACAGTACTAAAGGACTATATGAACGTCACATTAGTCATTAGTCAGTGATTAATCAATTGTTAATGTTCCATCTATACACGAGGTCTGTCGAGACTGGAGACTTTCAGCGATAATGTCTCAGATTATGAAGCTGAGTGATTAAGGTTCAAATCCCACGATAAGATTCTTTTGAAGTATTGAAATATAAGTTACAGAGCCTAATCACCTGGTTATATTTAACCACCTAGTCCTGGTATGCTCTAATATATCCTAGTATTATTCTCTGGAGAATTTCACATTGAAACACAGCATCTTTGACGGAGTTTTGTTCTTTGAGCTGTATGGGTTGTTTGTGTAGGTTTTATCGTCATTCTGGACGATATCGTCAGCAGAAACCTCAGGTAGTTTAAAGTTTGCGCTGATGATATCGTCCAAGATGAGGATGAAACCTCCACAACTAACCCATCCAGCTCAGAGAATAAAACTCCATCATAATCATCCACGTAAGCCATAAATCTTTCTCACCATCACAACATATCTCTATATAAATGGTAGACAGGATATATACATGATTAATTGTGTCAATCATTAATGTATTGTGTATAGATATTCTTTACTAAAGTAAATGATCCAAACAAACAAACAAATAACTCGGTAACAAAATTTATGAAAAAGTTTTTATCAGTTAACATATTAAACATAGGAAGTAGTTCAGTATGGGAAATGAACTTTCCGCCTGTTTTACTTGATCTCTACTCACGTATAACTACGGTTAAATGACCTGAATGAAATAACACTTAGTTGTATATGTATATAGTGATAGAAATGGGTATGAATTTATGCAAGACTAAATTCACCGGTTTGACATATATATTCTAAATACTTACTCATTCACTTACCTACGCCTTTTAACCCCTATCGAGGAACAAAGTCCACCCATCAACATTCGCTATCCAACTCTTTCCAGCTCTTTCCAGTTGCTATTCAACCTTTCAATGTCTACTTTTAATTCCCGATTCAGTGTGTTATATGGTATTTCTCTTTTTCGTTTTCCTTCAGGATTCCAAGTTAGAGCTTGTCTCGTGTTGCAGTTTGATGCGTTCTGCAACGTATGTCCTAATCATTTCCATTGTCTTATCCTAACTTCCTCCTCAGTAGGAAGCTGGTTTTTTCTCTTCCATAGTAGGTTGCTGGTTATGTTTTCCGGCCAACGGACATTGAGTAGACAAATGTTTACAAATACTTGCTCATTTTTTGATGATGATTGTAGTAGTTCTCCACGTTTCAGTTCCGTACAGTAGGACTGTTCCACATAATTTAGAGATCTTGAAACTGAATTTCAACTCGATTATAATGTTCATTTAGAGTAAATGTTTACAGTTCCTTTCAAACTTTTAATCTGATAGTATAATGAACGAACAGTTAGATGGAGACGATCAATATATATTATTGAATACAACATTACAGAATATCTTGGTAAAATATAAGAACCATACATTAAATACTTCATTTGTGATTCTTTCAACAATCGTTCTTCATATTTTATATGATTCTTCCAATTCACAATTCCTTTGTATTTCTCTTTCTGTTTTCTTCGACTCGATCTTCTTTGTCTTCTACTGCTAGGCATTCCACTTCTGATTGATGTTACCTGCTACTTGTATCGACAGACATAAGTAGGAAGCACTACGTATATACCTAGACTTATTCACACAAATTTAATTCAAGTTTTCTTTTTAGAACCATCTTACTTACCAGCAAATCATGCTTCTATTCATCCATTTAAATTGTATACTGTCGTGTTGAGTCAATTGGACTGGGACAACTAATTATACTTCAATACAGAATTCCTGTGTTCTTTCATGAAAATCTTTCATCAGTTGTCTCGATCTTCATCATTCCTTCATTGTTATTACAGCTACCCTCTGTTCTTATTCTCTTCAATTTGAACTCTCCAACTTTTTGCTGCTAAACGTTTCACTTCTGACTGATGCTACATACTACTTATGTCTGTCAACATAAGTACTTAATTACTGACTTACGCCTGTTACTCCCAATGGAGTATAGGCTGCTGATCAGCATTCTCCAATCTACTCAGTTCTGGATTTTCCTTTCTAGTTCTTTCCAATTATTGTTCATTCTTCTCATGTCTGTCTCTATTTCTCGGCGTAATGTGTCAAAATAAGTAGTATACACCATAAAATTACAACTTCATTAATAGAATTTTAATCATCATTAAGAACTAGACAATCAATAATCAATAGTTGAAATCACGAACCAATTGAAGCTAGACGACCATGGAAAACCTGGAAGCACTGGACAGTCGTTTCGTCCTATCGTGGGACTCCTCAACAATGTGCATCCACAATCTCGCCCCCCGCGGGATTCGAACCCAGGACCTATAAGTATCGCGCCAGGCGCTTAACCAACTAGACCACTGAGCCGGCATCCAACGGTGTTAATGTCTAACTTCAACCAATCCACGAAGTTGCGCCACCGTCACCATTGTCTTCAGTGAGCTGATATCTCACAACAGACCTGGTTGAACTCCACTGGTCACGGCGTGGATGCGCACTGCTGAGGAGTCCCATACTAGGACGAAACGGCCGTCCAGTGCTTCCAGGATTTCCATGGTGGTCTAGCTTCAATTGATTCATGATTTCAACTATTGAAATTACCAATTCTCCACAAAACCCATTCTAGTAATAATCAATAATCAGTCAATATGAATCTATATACACCAGTTTTCTATTATATCCTTTGATTTCCCATAAATATAACGGTAAGATATTAAAAATCAATTGGACTGTAATTTATAAAAATACATTTTGATTATCATCGATCAATAATCAGTATCGATTTATTCCAGACTGGTATTATTATTTTTTTTTTTGAGGAAAAAAAGCACTCGAGAAGGAATATTATCGATTTAGGAAGTTGATTATCGATTTTTTCTTCTATCTATTCTATTCTATTGTATTTATTTATTTATTTATTTAAACACATAAATATTGGTACAAAGAGGCACGAAATAGATATGCGCTACATATATTATTCGATTTGTATGAGGGTTGGGAAACTGTCCGGGCATGAAAAACCGAAGCACGTGGTTTTCTTAGGGATACAGTCCACGAACATATGACTTAGAGGTTTAATTCACAAGTCAATGAGACAAAAACAGAAAATACACCCCCATGGTAGTTGGTAAACGAGAAGAGGTTATTACGCCATTTTTTCTATAAGGATCCTGGAGCATATGTACACCATTGGTTTGAAACGATAGTTGTCCAACTCCTCAAAGTGGGTCCTCCATATCCATCAACCCAATTGAAGCTCAGGACATTCGCTTTTCATCCTCTCAATCCCATGAACAACACTCTCAACACGAGAACGCAGTGAGTAGGATTTCTCTGGTGGTGGTTGTATACGCATGGCCATGTGATAACATTTCCAGAGAAAGAGAGAGAGAGAGCGGACTTTACCTACCCTCAACCTCATCAAAGCATTTCGGAGTGAAATGCGGCAACGGACCGTTGCAGTATGGAAGTGCTGGGTTGACTGAAAATTTGTTCTGTCATTAGGAGACTTAATATTTTGTGACGAATCTCTGATTGTAGTGAAAATCATATTGAATGCAGACACATTCCATTGATGAGTCCTAAATTGGATGAAAAGTGTGTACTGGATTCCACTGTTAGCCACTATCCATCTCTGCTTATGATTCTTGTAATGTTTATTCAGTATATCACTCGTCTAATATTTATTCAATATTATAACCGTTTGTATTGATTTAGTGTGATATTTGCTCGGCATAATATATGGTTGTATACATTCAGTGCGAAATCCATTTATTTTCTTAATAATTAAAATATGTATAATGTTTTCTGGCTAGCTATTGATTCCCATTAAAATTTAAGCAGTAATGGGTGTATTCGGTTCATAATTAGTTGCCATGTTTCTGGATGGTAATTAAAATTACCATCCGACAAAAGTTTTTGTCTTTATTCTTGGGTTGTACAATCATATTTTCTCGCTGTTCAATTTTTAGTTTTATAAAAAAGCCTTGGTAATGATCCGTTTTTGCATTAACTGTATGAATGTTCTTATTGATATATAGAACTGCGATTGATCAGTCTCTTATTGACATATATTCACGCTGTTCGGATTGCCCTGATATTGCCTTAAGTCACAAGCGTTATAAGAAGAGATGATGGTAGATAGCAGTGGAATACTGTGTGACGCGCGTACTGTCCTATTTTGGGACTCGTTAGTTGGATGTACCTATATTTCAGAGTTGATGTTCACCACTAGACTCAAACGCTTCAAACGACATAATATTATCTACCGCAGCGCACACGTCAGAGGCTATCTAGACTCAACAGCTAAGTGGAAAAAGCGATAGCGTTTAAAGCATACAAAAGTGAATTCGAGTATTTAAGTGAACATCAACTCTAGGATGCAGGTACATCCTGCTGACGAATCCCAAATAGGTCGAGACGCGCGTTCTGGATTCCACTGCAATTCATCAACCGTCTCTAGTAATTATCACTAGAGTGGACAAAAATAATGTAACCATTTTCTGTGAACAGCATGATTTAAACTCATTTCCATTTAATAGTTGAGATCATGAGTGAATTGAAGCTAGACCACCATGGAAAACCTGAAAGCGTTGGATGGCCGTTTCTTCCTATGAATATGCTCACTAGTGACTGGCTTCAAGAGGTATTTCCTGGAGTTCTAGTGAGAAGAATTGACCAGTGGAGTTCAACCGAGTCTGTTGTGAGATTGTAACTCACTGATGACAATAGTGGATGTGTCACTCAATTTCATGAATTAGTTGAAGTTAGACATCAACACCATTGAATGTCAGCTCATTGGTCTAGTGATTAAGCGTTCGCTCACTAGATCAATAGGTCCTGTGTTCGAGTGATCCCACGTATAGGATCGTCGATGCTCACTGTTGAGAAGTTCCACAATAAGAAGAAATGACCGTCCAGTGCTTCCAGGTTTTTCCATGGTGGTCTAACTTCAATTGTCTCATGATCTCAACTATTGTAATTACTATAATATCTACAAAACCCCTTTTCTGATATTATTTCCATTTGTTCCATAACAAATATTGATCAACTGTTCATGAGAAATGTTTTTAACTTTGCATGTATTCAATGTTCAGTATATTTCAGTATGCTTTCGTTGTATTCCTTATATACTGTCCATTGTTATAGTTTTTAGTTTCAGATCATTAATTTTAATTGTATATCAAAAAGATTATTGCATTTGAATCACAACCCTTTTTGCCTTTTATAGTTCTTTGTATTGATAAACATTGATTGGTTTAAAGATTTCCAAACAGTTAATATTGTGGTTTGGTTGAAAACTGAGAACTACTCGACAGTTAGTTGTTTTTAAGTATGATAGGAATCTTCAATGGTTTATAAGTACAATCTTGAAAGTGAACAATGAGGTGGTTATGGTTAACGTTTTACTTTTGGGTAGTTCCAAAGTATTTATCGAAAATGTCTATAGGGATACAGAAAATGCTTGGAAACACCTTATCCAATCAAAGTTGAATGGATACCTCTCGTGTGATGTTTCTGATTAGATATTTATGTATACAGCCATTTTGTTTAGTATGGTTCTTTGAACTTTTGGAAACCCAATGTCGTGTGTAACTATGAGTATACTAACTGTAGAGTTAAGCGCTCATATTTTATTTTGAGCCAATTCTCTTGTGTTCAGTTCTCCGTTTAGATTTAGCCTGGAATTATTAAAAGCGTCTCAGAAATCAGATTGAACATTCATTTAACAGACTCGTCACTTACCATGAACGCTATCGGGTAAACATTTAGTGGAATGAGTTCTTAACTTTAAAAGATTCACAGTATTCATTCAACATCATTAGTGACAACTATTTCCTTCCCAATATGTATAAACTACGCCAGTCATGACTTTTCGGTAGAACTCTAAAAACATTTCAAAGTTAATGAGTCATATACTGAGATGAAGTAGTTGTTCAACACTACGGTTTCAATGATACCCCAACTACGATTAGTCAGTAGCGAATAAAAATTCGCGAATGTGTGTAAAAGTTCTTCATTTTAATTGATTGTGTAATTGAAATACATAATCATACAAATTATTTCAAGCAATTCTGTTTAGCTCTATAATGGATTTTACAAAGCTAATCTAAGAAGGTGTAGTCTGTAGAGCGATATCAGTCAATATGGGTATATACTACAAACCTAAATGTTGACATGGTCATTCTGAAGCCTATACACGGAGTAAATTGCTGAGATGTCTGAAAGTAGAAGGAAATATCTATCTATTGATCTCTGATTTGAAAGTTCTTGAACTATAACTGACAGTGGAATCCAGCATATGTACTCAGTTCTCTTAAGAGATTGTCAGTAGAATACCTTCACAGTATAGTGTTTATAATCACAATGAGACTCAAACTTAGTGGTTATTATTTTAAACAACAATTGATCACCCGGTAGCTAGTAATTTCAATATTCTGGTTAGCGTTTTTTCAGCAAGATTGATTTCTACGAGATGGATTTTCCCACCCCATGCCAAACCATCCTCCCTTACCCGAGTTTGAAACCGGTAGTAACGCTAGAAGAGTTGCAAGTGGAGAATGCTATTGAGCAGCTGATGCTCTACCACGATGGTTAATAAACATAGATAGAGCTAGAAATTTAATGGAAGCCTAATAACTATTTTTCTAATACTAAGATGTGAATAGATTCCCATGTATACTCAACACAAGTAGATTCCTTGATATATATATATATTGATCATAAGAACTATGCACAAATAAATCAATATATTAATTAATTGTATTACAGCAATTCAAAGAGATCCAATTACCGGTCTTGGAGCATTACCAAAAGAACATGTTGAACTTGGACGTACAAGAAATGCTTCAACTGGTAGACCAGGTAAGTAACATATAATAACTGTTTTCTTTAATATCAAATAGCTTGTTTAAATACAATTTCCATTAAAAATTGATTTGTTTTGTGAAAGATCATAAAGTAGCTAATGAAGATCGCTATTATTTGTTTTTATATTGTTGAATTGAATGTAGACCAAAGCACACGTAAAATACTTGATAAAATATAAGAACATATAGGTGTATGTGTAAGCTAGTGGCTTTAGATCAAAGAGATTCCTGTTTTGTCTATTATACAACAGAATATGTACTATCGAAAATCTAGATGTTATCAATCGAAGAATTGACATCTGAATAATCTTCATTCTTTTCATTGTATATTGGTTGTCAATAACCACTATGTCTCTGATGTTATACAACGAAAGGTCGTAAACACTTCATAAACGCACAAAAACAGATAACTTGTTGAAATATCTAGATGGTAAGGATATGTAGCCCAGATATTTAAGCAGGCTGACAATTATCAATTCATTTCATACAATTCCTCCACCTTATATTCATCTTTTTTATTATTTTATTTTATTTTAACACATAGGTATTGGTACAAGGAGGCACCAAGTACATATGCGCCACACGAATCTCAATTGATTTGTGTGAGGGCTGTGATACTGCTGGGGTGCCCAAACCGAAGCAGGTGGTTTTCTTAGGGGGCCACACCCCGAGCCTTTGACCTGAACGTCTAACCCACAAGGCAGTAGAGCATCGTGGGGAGATGCAGTCCCATGGTAGCCGGTGACCAACGATTGGTTCATACGCCATTTGTTCCCGCAGGATACTGGAGCCAGCCCATGTGCACCATTGGTTTGGGGTGCGGTTAGAGCGCCGGACATTCGCTTTTCGTCCTCTCATTTTCGTAAACAACACCTCCGCCACGTGAAGGCAGTGAGTAGGACTTCTCTGGCAGGGGCTATGTACGCGTGGCCATGTGAGAGCATTTCGAGAGGGAGAGCGGACTCTCCCCACTCTCGGCCGTACCAGGGCATTTGGGGGCATATTCATTTTTAGAATTGTTCATTTCTAAATTAGTGATTAATCCTTATATAAATCACTTAAATTGAAGTTATGGTGGATCGATGTTGTTACATCAAAAATACATAAATCGTTCAGGGAGATATTTATTTTAATAGTTGAATTCATGAGTCAATCGAAGTTAGACCACCATGGACAACTTGGAAGAAGTGGACGACCATTTCGTCCCATTATGGGACTCCTCAACAGTGCGTATTCGCAACTCCGCCTAGCAAGACTCGAACCCAGGACCTATCTGTCTCATGCGCAAATTTTTAACCACTAGACCACTGAGCCGGCATCCAACAGTGTTAATATTTGACTTCAACTAATTCATGACATTGAGCGGCACATCCTACATTGTGTTCAGTGAGTTACAATCTCACGACAGATACAGCTGAACTTCAATGATTTTTGCTTCTCACTAAAACTTTAGGGAATAACTCTTGGAGACTGACGCTAGTGAGCATATGATGATTATAATCAGTCAGGGGTTTTGTGGATATTATAGTAATTTAATAGTTGAGATCACAAGTCATTTAATGCTAGATATTAGATATTTATTCTTAAATAACTAATCTATTACGTAATATTCTAGTTTATTTTGAAAGATTTCTGTTGGTTAATAACTTATTAATATTTCTTCTTGTTCTTCGTTACCGTTCATATATTCACAACTCTATCAGTGTCTTAGACTACACATTACTTACTTACTTACGCCTGTTACTCCTAATGGAGCATAGGCCGCCGACCAGCATACTCCAATCCACTCTGTCCTGTGCCTTCTTTTCTAGTTCCATCCTATTCTTGTTCATTTTTCTCATGTCTATCTTCATTTCCTGGTGTAATGTGTTCTTTGGTCTTCTTCTCCTCCTACGGCCTTAAGGATTCTATGTGAGGGCTTGTCTTGTGACTCAGTTTGGTGCTTTCCCCAATGTGTGTCCTATTCACTTCCAGCGCTTCTTCCTGATTTCTTCATCCACTGAGACCTGATTTTTAAATTACACATAACTTAGTATTATTTATGATTATAATACTTACTCCCTTAGATACAATAAAGAATTCTCAAGAAATAACATTCAATGTACTTTTTATAACTTCTAATTATTTAAATAAATTTACAAACAAAAAATGTTTCTTCAGTAGTTATTAGTGATCATTCACTTTCAGTAACATAAGTTTAAGACACTGGTAAAATGTTAAAATGACTTTAATAGTATCCACCTAGTTACTATGGTCAAATGGGGGTTATATATTAGTGTGAGGAATTCAAATTATGATTTTCATTTGATAGTTACGTTTAGAAATTAGATTTAATGTCAATAGTTGAGATAATGAGTCAATTGATGTTAGACCACCTTACAAAACCTGCAAGCACTGTACAGGCATTTCGTTCTACTGTGGAACTCCTCAACAGTGATTATCCATAACCCCGCCTCGCGGGATCACGAATTGATATGAGCTAAGAATCCCAAGACTCTTTTCAAATAGATGGGTAAATGAATTTCGCGCCAAAATTCAAGATCTACTATCTTGGTTCGTATATACCTCCTAATTGTGAAATATGTATTTGATGAATAAATTGAAATTCTTTAAAAATAACGAAAGAAAAAAGGAAAACACACTTGAATTTTCTCATTTTTAGATTCACAACAGATAATATACTTCAGAAAAGGTTTTGTGGATATTATAGTAATTTTAATAGTTGAGATCATGAGTCAATTGAAATTAGATCACCATGGAAAACTTGGTAGTTTCGTCCTAGCATGAGACTCTTCAATAATTCGTATCCGCAATCCCTCTCTCATGAGTCCAACCAGATCTATTGTGTGATAATAACTCACTGAAGACAATAGTGTACGGTGACTCAATTCCGTAGACTGGTTAGAGTTAAACTGTCGGATACCATCTCAGTGATATAGAGGTCAAACGTTCGTTCATGAGTCCGAAAGTTCTAGGTTTCGGTGATCTCACATTCGGGATAGTGGATGCACATTGCTGAGGAGTTCAATACTCAAACGAAACCACTATCTAGTGCTTCTTCCAACTTTTTCATGATGATCTAGCTTGAATTAACTTATGAATTCCACTATTGTTATTTTTTTTATATCTTCATACAAATACTACTGAATAGGTTATTAGATTGTTTATTGATTTACTATATTATATCAATTATTAAATGAATGAATATAATTCAATTTGATTGACATTAGACATTAATTACTTTACTAAATATAGAATGTCAATATCAAAAAGAAAAAACAAACAGCAACAAAAAATAAACAAATAAAGTAAACAAGTTTGTTTTTTTTTGGCGGGAAAAGTGAAATGTTTGTCTTTCTATTTACAGTTTAAATTAGTTTCAGCTGTATTGAATAAACAAAACAATTATTCATTGTTTAATATCAGAAGGGGTTTTTTTTTGTGTGGAGATTATAGTCATTTTAATAGTTGAATTCATGAGTCAATTAAAGTGAAACCATCATGGGAAATCTGTAAGCACTGGACGAATTCGAATCTCGTGAGGTGAGATCGTAGATGCGCATTGCTGAGGAGTCCTATTGTTTTGTTCTTTCAGGTTTTTCATGATTGACTGATGATCTTTATTGTTTATTGTTTATTATTTATCTGTCTAAAATAATAATGGTTTATTCGTTAAACATGGAAGGATATAAAATGCTATTAGGTTTCACCTCCTTTGACATTGTTATAAACTGTCTAGTTATTTTTTAAACCAATCTAACGGATTGTAATTGAACAAGAACATAAGTTGGTTAATTCGAATGTATTTCAATATAAAATTACATAATGTCTTGGTAAAATCTGTGATTTATACAATAAGTACTTCATTTGAAATATGTCAATCAATTGTCTCAGAATTCACTGTCTCTTCGTTTCTACAATACAATGGAAAATGGTCACGAAATTTCGTGGATTGGTTGATGTTAGACACTAACACTATTGGATTTCGGCTCAGCACCTTGGTAAGTTAAACGTTCGCGCGCAAGACTGAATGCCCTGGATTTCAATACCGCTGTATTGAACGAAACACTAGTGGGGGACAATCAAATGTTTTTAACAAATTACAGAACTACTTAGTAAAATCCAACAACCATATATGAAATGCTTAATTTGCAAAATGTTCATCAATTGTCTCAAATGACTCAAAATTCCTTTGTTCTTGTATTTTCCTAAAAATTGCATTCTTTCTTCATTCTTTATTGTTCGATCTTCTTGTCTCTCTGCTGCCAGACATTCTTTTCACGACTCACGTCATATACTACTTGTGTCTACATAAGTAGCACACACCACATTGTGAACGGGATCATAGATGCGCACTGCTGAGGAGTGCCACAATCGGGACGAAACTACCATTTAGTGCTTCCAGGTTTTCAACAGTGGTCTAGCATCAATCGATTCATGTTCTCAATCAGAAACTATACAGTAATCATCTTATTCGCAAAATATCGATCAATCTTTCCAGACTTGATTGTTCCTTCGTTTCCACACCAACTATTCTTTGTTGTCGTTTTCTTTTCTTTGATCTTCTTAACCTTGTGCTTCTAGGCATTTCACCTTCGATTTGTGTCGATATCAGTAGCATACACAACAGAATAATCGATAAATTCAATAGAAAATTAAAAAAAAAAACAATCTACATATATTTGGTGCATATAAACAATTATCTTTGTCTAGGATTCTTAAATAATGACATATTGAAATAAATGTCAATGGAAAAATGTCCCCTTTTTCTTTTGTTAATTAAAATAAAGTGAATCATTAAATTCTAATAATAGTTGATCTAAGTTAAACTACTATTGAAAATTAAGTAGCACTGGGCAAATGTTTCACCATCATATGAGATTCATCAGTATAGTGCATTCATGATCTTACATGAGGGACTCGAACTTAATCTCTACAAATCCCTATATGGATAGATAAATTATATGATCATTTATTTATATTTTATGGATGGCTAAAATTGGTGACAGTCAACTGAAAATTCACATTTACAAAGTGTTTGTCTACAAAGTTGAGATCGATGAAATAATGATTCAGTTATATTATAACTTGCCCCAATATACCTACAATACATGTAGATTAGATAACTTGGAATATAACATGGCGTTTAGTAATGTGGAAGAATGTATTTGTAAAATCTCAGCAAAAGAATTTGAAAGAAATCCAACGTTTCACTCGACAATCTGGTCTAAGCTTTTTCAAGGAAATGAAATTCATAGGTGATTAGTAACTATTCAAAGATGTTTCTTTAAAACCTTGCTCTTATCTATAAGAAACTTGGATTTTGTCAGCTAAGGTGATTGGGGAAAGTGTGTTATGAGCCAAATTACTGTGTAGCTTGATACACATTGTTAACTAATGTAAGATTACTGGATTCGAGTCTTGGAGTGAATATCAGCTCTGGAATGCAGTTACATCCAGCGGATGAATTCTGAATAGGGCGAAACGTGCATCAAACTTAATTCCATCGCTAGCCACTGTCCATCTTTGTTTAAAAAGCTTGTGACTTAAAGCTATATAAAGGCAATCCTTACAGGATACACATATGTCAATAAGAGACTGATCAATTGCAGTCCCACCCTATAAGTGCATTTCGTGCTACTTTGGACAGCATCAGAACAACTCCCTGAATGTGTAGAGCATTTTGCTCTTCGTAACCTATATCTGGCCTTTGCTGTCCAGCTTGGGTCCAATGGGTTTCATTAGTCTCTCACTTTAAATATATAACTCTTATTCGAAATAAACGAATTACTCTGTACTTAGTTACTCGAGTTCTCTTATATATATGACAAGTAGTAAGTGCTGATAAGTAACAGTGGAAAGATACAAATAAAACAACACCAAGTGAATAATGTATGATTAGGTTAGAAGAATAAGATGTACTGAACGAGAACATAAGTGGGAAGAACCGAATGTGTTTGAACACAAAATTACAGATCATAGTAAAATCTGAGAACTATACAGTAAATACATCATTTGCAATATGTCAGTCAATTGTCACAAACTTGAATGTTCTTGCATTTCCATACTAACTGATTTCAGTTCCGTTCTTTCCTCCTCGATCTTCTTGACTTCCTGCTGCCAGACATTCTATTACTGACTATCTTTATGTACTACTTATGTCGATATAAGTAGCTCGCACCACAATAGAACATCAGACGTAATCATAGTATTTTACATCATGAACCTACTGATTATTAGGAAATATATTAACAATCTAATTAGAGTAAACGTAATTTTTATAATCGGTTACTGAAAGTTCAGTGTGACAAAGCTCAATATCACATGCATTAGAAAAGATCAACTCATTGTTTTATGTTTATATTCAACTCGAAATGTCTATTGTACTGAGGTAGATACCTTTCTCTACCTGACACGGATTAGCTCTACTGAACACGGCTTCTCACTAGAACTCTGAGAATTCCCTCACGTTTTATATTAATTACAATAGTTGAAATCATCAGTCAATTGAAGCTAGACCACCGTGGAAACCCTGGAAGCACTGGAAGATCGTTTTGTTCTAGTATAGGACTCCTCAGCAGTACGTAACCACGATCCCGCCCCCACGGAATTCGAACCCAGGACCTATCAACGAAACGGCCGTCCAGTGCTTTCAGGTTTTCCATGGTGGTCTAGTTTCAATTGACTCATGATTTCAACTATTGAAATTACTAAAATCTCCACAAAACCCCCTTCTGATTAGAACCAAATTTAGAAGACTATCCAATCGAATAACGAATAACAAAAACAAAGTGAATAAACAAACCTTGACACATCCATTTGTTGTTGAATTCTTTCACCTAGATGATTTCAATAAAGAGTTCGTTCTGAATAATATCATCACACTCTACTTCATGATATAATAATTCATATAATTTCTTCTAGTATACAACGATCCCATTACATATTTCAGGGAGAAGTCAAATATTCATTAGAAGACTGACAACATCAGTAATTATTACTAACTCATGAGAGTTATAGGTTTCACTTCATAGAACATTTTATAATAAATCTGTTGTTTTACTTACTTACGCTTGTTACTCCCAATGGAGCATAAGCCCCCAACCATCATTCTCCAACCCATTCTGTTTTGGATCTTCCTTTCTAGTTCTATTCAATTGTTGTTTATTCTTCTCATATCTGCCTTCTTTTCTCGACGTTATGTGTTCATTGGTCTTCGCCTTCTCCTATGGCTTTGAGGATTCTATGTGATGACTTGCCTTGTGATGCATTTAGGTGCTTTTATCAATATGTAACCTATCCACATTTAGTGCTTCTTCTTGATTTCTTATTTTAACTCATTCTTATCAACTGTATATAGTGTCTATTGATGATTTTAGTCTAGATCTACTCTACTGATATAAAACGATACAATAATCTAATGTATATGTTATTATATGTGAAAATTGTATTCTCATTGATTTATATAGTTGTAGTGTACTCTGTCAAATTCTCTTTACTTAATATATATAGCTTTCAACACAACATTAATCTCATGGGATGTAGATAATGCAACAGTATGTAAGAATAATGGACATACAATTAAGAAGAGTAAACGTAAGTTAATAAACTATTGTTGACCTATATTTTGTTTATATTTCACAATCGATCATTATTCTTTGTTGATTGATTAAACAATCAAGAAAACATTGAACAATGTTTTTCTCCTTAGAAACGATTTGTTATACAGATTAAAATCAGTTGAAGGTACCCTGTAATCAGTGGACAGTTTCTATCTACCATCTTTCCATCAGTTGAAGTTATCTCTATTATGTTTTAGTAAGGGAAAGAACATTATTCTAAAAAACATTAATTCAGCATCGAAATATTCACATATCTAATGTTAAACAATTTAATGTATTGTGTGTAAGTATTATTGATTCCACTTTGATCAATAAAGTGGAAACCATTATCACTCACTGTTTCTCAAAAAACATTTCAGGAATCCTTTCTAAATTTATGTTCTAGCAAACAAACCACTTGATTATAACATTCAAGATGTCTTATTAGACTGATAATCAGTGAAGAATGAAACCATTCTATTACTTTTGGCTTGAATGTATACGTACAACTATGAACAATGTTGATTCTGTTTATCTTGAATGTCTTAAAACATTTTAAGGATTGTATTATGGTTCAATAATCAATTTATCATTTAATTCATTTTTGTGTTGGTTGGCTAAATCTTCTAATTGATCAGCCTATTACAGATATGTGTGCACCTTGTTCGGATTGCCTCGATATCACTTTATATTACAAACATTATATGTGGAGATGATGGTGATTAGTAGTTGAATGCAACACATGAGTTTCGTCCCATTTAGGACTCATTAGCTGGATGTACTTGCATCAAACTTTACCCCGTTGCACAAGCTAGTGGCTATATGGGTTCAGTAGTTAAGGAAATAATGCGATTTCTTTTGAAGCGAACGGTACTGGGTTCGAGTCCTATAGAAAAGGCCAACTGTGATATACAACTGACTAGTCCAAAATATAACGAGACGTGCATATGGACTCTATTGCTAGTTAACATTAGCTCCGCTTATAACTGACCTGGTACGGCCGAGGGTGGGGAGAGTTTGCTCTCCCTCTAGAAATGCTCTCACATGACCACAAGTATACAACCACCGTGAGGGAAGTCTTACTCACTGCCTTCTCACGGTGGCGCCGGTGTTGTTTGACAAGTTAAGAGGACGTAAAGCGAATGTCTGGAACTTTAACTGGGTTGGTGAACACGGAGGGCTAACTTAGGGGAGTCATTCTAAAACAATGGTGTAAGTGGGCTCCAGCATCTTGAGAGAACAAATGGCGATTGAACATACTATCGGTCACCGGATCCTATGTGACTGCATCTCCTTACGTTCCTCCAGTGCATTGTTGATCAGACCTTTAGGTTAAAGGCTTCACTTGTAGCCCCCTAAGGAAACCACCTGCTTCGGTATGAGAACCCGGTCATTATCACACCCTACACACAAATCAAGTGATCTTTCATAATCCTATCCTCCTTATTTGTATTCATTAGTTATATATTCAGCTTATAAGATTCTTTAGTATCATCTAATATTGTCCCTTGAATAGTAGAGTATAAATACGATAGATGAATAAAAAAAACTAAAAAATTAATTTGGCAAGTGAAACTATTGTTGTTGTTGTTGTTGTTGTTGATCAAAATGATTGGGATAAACTGAAATGTCAAATTATTTCTAATTGTGCATGTACATATGTTTGTATGTATATGCCTTCAATATGTTCTGTCTGTTTGAACATTTTTATAGTGTACAGTCATTCAGACAATAATAGGAAACAATAAGAATGTTGTTTTCATTGAATAGTAGTGTGAATATATCAATCAATAAACTGTAGAATAACTTATTGCCTAGTGTAATATCAGCTTTCTATATGCTATTGTCAACAGTTGATATCATTAGTCAGCTGAAGGTAAACCACCATGGAAAACCTGGATGCACTGGATGGCTGTCTCGTTCTACTGTAAGACTCGTCAGTAGTGCGCATTCACGATCCAGCCTCGTGAGATTCGAACTCAGGACTTATCAGTATCGCGCACGAACACTTAACCACTTGGGCGACACACTCACTATTGTCTTCAGTGAGTTACTATCTCAAAACACACGCGGTTGAACCCCACTGGTCACTGCTTCTCACTAGTGTCATTGTGTTCAAAATTTGTCTTCTATCATTACTGGTGTTGAGTAAACAATATATTGACGGATTTGTTTACCTGTTTATCGATTGTTTGTGCAAGGATACAAATAATATCAGTTCATTCACATATGTAGTATAGAGAATGAAGGTATAAGAAATGTGTAGGCTATCAATATTTGTACACAGTTATCTTGTGCTGTACGAAGACTCAGGTAGAGAAGATCAAATTACATAATGTTTCCCTAAAATGCGAAAACCATACAATAAATACTCCATTTGTATATTATCAATCAACTGTCTCTTACAAACTTTATCGTTCCTGTTGTTATCACAGTCACTCTCACATTCCTATTCTCATCAATTCGATCTTCTCAACATTCTGCTGTTCGGTATCCTGTTTTTGATTAATTTTATATGCTACTGATATCTGTCAACATAAGTAGTATGTAACACAGTATTACAATTATCATTGATGTATGTTGAAATAGTCTAGGGAGTTATGTTAATGTTGGACAGTATTAAGTGAATGAAACAAATGGATTCATGAAACTATAAACAGTGATTGATTGCAATGATTAAGACATCGGTTATACATATCCGATGTGCATCAATGCTTGAAATAAGGACAGAGTGGGTTGGAGAGTACTGGTCGGCAGCCTATGCTCCATTAGGAGTAACAGGCGTAAGTAAGTAATAGAAAATACTAAGGTTAGGTAGATTAAGAAGCGATATCAATGTATGATGTAATTGACTTCTGATCAATATATAGTTTGTAAGAACTCAATTTCTGGTGATATAGTGAAGTAGTCAGTATTAATTATTGTAAATATTGAGTGACATGAAAGAAAGGTGACTATAATGTCTCAATTGCATCCACACTTTATCATCATTAAGATCAACAGTTAATCGCCTGCTAGGATGATCTAAGATTATCAAGTTTCTGTTACCAGATGTATATTTTTTTGGTAACGATCATAGCAATCACATTTTTTTCTTAATCAAGTTTTCATACGACGGTCGTTCGTTGGGATTAGTTGTTAATATCTTAAATTTGCTAATTTTCTTGTATCTCATAGTCATGTTTTGTTACTTATGACGTTACTTATCTACTCCTGTTACCACTCGTCAAGGAGCATAGACCACCTGCCAGAATTCTTCACCCAACTATTTACTCGACAATCCTTTCTAGTTGTTTCCAGTTGCTGTTCATCCTTCTCATGTCTATTTCTAATTCTCGACACATGTGTTCTTCAACCTTCATTTTTCTCGTTTCCCTTCAAGATTCAAAGTTAGGGCTTGCTTTTTAATGCAGTTTAAAGATTTTCTCAATGTGTTTCCTATCCGTTTTAACGTCTTATCCTAACTTTCTCTTCAGTAGGAAGTTAGTTTGTTCTCTCCCACAGTAGGCTGCTGCTGATGGTATCCGGTCAACCAACAATTGTTGACAAATAAGTGTGCATCATAATGATGGTTGCAGTAGTTCTCCACGTTTCAGCCCTGTGCAGTACGACTGTCTTGATATTCGTATTAAAAATTTTAACTTTGATGTTGGTTGACAGTTGTTTTGAGTTCTATATGTTCTTCAAGTTTAGAAATGTTGTTATTGCATTGCTAATTCTTTCATTTACGTCTGCATCAGATCCTCGTTGTTCGTCGATCATGCTACTCAGATATGTGAGACTTTTCACTTTTTCTAGAGTTTGTCCATCAAGTTTGATTGGGTTGGTGTTCTTTGTGTTGAATTTGAGGATCTTAGTTTTTTCCTTTGTATATTTTTAGGCCTACTGATTCAAAGGCTTCTGCTAAACTCTTTGTCTTGACCTTTGTTTGTTGGTGTGTACGGAATGGAAGAGCTAGGTTCGAAATCTGATATTGATATACAGTATGATACGCGTTAACCCATCAACTGACTACTTAAGCAGGAACACAAGAGTGGAGGAGAAACTGTATCGGGCTACCGAATGAAATGAATAAATACTGATATATATATATATATACCACTACTAACTAGGATCAAATGTGTGTTATAAACCAATAAGAGGAATTAGAATTATGATTTATAGTTGATGATTAAGGTTAGGAGTAAGATTCAAAGTTTTCATTACGAACTGAGATGAGCTATAATGTCAAAACGCTGTTTAGCCAAATGGATAAGTGAATTTCGTGTAAAAATCCGAGACCTTTTATCTTATAACTGATTCATTCCTTCATAAATTATAGTCTCACCAGTTGATTTATTGTGTTGATTCCAGATTGAAATAATGAACAATGTAGTTGTACTCTTTTCATAGGATATCGTCATGACTGTCTAGTGTATTGTATTTTCATATATACATTAATTTCAATGGACTTCTCAGTAGTGCTCATCCACGACTTTGCCTCACGAGATTCGAACCTAGGACCTAGCGCGCGGGCGCTTTCCCACTAGACCACTAAGACGGTTTTCAATGATGTGAATTATTCACTGAACAAAAATGAGATCTAACAATTAATCACTATTGAGAAATTCATCCTTATATCTATTCATGATCATTTCTGTTTACTATTTATTGTAGAACCAACACGTAATCCAATCGCTTTAACTGGTGATCTTGGTGATGAAGTTGATAGATTACGTACAACTAATGGTTCACGTAGTGGAACTCCTAGGGAACGTAAGTTTTGTTTATTTATACCGAAAGAAAAAAAATTGTTTTCAGTCATTAAAAATTCATAGTAATCCCTATTAAAATGTCTATAATTATCATTACTGCTCTTATGAAAAAAGGAAGCATTAAGCATTACCCAATTGAATGTCACAAAACTTATGTCAATTAGTGAATAAATATGTGAAATGTAACACTTGAAATATAGTATAATGAACAATAAACAAACAAAACAGTAAGTAAGCAAAGATGGAAAGTGGCTAGCAATGGAATCCAGTTTGATGAGCGTTTTATCCTATTTGCTACATGTCATCTGGATGTACCTGCATCCTTGAGTTGATATTCACTTCAGGACTTGAATCCAGTACCGTTTGCTTCAAACGTCATTGCATTATCCATTTAGCTACTGAGTTTCGATAGTCTCCTGTTTGTGCAGTGGGGTGAACATCAACTCTGGGATGCAGGTACATCCAACTGACGAGTCCCAAATGAGGGAGAAATGCGCGTCAAACTAGATTCTACTACTAGCCACTATCCATCGATACTTATAAAGCTTGTGACAATATTGAGGCAGTCTGCACAAAATACACATTTGTCATCAAGTGAATGATCGATTGCAGTCCTAAATCAACCATTGGGAAGATAAAAACAAACAATACCATGTGAATAAAACAGTAAATAGTTACTGGAATTTTTCCGGAAGAACTTAAGGTTTTCGCCTTTCTAAATACGTTGTGGCTTTATCTCAAATTATTATCTAATGGAATATCTGTCATCTATATTTTGGAAAGGATTTAGGTCCAATCACGAGTTTGAAGAAGAACACGACTTTACTTGATTTTGTACAATATGCTTCAATCATAGAATACATCGCTCTATTCAATAAATAAGTGCACTAAAGTCATAATAGTTATACTGTATGCACTTCCACTGTAATATGTCATGTTTTCCTTACATTACTTCTCGTTTGTTACAATACATTCTTGTTTCGAATGTCATCGGACGTTCTGAGAAGGCCAACTTCTCAATTGTCCTGGCATTGTAACATCCTCTCTATATAGTGACGCTTATCACTGAAATACTTGCACCATTCAAAAAGAGTACACTTGTATGTATAGTGTAAGCATAATTTCATCTTCCTTTGCATATAACAAACTCATAGAACAGCCAAATTTTAATCCCTGATTCCATAACAGTGATAATATAATTTCATCATAAAACCTGAATGTTTTAAACTATCATCCTATCTGTCATATTTTTTTTTAGAAAAGAGCGAAGGGAGGCAAAAACATTGATGAAGTGGTTTAAAGTAAAACAACTTTCCTCGGTACTCTAGCTGACATAAATCACTAGTAATAGAAAAATAAAAATCGCACATTTTTTTCGGTTTTGTTACACGCGTACGCAGCCACTGTCAGGGAAGTCCAACTCACTATCTTCTCCTGGTGAGAGGGGGAGTTGTTTACGATTAGCGAATGTCCGGTGCTCTAGCCAGGTTGGTGGATATAGATGATCCATCTAGGGTAGTTTGAAAACTTTGATCCTAAACCATTGGTCCACATAGGCTCCAGGATCTTACAAAAACAACCAGATATTATGTCGAGCAAATATCACACTAAATCAATACAAACGGTTGTAATATTGAATAAATATTACACAAACATTACAATCAATTTAAAATTAAATCAATGATATACTGAATAAATATCACAAGAATCATAAGCAGAGAGAGATAGTGGCTAGTAGTGGGACCCAATACGCACTTTTCATCCTACTTAAGACTCATCAACGCAGTGCGACTGCATTCGAAGTGATTTTCACTCCGATCAGAGATTCGTCACAAAATATTAAGTCTCCTATTAACAGGACATCTCCATACTGCAACGGTTCGTTGCCACATTTCACTCCGAAATGCTTTGATGAGCTTGAGAGTGGGGAGAGTCCGCTATCTCTCTCTGGAAATGCTAACACTTGGCCATTCGTATACAACCAACACCAGGGAAATCCTACTCAGTACATTCTCATGTTGAGGGTGTTGTTCACGAGATTGAGAGAATGAAACGCGAATGTCCTGAGCTTTAATTGAGTTGATGGATATGGAGGACGCACTTAGGGAAGTTGGAAAACCCTGATCTCCAGGATCCAGAGAGAACAAATGGCGTAAGAACCTATTCTTGTTCACTAACTACCATGGGAGTATATCTGCTGATATTGTCTCATTGACTTGTGGATTAAACTTTTTAAGTCTTATGCTCGTAAAGTGTATCGCTAAGAAAACCACATGCTTCGGTGTGGCTGCCTGGACAGTATCCCAACCCTCACACAAATCAAATGATTTGTATGACGCATATATTTATATTTGGTACCTTCTTGTATCATCATTTAAATAAATAATAAATAATCACTATCCGAAATTTTAATCAAAATATAGTGACAACTGATTGTTACTAACATACTTTACAATGATACAACACAATCATTGTTTATGTCAACAATCCATACCGTATTAAGAGGGGAAAAACAACACAATGAAACGATAGATAAACGTTTCATACATGATGGATACGGTGATTGAAACCAAGAAAAAAGAAAGAAACATTTACAAATTGTTTGTAAATTCTCTCTACATACCGAATAAAACAAACAAACAAACAAAAACTCCATCTAAATTGTAATCGATACCGTTAAGATCAATAATTCAATTTAATTGGTTACAATTTCAATGAGATTATACTGGGATATTTAAAATAGTAGTCAATTCATGTTGATCAATATACAGAGAGAATGATTTTGTTGTTGTTATTGTTGTTGTCGTTCTTGTTGGAGATTACGAAATGTTCATTAGATCAAAATTGAAATGAATAATGATAGACTAATTAAATGGTGGTTGGAGTTAGTCAATAGGAAACCCTGGACTCAGGTTTCGTGCTACTTGGCACTCGTCAGCAAGGTGTACCTGTAGTCCTGAGGGAACTAGTACTAGTCCGATCCCGTGTCATCCAGTCTCACAGTCAGAGACGTCACCACTGAGCTATCCGGGCTGCGTCCGACCTCCTGTAGGACTGAGATGTAATCAGAATTGATTGATCACTGGGTGGTGATCAATGTCATGCGTGTCTAGTCCTTATTATTAGTGCAGATCGAATCCTATCGACCATGTTGCAATATGCCCACTAATCTAGGTGACTCGACACTGCGGGCCCGGATAGTTCAGTGGTAACGTCTCTGACTGTGAAGCTGGGTGACACGGGATCGAATCCATCAGGGAGCATCAGTTTCCTCAAGATTACAGGTACATCTTGCTGACGAGTGCCAAGTAGGACGAAACCCGAGTCCAGGGTTTCCTGTCGACTACCTCCAACCACCATCTAATCTCACAATAGTGACCGCAGTGTCGAGTCACCTAGACTGGTAGCCATATTGCAACATGATCGATAGCATTCGATCTGCACTAATAATAAATACTAGACACGCATGACATTGGTTACCACCCAGTGAATAATGTTATAGTTTGAATGTAAATAGCTGATAGTTCTCTAAGTGAAATAAAATAACTAATCAGACTATTGAATTGATTGAATGATACAAAGGATAGTTAGCTAGTTATGGACAACATAGAGCTTGGAATATCTTCGTATCTAAGTAACAACATTACATTTACTCAGTGAAATAAAATGGTTGCGAAAAACCCTAGAGTAGTATGAATAGTATTAGTAGAAATCGTTATTAGAAAGGATTAAGAAAAGATGACATGATATGAAAATTCTTGATTCTCTGATTGAATTTGAAAGTTTATGTCATTCATCACTGTGTGAAGTCGTGCACGCCCACTTCCAGGGAAATTTACAATGAAATTAAAAATTCGTGTAATACATCCTTTAGCACTTTACGTTTGAAAAAACATCCCAATTACGATAATGACAGAAAATTCATGTGAAAATTAACCAAAACTGAGTATATTACTTATTACAGCTTATTAGACAAACTATCGATCCAGTAGAGAGCGATTAATGACTTCTCGTGACATTAACGCTTTAACTGGGTTGGTGAATATAGAGGATCCATCTGGAGGAGTTGGAAAACTTTAATTCCAAACCAATGGTGTATATAGGCTATAGGATCCTGAAGGAACAAATGGCGGATAAACCAATCTTTGGTCACTGCCTACCATGGGATTGCGTCGCATGACGTTGCTTCACTGCCTTTAGTTTGAAGGCTCCGTGTGTGGCCCCCTAAGTAAACCACTTACTTCGGTTTGGGCACCAGGACAGTATCACAGCCCACACACAAATCAACTGACTTGTGTGGTGCGTTTGTATTCAATGTCCCTTTCTACCAATATTTATGTGTTCAAATAAATATGAATAAAAGAAATACTCTGATTGATGTTTTTCAATCTATTCAAATACAGAAAGGATACCATAGATATACATGTAAACCAATTAAATAAAAAGAAAAGGATACTAACCATAATCCAAACGTTTACCAAATCTAGTTACCTGTACACATTTATGTTCCACTTTTTCTCAGTTGGAGAAGATTAGTAACTCAGGTGGATGATTTTAATGAAGTTTTGTTCTCTGAGTTGAATGGAATAGTTATGGGGCTTCCATCGTTCTTCTGAGCAACATCATCAGCACAAACTTGAGTTTTGAGACAAGAAAACTTCATCAAGAACTTTTCCTTAATCTTTCACCTTAAATCTACATTTTCAATTAGACTATACACGAAATCGCGTCACCGTACACCATTGTCTTCAGTGAACTGATATCTCATAACAGACCTGGTTAGATGCGCACTACTGATCAGTCTCATGATAGGACGAAACGGCCATCCAGTGCTTCCAGGTTTTCCATGGTGGTCCAGTTTCAATTGACTCATGATTTCAACTACTGAACTTACTAAAATCTACACAAAACCCCTTCTAATAATAATCATCTGCTCACTAGTGACTGATTCCAAGAGGTATTTCCTGGAGTTTTAGTAAGAAGCAGTGACCAGTGGAGTTCAACGGGGTCTGTTGTGAGATATTAGCTCACTGAAGACAATGGTGCACGGTGGCGCGGTTTCATGGATTGGTTAAATTTAGACATTAACACCATTAAATGCCGGTTCAGTGGTCTAATGGTAAGGCGCTTGCGCGCGAAATTGGTACATCTTAGCTTCGAATCTCGCGAGGTAGGATCATGACTGTGTACTATTAAAGAGTCCTACAGTAGGACGAGATGGCCATTTAGTGCATTTAGGTTTTCCATAGTGATCTAACTTCAATTTACTCATGATTTCAACTAAAATCTCCACAAATCCCTTCTGATTATTAGACTATACATTTGATTTGATTAGAATGACTCATTGAGTCGTTCAGTAATTTATTTATCTATGAAACAATGATTCATCAATATCATTGACAAACGAGCATAAATTGTTTGTTTGTTTTTCCCAAAAAAAAAAATAAGAAAAAACAGAGAGAAAGAAAAAAAAGAGAAAAAAACATCTCTGTAACCAACCAATCAATTTCAAATATTTGATTCAGTTTTCTCGGTTTTCTCATTCGAATTGTCATGGTTATTCATTATTGATTCATTCAAACTAATTTCATTTGTTTTTCCCAGACAAATTGAATAATATAGAAGATAAAAAATAAGAAAACTTTTGGGCAAAATAGAAAACTTACTATCTGAATAACTGTTTATGGAAATTGTAGTAGTTCTTTAATGATTGAATTGATGAGTCGATTTAAGTTAGACCACCTTGAAAAATTTAGAAGTAGTGGATGACTATATCATCCTAGTATGGAATTCGTGAACAATGAGTATCCACGATCTCGTACGCGGGATTCAGACCTAGGACCTTCGGTCTCGTGTATGAACACTTAACCTATAGACCACTGAGCCAGCCGGTATCCAACGGTGTTAATGTCTAACTTCAACGAATCCATGAAATAGAGCGACACATCCACCATTGTCGTCAGTGAATTATTATCTCACAACAGACGCGGTTGAGCTCCACTGGTCACTACTTCTCACTAGAACTCCAGAATAGTAAGTTAGTGGTTAAGTGCTCGTGCGCTTAACCAGTAAGTCCTAGGTTCGAATCTCGCAGGGGGCGAGGTCGTGGATGCGCATTGCTGAGGAGCCCCACAATAGGACTAAACGGCCGTCCAGTGCTTCCAGGTTTTTCATGGTGGTCTAGCTTCAACTGACTCATGATCTTAATTACTTGGTATTGTTTTACTTGAATCTTCCCATTGATGATTAGGAATGCAAATGATCAGTCACTTATCGGCAATATGTGCATACTATGACTATCAGGACTCAGTTTCTAAGTGGATAACTCGATGGCGTTCAAAGCGAATGGTACTGGGTTCGAGACCTGGAGTGAACATCAACTCAGATTCGGGTACATCCAGCTGACGAGTCTCAAATAAGACGAAACGCTTCTCCTGGATTCCACTGTTGATAGCCACTATCCATCTTTGCTTATATTATCAGTAGTGTCTTAGTCCAGAAAATTTGATTCGTGACAGTTATTTCGCTGCCGATTTCTAGAATGTGTCAGATTGAGATAGATCTTTTATTTTCTCCATATAGATTTTACCTCCTAAACGTTTCTGCATTGTCTAGAAACATGGACAAACTTCCTCATTATTTACTACTTTCAACATTTATAGATAAGAAAACTTGTGAATAATGATATTTAGACAAATATGATCCGAATCAATGAGTCAACCGTTGAAATTAAACTCTAATTATTGATAGGGATTAGAAATTCGTTCATCGATATATGTAGTCGTCATGTTGACATTCCTTAAGCATTGTTTTCAGCAGTAAAAATTAAGCAAGACATTTCCTGAAAACTTCCGTTTTCAAGTGTAATCATATTTCTTCTATTCTCAACCATTTCATTAGTGACAGTGAAGCTAAAAGGACTTACGGTTTATTTACTTGGAATAAGCAGTTGAAAAATCTATATGATACTATGTTTTCATCTGGAAACCGTTAACAGTGATGACAAGTGATACCGGAGTTATTGTTAGTATTTCATGATCAGAGCCACTAATTCACTTGGTTCACAGAAGATCAGTGATAGTGATCTTGATTGCTGTTAGAGATATGAGGCCAGTTATCACTTCCCGGTGGCCCGCATTGTGGAAGGGTACTTGAAAAGGAAATCCGGTTATAATTCGTCTTAGTGACCTGAGAGTGTGGAGTAACTGCTTGAGGCCGATCACACACCGTTTTGAGAGTATTTTCGTGCTAGCTCTGTACTTTTTGGGATCTTACCTCCGGAGACATGAATCCGTGGGATAAGGTGAGGTGTGCATTTTCAGTGTCGACCTTTTCTAACCTCACCCTACCTTGTGAGAAGGCAGTATCACTGTTATGCTGGTTGTCTGAAGAAAACACCTTACTGGTGTCACACCTCTGTACAGTCAGCAATACGAATTCGCACTTGAACCTTGTGTCTGTTGCTTTTATTCTTACCGCTCTTCAACAGACCTGTCTGTAGGACCTTGAGAAATGATTGTTCCAACTAGTAATACTCGATTGGTTCATTACAATAGGCAAACCTGACCACCACGTCAAGGTAGCAGCAACGGTCGAGACAGAAGATCACATTAGTACAGTTGCTAACATTCTCTATTACGTTTTAAATTTTATGCTAAGTATGCTTGATAACTCTTCATCTCATTTTCTCATAATTGTAAACTGAATTGTGCATGTTTCATTCCCCATTGCATTTGAAATTCATCTCTTTTTCTATTTCTCATTCTGTCGGTTTTCTCTCTCGTTGTGTGAATGTGAAAGTTGATAACTCACACTACGACACATTCTCATTAGGTCCTACATCGATGATAAAGAACTGTCGGAAATGGATGTAAACGTCAAAAAGAATGTTTAGGTGTTTACAATGTTGGGGACTGTAAATAATGCTGTGAAATCATTTTCAATTTATTCCTCAAATTAGTTGGACTAATTTATTTGTATTAGAGTCCCTGAACCGTATGGCTTCGCTGGGTAATTTTCATTATTATCCTGGTTATTCTTATCATCAGTGACTGCTTTAAATGTAAATAGACATCTTGAAATTATTCTACAAGTACCGTAGTAATGGGTTCGTTAACATTATGTGAAACATTCGTCCGGTCAAACAAGATCATTTCAGTACTGAGAGGTTTGCGAAGATTGATCATTTTGATAGCTTATATTACGGAATGACAATGGATAACTACTGGAAATAAGTGTGTATTACACAACATTTTAAAGAGGTACTTATCAGAGTTTTAGTGACGGGCCAAGATGAGTTAATTTCGACTGCGCTAAGAGTGGAGTTGTCATCCACCAATGGAATTAGATGATGACTACTAAATATTGTTCGTTGATTTAAGTTAACATTACAAATCATTGAAGGTTAACTCAGTGATTTAAAGCTTTGGCACATTATGAGATCTGATGGTCATGGGGTCAATCTCCGATGTGATCGCAGATTTAGGTTACTGAAAAATCCTACACTAGGGCTAAACAGCTATTCTGTGCTTTCTGCTATTCAATGTCCGTCATGTAAACTATAGTTTGTTGGGACTATTGTGTTATCATTTACTGTTTGAAAGGAATATTGTTTATAAATGATCAGCTTGTTTATGATTCACATAACTAGCTGATCTGTATGATTTACAATGATCTTTTCATAACGTTCGATAAGTTTGAGTCTGGGTTGTAATCAACAATCGTGTCCTTATGACTGGTTTTTTGCACTGAGTTACTAAAATCCAACTTATTGTGCTCTGTCCTCATTCAACAAGTCCTACTGAGTATCAATGACTTGTTGCTATAATACTTCCATGTATACATATATTCAAATCGCTTCCAGAGTGAATCATAATTGATACTGCTAAGATTGTACTGATTATACTCATTTTTTTGTTATTACTAATGACGACTTCTTTACATATTGGTATACTTTGTACACATATATAGCACAACGTGATCCTATTTCTGGCAGAGGAAATTTTGGTGATCGTGAATGGGATCCAATTGGTAGATATAATGGAAAAACTAGACGAGCCAAAAGTTCTACTGGTAAGATTTCCCAATGTTCTTTTAATTAAGATCATAAACCGATTGATATTAGACCACCATTGAAAAAAACTGGAAGCACTGGATGGCTGTTTTCTCATATTGTGAGACTCCTCGGCAGTGCTCATCCACGGTTCCGTCTAGCGGAAATTCCCGGAGTTCTAGTGAGAAGTCGTGATCAGTGGAGATAATCCGTGTCGTGTAGAGACAGGGTATCTACCTCAATACAATCTAAGATGGTCGCTCAATCTCGTGGATTAGTTGAGGTTATACATTAACACTGTTGGATTCCGGCTCAGTGGTCTAGAGGTTAAGTGTTCATGCGCGAAACCGAAGACTCTGGGTTCGTATCCCATGAAAGTTTTCAGAGCCTTTTTTGTCTTTTTTCGAGGAGTTTTCTGGATCTTTACAACACATCACTATCAGTACAAACATAGAAGGCGGTTTTCATCAAATTTTATAGTGTTACATAAATTTGATTGGATGGTTAATATCTATAGTGAATCATATAAAAACACTTTGTAACTCTGATCCTATGTACTTCACTAACTTTGACAATTAAGATCATGTCAAATGACATTGAAAAAATGCCAGTCAGTATATAAAGGTTATCCTCTTGTCTTGATATCCCATCCTAATTGACACTGAATAACATAATAATAACTAAGGGAACACAATCTGAGCTTTACCATTAGAACAAATAATGATGATTTTATCATCAAATCAATTTAATTTTGACTGTTTTTCTATGTTATACTGATAGTACAGCTTAATGCTTATCCATACATGTCAATAAGAAAAAACATTCTATAAAATAAATACATATCCATGATCTTGCTTCGTGAGGCAGGATCGTGGATGCGCACAGCTAAGGAGTCCCATAATGGGACGAAACGACCGTCCAATACTTTCAGGTTTTCCATCGTGGTCTAGCTTCAATTGACTCACGATTTGAACTATTCAAATTACTATTATAACCACAAAAACCCATTCTGATATAAATACATATCCCGATTTTGATGGGGTTTCGTTCGTCCAATTGAAATACCAATCGATATATGGTGTATGCCACTGATATCAACAGATATAAGTAGTATGATACATCAAATGAAAGTGAAATGTCTCACAGCAGAAGGTTAAGAAGATCGAAGAAAACAGAACTAGAGCAAAGAATGATTTCTGTGGAAACGAAGGAACAATCAAGTTTGAGATGATTGATTGACATTTTTGTAAATGAAGCATTTAGTGTATAGTTCTGTAATGAAGTGTTCAATTACATTCTATTGTCCTCACTAAGTATAAATCTACTAGAAATCTAGGGAAAACTTCATCAGAAATGATAAAATCAATAACATTGTACTTGAATAAAATGTACTTTGTGGAATAAATGGATAGTTCTTAAGTGATGAATAGTAGTTTCTATCATTCATTAGTGTTCTACCATGATCGATTCGCTATTTGTTTAAAGTAATTGATAAATGAAAAGTATCATAAAATCAGTAATTTGACACATAATATTGGTATTTTGTAGAGTATCGTTGAACAATGAAACATAGTCGTCCAGAAAAGTAAGCACTCATACGGCTCCGCATATAATTAGAATCGTATTGACAAAGGCATATTATCTCCGATAGTAAAAATAGTGCGCATCCACGATCCCACTCGCGATATTCGCATTGCTAAGGAGTCCCACAATAGGACAAAACGGCGGTCCAGTGCTTCCAGGTTTTCAATGGTGGTCGAACATCAATCAGTTCATGATCTCAATCAAAAACTTGACCATCTCCACAACACCTAAATTGATAATTACAATGTACTCACTAGTGACTAGGTTCGTGAGAAAATTCTCGGAGTTCTGGTGAGAAGTCGTGATTAGTGGAGCTAATCCGTGTCGGGTAGAAACAGGTGTCTACCTCAGTACAATGGAAGATGGTCGCGCAACTTCGTGGATTGGTTGAGGTTAGACATTGACACCGTCGGATGCAGGCTCAGTGGTCGAGTGGGTTAAGCGTTCACGCGCGAGACTGAAGGTCCTGGGTTCGAATCCCGCGAGCGGGATCGTGCATGTGCACTGCTGAAGAGCCCCACAATAGGACAAAACGGCCGTCCAGTGTTTCCAGGTTTTCAATGGTGGTCTAACATCAATCGGTTCATGATCTCAATCAAAACTTGACATTCTCCATAACATCTAAATTCACAAGAAAAATAGTGATCGATTTAAAATCGATTGATCACTGACTGGTGATCAGTGCAAGTGTCAGGTTTTTCTAAGTATAGATCGAATTCTTTAGACCAAGTTGTAATGTTTAAGTGACTCAACATTACATGTACTATGTTGAGATGAGATAGTGGTTAGATAAAGTTAACAGGAAATCCAAGATCTAGGTTTCGTGCCATTTTGCACTTGTCAGCATAGTGTACCTGTAATCTTGAGTGATAAACTTATAAGAACAAGAATAATTTGCTGTTTTCATAGGAACCTTGTAACTTTACGTTGATAATTGATGAGAAAATCATGATGGTAACATGATCAGTTAATTTTTTATATGAATGTCATAAGTTTGAAAGTTAGTGTGTGTGTTATTAGAAAGTGAATTTCAAACCAAACTAGAATTTGACGGAAAGCTTCTCTCTTTGGATTAGGTTTAGTAATGGCGATAGAATCCCTGCTAGAAAACATTTCGAATGTTTCATTGACCAATGATCATGACAATATATTTGGTTTTATTAAACTATAAACAATATGACAACATAATAACTTTGTATTATAAGCAAAGATGGATAGTGGCTAGCAGTGGAATCCATGACGCGCGATCCGTCCTATTTGGGACTCGTCAGCTGGATGTACCTGCATCACAGAGTTGATGTTCAGTCTGGGACTCAGACCCAGTACCGTCCGCTTCAAACGCCATCGCGTTATCCACTTAGCTACTGAGTCCTGATAGCCACTTGCTTGTGCAATCGGGTGAAGTTTAATTCACTTGATATTGTTTTACTTGAATCTTCCCATTGATGTTTAGGACTGCAATTGATCAGTGTGTTATTGGCATATGTGCATGCTGTGTGCATTGCCTCGATATTGCTTCAATTTACAAGCATTATAAGCAAAGATGGATAGTGGCTAGCAGTGGATTGTAAATTGAGGCAATATCGAGGCAATACGCACAGTATGCACATATGCCAATAAGAGACTGATCAATTGCAGTCCTAAACATCAATAGGAAGATTCAAGTAAAACAATATCAAGTGAATAATAACTTTGTATTCTGATTAATTAATATCACAAATCATTCATTCAGCCAGTCAGTCAGTCAGTAACAACGTGGAACTTCGTACGTATGTACATCAGTTCAAGTTGCCATATCACAAATCATTACTATTTTAACTTTGTAATTGGTAGTTTCGAGAAATACAACGACTCTTATAACTATGTGAATAACCTTGGATTTTTCTATTGAGATCATTAATCTATCACTGTTAGACCACCATTTGAAACCTGAAAGTACTTCATAGCTGTTTTGTACGAGTATGGGACTTCGTAACAGTGTATATCCATGACCCTGCACAAAGGGATTCGAACCCAAGACCTTTGGTGATTATCAAGCTCATCACGTTTCATTGTATTATAAGGTTAAAAGAAAGAAACTACATTTGTTTATTGAAATAAAGTTTAAATAAATAATTTAACAAAATAGTTTAATGAAATTATCAAAGAACATAATTTGAATTTTTGATGCCTTAAAATGACCTTCATTCAAGGTCAATTGGGTAACCAGTTATTTTCTTTGAACTATCCATTTCAAACATTGACATTCTGTAGGGAATGAGAACATAAATAGAGGACAATCGAATATCTTTGAATACAAAATTACAGAATATCTTGGTTAAATCTAAGAATCGTACAGTAAATAATTCATTCGCAAAATGTCCATCAATTGTCTCAGACTTTATTGTTCCTTCATTTCCTTATCAATCATTCTTTGTTCTCATACTGTTTTTCTTTACGATCTTCTTAACTTTCTACTGTTAAGCATTTCACTTTCGATTGATGTATCATACTACTTATATTTGTTAACATCAGTAGTATACACCACTATTCCACAACGTTGTTTAGAATAAACTTCAAAAGGTAATTTGTTTGATATAGGGAGAAATGAAGATTTATTAAGTGTACTATGTTAGAGACTATAAAGAATTTTTTATGAATGTGGCAGAAAAATCTTTAAAATCTATGAAAATGTAGAAGTTATTTCATTATTCAAAGTTTGAAAGGAACTTCTTAGAGTATTCTATAGAAATGATAGTAGATGGTGATTGGAGATAGTCGACAGGAAACCCTGGACCCGGGTTTCGTGCTACTTGGCACTCGTCAGCAAGGTGTACCTGTAATCTTTGAGGGAACTGGTGCTCCTTGGCGGATTCGATCCCGTGTCACCCAGCTTCACAGTCAGAGATGTTACCACTGAGCTATCCGGGCCGCGACCGACCTCCAGTAGGACTGAGATGTAATCACAATTGATTGATCACTGGGTAGTGACCAATGTCATGCTTGTCAAGTCCTTATTATTAGTGCAGATCGAATGCTATCGACCATGTTGCAATGTGGCCACCAGTCTAGGTGACTCGACACTGCGGGCACTATTGTGAGATTAGATGGTGATTGGAGGTAGTCCACAGGAAACCCTAGACAAACATGACATTGGTCACCACCCAGTGATCAATCAATTGTGATAGAAATGATAGTCCATTTGTCATATCTGGATTGAACAGTTAATAATGCGTGAATGGTTCCAGTATCTTTTGTAAGGGTCTTAAGTTCACACACATACACAAAATTTTATATATCCTTTCCTTCTATGCCTAAACTAACCTTGGAAAGTCTTTTTTCAAATCGTATTTCCCACCTTTTGTTTTCTTTTCGAAGGTTTAAGTGTAGTAGAGTTCTTGGGAACTAGAAATTCTTAAGACGTTAGTATCAAGAGTTTAGATGGATCATTTTGATAAAGTTTCTTTCTTTGAGTTGATTAGTTTGATCGTAGAGTTTTTATTATTATTCTGAATATTATCATCAGCACAAACTTCATGTATAAGTGAAGTATGACTAATGTCTTATCTTGTCAACCTTAATCATGATTGGTTCTTATTGACCTTTAATTTGTCATTTTCCGGTTAGTGTTCTTTTTTTAGCGAGTTAGTTTCCTACGGGATAAGATCGCTAAACTCATACCCAACCCTCCTCCTTTATACGAGCATGGGACTGGCAGTAACCCCAGAGGGGCTACAGGCTGGGTTTTAATCTGTCATTATTGGTAACATTTATTTTGATTATCACTCCCTTTGATTTAATTCTTGATCCTATAATTGTTCATGATTATTCTGACTGGTTAATAAATTGGATCGATTTCTACATGTTGATTAATTGTTGATTGAGCTGACTACCATGCTTCTAAAAATTCTATGATGTTCTTAATATTCCTTCTACTCAAGATTTCAACATTTTACCAATTGAATCTTACCTGACTGTGTGAGTAAAGATAAACAAGGCAGGTGACGAACTTGTGAAAACTCAAAACCTTTAGCCATACACTTATGAGTTATTCTAAAGCTGAAAAAAAAAGATCAGTTTTTGTGACCAGGTCAAGTTGATTGTAGAATACTGTGTTATTATTCAGTCAGTGATCTTCAGTGATGTTAGAGGTATGAGGGCAGTTATCACTTCTCGGTCGCCCACATCGTGCAAACGTTCTTCTAGAAGTACATAAAAAGCAAATTAGATTAGAGGTGGTCTTAGTGATTTGAGAGCGTAACCACAGTGTCCAAGTGACAACTAATTGAGGCCGGTCACACACGACCTTTTTTGTGAGTAATTTTCGTTATAGCTCCAGATTTGTTGGGATCTTGCCACCAAAGATGGATATCCGTTGGATAAGCAAATCAGACAATAAGATTCAAGAACACATATATAACATATATATGGGAGAGCTATGGATTCATTGAGAGATGTTTAAGCGACTAACAGCTAAGGTAGAGGAAGGAATATATGTGTAGGCTGTCACATGTAACCTAGCATACATGATTATATAGAGGTAATAATAATGATAATACAAAGACATAGACAATTTGTTACTGTTCGAATAACATTGTCTATAAAATACGTTAATTAAAGGGTTTGGCAAAATTAACCGTAGAAAGCTTAATTGTAGGAGGGATGCTATAACTTGTATTTGTTTTTATGAGATTTTTCATGATTTTGCAATGAAATATCTGTTTATAGATTTTAGTAAGATAGGTTCTTGTGGATGACCCATTTTTCAAGAATATGAACCCATCATTGTTAAATTACTGTTAAAAACAAAGAAGCACTGGATGGCTGTTTTATCTTACTATGCGTCTCCTCAGTAGTGAATATCCACGATCCCACACGTGGGATTGGAACCAAGGACCTTCGGAATCACACGCAAACACTTAAAATTCAGACCACTGAACTGGCATTCACTAGTGTTAATATTTAATTTCAATCGATCCAAAATATCTCGCAACCATCTTCCATTGTCTTCGATAAATGACTGCCTCACAACAGACACAGTTGAACTGCACTAATCGAAGCTTCTCACTACAACTCCGAGAATCATCTCATAAGATTAGAGCTTACTTAAATGGCATTTAAGTAGTATAAAGTATTTTACAAAATTAAGAGACTGCTAGAATAATTTGCTATTCAGATTATCAATGTTTTATAATTATATTTAATGTTTTATGATTAATTAGGTATTAGAACTAATCCATTAACTGGTGAAAATGTGAAAACTTTCACTGTTATGGCAGAGGAAAGATGTACAAATAAAGAAAATGGTCTATCTAAACGAAATGGTAAGTAATTTTATTCTTTTTATTAGTATTGGGGTTCTGGAGATTATTAAGTTTTCAATTGAGATCATGAATCGACTGATGTTAGACCACCGTTAGAAACCTGGAAGCACTTGACGGCCGTTTCGTCGTAGTATGTGACGCTTTAGCGGTGGGCACCCACGATCCCGCTCGACGGATTCAAACCCAGGGCTTTCAGCCTCGCGCGAGAACGCTTAACCTGCGCACTGCTAAGAAGTCCCATACTAGAGAGAAAGAGCTATCCAGTGCTTCCAGGTTTCTAACGGTGGTCTAACATCAGTCGATTCATGATCTTATTCCTTTTTTGTACAGAATAGTTTAATTATAGAATGTTAATAGTTAAACAGTCTGAACGAGTTTTGTGAATACTATCACTGTATTATCTACATAGAAAGGTGGATTAGTAACGAAATCATAGAGTGTAGTGTTATGTAACGTACTTTTGATATTCATCCGTAAAACGCATCACTCGTGGTAAAGAAGTAGATGGATGACGTGAGATTTTTATTCCTACCTCATCGCCAGAATAGTTTAATATCAATGTCTTCAAATATGAAACTAGATGGTTCATCATTGAATCTATTGAGGATGCTAGATCGTCAGAAATCACTTGGTTAACATCTCATTTTGTAATTTTACTTTAGAATGTTGAAGTTTTCATTTTTGAAGTAAAAGCTAACAGTTGTACCTTTAGTTTGTACTTCCCACTTAGAAGGTCCTTAAATGTCATTGGTTTGTCCCCTTCTTTAACATACTAATTTGTGGGGTTTCCGAAAGACATTTGTATATTGTTTATATACGCTTGAGTTATGTGCTTGTTCATTCGTGCTTCTGACGTCTTGTGGAATATACTTTCCCTCAATTGAATCTGGTCTTCTCCCTCTATATATCAAGACTGGGGCACAGTGAATAGTTTAGCTTATCTTGTTGTTGCATTGTTGATCCTTCGTTCCGTACACCAATTTTAGGTGATCTTGTAATCTCTTCATATGTAGCAGAATTGTGCAAGAAACGTTAGTTCTTATATGATTAAACTTCATGTTTGTTTACTAATGCTGACTAGACTTGAAACTAAGTCAGTCAGAGATGGATAGTGGCTAGCAATGGAATCCAGGACGCGCGTTTCGTCCTATTTGGGACTCGTCACCTGGATGTACGTGCATCTCACAGTTGATGTTTACTCAAAGAGTCGAACACAATACCGTTCGCTTCAAACGCCATCGCGGCATTCACTTAGATACTGAGTCTTGATAGCCACTTGATTGTGCAAAAGGGTGAAGTTTAGATTCACTTGATATTGTTTACTTGAGTCTTCTCATTGATGTTTAGGACTGCAAGTGATCAGTCTCTTATTATGATATTTTATGTTAAAGCAACTTTTTAGTGTAAAAGTTTTATGTTTTTTTTAAAAATTTTCAATAAATCAGTTTCTACGAAGAATATTTTCACTGGAGAAAATTGTGAAAATTACACAGTTTCACCTGAATTGAAATCTCCTATTAAACGTGTACAACGAGGTGAGTGATGTCAATGAAAATATTTATATGTATCAGCATTAGGGTTGTGGACATTGTTGAGTATTCGATTAAGATCGTGAATTGATAAATGTTAGGCCACTACCTAAAACCTGGAAGAATCGGATGACTGTTTCGTCCTAGTATGAGACTCCTTAGCAATGAGCATCGTCGATACTGCACTCAGGATTCGAACCCAGAACTTTCGGTCTTTAGCGCGAACGTTTGTTGCTACCTATAATTAGTATAAATTTGACTGGCAAATATTTCTGCATTCACGTTAAGAAAGTTTTGTGTTGTATACAAAACTTTCAGGACATCGATGAGGGTGTTACTGTACACACTATTATGTAGTTCTAAATTTGGACGAAGAAAGTATTCAGCAATTTTCAGTTATGTACAGTCTCTAACCGATGTCAAATATGAACCTGATTTAATATTTACCTTAAACGCCTACCAACCTGAAAAGTACCCATTTCATGATTAGAATCTTCACTCAGTAGTAATTTAACTTCGTTACTTTGAAATATATTTTTATGTGTCTGAGTATTAGGAAGTATAACTCGGGAAATTACGTGACATAAATACTGGAAGATAACTTGTTTTACCCTGGATGATTTAAATATAAAACAAAGAAGAAACTTTTCATGAGGTCCTTCATTGCGACTTCAATTAGATTGGACAATTTTACCGACGGGCTCACCACTTTAGTGACCAAGGATGTGACTCCAATTGGATCGTATGATTGATCGTTATTTAGTTATACATGTCGTCAATCCTCATATATTTCATCAACTTTAATCATATTGGTGAATGACGGAATTAAATAAGTCAAATACGAGAATGAATGTTTTGAATACGTATATTTTGTACATTCATTAATCTAGACAGACAATCAGAGGAACGAAACGAAGAGAAGAGATCGAAGTGAAATGACGTGCAGTGGAGAAGGCGCGTGAGCCAACTTGATTGAATCAAGCGTTAATCGATATTTATAGTCACACAAAAAATAATCTAAAGACATTTGATGAATAGGATAAGAAGTGTACACACACATACACTCATATAAAAACATTCCGAGTTGTTAAGTGACTAATTACCAACGTTAACACATGACTCAAGAAAAATGGATAAATTGGCCTGTTCAGAAGCTAAAATAAGTTATATGGGATTAACATAGTAACCAATACTACAAACTCAGTTTGAATTTATACTACTAATCATCTTCAACTACTCAAGACGAAATAAACTTCAATATACTATATTGAATTATCTAGATCAATTACAGGATCCATTTCATAATTCTTATCCACTGATCAATTTTATATGAAAAATTTTAAAATCCAAAGAATAAGATTATGTTAAGGGAAATCAGCATAACCGATAAAGTTCACAAACCTCGAATAGTGATGTGTCCAGGTATATTGATTCAGTGACTAGGAGAACGGGTTACCGTCTTTTTAGCAAGGTTGTTCTCTACGGGATGGGGTTGCCCAATCCTCCTCCATTACCCGGGCTTGTGAACGGCAGTAGCCCTAGAAGAGCTACAAGTGGAATTTGTCAAAGACAAAACTGGTAAAAAAATTAGTTTTTATGAATCGTTGGAAATAGAAACGTCGAGTCAAACGCCTACCATCAATGATGGAAAATGAATTATGGTTTTCACTTTACTAAACGGTAATACGTTCAACATCATCTTCAAAAATGATCAATGATAACATGAACTACTGATTGTTACTCAGTAGTATAACTTTTATACAAAAAGGAAAGGATATCGGTGATATAAAATAATCAAGCATACGATAAGGCAATACCATTATACAGTCTGTTTAGTTTTAAGTATTCAATGGTCATCAATAGGGATTCTCAAACTAGTGACAGTTACTATTTGATGTCTATTGCCAAGTTGTGTCCATATTCTTGTTGGAACATATGCTTATCCATATGATTTGAATAGCTTATCAGCTATTCTTGACTTCTAGTTATCCAAATGATTCCTAGGAATAATGTTTCTCATATGGAGTTCTTATTGATGGATTCTTGTTTCAATGACCTATTCATTTTTAGAACCATCACGTAACGCTATAACTGGTGAAAATTGTGCAACATATGATTATAATTCTGAAGTGAAAATATCAAAAAAGCGTACACCAGTCAAAATTTCAAATCCATTGAATGGTGAGAATGTTAGCGCTTTTATGGTATCTCAAGAAGAAAGACCACGTACAGCTAAACCTTATGGTAAGTAAAAAGAAAATTGAGGAAGATAACAACAATTTGAAAAACCTAATCGAATGTAGTTATGTTTAAGAATTTAGTAAAGAGTAAACCATACTTATTTTTAATTTTACTTACGCCTGATACCTCCAACGAAGAATATGCTGCCGAACAGCATTCTCTAATCCACTCTATCCTAGGACTTCTTTTCTAGTTCTATCCAAATGTTCTTCATTCTTCTCATGTCTATCTCTATTTCTCGACGTAATGTGTCCTTTCATTTTTTAATTCTCCTTTATTTAGCCTTGAGGATTCTAAGTGAGGACCTGCCCCATGACACAGTTGGTACATTCCTCAATATGTGTCCTATCCGATTCCAGCACTACTTCCTAATTTCTTCCTCCACTGCAATCTGGTTTCTTTCTCTCCCACAGTAGTTTGTTGCTGATAGTATTTGGTCAACGAATTCGAAGTATTTTGTGTAGACAACTGTTAACAAACGCATGTATCTTCTGAATGATGGCTTTGGTAGTTCTCCAGGTTTCCACCCCATACAGTAGAACTGTCTTGACATTATTATTGAAAATTAAGACGTTGGTGTTGTTTGACAAACAGTTCTTTTGAGTTCCAGATATTCTTTAATTGTAGATATGGCGTTCTTTCTTAACCGATCAGCACCTTCACATCTGCATCAGATTCACCGTATTCATCAATGATGTTGCCCAGATATATAAAGGATTTCGTATCTTACACAGCTTCTCCATCAAGTGTGATTCGATTGTTGCATGTTGTGTTGTATCTGAGAGTCTTGCTTTTCCTTTTGTATATGTTGAGACCCACTGCCGCTGAGGCTGCTGCTACACTGGTTATCTTCCCCTGCATTTTTTGTTGCGTGTGCGATAAAAGAGCTGGATCATGTGCGAAGTCTAGATCGTCCAGTTGCATCCTAGTTATCCTCTATTTCCCGTACTCCCACCCACAGATATTGACGTCTTCATGATCCAGTCCATCACCAGGACAAAGAGAAAGAGTGAGAGTGAGCAGTCTTGCCTGACACCGGTCTTTACTTCGAACGAGTCTTTGAGATGTTCTCCATGCACGATTTTGCAGTTTAATCCATTGTAGGAATTCGGTATGATGTTGACTATCTTCTCAGGCACGTTGTAGTGTCGAAGAAGCTTCCATAGTGTTGTCCTGTCCACACTATCAAATGCTTTCTCATAGTCAGCTAATTTGACATAAAGTGGTGAATTCCATCCAATTGATTGTTCCCTAACCATTTGTAGTATTGCGATTTGGTCGGTACACGATCAATCTTTATGCAATCCAGCCTGTTGGTCTCGAAGTTGGGTATCTATGGAGTCCTTCATTCCATTTAGCAGCACCTTGTTTTTGAGAGAAGAATGATGTCTCTATAGTTCTCACACTAGCTGAGATCGCTTTTCTTTGGTATCTTGATCAAATGTCCTTCTTTTCAGTTTGTTGGTACTTGTTCTTCAAGCGGTATTAATTCCGTTATTAATACAGAACTATAAGAATAAAGAATAAGAAATGTAAACTCAATGTTTAAATGATTGTTCAGTAGGCCAGGAATTTCAATAGATTTAATGAAAAACAAATTGCGAAACCATTGAAACTAAAGATAAGCGATGAACGTGTATTAATGATGAGATACCTATTTGTACTATTCAACTGTTCACACTACAGTACTTCAATCATCCAAGTTAAAAAATATGATACTTAATATCAAATCCATCTTTGAATTCATAATTGTATTCAACAGAAATAGTAAGTCATTTTTAACCAGGCATCATCGGGAATTGTTTAAAGTTAGATATTTATATCATCCGATACTCTGATGTATGCTACTGATGTCAACAGATATAAGTAGCATGACAAATCAATCGAAAGTCAAATACCTGGTAGCAGAAGGTTAAGAAGATTGAAGAAAAAAGAACGAGAACAAAGAATGATCTGTATAGAAACGAAGACACAATGAAGTTTGGGATGATTGATTGACGTTATGCAAATGTATCATTTACCGTATGGTTCTCAGATTTTACAGAGATATTCTGTAATTTTGGTGTTTGAATACATTCGATTGTCCCCATTTGTGTTCATATTCACTACAATACTACTTCAAATGTTTGAAGGTTAGACAATCGCTGCATACCTGCATTATTTAGGTTCGATCTTCATTGAGCTGATGGTTATGAATTGTTGAGGAGTTCCCAATTGTTATCTAACTAAGATCAATCCATGATGTACACTGTGAATAATTCTTAAGAAGTATCAGGAAGAAGCGCTGGAAGTGGATAGGACACACATTGAGGAAAGTACCGAACTGCATCACAAGACAAGCCCTCACATGGAATCCTCAAGGCCGAAGGAGGAGAGGAAGACCAAAGAATACATTACACTGAGAAATGGAGATAGATATGAGAAAAATGAACAAGAATTGGATGGAACTAGAAAAGAAGGCACAGGACAGAGTGGGTTGGAGAATGCTGGTCGGCGGCCTATGCTCCATTAGGAGTAACAGGCGTAAGTAAGTAAGTAAGTAAGTATCATATTTATTTCTTTTATTATTATTATCATTATTGGTTGTTTTAGTATACAGGAATACAGTGACTGGTGAAAATCTTCAAAGTTATAAAATAACACCAATTGAAAGAAATGTTACTCCTAGAGTGGTTAAAGGTAACTCAATTATGTAACATTTATGATTTAATATATAATATGTTATATTTCATATTCTAATATGTGGTTAAATGTTCATTGGGAATTCCTCACATGAAAAGAGGTTGAAAATGGTCTAGAGATTAAGCGATCGCGCTCATGACCGATAGACCCTATGTTCGAATCCCGCGAGAGGGATCGTGGATGCACACTTCTGAGGAATCCCACAATAAGACGAAACGGCCATTCAGTGCTTCTAGATTTTTAATGATGGTCTAACATTAATCGATCAAACCCATTGGAAATTCGTCAGATAAGTTTTCATTCATTGGAAAAAAGGCTGAAAGGACGTGTTCTAATCAGTGTTCAATTAAAACTTCTTTGAGAGTTCTAGGAATAAACAGTCAACTATATGTTCAGTACTGATTTGACAATGATTGGTTCTGTTAATAATTCTAACATGTTTATAGAAACTTCCGTAGATCAAGGGTCACTCACACTTACATATATACTTGCTTTATCGAGATTAACTTTGGAAATAAGGCTTTTTTATAGTTACAGACCCCTATCTTATGTTCTAAGCTTAAGTTGTTTTGTTGTCTAATATTTGATTCTAATACTCATAAACAAGTTTCTTGCTTAAAAGCCTAATTGGCTGCTCAAATGAGAAAGCGGAGAACGATTGTTTAAGCGTTTGCGAAGAAATACATCGTATTCGATGGTATAGAATGAAAACTTATGTAGTGTAATGTTAGTGAATGAAGGACACAATAAAAGAGTCATACTGAGGATAGAAGTGTTTTATTAGGTAAACATGGCGAATAGTTTGTTTTAATCATGAGAATGATGAGTGATATATTTGTTTTCTGCACTTTTTCATAAGACGTCCTGGACGCTTGTGATGATCATTAAAAGATACAGCACGAGTTGCAATGTCATTGACAGTTGGTTTGACTTTCATGATGAATTGTTAACTTTCTAATTGTATTTCGTAGTGTCAACATAGTCTGTTTCCGGAAAGGTTAGGCAATATCTGACAAAAGCATTGTTTCACAATTGATTGATCACTGGGTGGTGATCAATGTCATGTATGTCAGATCCTTTATAGTGCAGATCGAATGCTACAGACCATGTTGCAATATGGCCTCCAGTCTAGGTGACTCGACACTGTGGGCACTATTGCGAGATTAGATGGTGCTTGGAGGTAGTCAACAAGAAACACTGGACCTGGGTTCCGTGCTACTTGGCATTCGTCAACAAGGTGTACCTGTAATCTTTGAGGGAACTGGTGCTCCCTGACGGATTCGACCCAGTGTCACCCATCTTCACAGTCGGAGAAGTTACCACTGAGCTATCTGGGCTCGCAGTGTCAAGTCACCTAGACTGGTGGACATATTGCAACATGGTCGATAGCATTTGATCTGCACTAATAATAAGGACTAGACACGCATGACATTGATCACCACCCAGTGATCGATCAATTGTGATTACATCTCAGTCCTACTGGAGGTCGGTCGCAGCCCAGATAGCTCAATGGTAAAGTCTCTGACTGTGAGACTGGGTGACACGGGATCGGACTAGCACTAGTTCCCTCAGGACTACAGGCACACCTTGCTGACGAGTGTCAAGTAGCACGAAACCTAGATTCAAGGTTTCCTGTTGACTACCTCGAACGACCATCTAATGAGCATTGTTTCTTTGGTCTTTTTCACAATACTCAAGCATATTTTCTATGCATTTACACATATATCTAGTATAGATCACATATAATATCACAAATATTTGATTTTGATTTTGATTAATACAGATCGACAAAATCCATTAAGTGGAGAGAATGTTGAAAGTTACACTTATCGTTTAGGGGAATCTAAAAGAACTGTCAAGAAAAGAGGTAAGATATAGAACATTCCCAAATATATGTTTTCTTTGATGTATTTTCTCATTACATCTCTATGTTCGGATAGGAAGTGTTTTGTATATTTGATCTTTGAAGGTCTTGGGTTCGAGTCGCGCAAATGGAATCGGGGTATGCACACTATTGAGATATCCCACATTAAGATGAAACAATTGTTCAGTGCTTTTAGTTTTTCAATGGTAGTTTAGTTTAGATTAAACTTGTGAATTCAATTGCGAAACTGAAATTATTTATCATTTGAATTATTCCTACATGTCCATTAGTTACAGTTGAGATATCACAATAGAAATATCTACCATTACCTTGAATACGTTTATCCAACATAATTTGTCATTATCCATCTTTGCTTAAAATGCTTGTGACTTATGACTATATCGAAGCAATCCTCATTGTATAGTCTAAGACGTAATATAATCAACGATGGATAGTGGCTAGCAGTGGAATCCAGGACGCGCGTCCCGCCCTATTTGGGACTCGTCAGTTGGATGTACCTGCTTACCGAGTATGATTTGTCCACCCTGGGACTCGAATCAAGTACCATTCGCTCCAAACGCCATGGTGTTATCCACTCAGCTACTGAGCTCTGATAGCCACTTGCTTGTTCAATGGGGTGAATTCAAATTCACGAAACACGCATCCTGGATTCCACTGCTAGCCACTATCCATCATTGCTTACAAAAAGCTTGTGAATTAAGGCAATATTGAGGCATACGCACAGTATGCACATATGCCAAGTAACAGACTGATCTATTGCAGTCTTAAAACTCAATGGGAAGATACAAGCCAAACAACACCAAGTGAATTTAAGTTCACCCCATTGTACAAGCAAGTGGCTATCGGGACTCAGTAGCTGAGTGGATAACGCGATGGCATTTGAAGCGAATGATACTGGATTCGAGTCTCAGAGTGAACATCAACTGTGGAATAAAGGTACATCCAGCTGACGTGTCTCAAATAGGGCGAAACTCTCATCAAACTGGATTCCACTGCTAGCTACTATCCATCATTGCTTACAAAAAGCTTGTGAATTAAAGCGATATCGAAGCATACATACAGTATGCACATATGCCAATAACAGAATGATCAATATGAGTCTTAAAACTCAATGGGAAGATACAAGTCAGACAATACTAAATGAACTTAACATAATCATTAGTTTAGGTATTGTGGAGATTGTCAAGTTTTTGATTGAGATCATGAACCAATTGATGTTAGACCACCATTGAAAACCTGGAAGCACTGGACGGCCGTTTCGTCCTATTGTGGGACTCCTCAGCAATGCACACCTACGATGATGGCTTAGTGGTCGATTAGGTTAAGCGTTCACACGCGAAACCAAAGGCCTTGGGTTCGAATCCCGCGAGCGGGATTGTGGATGCTAGAGGAGCCACACAATAGGATGAAACAGCCATCCAATGCTTCCAGGTTTACAATGGTAGTCTAACTTCATGATTGATTCATGATCTCAATTAATATAATCACATCATTATCCATCTTCAATTTAACTTTCTTCTATGATCATTATATTTTATTTCTATAAGATCTTAGTTCACCATTAACTGGTGATGGTTCACGTGGTCGTTCATATACAATATCTATTGAAGAAAAACATTTATCACAACCAAATTTAAATATAAATGAAACAGATTCAATACATCGTACATTATTATTATCATCATCATCACCATCATCATCATCAAAATCCCTACGAAATATATTAACAGGTGAAAATTGTATTACATATAATGTATGTCAAGAAATGAGAAGTGAAAAAATTGACAATACAACAATAATGATGAATGGAAATTCATATAATAAAAAGTGTAAGTATATATGATGAACTTGTCAGTTGATAGCTATTTGTTGTTTAAATGTTAATTGTCTTCGACTCTATTTGAATGCTACTTTTTATATCTGAAGCAATCCAATCACTCTTGATGGCGAAACTCTGGAAGATGTGGAATCCTTCACATAACTGGGAAGCATCGTTGATAAACAAGGAGGTTCAGATGCAGACGTCAAGGCGAGGATTGGCAAAGCTAGAGCGGCATTCCTTCAACTGAAGAACATATGGAACTCAAAACAACTGCCAACCAATATCAAAGTCAGAATTTTCAATACGAACGTCAAGGCAGTTCTACTGTACGGAGGTGAAACTTGGAGAACTACAACAACCACCATCAAGAAGGTACAGGTATTTATTAATAGCTGTCTACGCATGATACTCAACATCCATTGGCCGGATACCATCAGCAACAGCCTTTTGTGGGAGAGAACCAACCAGCTTCCAGCTGAAGAGGAAATTAGGAAAAGACGATGGAAATGGATAGGACATACATTGAGGAAATCATCAAACTGCATTACGAGACAAGCGCTAACTTGGAATCCTGAAGGGAAGCGGAAAAGAGGAAGGCCAAAGAACACATTACGTCGGGAAATAGAAGCAGATATGAAAAAGATGAATAAGAACTGGAAAGAGCTTGAAAGGATTGCCCAGGACAGGGTTGGATGAAGAATGCTGCTGAGTGGCCTATGCTCCTTCACGAGGAGTAACAGGCGTAAGTAAGTAAGTTTTATATCTGAACGTCGATGATGGTTATGTCGGTAAAACGTTGATCACTTATTTATACTCAGAACGAAAGGACCTCTGTGATTCTTACGACACGAAAGTAAGAACATAAAGACTGGTATAAATAAAGATTGATTTTGCCCTAAAACAAAGCTGAATACTACATTGAGTAATCATTACATTGAATCAAAACGGAAGTAATGCTGAATTAAAACTCATAAAGAGTAAATCAATCGAATTTTCATAGTTTGATCAAACTTAGCACAGGAATGTATAGAATCTTAAAGATTATGCAATTGTTGTATACTATGAAGTTTTTAGATTCGAGGACAGAACTAAATGTGAATTTCGCTATTTGATATACAACTACGGTAATTGAATGTATAGAACCCTCACAGTCGCAAATCTGAAGACAGAAGAAGACTTGAGTAGTGTTTGTTGGGTAAGAATAAAAATATGCAGAAAATCATGGATATTTATAGATATTAACGTTTGTTATATCCACACAAAAATTCAGTCAATCTGTAAAAAGGTATATCATGCTAGTGTGCAATAGTAGTATGCCATGTTGATATTCTAGAAAGCTCCATCACGTTCTGATTGGATGGAAACCCTTCGGCTCCTTTAAGGACTCTGGAGTCTCCACTATAGTTCTCGGAAGCCCTCCTAACACTAAGGACCTTCAGGTCTTGATTCTAGCATGTTGTCTTTGAGACATTGAGTTGTGAAGTTACAATCTGTATTATTACATTCAAACATATAAAGAGACAGTTATTTTACTTCACTACAATTGTCTTCTCACCAATAGGTCCTGGGTTTGAATACCGCGAGGCGGGATCGTGAATGCTCACTGCTGAGGAATCCCATGGTAAAACGAAACGGCCATCCAATGCTTCCAGGTTTTCCATGGTGGCCTAGCTTCAATTGACTCATGATATAATTTAGTTAGGGAATTTTAGATTAGACATAGGACATGGGGAAAAACAATCATCGATTTTATCCCCTCACCACCCTCCTTTTTATTGCTGTTGGATGTGACATGTTTGACTAAACCTCTTTTCATGTGTAAGGTCAATAATAATAATAATAATAATAATAATAATAATAATAATAATAATAATAATAACAATAATAATAATAATAATAATAATAATAATAAAATAGTAACGAAACAGAATAACAGGCGTAAAATTATATAATAAGAAGATAACTACTGTGACGGGATTTAAGTAGTTTGTGTATTTAAAGAATAAAATATTTGAAAGGGTTATGTGGAAATTGTAGTAATTTCAATGGTTAAGATCATGAGTCAATTGAAGCGACACCACCATGGAAAACGTGAAAGCACTGGGCGACTGTTTCGTCCTATTGTGGGACTCTTCGTCAGTGCGCATCCATGACCTTGCCCCCTGCGATGACAGATGAGATATATTTGATCAATATGATGCTAAACAAGAATCGAAAACTGAAAAGTACAAGAATTCCTCAATAATGAGTAAATGCGACTTCATCAGGAGTCATATTAAAGACTTTCCAATAACTTACATTTACAGACATAAAAACTTATTTAGTGATTGTTTAATGGCGAAACGACACAGATTACGATTGATTATTATAAATTTAGACGTCAGTCATCATTAATTGTAACTGATAAATTTAAAAGTGGACTTCACCAAGATCACTATCATCCAAGAATGATTTGAAACAATCAACCCAGTATACAAATGGTTTGACAATATAAATGGTCAGTTGTTTGATAGTAAACTGAACCAACTTATTACATCAATGAATCGATGTCATGTGTTGTTGATAATTTTATATAAGTCAGACATATTCATTTTTATGTTGATTATTTGAATCTTCCCATTATTGTTTAAGACTGGAACGGATCAGTCTCTTATTGACACATATTGATCTTGGTGTGGATGGTCTCGATATTACCCAAAGTCATGAGTATTATATTCGTAGATGATAGGTGCTAGCAGTGGAACTCAGCTGACGAGTCTCAAAATAATATGAAACGGATGTTTTCTATTCCGCGCCTACCCACCATCCATCTCAGCTGATATTGCTTGTGACTTGATATAATATAAGCTCAATCCGCTTAGGATGCACATATACCAATAAAAATCTGGTCAATTTCAGTCCTAAATATCAATGAAAAGATTCAAGCAAACAATACAAAAATGAATTTACACTTTACCTCATTACACAAGCTATTGTCTGTTAGGGCTCAGTATATTGGTGGGTAATATGATGGAGTTCGAAGAGAACGATACTGGGTTCGAATCCCTGGCCTTAAATAGAACGGAACGCTTGAAAGGCAGACCTATATTGAACAATTGGTCAGTAGGATATCATTTGTAACATAGTACTTATCATAACTTCAATAGTTTCAACATTTCAGAGAGTAATCTAGTCTACGCTTCTTTAGGATAATCATCTAAAGGTAGAAATTATCACAGGGAGTAATCATCATTTCAATAGCTAAAATCATTAAATCAAGAATTTTATAACTGATATCTGGGGAAAAAAAGAATCAGGTTGACGCCTAAGTTCCGTAAAACTATTTATTAAAATTTGGTATACTTTTGTGATAGTATAGAAGTTCATAAGAAAATAATAACTGCTAAAACCTAGGATATATACCCCTAAACCAGCGTACATGTAGTCCAACACGAAACCGGATGCATGTCAGACAGTAAACCGGTGAATGGTAAATCAAACCGGATCACTTTAAAAACTGTAAAATGTTTGAAATAGGAACAATAACGGGGCGAATTGCATGCATGTAGTATATAACTCACTTCGAACGTAATAAATAGTAATAGCGTCATTCATTGTCCTATCACTCTTAGCAGATCAGGCAACCTGAAAGTCACGAGTATATCATTAGAGTATATGACAGGCTAAGTACCCCCACTTCTCTGCCCAAAGAGCCGTAGGGCTTCCTCACTTCATTGGACGGATACTTACTCACTTACTTACGCCTGTTACTCCTCGTGAAGGGGCATAAACCGCTCACCAGCACTCTCCATCCAACCCTGTCCTAGGCAATCCTTTCCAGCTCTTTACAGTTGCGATTCATCCTTTTCGTATCCCCTTCTATTTCCCGATGCAATGTATTTTTTTGACTTCCTCTTTTCCACTTCCCTTCAGGATTCCAAGTTAGCGCTTGTCTCGTAATGCAGTTTGATGATTTCCTCAATGTATGTCCTATCCATTTCCATCGTCTTTTCCTAATTTCCTCTTCAGTTGGAAGTTGGTTTGTTCTCTCTCACAAAAGGCTGTTGCTGATGGTATCCGGCCAATGGATGTTGAATATCTTGCGTAGCCAGCTATTGATAAATACTTGTACCTTCTTGATAGTGATTGTTGTAGTTCACCACGTTTCAGTAGAACTAACTGTCTTGACGTTCGTATTGAAGGTTGTGACTTTGATATTGGTTGAAATTCGCTTTGAGTTCCATATGTTCTTTAATTGAAGGAATGCTGCCCTTGCTTTGCCAATCCTCACATTTACGTCTGCATCTGAACCTTCTTGTTTATCGACGATGCTTCCCAGGTATGTGAAGGATTCCACATCTTCCAGAGTTTCGCCATCAAGAGTGATTGAATTGCTGTTCTCCGTGTTGTATTTGAGGACCTTGGTTTTCCCCTTGTGTATGTTGAGGTCCACTGATGCAGAGACTGCTGCTATGCTGGCTGTCTTTATCTGCATTTGTTCGTATGTATGCGATAGGAGGGCTAGGTCATCTGCAAAGTCCAAATCGTCTAATTGATTCTGAACTGTCCATTGTATGCCGTGTCTTCCCTCACATGTCGAGGTCTTCATAATCCAGTCGACCACCAGAAGAAAGAGGAAGGGAGAGAGTAGACAGCCTTGTCTTACTCCAGTCCTTACTTGTAATGCATCTGTCAGCTGTCCTCCATCCACTACTTTGCAATGTAGTCCATCGTATGAATTCCGGATAATGTTGATAATCTTTTCAGGAACTCCATAGTATCAAAGAAGTTTCCATAACGTTCTCCTATCTACACTGTCAAATGCCTTCTCATTGGACAGATAACTGAACTAAATTGAGTACAAGTTCATAAAACAAATACTTAGAGTGTAGTTGACCCTAATGGAAAAATAAATTATACCTGTGATATGAAATGAAAATGACATAGTGTACAAGATGTTGAATCACTGAGACTAATGGGAATATTATGTCTGGATCGATAAAATCCAATCTGTACTGCATGTTATGGTCAACCATATATTTCAAAATAGATGGACTTATAGTACTCAATCGTCTTTTAACTACTCAATACTACGATATACTCTTCAATGAATAATCTATATGCCTTACAGCAACTGAATAAGTATACAGAGTTTAAATAACTATACGAATTTGATTAGCAACGAGCAGCTAATGTTCGTATACTATTTTTATATGTAACATAATTGTTAAATTTCAGAATTGCTTACTTACACCTGTTACCATTTCTCGAGGAACCTAGGCCGCCAACTATCCCTCTCCATTCAACCATATCCTCGACAATCCTTTCCAGTTCTTTCTAATTTCCATTTATTGTTTTGATGTCTGCTTCCAATTATTTCAATAGCAATCATTCCTAAAATCTAATTGGAGTCAAATACAAGGCAACAATATTAGTAAGCCCATCGATCTAGTTGCCGTGAAAATAACGGGTCACTAAAATGTCATGGGAAGATAGTCAATATCATACAGAATTCCCATAATGGATTAAACTGCAAAATCGAGCATGGAAAACAGTAAAGTACGGTGTCGGGCAAGACTGCTCACTCTCACTCTTTCGCTTTCTCCTGGTGATCGACTGGATCATGAAGACGTCAATATCTGTGGGGAAGTACGGGATATAGTGGACAGCTAGGAAGCAGCTGGACGATCTAGACTTCGCACATGATCTAGCTCTTTTATCGCACACGCAACAAAAAATGCAGGAGAAGATAACCAGTGTAGCAGCAGCCTCAGCGGCAGTGCGTCTCAACATATACAAAAGGAAAAGCAAGACTCTCAGATACAACACAACATGCAACAATCGAATGACACTTGATGGAGAAGCTATGTAAGATGCAAAATCCTTTACATATCTGGGCAGCATCATTGATGAATGCAGTGAATCTGATGCAGATGTGAAGGTGCTGATCGGTTAAGAAAGAACAGCATATCTACAATTAAAGAATATCTGGAACTCAAAACAACTGTCTGTCAACCAACACCAAGGTAAGAATTTTCAATACAAATATCAAGACAGTTCTACTGTATGGGGTGGAAACCCGGAGAACTACCAAAGCCATCATTCAGAAGATACATGCGTTTGTTAACAGTTGTCTACACAAAATACTTCGAATTCGTTGACCAAATACTATCAGCAACAAACTACTGTGGGAGAGAAAGAAACCAGATTGCAGTGGAGGAAGAAATCAGGAAGTAGTGCTGGAATCGGATAGGACACATATTGAGGAAAGTACCAACTGTGTCATGGGGCAAGTCCTCACTTAGAATCCTCAAGGCTAAATAAAGGAGAATTGAAAAATAAAAGGACACATTACGCCGAGAAACGGAGACAAACATGAAAAGAATGAAGAACATTTGAATAGAACTAGAAAAGAAGTTCTAGGACAGAGTAGATTGGAGAATGCTTTTCAACGTCCTATGCTCCATTAGGAGTAACAGGTATAAGTAAGCAAGTATATAAATCAAATGGCTTAATATATTTATAACTGACGACATAATCTTTTCTGTTCCTGATTCAGATATCTAATATTCCCTTCTTCTTCTTCTTCTTCTTCTTATTTTTTCTTCTCAAATTTAATCATGGATAATTTGATTCAACATGAAACCAAATAAGTTACACTATCGTGTATTCTGGTCATTTTCATTTCTCTATTCTATCACGTTAGAACAAAACAAAACAAAAACTTGGCTAATAAATTACGTAATAGGTTCTGTAATTTTTTAAAAGGAGAATCATAGTCTTTAGTTTTTTTTCTTTATCGAATTAGAATATCACTTTAAACAAGGATCATTATGTGGAGTTTGTTGTGGTTACATTGATATTATGAATGAATAGATGTTAGACTACTATTGAAAACTTGGAAGCATTGAATGTCTGTTTTCTGTTATAGTATGAAACTCTTCAGTAGGACTCGAACATAAGATATTCAGTCTCGCATGTAAATGCTTAACCTCCAGACAAATGAGCCGATATCCAACGTTATTCATGTCTTACATCCACTATCATTATCTTCCGTGAGTAATTGTCTCACACCAGACACAGTTGAACAATTATTGGGGCACAGGAGAAACGTTATGACCGTTCGACGCTGCCCGCGCTTTCGTTTCAACGACCTTGAACAGCCTGACAAGAGGCGGTCATTCTGTATTTCTTTCATGTGGGACTCGAACACAAGATATTCAGTCTCGCACGTAAATGCTTAACCTCTAGACAAATGAGCCGATATCCAACGTTATTCATGTCTTACATCCACTATCATTATCTTCCGTGAGTAATTGTCTCACACCAGACACAGTTGAACTCTTATTGGGGCACAGCAGTAACGTTATGACCGTTCGAAGCTGCCCGCGCTTTCGTTTCAACGACCTTGAACAGCCTGACAAGAGGCGGTCATTCTGTATTTCTTTCATGTAGGACTCGAACACAAGATATTTAGTCTCGCACGTAAATGCTTAACCTCCAGACAAATGAGCCGATATCCAACGTTATTCATGTCTTACATCCACTATCATTATCTTCCGTGAGTAATTGTCTCACACCAGACACAGTTGAACTCTTATTGGGGCACAGCAGTAACGTTATGACCGTTCGAAGCTGCCCGCGCTTTCGTTTCAACGACCTTGAACAGCCTGACAAGAGGCGGTCATTCTGTATTTCTTTCATGTAGGACTCGAACACAAGATATTTAGTCTCGCACGTAAATGCTTAACCTCCAGACAAATGAGCCGATATCCAACGTTATTCATGTCTTACATCCACTATCATTATCTTCCGTGAGTAATTGTCTCACACCAGACACAGTTGAACTCTTATTGGGGCACAGCAGTAACGTTATGACCGTTCGAAGCTGCCCGCGCTTTCGTTTCAACGACCTTGAACAGCCTGACAAGAGGCGGTCATTCTGTATTTCTTTCATGTAGAACTCGAACACAAGATATTCAGTCTCGCACGTAAATGCTTAACCTCTAGACAAATGAGCCGATATCCAACGTTATTCATGTCTTACATCCACTATCATTATCTTCCGTGAGTAATTGTCTCACACCAGACACAGTTGAACTCTTATTGGTCATGGCTTTTCACACTAACATTCCAGGTTTTTTAATGATAGTCTAACATTGATCCATTTCATGATATTAATTTATTTTTTAGTTTGTCTTATGAATAACTTCAATGAAATATTCTTATTGTAGTGGCTATGCTTCATTAACCAATCCACCCTCGTAACTGTTATCATATAATCCTTAACGGTGTTTAAAATCACAAGGCAAAAAGAAGCAGCGACTACAGTTTTATTAGCAGATAAACTTAAACTACAAAGCAGAGACGTGAATGAGTGAATCAGCGAACCGAGAGTGTAGAGTGTACAGGTTAAAATGTACATGTATATATATAGGGAAATGAATGGATCATCGAATCAATTAAGCAGTCAATAATAGAGCTAGCAGAATGAATATATGCGTAGGCGGTAAAAGTAATGTTCAAGTATACATATTTCATACAAGCACAACAATAATAATGGTACAATAAGTTGTTATACTACGAATGACTCTATCCTCTAAACAAGTTAACAAAAGGGCTTAATCATATCAGATGTAACCAAACTCAGTTGCATTTGAGCTGCTATATTATTTACAAAGTAAGGAAGTACTGTATGATTACTTTGATCTATTTGAAAACTCCTTCATACATTAGATATCCAACATTACTTCAAGTCAAATGTAGGATCAGAGTCGAAACCCATTAGAATTCATAACATTATTATTATTATTAGTGGCTTTATTCAATAGTATAGTTTTTGATACAATATAGAATAGTCAGCATAAAAGATTTCAGTGAGTTTCCGTTTCTCAAGTCTTGGTCAATCCTGACAATAACATATTGAGTCATCGGCAGTTAGATGTTAACTGATCAGGTATCGATATTTGTCAACAACCACGATATCTTTGGTTAGACCTTTCATAACTTGTACAATGAAAGGTTGTACACTTTTCACAAACGCACCTGAATGAATGATGCAATTCACTGATATAATGATGTGTTAAAACAAATAAGAAAGCAAAGAACTTATTGAACTATATAGATGACAAGAACAGGTAACTCAGATATTTGAGAAGGTCGCCTTTGTTTAAATAAATCTCATTGTGAATATGGAAAATTCTAGATTATATTCTGTGATAGGTTAGTGAATATACGCTAAGATCCACTTCGGCATAACAAACCACTAAGTTTTATAAACAAAGATAAATAGTAGCTAGTAGTGGAATTCAGGATGCGCGTTTCATCCTATTTAGGACTCTTCAACTGTATTTACTCTCATCTCTGAGTTGATGTTCACTCCAGGACTCGAATCCAGTACCGTTTGCTTCAAACGCCATCGTGTCATCCACTAAGCTACTGTGTCCTGATAACTACCTGCTTGTGTAATAGGGTGAAGTTTAAATTCACACAGGACATGCATATGCGAACAAGTGACTGATCAATTACAGTCCTGAATAACAATAGTAAGATACAGGCAAATAATACCAATTTCTTTTTCTTTTACTGATATACTCTGGGACTTCAATGAATTATAAATTGAGAATATATTACACATAATATATTTACATTGTTTATTCAGGACATCTGCTGTGACCGGGTGAAAGTGATCAATCATCTTGAATAGTACCCGATAGTTACATAATCATTTATCAAAGTATAGTTACTTTAAATGAAGCTTTCACTGTTCATAAACGTGATATTGTCTTTATTTTATTAAAAATCCTAAGCCACGTCAAATATCACACCAATTAGACCATTGACTTATATGACTTTATCATTGTGTTAAACTAATGATGCTTCAACCAGTACGAGAAACCTACAGTCAACTCTGTATTTATATTAGTCCTGTGAGGTAGTAGATTCTCATTTAACCCAGCCGCTTTAGTCCAGAACATCAATATTAACCTCCGTTATATGAATCCTGTATTTCAGACATAACTGGTTTATATACAAACAAAATAGGCTGCATCATATCATAAAATAGAAACCAAAATTTTATACAAGATCAATTCAAAAGTGTCTGTGAGTTTGGGGAACCTCAACTAATAAATCGAACTCCACCTGGAGTCCCTTTCCGGGGGCTACTGCCGGTCCCAAGCCCGGATAAAGGAGGAGGGTTGGGCATGGGGTTAGTGACCCCATCCCGTAGAAAACTAACTCGCTAAAAAAACGCTAACCAGAAAAATTTATTCAAACCATTCAACTAATAAATCGGGAATAATTTAAGAATAATAAGTCGTATAACAGTAGTCAATAGGTCAATTGGGAGCTTATAATGAAAGGAATATGAATGTACACATAATGTAGTTACTTGATGGTTATACAATAAGAATATTCATATCATATTGGTCCGTAAATAGATTCTAGCGTTTACTACTCATTGATTCTTCGTCTGGATATAACATACTGGATGATCATTTCATCCTAGTATTGAACTATACAATCCTATACTGATATTATTTATATTTTATTTATTTGAACAAGAAACGCTTTCACAATGTCAGTATAGGGTTGTAGAGATCACTGATTTTTTGATCCAGATCATAAACCCGATTGATGTTAAACTATCATTGAAAACCTGGAAGCATTGGAAGGCCGTTTTATCCTATTGTGAGATTCCTCAACAGTGGGTATTCATAATGATCTCTTAATTCGTTTTTATTCATGTTTTTGTTTTGTTGTTTTCTTTTCTTTTGGCAGCTTCCTACAATATTATAACTGGTAGTTAAAATGAATGAAGAACCCATCCCACCCCACCCCACCCCACCGCACCCCACCGCACACCACACCACCCATCCCCCCCCGCCAAAAAAGAAACGGAATAGAATAACAAATAATAGAAACCTCAACAACTGTATGGAATGTTCAATGAATGATGATAAAAGGTCTGATCAGCTGTTTATAAGACAAGTAGACAATAGAAAGTATTCAACACAATATCAAATTTGCTTGTCTATCACTTACATTGGCTATTATTATTCTTATTCTTACTATTCATAATAAACGAACTAAGCAATGTATGCTAATGCATTTTATAACTAAATCTATACTTTAATGCTTAGTTAGCTAATACAATTTTTATGCTTATCAAATTATAGACATTTATTCAGTTGATTATATTTCTTTTAAGTATTATATTCATCCATTGTATTACGTCATCACTATTGCCTTCCGCTTCATCATCACCATCCTCATCCTCCTCATCATCATCAACATCATCATCCTCATCCTCCTCATCATCATCAGCATCCTCATCAACATCATCATCATCGTGGTTATCATTCTTATCAATCATTCATATTGTCGTTGACCATATCTTCTAAAGAAGAATAAATAACATAACTCTCCTTCATTCAATGGTACACCATGTGCTTTTCTTTTTTCTTTTCGTTGCGTTTTTTTTCACCTTTTTCATAATGTTTCTTTCTTGAATTTCATAATAATAACAAATGTAATTATCAGCATTTTGTATTTCTCCCAACCCAACACCATCCCCTCCCACCCCACCTCACCTCACCCCCTCACTTTCACATTCACACACACACACACACTTTATGTGTCTTATTTGCTCTCATTTCATTAAACCTACTTGATTTATAGTTTGCTTTCAATGCTTTTCTATATATATACATGAATATGAGCTATCCGTTTGTTTGATTAAATCATCACATGTGCTTCAATGAATAATGGATAATAAGAAAAAGAAGAAGAAGAAGAAGTAATAACGTTGAAGATTATGTAATATGACATTTCATGACAATAATATAGTGAATGTTATGTAATCTATTACTATTTCTTCCATTCAATGTAGACTACTTATGATTTATATTAATATAAGTTTATATTTATAAGCAAAGATGGATAGTGGCTAGTAGTGGAATCCAGTTTGACACGCGTTTCGTCCTATTTGAGACTCGTCACCTGGATGCACCTGTATCTCACAGTTGATGTTCACTCTGCCGCTTGAACCCAGTACCGTCCGCTTCAAACGCCATCGCGTTATCCACTTAGTTACTGAGTCCTGATAACCACTTTCTTGTGAAATGGGGTGAAGTTTAATTCCCTTGATATTGTTTTACTTGAAACTTCCCATTGATATTTAGGACTGAAATTGTTCAGTCTCTTATTGGCATATGTGCATACTGTGCGTATTGCCTCAATATTGAAGGTACATCCAGCTGACGAGTCTCAAATAGAACAAAACGAGCGTCAAACTGGATTCCACTACTAGCCACTATCCATCTTTGCTTATAATGCTTGTAAATTAAGGCAATATCAAGGCAATACGCACAGTATGCACATATGCCAATAAGAGACTGATCAATTTCAGTCCTAAAGATCAATGGAAAGATTCAAGTAAAACAATATCAAGTGAATTAAGCTCATATTTGTTCATTATTTGAATGGTTACAATGAATAAAACGAGATAGACACTGATATATCTTGGTTTCATAGTTGAGAATTATATTATATGCTCACTAGTGATTAACTATAAGAGAGAATTCTTAGAGTTTTAGTGAAAAGCCGTGACTAGTGGAGCTAGTTCATATCGGGTAGAGACAAATATGATTGCACAATTTTGTGGATTGGTTAGTGTTAAACATTAATACTGTTGTATACTGGCTTAGTAGTATAGAGGTTAGGCGTTCGTGTGTCAGAACGAAGTTCTTAGAATCGACAATTCCCACATAAGGAATCGTGGATGCGCACTGCTGAGGAGTCCCATACCAGGACGAAACGGCCGTTTAGTGATTTTAGGTTATCAATGATGTTTTAACTTTGATCGATTCATGATCTTAATCAAAAACTCAACAATCTTCATAACCTTATACTGGAAATTTGTCATGATTGACCTTCATTGTTTTGAACGACGCATAATTTTAGTGTATAATATTTCCATGCTAAATGTTATAAGATGAATAATAAGAAGTCATGGAACGCAGAATTGGTACAAGTTGATTTTTGTTAGTAAGAAATATTTGCAACCAGTAATTCATAGAGACTTCTTTAATCTGTGAACAATCTTGTGAAGGGCATAGAAATTTGCACTATTCAATCACTAACTAGTAGGCATCATCATATCAGAGTGGTTGACAGATTTACTGGTTTAACTTGATTATTTCATAAACCTCTTAATCAAATAAACCACAATACTAAAGTCTTCATTATAACCGAATACAAGTTTCGATGTTCTCAGTGAGGTCTACTAAGTTGGCTAAACGATCACGTGCCAGACTGGGTTCGAAACTGAAAAGTCTTGCAATTTGAACGCTATACTTGGTTCCTAAGCTATTCCTAAAACCCTCAAGATACAACTATACAGCGACCTGAACACGAGAGAGAAGGCAAAAAGTATACGAAAGTACTTTACTCCAAGGTTGGTTTTAATACAGAAAAAATAGGGTTTTTTTATAATATTCTAAATGTTTTTGGGTTGCTCTAAGATTCTGAAATGCTACTAAACATAGTAGCAGTACAACAACCAGCCAATCAAAACCCCTACATGTGACGTTTCACATCCTTGATGTTTCTGGCTAAACTCCAAGTGAACACTGATTGGATGAAATACTTCTCAATGTTTCCTGATCCTTGCGTGTCTTTTGAGAGAAATTTTCTGGATTATTCCAACAGAAACCCGCGAACAAAGTCGTGGGTGTGCACTTCTGATGAGTCCTACAATAGGACGAAACGGACGTCTAGTACATACAGGTTTTCAATGGTGGTCTAACATCAATCGGTCTTGATCATTTATAGATGTATCATTTTTGCTGTCGTGAAAAAAACTCGATTAGTTTAAAAATGGCTAACAAGACTATATTGTTACCAAAATCAAACTGAACTTCTGTTATGTCAAGGAAGAATCCTCAAAGTACTATAACTTTTCATTGGTTATATATTACCAGGTGATTACCATTCAGAAGTAGTATCCAAGTTACATTATTAAAATATCAGTATTTTAACATTGAATACACAGAAAATAAATAAAATGGTTTCATTGCCATATTTACTTACACCTGTTACCACTGATGGATTAAATAAGCTACCTACCGATGTTAGACCACCGTTGATGTTAGACTCTAACGCCATTAGTAATCTCCACAACCCCAATACTGATAATTAACATGTGCTCATTAGTGACTAGCTTCGTGAGGGAATTCTCGGAGTTCTAGTATGAAGCCGTGATCAGTGGAGCTAATCCGTGTCGGGTAGAGACAGGTGTTTACCTCAGTACAATAGAAGATGGTCACACAATTTCGTGGATTGGTTGTGGTTAGACATTAACACCATTAGATGCCGGCTCAGTGGTCGAGTAAGTAAAGCGTTCACGCGCGAGACTGAAGACCCTGGGTTCGAATCCCGTGAACGGGATCGCGGATGAGCACTGTTGAGGTGTCTCATACTAGGACGAAACGGCCGTTCAGTGCTCCCAGGTTTCCAGCGATCGTCTAACATCATTCGATCCATGATCTTAATAATTAGAATTTATTATTAAAAATTATTAAAATTTTTCATAAATCTCGTTTCTAATTCCAACAATTTGACAAAGATAATCAGCAGTATAGAATTGTGGAGATTCTTAAACTACTGGTTGAGATTATGAACCGACTGATGTTAGATCACCATTGAAGTACTGCATATCCATCTCACCCTATTGTGGAACTGCTCGGCATTGCACATCTACGATCCCACTCGTGAGATTCGAACCCAGGGCCTTCAGCCTTACGCGCGAACACTCAACCTACTAGACCACTGAACCTCAATCAATCCACAAAATTGTTCGATCATCTCCTGAGGTAAATACCTATCTCTATCTGACACGGATTAACTCCACTGGTCACCACTTCTTGCAAGAACTCTAAGATTTCCATCACGAAGCTAGTCACTAGTAAACACATGATCAGATGATAAGAAGAAATTCATTGAAATGCACCATTCCCCTCCCGTCCAAAGCCTTGAATCTTAAGTTTCATAATAATGAAATAGAAAGAGATTTCATTTAATAATCACTCTATAGTGTTTTACTACTCATTAGATTTATTATATTACTTATAAGTAGTTTAGTAAAAATTTTCATAAATTTCATTTAGAATAGAATTTCTAATTTGATAAAAATAATCAAATGATCAAAATAAAAGAATTAATTGAAACATGTCTATCTTCCCCCCCCCCCACCAACACCTCAACCAACCCCACCCACCCTCGTCCACCGTTGACATCTTAAATCTTAAATTTCATGTTCAGTTTTATTTATTTAGTTTATTGACAATAATATTACACCGTACCCATGTCAATATCACATTTGAAAAAAAGTTCCATTTTTTTCTTCTTCTTCTTTTCTTTTTTTCTTTTCTTTGCTTTTTTTCTTTTTTCTTTTTTCTTCATTAATTTCTTTTATCAAAAAAAACTAATTTTTTTATTTATTTTTATTTTTAATTATTCTTCTATTTTTCTTTAATTAAATAAAATTATGCTTGAATTATTTTAATAAAAACAATTCAACACACCTTTCGATGATGATGATGATAATAACAACAACAACAACAATGACAACAACGTCAACAACGTCAACAACGTCAACAACAACAACGACAACGACAACAGCAACAACAACAGCAAAAAGAAAAAGAAAAAAGATGATTGTTTAGCAGAATGATATTTTTGTTGTTTTCTTTTTTCTAATTCATTATTGACAAGAAATTTTTTTGTTGTTTTGTTTTCTTTTTTCAAAAAATAAAGAAAAAATACAAGAAATAAATGGATTCTGTTCAATATTCAATTTGTTTCTATTCATTATTTATAATATGAATATTGTTTATTTATATGAATATGGATAGGGATGGGGATGGGGATGGGGATGGGGATGGGCATGGGGTTGGGATGGGATGGGGATAGGGATAATAGAAAGGAATCAAAATGAAATTATGTAAACAAAAACTACAAAAGTAAATGATATTGATATTCTTTGAGAGAGAAAAAAAAAGCGAAAAAAAAATATTTTGGTAACAATTATAGTTTGAAACATTAATGAGAAGATACAAGTAAACAACACCAAATGAATTTAAACTTTATCAGATTGCATAAACAAATGATTATCAAGGTTTAGTTGATAAGTGGATAACGTGATGGTGTTTAAAGCGAACGGTATTGGGTTCGAGTCCCGGAGTGAACATTAACTCTGAGTTTCAGGCATATCTGATTGACGATTCCCGAATTGGACGAAATGTACGTCAAATTGGATTTCACTGTTAACCATCATCCATCTTTGCTTAAAATGCTTGTGACTTAAAGCAATATCGGGGCAATCTATACAATATGCACATATGTCAATGATAGACTGGTTAATTGCTGTGCTAAACAATAATGAGAAGATTCAAGTAAACAACACCAAATTAATTTAAACTTCATCTCATTGCATAATCAAGTGACTAACAGGATTTAGTTGATAGGTGAATAACGCGATAGCGTTTGAAGCGAACATTATTGGGTTCGAGTCCAAGAATGAATATAAAGTTTGAGATTTGGATACATCTAGCTAACGAGTCCTGAATGAGACGAAACGCGCGTGAAACTGGATTTAACTACTAGCCATCATCTATCTTTCCTTATACATATATCTAACCTATCAAATTATAAAGAACAGGTCTATCAATCATAGCTACAAAGATCTACATGGAAAAAAGAAAAAAAAATACAGGTGGCAAAATGTACCCAATACATACTAGGGTTTTCTTGTTAGAGATTTACCATGATTTACATAAAGAAAATAGTTCACTGATCATTCCGGTTTCTTGATATTTCATTTGTCAGAAATTTACAGAGTTGTTCATAAACAACAACCAAAACTACAATTGATTGTTCAATATTCATTACAATTTCTATTCTTTAATTATTCAGAATTTGACAGCATCTTGTGACATTTTAAATCCACCTGTAACTTTTCCAGGTTTACTGCTGATCAGCATTGGTTCAGCAACCCCCAAACCAAAGAAAACAAACTTTGAAAAAAAACGATAACCATAATAAACAAACAAAATTATTTAAATCCTTCCATCCTATTTGAAGGAAAAATTATGACATCTTATGGTGAAAGACGATATTCTTCTGAAGTCACGATGCCAATGACTCTTTAACAACCAGAGCAATAATAAATATAGATACATGGAATGACCTCCTAATGTGAGAGACTGAAAAGACTAATCAAACAGCTACGGAAATAGGAAGATACAACTTGACGGTGCTCGGAATCAAAGAAACCCATTGTGCACAAGCTGGACAGATAAGGATAAATTCGAGAGAGATGTTGCTGTACTCAGAGAGTTACTCTGATCTTGTCCAAAGAAACACGTAAAGCACTTACAGGGTGGGAATCTCATGCATTCAGGATCATCAAAGCACCTTTCAAAACAAAGAAAGAGGGACATTGAAGAAATCAGAATGGTTATCAGACAAATTAAGAGCGGGAAAGCAGCAGGGCCTGACAATATACCAGCTGAAGCTCTGAAATCAGACATGAAGTCAAACTGTAAAGAAGGATACCTCATCAAGCTATCAAAGAAAGGAGATCTCAGGAAGTGTGGAAACTTCAGAGTCATAACACTACTATTAGTACCAGAATACGTTTTCAACAGAGTGTTGCTGAATCGTATGAAAGACTCAGTAAACAACCAAATTCGAGATAAACAGACAGGATTCCGTAAGGATCTATAGTACACAGACCAAATTGCGACACTAGGGATTATCTTTGAACAATCAGTTCAATGTAATTATCACTACACATCAACTTTCATAACCATGAGAAAGCGTTTGACAGTGTGGATAGGAGAACACTATGGGACCTTCTTTAACACTATGGAGTGAGCAGCTAGGAAAATCTCTAACATCATCCGGAGTTCATACGATGAACTACACTACAAATTCGCGCATGGAGGTCAGGTGACAGACGCATTCCAAGTAAGGTACAGAGTAAGATAAGGCTGCCTACTATCCCCCCTACTCTTTCTTCTGGTGGTCGACTGGATCATGAAAACCTCCAGATGTGGGGGGAATCACGGGATACAGTAGACTTCATAGATCACTTAGATCTTCTATCCCATACCCAAGAACAAATGCAGATGAAGACAACTAGCGTAGCAGAACCATTTGCATCAGTAGTCCTCAACATATACAAAGGAAAATCGAGATCCTCAAATGCAACAAGGTGAGCAGCAGCCCAACCACACTTGATGAAAGAGCTCTGGAAGAGGTGTAAAGTTTCACATACCTAGGTAATATCATCAATAAATAAGAAGGATCTGATGAAGATGTGAAGTCAGGATTGGTGTAACAAGTGAAGTATTCCTAAAATTGAAAAACACATAGAACTTAAAACAACTGTCAGCCAACATTATAGTCATGACTTTCAATAGGAAAGTCAATACAATTCTACTGTACTAAGCTGAAACTTGGAGAGCTACTACGATCATCACCATATAGGTACTGGCACTGATAAACAATTTTCAAGGTACTTAATGCCCATAAAGAAAAAACGTATTGTAGGAGAAAACAAATCAGCCTCTAACTGAAGAGGAAATTAGGTTAAAAACGTTAGATGTGTATGAGACACATATTGAGAAAATAATCAAACTACATCATAAGGCAAGCATTAACTTGTAATCCTGAAGGCAAACGGAAAACAGGAAGGCCAAAGAACATATTACGTTGGAAAATAGAAACAGTTATGAAAAGGATAGATGGAAATTGAAAACAACTGGAAATTAATGTTAAAGACAGAGTTGAATAGACAATGCTGGTGCATGGCCTATGAAAGTTGACAGGCGTAGGTAAGCAAGTAAGAAAGTAAGTAAATAAGTCAGTAAGTAAGTCAGTACGTAAGGAAGGAAGATAGGAATGAAGTAAGGAAGGGAGGAAGGAAGAAAGGAAGGGAGGGACGGAGGAAACAAGCAAGTAAGGAAGGAAGGAAGGAAGGAATTTGTTACATTTTAATTAATTGTATACATTTGTTTTAACTAAACAGATTACAATTTAACATTCATCTATTCTATATTACTTAAATTACTTTGAAAATGTAACAAACTTAAAAGAATACCGGGTGACATTTTCAATTTCATATTCATATGTCAATGGTATCCATTGAATTGCATCTAGTTTTTGTACAAATTTGAAAGAGTTAGTTTTATGTTTTAATAGAAATTGTTCAGTATTTATCTTCTTCTTCTTCTTCTTCTTCTTCTTCCTTCTCATCTACTTTGATCATTTCATTTTTAATCAGAGAGGGGTTTTGTTTTGTGTTCGCTTGCGAGACTGATAGGTTGTGGGTTCGAATCTGGCAAGGCGAGATCATGGATTTACACTGCTGAGAAGTCTCATACTGGAATGAGACATCTATCCAGTGATTCCAGGTTTTCCATAGTGGTCTAGCTACAGTTGTCTCATGATCTCAATTAATGAAACTTCATTTTTATTCAATCTAGTGAAATATTCATTTGAAGTTCATTTGATCATCTTATTTTATCATTTATTCACAAATGGTTTATAGAACATAAATAAGATATTTCGATGATAATTTAAGTCGGTAGATAAAGATGGTTAATGACTAGCAGTGGAATCTAGGACATGCGTTTCTTCTTATTTGAAACTCGTCAACTAGATGTACTTGCATCTTAAGGTTAATCTTTACTCTTGGACTCCAACTGACGAGTCTCGAATAGAACGAAAAATGAATGAAGCTGGATTTCACTAATAGCCACTATCCATCTTTGCTTAAAATGCTTGTGACTTAAAGCAATATCGAGGCAATCCGTACAGTATGCACACATGCCAACAAGAGACAGATCAAGTGCCGTCCTAAACCAACAACAATGGGAAGATTCAAGCAAACAATACCAAGAAATTAATTGAGTACATGAACCGATTGATGTTAGACCACCTTTGAAAACCTGGATGCACTGGACGGAAGTTTCGTCTTATAGTGGGACTCCTCAGCAGTGCGCTCTCGGGATCCGAACCCAGGGTCTTCAGTCTCGCGCGTGAACGCTTAACCTACTGGACCACTGAGCCGGCATCTAATGGTGTTAATGTCTAACCACAACCAATCCACGAAATTGTGTGACCATCTTCTATTGTACCGAGATAGACACCTGTTTCTACCCGACACGGATTAGCTCCACTGGTCTTCCACTGGACTTCTCACCAGAACTCCGAGAATTTTCTCACGAAGCTAGTCACTAGTGAGCACATGGTAATTATCAGTTTATTCGTGGATTGGTTGAGGTTAGACATTAACAACAGTAGTTTAAGCGCTCACGCACGAGACTGAAGGTCCTGGGTTCGGATTCTATTTGAACACAATACAATATCCTCGACAATTGTCTGGTAGGATAAAGAGATTCTATTATATGATATACCTTATACTGAATAGCTGAGTTTTCATATAAACTATAGATGGATTCAAATCTATTTGTATTGTACTAGATTGAATAATAATGAAATTATCAAAGTAGATAGATAGATAATTAAAATGTAACAAGATCCAATGAATATCGATTATAATCAACTCTTTATAGAAACTAGAATGATCTGTGAATTTCTACTCTAAAGTTTTAATGGAAGTTTATTCTTTGAGTTGGATGATTTAGTCGTGGAACTTTGATTATTCTTCTGAACGATATCATCAGCGCAAATTTCAGTTGTGTCAGTTTGAACTGATGATGTCTTTCAGAAGAATAATGAAAGCATCATAATCAAACCATCTATCTCAGAGAACAAAACTCTGTCAAAATCATCCACTTGAGTTATAAATCTTATCCATCATCTCATCATACTCCAAAGTGTATTCAATATCCTTAATGTATTAGTTTAATTGATGTTACCATTGTTACATGTATACGGAAGCAGTTTTTGTATAAAGTAGAATAAACATCACTACTAGAAAATGTAGCTGTCAACCTGATTTGTTATATAGAGACATGTGAAACAGAGGATGATCTCAGTTTATAGATTGATTCAGATCCATTTAATTGAAATAAACTGTGATGTACTTACTTACTTACGTCTGTTACCACCGATGGAGCATAGGCCGTCGATCAGCATTCGCCAACTTACTCCGTCCTGGGCCTGCCGTTCTAGTTCTATCAAAGACTTCATAACAGTCTTAAAATTCTTCTACACCTATTAATGTATAGAATTTCTCACCTCTATATCATTTCCAAAGTTAATCGATACTTTTCTTCACACTTGACTGATAATACATACTTTATTGAGTTGTTCTAGATCCATGAAATCAAGACGATTTCATATTCTCTGTCGATTACAAATGATTTTGTTGTGACGGCTTCCAAGAAATTTGACGTAGCCTTCAGTGTCTGAAAAGGAACCAAAATGATCCGATACGATTAGAATCTGACACCCTTTAAAATATCAACATGACTTTCTGTGATTGAACGATTGTATAAACTTCCTACTAGCGGATTGGGTTGGTTATGATGAAAAACTATAAATACACCTGTGATTCTGTACATTTGGTACACTTGATAAACGCCTCTCTTGCATCCTTCTGTCTTTTTGATTTGCGACTATAGGTTATACGAGGTCGAGTACTGATGTTGTTTAGTGTATTAGACGTAGTCAAATAGAGGACCTAACAGATTTGTCTTTGATTTATTACAATTGCAAATCATACCCCATTCTATTGCAATCTTTAAAATTATGCAGATAATCCTTATAAATGAAGATGGTTAGTGGCTAAGATTGGGATCCAGGGCGCACGTTTCGTTCTATTTGGGACTCGTCAACTGGATGTACCTGCATCTCAGAGTTGATGTGTACTCCGGTACTCGAACCCATTACCGTTGGTTTCAAACACCATTGCGTTACTCACTTAGTTACTGAGTACTGATAGCTATTTGCTTGTGCAATGGGCTGAAATTTAAATCTATTCGATATTGTTTGCTTGTATTTTCCCATTGTTGTTTAAGACTGCAACTGATCAGTCTCTTATTGGCATGTGTATCCTGAGCGGATTGCCTCGATATTGCCTTAAGTCCACAGCTAGCTACCATTAATCTTTGCTTATAACACTTATGACTTAAGTCAATATCGAGGCAAAACGTATTGCAACAAGAGACAGATCAATTACAGTCCTAATCATCGACAATTCTTTACACTTGTTCCCGGTTGCTATTCATTATTTTGACGTCTGTTTCCAAATCCCAATCCTGTGTATCCTTTCTTCTTTCTATTTTTCATTTCACTTAAAGATTTCAAGATAGCGCTTGCTTCGTGATACAGTTTAATGGTTTCTTAAATATATATTTTATACACCTCCATCGTCTTCTGGTAATTTCCTCATCAACTGGAAGCTAGTTCGTTCTCTCTCATAGTAGACTGTAGGTAAAGGAAAAGAATTAAGTATATAGTCAGCTAACTCATCCTATAGAAAACAACATTGCATAGAACATCTATGAAATCTTTAAATAAACCATATGATTACACTAGAGTAGTTAAGACAAACCTAATCACAATTGATTGATCACTGGATGGTGACCAATGTTATGCGTGTCTACTCCTTATTAGTACAGCTGAGTGACACTGGATTGAATCCGCTAGGGAGCACCATTTCCCTCAAGATTACAAGTACACTTTGTTGACGAGTGCTAAGTAACACCAAACCCGGATCCAGAATTTCCTGTCGACTACCTCCAACCATCATTTAAGATAAATCTATGTTACAGAATATACATCATTATAAGAAAATATATGACCTGAGAACATAAATATAATTAATTCATTTTGACAGTTTATAATGACTGATATCATTTATAAATAGATCATTTGATATTAGATAATAAGGTTAAAAGAAAATGAAACTATGGATATAGGTAGACACTTTACTAAATATATTGATGATCCACTTGTTGTGCTAATGAAGTATGACAACTTGAACCAATTCATATATCTATATGTACCTGGTTTCTATGTAGTAGCTGATTGACTGATTGATTGACTGATTGACACCTTACTTTAATTGAATATCATATAGACATAAAGTTAACAAATAGTAAGTAGTATGAATGTATATTCTCTAGAGAATAAATAAATATAATATTGAAACCCTAATAAATGAATTGAAATTAAATTAATTATGACACTTTAGATTACATTCAACAAAATTCTATCCATGTTTACAATATAGAAGAAATCTTAGGATGAACTATTCATTGTAGATATGTACAATCAAGTGAAATGAGATCATAAATAAGAATGGGTTTTGTGGAGATTGTAATAATTTCAATAGTTGAGATTATGGGTTAGTTGAAGCTAGATCATCATAGAAAACCTAGAAGTACTGGGTGACTGTTTCGTCCTATTGTGGGACTCCTCAGCAGTGCTCATTCATGATCTCGCCCCGTGAGATTTAAATCTAGGTCCTATCAGTTTCGCGTGCAAGCGCCTAAACACTAGACCACTGAGCTGGCATTTAATGGTGTTAATGTTTTTAACTTCAAACAATCCACGAAGTTGAGCGACATATCCACTATTTTCTTCAGAGAGTTACTATCTCACAACAGACCTGGTTGAACTCCACTGGTCACTGCTTCTCACTAGAACTCTAGGATATGCATTTTGAAGCCAGTCACCAGTTAGCATATGTTTATTAGTATCAGAAGGTGGTTTTGTGGAGATTGTAGTACTTTCAATAGTTGAGGTCATGACAGATCCTGGGTTCAAATATCGCAAGGCTGGATAGTGGATAAACACTACTGAAGAGTCCCAAAGTAGGATGAAAAGACTATCCAGTGCTTCCAGTTTATCCATGGTGGCCTAGCTTCAATTGACTCATAATCTCAACTATTGATGTTCTTTAGAATTTTGATTTCATATTCTGATGAACAAGTAAGTTGTAAATTCATATGGTATTGTTTACTTGTATCCCCTTCATTGTTGTTGGTTTAGGGCTGCAATTGATCAGTCTCTTATTGGAATATGTGCACCTTATGCGGATTGCCTTGATATTGCCTTCGGTCATAAGCTTTATAAGAAAAGATGGACAGTGACCAGTAGTGGAATGCAGGATGCGCTTCTCGTCCTATTCGAGACTCGTCAGATGGATGTACCTGTATCTCAGAGTTGATGTTCACTCCGCGTGTCAAACTGGCACCGTTCACTTTAAACGCCATCTCGTTATCAACTTATTGACTGATTCCTGATAGTCGCTAGCTTGTGCAATAGGGTGAAGTTTAAATTCACTTGATAATGTTTACCTGTATCTTCCCATTGTTATTGGTTTAAGACAGCAAATGAACAGTTTCTTGTTGACATTCTTGTGCATTCTATGAGAATTGCTTTCAGTTACAAGCTTTATAAGCATAGTTGAATGATGTCTTGGAGTGAACATCAATTCTTGGATACAGATAGTTCTAGCTGATGAGTCCGAATTATGACAAAACGCACGTCCTGAATTGCACTATTAGCCACTATCTAACTTTGTTTAGAATTTCAAGTTGTATTCAAACTATACAAAGATCCAAAGTAATAAACATAAAGTTGATAAATGAAAGATTAAAACATTTCTACTACACCGAAGAATAAGACTTTAGCGGAAAATAGTTCAGAAACAATAAATGGATCCTTAGAAGGATTTCAAATGTGACTGTTGAGCAACATTCATACATGTTAGAAATAACTCGTTGTTAGTTGAAAAATCCTTTGAAATCTACAAAAATCTAGAAATAGTTGAATTCACGAATCAATCTAAGTTAAACCATCATTGAAAATGTGAAACCACTGAAAGGTTGTTTCGTCCTCATATTAACTCCTCAGCAGTTTGCATCCATGACCACTCACGTGGAACTCGAACCTAGGACACTCGGTCTCCAATCTGTTTGCTCAAATATTAAATTTATAATCAATTTAAAGTCTATTCAAGAAGTGTCATGTTTGAAGATCATTCATAAAACGATGTATACTTGTTTGTTACATTTACATTATTTCAGACTCTCATATTCGAATGATTCAAGAATCGAAGATTTTGTATTGAATTTGTCAATAATTTTACATAACAAAAACACTTGATTCAACCACTTCACATTTAGATAAACATTATGTGGAGCCATTCAAGTGAAACCATAATTCAACATCCCCTTATAACCTTATGCCTGTTACCCCTGTGGTGTAGGTTACTTATATCCACACAAGTAGTATATGATGGTGGTCAGGCATAGAATGTATTTCAGTAGAAGGTTGATGAGAAAAGAACGGAAACGAAACGCAATTGGTATGAAAATGCATGAACAGTGAAACCTGAGACAATGGATTGATGTTTGCAACAGGAACAGTCAAGTTTGATATGATGGATTGATATTTTGCAAATTAACAATTTAATATATGGTTCTTAGATTTTATTGAGATGCTCTGTTATTATGTGCTCAAATATACTCGATTTTCTCCACCCGTGTTCTGTTCACTACACCCCCCAATCGATCATGGGTCGCCGACCAGCATTCTCCAAATCACTCTATCCCGGGGCCTTTCTTTCTAATTCTATCCAATTCTTTTCATATATACCTACATTTCTTGGCGTAATGTGTTCTTTGGTCTTCCATTTCACTTTTAACCTTGAGGATTCCAAACGAGGGATTGCCTTGTGACGTAAAAACAATGTCGATGGAATAAATGATCATATATACAGGAAGAACATGAAGATTAAGAGAATGAAAGAACAATTCCTTCAGGTATACTAATCTAGGTAAATGAAAAAAGAAGGAAGATTTTCCTTCAAATACAGTTGTTATAATCTTCTAATCATCAAACAGTAGCTGAATGCGGTCGGAAAATAATGTACAAATACTTTCCATTAAATGGTTGATAATATACCCAACACATTATCAATTTTATAGTTAAAATCGTGAGTTAATTAAAGCTGAACTACCATGGAGAACCTGAAAGCATTGGACGGCTGTTTCGTCCTATTATGGAACTCCTCAGCAGTGCGCATCTACATTATCAATTACTTGATAAACTTGATTTATGAATAACAGTGGAATTCATGACTCACTTCCCATCCTATATGGAACTTTTTATCGCGATAGTATTTGAAAATATTTTATTTCTTTGAAAAGAAAATTACTTTCTTAGACACATATCATGATTGCAAATTCAAATGAGCAAACACTGGTGATTGATTAGGGAATTATAGACCGAAAGTAGCTCCTTTTAAGAACTCTGTAGTGACCGAGGACACTAGTAAGGACAACCAAATGTATTTTAACACAATATTATAGAATCTTTTGATAAAACCTTAGATACAAGCACTAATACATCATTTGCAAAATATATATCGATTGCCTTAAACTTTATTTTTCTTTTGTTTCCATATCAATCACTCTCTATTCTCATTCTCTTTTCTTCGATATTGTTAACCTTCTACCGACAGGTATTCTACTATCGATGAATGATACGTACTATTTATATCTGTCGATATCAGTAGTAGACATCATAACTATGATTAATCTCTTATGAATAAATGTATATTCTACGCCATCATTCTTACTGATTCACAAATGTTCTTGGCATGTTTCGATGATTATGGTAATAATAACCAGTCATCATTGATCATCCAAAGTATTCATCATTTCGGATATCAGCTAATTTTCTATCAGTCAAGATACATGGAGTTTGAACTAAGGCCTTTTTATTAACTTACGTAATAGATAAATGTTATTCAAACAGTAACCATTCGTCTATTTCATTGTATTATGATGGTTACTACCATATATGTATAAACATGTACTTTTGATCACACGACAGCCTATGCACATCTCTGTCGCTTTTTCCCATGTATATATGTACTTGCTATGTTTAAAGTGATTACGAGTTCAGTTAGTCTGCGAACAGAGCAAAAACTTTGTGACTAAATACCAATAAGTTAGCTATTCTGATGTTTCCCAGCCCTGATAACTAGAGAGAGATGTCCAAGATGAAAATGTGGGAATATATTCCACAAACAGTCAAAATCATTAGCAATAACAACAGGCACAAATCAAACATATATATAAAGCATAAAATTGTCCTTGGGAAGTGTTACAAAATAGTATACAAATCAATAGCACTTAAGATTCTTCCAAATTGGAAATACAACATAAAGATGAAACTGAGCGCTTTTCGAATGAAAACAAAAAATTCAAAATTTTAAAATAAAATTACAAAAATAAGATAGTTACCAAGGGAATTCTTGGGGGGGGATCTAATATCTCCAACAGTACTTAAATCCTATTATTCGATTTTAACTTACCTAACTGTGTCTTACCCAATTGTATCACAAGACAAGCCCTCACATCAAATCCTCAAGGCCGAAGGAAGAGTAAAAGACCAAAGAACAACATATTACGCCGAGAAATGGAGATAAACATAAGAAAAATGAACAAGAAATAGATGAAACTAGAAAAGAAACCCCAAGACAGAGTGAGTTGGAGAATACTGGTCGGCGATCTATGCTCCATTAAAAGTAACAGGTATAAGTAAGTAACTTTGTCTTGATTCAATCTAACCATAACTCCATTTCTGTGCTTCGAATTCCCTTAATGTGTTTATAACTTTGTTATCTGTCCTATCGACTAATAAACTATAGTTGCCACTTCCCAATTTCAAACATCATTGAAAGGTATATTCTGATGGTTAACTAGATGATTGATTAATAAAGCTAAACTACTATCATCATTTCTATTTTGCTAATATAGTCTATATATTGTGTTATTACAATGTACAATAAATTATGTAATAAAATGTCATTAATCTTTTTTTCTAAAAAAAAATGAACATAATTATCAAATTTTATTACTAAATTATCATACTGTCATAAAAATTACATTCAGTAGTATGAATATACCTTATATAACCCTATGTGCGTGTGTGTGTGTGTGCGTGTGCATGTGTGTGCGTGTGTGTGTGTGTGTGCGCACGCCTCAAGATTCCATGCATGGAAACAAGAATATTTAAGATTTGGGATTTCACATAGATACAAACAACAAAAAAAAAACAAAGAATCGATCGTAAAATTGTTTGTTTGTTTGTTTGTTTGTTTGCTTGTTTTATTACCATAATCATTGAGTTATTGTTTAATTTCATATTTATCCTTACTTATCTTATACTTTGAGTTGTTATATTGTAACAATATATGTAATTTGTTTTGTTACCATTACAGTTTCTAACTTACTTTCTTGGTGAACATTTGAAAGAAACTTTAGGATAATTTATTGTTTTCTTTTACAAAATGGTGTCGCCAATATAGGATGTTCTTCATTAAACATATACATATATACATTTTGTATATCAGAAAGGGGTTTTTCTAGATATTATAGTAATTTTAATAGGTGAGATCATGAATCAATTGAAGCTAGATCATCATGGAAAATGTGGAAGCACTAGATGACGGTTTCCTTCTGTTGTGGGACTCCTCAGCAATGCTTATTTACGTTCTCGCCTCGTGAGATCCTAACCCAGGACTTATTAATCTCGTGCACATATGCTTAATCTCTAGATCATTCAGTTGGCAGCTAACTGTGACAATGTCTAACTTACGTCACTTAAGTTGATCTGAATTGAGTAGTATAGAATGGGAACAAATGTAAAATTGAAATATAAAGGTGAAATTAATAAATTAGATGAAAAAAAAAACAATTTTGTTTTCATAATTTGAAAATGTTCTCTATGGAATATTTACTCCCTTCATTCAGATGTCTAAGATAGACAATCGTCTCAAATTCAGTTCATTTACAATCAATCGAAGACATTCATAACACTAGAGATAAATGATCATCTTGATAGTGTAATAGTTTGAAGTCTTCAAATAAATTTTCTTTGATAGTTCTTGAATTCCTTGAGAGTATTTACCAGGTATCATTAAAAAGCCATAGTAACTTGGTTAACTGTTGTTTTCTTTTTACTGGATACAGATTTACATTATGATACATTATTAAGAAACATCTCAAGCCTTAGACAATCTTCTAATGTTTACGGTCTCCCAAGATTCCATACATAGAACCAAGCACAATTGAGATTCAAGATAACAGAACGGCCCCGAAGTGCCCTGCTTCGTCCGAGGGTGAGGAAAGTCAGCTCTCTCTCTCTCTCTCCAAATACTGTCACATAACCACGCGTAAACAACCACTACCAAAGAAGCCCTACTCACAGCGTGCCCGTGGTTGCAGGGGTGTTGTTTACGAAATTAAAAAGACGAATGTCTGACACTTTAACTGGGTTGGCAGACACGAAGGGTTCACCTAAAGGAGTTGGAAAATCCAGATTCCAAACCAATGATACACATGAGCTACAGGATCCTCAGGAAACAAATGGCGTATGAACCAATTATTGGTCACCGGGTATTATGGGACTGCACCTCTTTACGTTGCTCCACTGCCTTGTGAATCAGACCTTCAGGTGAAAGGCTTGAGGCGTGATCCCTAGGAAAACCATCTTGTTCGATCTGGGCACACAGTTAATATCACAGCCCTCACACATATCAAATGATTTATATGTCGCATGTATATTTGGTGCCTCCCTGTACCAATGTTTATTTGTTTAAATATATATATATATGTATTATTAAATCAAATAATTATATTGTTTATATTAGTTAGTGGGCGAACACTTCTAAACAATTCATCTGTTGTTTATTTCATATTCAATGTACAATGAAACTATTGTTTTTCCTGTCTATTATTCTTTGAAATCACTAATCTTCCATATTCATTGATGGATTAATATTATTAGTTGAATTATAAGCAAACATGGATAGTGTCTAATAGTGGAGTCCAATTTCATGCGCGTCTCGTCTCATTCAGGACTCGTCAGCTAGATGTATCTAAATCTCTTTGATGTTCACTCTCGGACTCGAACCCAATAACGATCGCTTCAAACGCCATCGCGTTATCCAACTATCAACTAAATCCTATTAGTCACTTGATTATGCAATGTGGTGAAGTTAAAATTTATGTTGTATTGTTCATTAGAATCTTCCGATTATTGTTTAGCACAGCAATTGACCAGTCTATTATTGACGTATGTGCATATTGTATGGATTAAATCGATATTGCTTTAAGTTACAAGGATTTTAAGCAAAGATGGATGATAGTTAGCAGTGAAATTCAGTTTGATGCACATTTAATCCCATTCGGAGCTTGTCAGCTGGATGTACCTAAATCTCTGAGTTGATGTTCAGTCTGGGACTCTATCACAGTATCGTTCGTTACAAATATGATTAAGTTATCCACTTAGTTATGGAGTCTGTGTTTATAATGCTTGTAAATTAAGGCAATATTGAAACAATCCGTACAATATGCACTTATGCCAAAAAGAGATTCATCAATTACAATCGACTTAATCTGGAAGTTAGAATTAAGGCAATGATCAAATTCTCACTAAGTGGTTTAGAAATTATCATGTTTATCATGAAATTTGAAGATCATCAATTTGATTTGTTATCTTGAATAGTCACAAACAATTGGATTTATTTATTGATTTATTTGTTTATTTGACCACATAAATATTGGTACAAATGGGTACCGAATACATAATCTCTATACAAGTCACTTGATTTGTGTAAGGACTGCGATACTAACTGGGTGCCCAGATCGAACAAGATGGTTTTCTTAGGGATCACGCCTCAAGCCTTTCACCTGAAGGTCTGATTCACAAGGCAGTGGAGCAACGTAAAGAGGTGCAGTCCAATGATAGCTGGTGACCAATAATTGGTTCATACGCCATTTGTTTCCTGAGGATCCTGTAGCTCATGTGTATCACTGGTTTGGAATTCGGATTTTCCAACTCCCTTAGGTGAACCCTTCATGTCTGCCAACCCAGTTAAAGTGTCGGACATTCGTCTTTTTAATTTCGTAAACAACACCCCTGCGAGCATTTGTAGAGGAAGTGGTGACTTTCTCCACCCTCGGTCGAAGCGGGGCATTTGAGGACTATTTTAAGAAGTAATTATATGTACATTGTTTATTGCTTACGTGTTTATTATTGATTTAAATGAATATCTGGTAAGATATGACATTGAAGTGTTGTTCACTTATTGTGAAACAATTAAGTAAGCAATCTTGAAATTAGGTATAGTCCAAAAAACAAATATGATATATTGTTTTGATGAAGTTGTAGATCTTCTTCAACTGAGAAGATTGGAACTTTGATTATGTATACTCAACCAAACTATAAAATCAACTCCTGAAATCACTGACTTTTGGTTTGAGTTATATTGATACTTTAAGATCACCTGGTTAGAATCCGCCTGATAACGATGTTCAACGGTTGGAAATCGTCCACAAAGGTTCATATGTGGTCATTATTTGTGTTGTGTGAGAGAGAACGATTGTGATTAGTTGTCTGCTTAGCCAGACATGTAGACAGTCTGACAGATGTCAGATAAGTTATATATTCCCTTACCCTTATTATTGGGACTCACTCACTCACTCTTATATACATCTTTATTGATTGTTGTGGATTGTGTCGGGATTTTGAGTGTGAAATATATTACGTTCTGGTCAGGCTGATTACGTGTTCTTGATCTGAATTGTGTTGAAGTCCTGTAGGATAGACACTGGGAGGGATCTAGTGTAGATAATCGTTAAGCGTTACAACGTCAGATAAAGTAATACCGAGCGTTATAACAATCAACGACGGGACGTTATAACAATTTGTCTTGACTTAGTTTTCTCTTACATGCTTGTTTTTTTTCTATTTTCTCACAACATATTCTTAATAGTTATTTCTTCTAAATATCATTGTTACTATGGTTAGTTAGATTCCTTTGATATTCGATATTCTTATTTAATCTCATCATTGTTTTGAAGCTAAGTAAGTTGAGTTGATTTACATACTTCTCAGGTTCTAAGTTCAATAACCCAATCAAACGTCGTAAAGCATTACTTTCATGTTACTTCCAACTGTGTTTATTAATTTACGTGTACCCCTCAAAGTAGCTACATTGACCGAACAGAAAGAAGGGTATATCTTAGTTTTTTAAACATGTTCCAACATGTTCTAATTTAATAGTTGAGTTCATGAGTCAACTAATGCTAAACCATCATGGAAAACCTGGCCGTTTTGTCCTAGTATGGATTGAATGAAGTTAGACATTGACACCATTAGAAACTATCTCAGTCGTTAAGTGTTCGAGCGAGACCGAAGGTCTTGGGTTCGAATCCCACGTGGCGAGATCGTGGATGCGTACTTCTGAAGAGTCTTGTACTAGGAGGAAACGGCCATCCAGTGCTTCCAGGTTTTACATGATGTTCTGGCTTTAATGATCTCTTGAAAACTCAACATAAATTAACGATGGATGTAAACTCCTGTCATGGATTCTATTGAAATCTTTGATTTAAATATACTAGTTCAGCCAAATATTTGAAAGACTAATATGTTAATAGCCTCAAATAACTTTTGAACAAACATTGGAGCAAGCACGATTACTAACTAATGACCAGATTCGTGATAGATTTTTCTAGGTTCCAGTGGATAACTGATGTACCCGGACTAATTAAACTGTGGTTGTTTGATAAGAAGTAGACCTTACTCGATCAGCCAATTAATGGATGATACACATAACTTTGAATTATGTAACAGTGACTTATGATATCTTTGTTAGTACAGTCAATACTTGACTATATTCTCAATCAGTTATTCATTAAGTTTCATATATTTTGGATCACCCAAGCTAAGTGTTTTTATTCTTACTCATTTAGTCAAATTATGTGATCGGATCCATAATCATATTTAGAGTCAACTGATTTGACTGTAAGAGGACCATTGAAGTCGTAGATTCTTAACAATGGATCAGATAATGGTTTAGTTGCTAAACACTATTATACTCTCCATCATATGTATCAGGTTATATGTTCCGTTTTTTTGAATATATATGGTGTACATAAGTCGTTGATGTTAAGAAGTTATGCATTTGATCAGTCGTTAATAGCATGAGCGTATACAGTGAAGATTACTTCAGTAACGAGAAAATACATATCTTTGTAAAACATTTCAGTATCACCCATGGTTTCCAGAATGTTTCCCCAATTGATAACAATCATCAGTATGAGTAATCGATCAATGTTAAAGCACCACTGAAAACCTGGAAACACTGGACGAAGGTTTCATCCCATTATGAGATTCCTCAGCAGTGTGCATTCACAACCCCATACTCGATACTCGAACTCAAGACTCTTGGTCTCGCGCACGAACGTTTAATCTCCAAACCACTGAGCTGCTATCTAACGATGTTAATCTTTAACTTCAACTAATCCACAAAATTGTGTGACCACCTTCTATTGTTTATTTATAATTAATACAAATTAGTTCTACTGGTTGCAGCTTCTCACTAGAACTCCAAGAATTCCTTTACGAGTCTAGTCAATAATGAGCATATGGTTGTAGTTAGACATTAACATCGGCTCAATGTTCTAATGGTTAAGCATTCGCGTATGAAACCAAAAATTCTGGGTTTGGATCTCGCATGTAGGATCATGATAACCATCAGTTAGTCATGAATAACAAATCACCTTAAATACACAAAACTTGATTGAGATCAATTATTCTCACAATCAAAGTAATTACAATGAACCAATAATAATAATAATAATAATAATAATAATAATAATAATAATAATCAGCAATGTTTTTCCCTATTAAGATTAGACCATTCACATTAATAATTAAATGCCTGTTATTGCATGCATTTATTATTATTATTATTATTATTATTATTATTATTATTATTATTATTATTTGTGGGCAGATCACTTTCTCATTATTTTCAATAGTCAACATTGTATCATATTGTTGTCATGGTAATTGTTATGATAAATCATTCTCTCCGCCCCTTTCTGATGAGGTGGGGGGTGGGTGGTAGGTAGGAAGGAAGGAACAAGTCGAATAATAATAATAATAAGTAATTATATTCTTTTGTTATATACTACTTTTGTTTACATAAGTAAATGATACATTTGATTTACATAATCATTATTTCTATTATTTTTCCTTTAAAAAAAAGGTTGTTTGTTTTTTCTTGTTTTTCAGGTTTTCTATTTCACTTTTGTTTTTTTTTTTACTTTTTTTTGTTGTTTCTATGATGATTTTCATGATTCTATTAAAGTTGTTCTTTCCTTTTTTGTATTTTTCAAAGCTTATTGGGTAACAACAACAAAAGAACGTGTCAATGAATTTATTAGTAGTATATACATTTAAAGAAGAAATATAAATGATATATATATATATCATTTATTTATGTCCTAAAGTTGATCATTTATTCATTTTAGATGAGTTTTTCTGAATATTATGGTCATTTCAATGATTCAGATCATGAGTCAATTGAAGCTAGACCATCATGGAAAACCTGAAAGAATTGGATAGCCGTTTCATCCTATTGTGGAACTTTTCAGCTGTGCATATGCACGATCCCGCCCCCCCCCGCGAGATTCAAACCCAGGACTTATCAGTCTTTATTGTTTTTAACCATTAAAACAATAGTTTTGTTTCAATTAGGTTTATTTTTATTGAAGAAATAAGTTGATAGAAATTATCTAATATCTCTATGATATTTATAATTGATTAATCACTGAGTAGTGATTATTGTCATGTATGTCAGGTCTTTCTTAATGAAGATCAAATCCTATCGATCAAGTTGCAATATGGCCACTAGTCTAGGTGATTTGACATTGCTTGTACTATGTTGAGATAAGATGGTGATTGGATGGAGGGAACAGAAAATTCTGGACACAGGTTACGTGCTACTTGGCATTGGTCAACAAGGCATACCTGTAATGTTGAGTGATCACTTTATAAGAATGAGAATAATTTACTGTTTTCATAAGTAACTTGTAACTTTATATTGGTAATTAATGAAGAAACCATGATAGTAACAAGATCAGTTAATTTTTATTTGAATGTCAAGTGTGTGAAAGTTAGTGTGTGTGATGATAGAAAGTGACATGATATTGATCACCACCCAGTGATCAATCAATCGTAAATACATCCCAGTCCTACAGTAGGTTACTCGCAGACCGGATAGCTCAGTAGTAACGTTTCTGATTGTGAAGCTGGATGACACCGGGATCGAATCCGTCAGAATGCATCAATTCCCTCAAGATTACAAGTACACCTTGCTGACAAGTGCCAAGTAGCACGAAACCTAGATTCAAGGTTTCCTGTTGACTACCTCCAAACACCATCTTATCTTCGTGATATACATTATGAACTGATATTATTTAGATTGCTATTGAGAACTAGAAAGTATTGAATAGCTATTTCGTTCTGATATAAAACTCCTTAACAATGAGCATCTACGGCCTCACTGGGGCTTGGACTTGGGACCTACGGTTCCATCATAAATATCTATAGACTACTTAACAGTGGTATACATGCCTAACGTCATTCATTTTGGAACATTGTGTGATCTTCTTGAATTATCCCATTCCTAATGTGTTTGAACTTCAGTAGCCATGGCTTCACAATGAAGAGTGTTGTACTAAGTCAAAACAACGGCACAATGATCCCTGATTATGTTGGTAGTCTAACACCAATCAATGATGTAAACGGTTGTAGTGTCGCTTGTTTTGTCAAGTCCACATAGGCCATTCTAGCTTTAAGACAAGCCAATTTATTAATTCTTTTTGAGTGACATTTTAACCTTGTTAATTATTCACTTATTAATCCTGACTGTTTTTATATGAACATGTGTGCGTGTATTGCTTACCCTATTCATCACATGTTTGTAACTTAGTTTGTTCGACTACAACTATCGATTCAAATCTACTTAAATCGAATTGGCTCATATGCCTTCTCTTTCTCTTTCTTCTCTTCTCTTCCTTCGCTACGTCTCCTTGATTGTCTGTTCTGATCAACGATCCTATAAAATATACGTATTGAGAACTTCATTCACGTATTTGACTCATTTTAATTCCATTATTCACTACTGCGATGTAAGTCGATGAATATACGACGGTAGCTAAGATGTATATTTCGATAGGTATCACTAAACGATCTATTTGGAATAACATCATACCATAAAATAAGTATTGACAATTGTCAAGGATCAGGCCAAAAAGTGACTGTGATTGTGAGAGATTGTAACTAATAAACTGGGAATAAATTAAGAATAGTAAAGCATATGGTAATAGTCACAGACTAAATGGAAGCTTATAATGAAAGGAATATGAATATACATATAATAGAGTTACCTGATAGTTATATAATAAGAATATATATAATAATAGTTTATAAATAGATCCTACCGGTAGATCCGATGGAGCTGGTCTATTCAAGAACTCCTCGAAGTGTTCCACCAATCTGTACCTTTATTTTTTAAATCTCGATGATTGTCTTGCCTTCTTTGTTCTTATTCGTCCTCTCTGATTTACTTTATTTCCTTACCAGCTTTTTCATTGTGTCATATAGTTGTCTGATATTTCGTTATGTTGAAGCTTCTAACACTGTCATTGCTGGATCTTTCACATATTTCTGCCTGTCAACTCGAATGAACTTCTTCATATACCTGTTTGCTTCTGTGTATTCAGCTTGCTCCTTGACTTTCTCTGTTCTTGTCCGACTGTTGTTAATTACTGTCTTCTTGTCCTTGATCTCTTGAATCTTGTCTAGGGTTTCGATGGAGATTCATTCATTATGATGATGCTTCTTGTTGCCCAGCACCTCTTAACACGTTTAAGTTAAAGCTTCTTGCATGCTCTTTCATCATCATCATCATCATCATCATCATCATCATCATCATCATCATCATCATCATCATCATCATCATCACCATCATCATCAGCATCATCATTACTATTATCAATTATCAAACCCTATTCAATTATAGTTGAAATGTTAACATTATGAATTAGTATGATATTTGTTTCTGTTAAATGTTATCATTGATATCATCGGTGTCAGTTTCATAGGTCAATATTATATATTCATAATCAGATTCATTTACTTATAACACTTAATCATGCCCTAGAATTCTAAAAAATATCAGAAGAATAATCTTTAATAAACCATTAAGATTCATTAATGTAAGACAATTTTAAGTTCTAGTCATTATAAAATGATCACATTTGAAGTACCACTGAAGACCAAATTGTACTATACAGTTACACAGTCAAAGAAATTTATGGTAGAATAAAACAACTGTATAGTACTCTTTAATTTAAAACAATACTTTAATCAATATTAGTTCGTGACAAGTATAACTTATAAATTAAACTAATCCCTCCTCCTCCTCCTCCTCCTGCTCCCCCCACCCTCACTCGTCCACATAACCCCCCTCCTCCTCCTCCTCCTGCTCCCCCCACCCTCACTCGTCCACATAACCTCCCCTCCTTTCAACTAAAGTATATAACAGTTATGTGATATATACAGATATATTTTGATGAATTTAGGTCAATACAGAAATTTACCCCAAGTTGACATAGAAATAACACATTCTATAAAAGAGAAAAAAAAAGAAGATAATCAAGATTTGCTTAATTTTAATAAAAATCTTTTTAACCTCTTTCAAAACAAAAACCTAATTTCTAAGGGCATAAAAACGATACAACTAATGGAAATGGTTAATCAAATTGACAATGTGATGGATAAAAAAAAAAAATGATCCATTGAAATTAGGTCAATATTTATCGTCTTCTTCTTCTTCCCCCACCTCCTCCTCCTCCTCCTCCTCCTCCTCCTCCTCCTGCTCTACTTCTACTTCTTCTTCGTCTCCTACGTCTTCTTCTTCTTCTTCTTCTGCTTTATGATGATAAGATAATTCATGTTTAGACTAATCTGTAAAATGGTTGTTGAAGGCCAATGACTTTCTTCAAGTTGAGACAACTTTTGTTTCTTTTTTTATTCGATTATAACTATGTTTAAAGAAATATTTATACTGTGAATGGTTATTTTTTATATATGTGAAATTGTGATGTATGCTATTAATGTTGACAGATATAAGTAGTATGTATGATCAATTGAAAGTAAAATGTTTGGAGGTAGAAGATTAAAAAGATCGACGAAAAAAGAATGAGGACAAAGAATGATTGATGTAGAAATGAACGAACAATAAAGTCTGAGACGATTGATTAAAATTTTATAACTGGCTATCAGAAATCAGTAGCTGAGTGAATAACGCAATGGCGTTTGAAGCGAACGGTACTGGGTTCGAGTCCCAGAGTGAACATCAACTGTGAAATAAAGGTACATCCAGTTGACGAGTTCCAAATGGGACGAAACGCGCATCAAACTGGATTCCACTGGATCCTACTTTTGGTCTATTGTACTTGTCGAAGCTATGTAGATTACCTCATTCCAATTTACTGTAAGCCAATGTTAATATACGTTATCATAAATATCTATAACACAGTTTCCTTACTTACACAAGGTTTATTCCGTAAATCTTTCAGTCTCATAAAAATTGATTCTTAGTTTAAGGCTGATAAACAGTTACTAGAGTATTACACTTTTTCAAAGATGAAAAACATTTCCTAATATTATTGATTAAGATCATGAATCGATCAATGTTAGACACCACCATTATTATTTGGGGGATGTAAAAACCTTTACATATATCTGAGCAGCATCATTGATGAATACAGTGGATCTGGTGCAGATGTGAAGGTGCTGATCGATAAAGCAAGTGCAGCATATCTACAATTGAAGAAAATCTGGAACTCAAAACAACTGTCTGTCAAACAACACCAACGTCACAATTTTTAATACAAATATCAAGACAGTTCTACTGTATGTGGCGGGAACTTGGAGAACTACCAAAGTCATCATTCAGAACATATATGTGTTTGTTAACAGTTGTCTACTCAAAACACTACGGATCCGTTGGTCAGATACTATCAGCAACAACCTATTGTGGGAAAGAACAAACCATATCCCAGTGAAGGAGAAAATCAGCAAGAACAGCTGGAAGTGGATAGGACAAACATTGAGGAAAGCACCCAACTGTGTCACAAGGTAAGCCCTCAATTCGAATGTTCAAGGTCATAGGAAAAGAGGAAGACCAAACAACACATTACGCCGAGAATCGGAGATAGATATGAGAAGAATGAAGAACATTTGGATAGAACTAGAAATAAAGATCGAGGACAAAGTTGGTTGAAGAACGCTGTTCAGCGGCCTATGCTTCATTGGGAGTAACAGGCGTAAGTAAGTAAGTAAGTAAGTAAGTAAGTAAGTAAATTTCAGATTTCTAACACTTCAATGTCCAACAGATTTACATCATATCTAAACACAAACCATAGGGACAGCTTAGAAAATTTGAAAGAATTTCATTAGCACTAAAGTTTAAACAAAGATAACATTAGTTATTACTAAGTGACTGTGTAAATATATCAGTTCTACACAATTTCAGTCGTGTCACAATTATCTCCATGAGAATTCCTTTAGTCAAAAGAATGGTTAGTAATATGAATAGAAGATACCCATTCTAAATTGAGAATTGATAAAATTTATACATATGTACAATTAGACGATAAACTAGTGGTGTAATGGTCAATCAGTTGTTGTAATCATTGTATATCCTGACTTCAATCTATGTCAGAGCCGTGGACGTACATTCTGAAAGAGCTCTATATACTCAGTTAGTCAGTAATAACGTAGAACTTCGTACGTACGAACATCAGTTCGAGTTGTCATGCCACATTAGCATAGAGATGTAGTTGTCGATTCAAATCCCATAGTGGTAGAGAAAGTAAGAGTATAAGTAATAATCGGAAAGATTAGAGTTTGAAGATATTATTCAAGCAGTATAATCGAGTGAAATAAAATTGGAAAGAGAAAAAAAGAAGGGACATGAAGAATTCAGAAGATTAGAATTCGGGAGAACACAAATAGTGGATGAACCTGTGCCATCGCAAACGATATTGAGCCATGTCATTCAAGGTATCTAACCATCGGTTGCTATCGTCTCGCGGACCCCAACCAGGTAGTCTACACCTACCAACATGGCTCAGTCCACTTGTCAGTGACTTCATGGATTTGTGTCATGTTTTGGTCTGGCCGCCTCTAGCTTTCTTCCAACCTACTCCTACACCATAAAACATCGCACGTCGGGGCATTCGGTGGTCGGGCATAAGTAACACATGTCCCAGCCATCTCAACTGATGAAGTTTCATTACTTCATCAATTAATTTGCCATCCTTACCTAGTACCTGTTTCCTAACAACTGAGTTATTTACTCGGTGGTCTCAAGATGTACGAGCAATGTTTCGAAGACATCTATGATCGAATACTGGTAACCTACGAATATCCTCTACTCTTACTGGTCATGTTTCACAGCTATAAAGTAGGACGGAACGAACTGCTGCGCAATAAACCCTTCCTTTTTTTGGTAGACGGATATCTCGCCTACGCCACAAATGACGCAAGTTGGCAAAAGCTAGTCGAGTCTTCTGTATCCTTGCTGAGATTTCGTCACACACCAGACCACAAGGACTGATGAGACTTCCAATATAATTGGAGCAGTCGACACGCTCGACTACTTCACTCCCTATTATTAGTTCGGGTGTCGATGCTCCCTGATTACCAAAGATACAACTAAGATCAATCTAAGACGTATATTACCTACAAGTTGAAAAAAAAAGAATCTCTGGCAAACTATCTCATCTAAACTTTTCACACAATGAAGTACCAGACTTATTATCGATAGAAAATCATTAAAATTTGTTTTTCAATGTGTTTTTTATCACTTTTCCAATCACTTTTATTGGGAAAAAATCGATATCGAATCATAGTGATAAGTTTTTCTTGATTGTAGTTAATAGATTTTTTTAAAGTAAAATGTGTTTTATCGTTTACAAAATCTTTATTAACCAATTCATATAACAGTTATAGTGAGATCAAGTTAAGTGACCATGGTAAATGTTAACATTTTTATGACGCCAACTTGCTTAAATTAACAACCAATGAATGTCAGACTACCATTGAAAATATGGAAGCACTGGACTGCGGTTTCGTCTTAGTATGGGAATCGTCAGCAGGTCACACCTACTATTTCGCATGTACGACTCGTACTCAGAACCTTCGATCTATCTAGAGTGAGAAAACTTAACCTCTAGATGATTGATCCGATATTCCGTGGTGTTAGTTTCTAACTTTAACCAATCCATACTAGGACGAAATGGTCGTCCAGTGCTTCTAGTTTTTTAATGGTGGTCTAACATTCATCGATTCATGATCTCAGTCAAAAAACTTAAAAATAATATAATGTACCCTTGTAGGCTAGGGTAATTTTGCATTGGTTTATAAGAGTACTGGACACTACCCAGACATTCTCGTGACAACCCAAACAGCCAGACATCATCCCAGCTTAAATTTTATAACCCAAACAGTACAGATCAATTCCGCTTCACAGAAGAACCAGACACCATATATACTTTGACGCTACAATCTGAATAGTACAGCTCAATCCTGTGGTGCAACCGCACAGGTACCTCATCACCCTAGTGAACCATTCATACCATTCATATACACATTTACATTACATGTATAAGTATTCCGATTATTGATGGCGTAAATCAATTACACAAAGCATGAACAGGCCAAAGTTGATCTATTCCATAACTTCACATTGATAATTTAACATTAAGCTGAATTTTAAGAGAGAGCATACTTTATACAAACGATACTGTAATACATAGTAAATTGTATATATGTACCTACCTATGTATGATATTGAAATCACACTGAATGTTTGTCTGGTGTTTGTTTGAATATGTTTTATACATCATCATTTCCCCACTGATAATAGTGGAAACATTTTTCTGATCCACTATAATTGTTCTAAGGTATAGATATCAATGTATTCTTAACAATTTTTCTTAATAAGCATTAAGATGTATGTAATTGTTAAATCTAGCCTTAGGCAATAAAAATTCTTTTCTAAATTGTTAATGCCTTAGTCCTATTGTTAGTTACATCGTCAATCAATATTAAATTCATATCATACTCTGAAAACTATAAGTAAAGAATTTTGTAAGTTAGCAGTGAAATTCAGTTTCACATGGGTTTCGTTCTATTTGGGACTCATCAACTCGATGTATCTGGATTTCAGATTTGATATTCACTTCTGAACTGAAACCTAGTACCGTTTGATTTAAAGGATATCAAGTTATTCAATTAGTTACTGGGTTTTGATAACCACTTGCTTGTGCAATGGGGTGAATTGAAATTCACTTGGTATTGTTTGGCTTGTATCTTCCCATTGAGGTTTAAGACTGCAATTGATCAGTCTGTTATTGGCATATGTGCACATTGTGCGTATGCCTCGATATTGCCTTAATTCACAAGCTTTTTGTAGTGTAAGCAATGATGGATAGTGGCTAGCAGTGGAATTCAGTTTGACGCGCGTTTCCTCATATTCGCGACTCGTCAGCTGCGTATACCTGCATCTCAGAGTTGATGTTCACTCTGGAACTCGAACTCAGCATCATTCGCTTCAAACGTCATCGCGTTATCTATCCACTCAGCTACTGAGTCCTGATAGCCACTTGCTTGTGCAATCGGGTGAATTGAAATTCACTTGGTATTGTTTGGCTTGTATCTTCCCATTGAGGTTTAAGACTGCAATTGATCAGTCTGTTATTGGCATAGGTGCATACTGTGCATATTGCTTCGATATTGCCTTGATTTACATGCATTATAAGCAAAGATAGATAGTGGTTAGCAGTGAAATTCAGTTTGACATGGGTTTCGTTCTATTTGGGACTCATCAACTCGATGTATCTGGATTTCAGATTTGATATTCACTTCTGAACTGAAACCTAGTACCGTTTGATTTAAAGGATATCAAGTTATTCAATTAGTTACTGGGTTTTGATAACTACTTGCTTGTGCAATGGGGTGAATTGAAATTCACTTGGTATTGCTTGGCTTGTATCTTCCCATTGAGGTTTAAGACTGCAATTGATCAGTCTGTTATTGGCATATGTGCACATTGTGCGTATGCCTCGATATTGCCTTAATTCACAAGCTTTTTGTAGTATAAGCAATGATGGATAGTGGCTAGCAGTGGAATCCAGTTTGAAGCGCGTTTCCTCATATTCGCGACTCGTCAGCTGCGTATACCTGCATCTCAGAGTTGATGTTCACTCTGGAACTCGAACTCAGCATCATTCGCTTCAAACGTCATCGCGTTATCTATCCACTCAGCTACTGAGTCCTGATAGCCACTTGCTTGTGCAATCGGGTGAATTGAAATTCACTTGGTATTGTTTGGCTTGTATCTTCCCATTGAGGTTTAAGACTGCAATCGATCAGTCTGTTATTGGCATATATGCATACTGTGCATATCGCCTCGATATTGCCTTGATTTACATGCATTATAAGCAAAGATAGATAGTGGTTAGCAGTGAAATCCAGTTTGACATGGGTTTCGTTCTATTAGGGACTCATCAACTCGATGTATCTGGATTTCAGATTTGATATTCACTTCTGAACTGAAACCTAGTACCGTTTGATTTAAAGGATATCAAGTTATTCACTTAGTTACTAGGTCTTGATAGCTACTTACTTGTGTTATTTGCATGTATCTTTCCATTGTTATTGATTTAGGACTGGAATTGATCAGTCTTTTATTGACATATGTGCATCTAGCTGATGAGTCCGAAATAGGACGAAACGCGTATCCTGAATTTCACTACTAACGACCATTCATCTTTGCTTGGAATGCTTATGATTTAAGACAATATCGAAGTAATACTCACAGTATGTACATATGTCAATAAGAGATTGATCAATTGTAGTCCTAAACATCAATATGAAGATTCAAATAAACAATCTCAAGTGAATTTGATTTAACTTGACTGATAAAAAAATTGTACTGTATATTGTATATTGTACTGCATACTATACAATCTTCTATGTTCTCGTACATGAGACATTTTTATCATTCTTGTATACGTTTGAACATGTCAAAGATAAACAGTATTTGACAGCTCTACATTCTTAAACCTATTCTTATACAATAATCAATCAATTCAATCAAACCATAAGTCAAAATTAAAGGAAATGGTCAATATGTCAAAGTATATACAATCTAAGATGACTAGTTGTCATGGTAGATATGCTGAATAGGTTAAGCAAAAGTGATTTGATGAAGTGACTTGATCAAGTATCCTCAATTTGAAGTGTATCCAGTAAAATTAATAAGGTCAACATCAAGGTCGAAGGTTTATAAATTTATATATTTTAGCGATTTATTAACTACTATAAATATAGTATCTGGCCAATATTTCAGATTAGTTTGCCAGATACTATCAGCAACAACCTATTGTGGGAAAGAACAAACTATATCTCAGCGAAGGAGAAAATCAGGAAGATGCGCTGGAAGTGGATAGGACAATTATTGAGGAAAGCACCCAACTGTGTCACAAGGTAAGCCCTCAATTCGAATGTTCAAGGTCATAGGAAAAGAGGAAGACCAAAGAACACATTATGCAGAGAAATGGAGAGAAACATGAGAAGAATGAACAACAATTGGATAGAACTGAAAAAGAAGGGTTCAGGACAGAATGGGTTGGGTAGACAGCGTACACTCCATTGAGAGTAACAGGCTTAAGTGATATATATATATATATATATATATATATATATATATATATAAATCTTTCACCTATTCAGATCTATTTCTTTTCTTCAGTATACCTATCACATGATCTAAGTAGTAACAAGACAAACAAATAGATTATCCCATTTTCTTTTGTTAATTGTTAACACTAATGGCTTATAATAAGCTTTACTTTGGTGTAATTAGAGTGGATTAACTTGGTGAATGTATAAAGAATTCATGATGATGATTCTTGCAAATTTGTAATCTTAGTGAAAAACCTAAGTACACCTCTTATCAGAAGGAGTATTGGGGATATGATAGTAATTTCAATGAGTGAGATCATGGGTCAGTTGAAGCTAGACCACCATGAAAACCTGGAAGCACTGGACAGCCGTTTCGTCTAATTTTGGGACTCTTCAGCAGTGAGCATCCACGATCCCGACCCCCGAGAGCTTCGAATCCTGGGTTGGACGGTGGTTCAATTTTGTAGATTGATTGAGGTTAAACATTAACACTGTTGAGTGATGGCTCAGTGGTCTGGTGTTTAAGCGCTCCAGCGCGAGAGTGATAGGTCGTGTGTTCGAATCTCACGGGTGGCAGGGTCGTGGATGCGCACTCCTAAGGAGCCCCGCAATAGGACGAAACGAAGGTTCAGTGCTTCCAAGTTTTCCATGATGATTTAGTTTCAATTGACTCATAATCTCAACCATTGTAATCTTCACATGCCAAAGAAGATTGGTCAATTAGAGTTCTTATCATTAAGAAAGGGAAAATATTAACCTTTATAGTTGAAATTCTTATCCGTTACTCAAACTAAAGTCTATTTGAACTCAGTAACCAAGTAATTAACTCGCTGACACTTAAAAAATGAATGTCAGTGAATTCAATACACATTGTGAACATCAACACGGATGTACGTATATCTAGGTAGGATGGAAAATGTATCATGGTTTCTGTTGTTAATCACCATCTAACTTGAATGAATTTTGTAAAACTTGCTTAAACTATAATATAGTCATGATTTATTATTGATTGTCATAGAATGCTGAATACTGGTTTAGAGTTCTGTTCTGACCTATTTGACATCAAATTGACATGAAAAAGTCTGTCGAGTTATCCAACATATTCCATGAAATTTATTGCCTGATTCACAGGTTTGTCTTGTTGTATACTACACTAGATATATGAATGGAAACTTGAAAACATGTCATTTGTTGTCTAAATAAGTTTGTATAACTTCTGTTTCGACCTTGACTATCAGCACAAGCCATATCATATCTGTCATTCATTAACAGTGTAGAGTCGTGGAGATTGTTGAGTTTACAATGATATCATGAACGGATCAATGTTAGACTATCATTGGCCCCCAAATACCCTGGTATGACCGAGAGTGGGAAGAGTCCACTCTCACTCTCGAAATGCTCTCACATGGTCACGCGTATACAGCCTCTGCCAGGGAAGTCCTACTCAATGCCTTCTCGCACCACGGGTGTTGTTTACGAAAATGAGAGGACGAAAAGCGAACGTCCGGCAATTTAACCGGATACCAAACCAACGGTGCACATGGGCTGGCTCCAGTATCCTGAAGGAACAAATGGCGTATGAACCAATTGTTGGTCACCAGCTACCATGGGACTGCATCTCCTTACAATGCTCTACTGCCTTGTGGGTCAGACGTTCAGGTAGAAGGCTCGGGGTGTGGCCCCCTAAGTATACCACCTGCTTCGGTTTGGGCACTCGGACAGTATCCCAGTCTTCAAATAAATCAATCATAACTACTACTAACCTTATTGTTATTATATATTTGGTGCACTCCCTCCCCTTGTATCAATGTTAATGATAATACTTTAAATATACAAATTAATTTACTTTTTAATGAAGCTTATCCATAAAAACATAAAATGGACATTTTAATCGAATATTTTGAGAAAAACAAACAAAGAAGGAATGAAACTAAACAAGTTGCCTATTCCCCAAGCTGATATCATTCATTAGCATTTATGCTCAATATAAATAAACAATCAGATGTTGTATACAAGACTGTATACCCTTGTTATATGATATGATATGAAAACTCATACAAATTGTCAGTTATCTTCATAATGAATACAATACTGTACAGGATTAGTTTTAACTTCAGTCAATTTATAAGTATGTATGACATGGTTTTCTCTCTATTCGTTTTAATATTACTTACTTAGGAACTCCTGTTACACTTCGCAGAGGAGCATAGGCTGTTTAACAGCATTGTTTATCAAACTCTTTCCTGTACAATCCTTTCCATTTGTTTCCAATTGTTATTCATCCTTTTCAATATCGGTTTCCATTTCCTGATGTTGTATGTTCTTCGGCTTTCCTCTTTTCCTTTTCCCTTCAGGATTATAAGTTAGAGCTTGCCTCATAATGCAGTTTAATGAATTTCTCAATATATATCCTATCCACCTTCAATATTTTTTCCTAATTTCCTTCTCAGATGGAAGTTGGTTTGTTCACTCCTACAGAGTTCTAATGTTGTGTTGATTAGACTAGTAGATACATGTTACAACTTGATCGATAGAGTTCTATCAACACATTAACAACTAAACGAACATGATATTGATTACTTACTTACTTACGCCTGTTACTCCTAATGGAGCATAGGCCGCCGACCAGCTTTCTCCAACTCACTCTGTCCTGGGCCTTCTTTTCTAGTTCCATCCAATTCTTGTTCATTTTTCTCATATCTATCTCCATTTCTCGGCGTAATGTATTCTTTGGTCTTCCTCTCCTCCTTCGACCTTGAGGATTCCATATGAGGGTTTGTCTTGTGACGCAGTTCGGTGCTTTTCTCAATGTGTGTCCTATCCACTTCCAGCGCTTCTTCCTGATTTCTTCCTCCACTGGGATCTGATTTGTTCTCTCCCACAGTAGGTTGTTGCTCATAGTGTCCGGCCAGCGGATCTGAAGTATTTTGCGTCGACAACTGTTAATAAACACCTGTATCTTTTGGACGATGGATTTCGTAGTTTTCCAGGTTTCCGCCCCATACAGTAGAACTGTCTTGACATTTGTATTGAAAATTCTGACCTTGGTGTTGGTTGCTAATTGTTTTGAGTTCCAGATATTCTTCAGTTGTAAATATGCTGCTCTTGCTTTGCCAATCCGTGCCTTCACATCTGCATCAGATCCACCGTGTTCATCGATGATACCGCCCAAATATGTAAAGGTTTTTACATCTTTCAAAGCTTCCCCGTCAATTGTGATTGGATTGGTGCATGCTGTGTTGTATCGAAGAATCTTGCTTTTCCCTTTGTGTATGATATTGATTACTGAATATATATACATATCATATTTATCACGGAAGCAAAATCCGACATAAGACTTGCTTATGGCGCTGATGGATAAGAGGGGCAATCCTATTAACCAACATAGGAGGTTGTAGAGATCGAACCGATCGCCCAATCTATTGTACCTAATCCCTAGTAGGCTTCAGCAGATGTTTCTGGCTAGAACACCACCACCAACACCACCGTCACTACCACCACATTTATACCATACCATAATTAATCTATAGAAGCATATTCTGACAACCATTTTGTTTATTTTCATCATTCACTTTTAGTTCGTTCTCTCTCACAGTAAGTTGTTGCTTATAGTATCGAGCCAACAGACAAATAGTATCTTACATAGACAATTGTTTATAGATACTTGTACCATTTTGATAATGATTGTAATGATTCTCCACGTTTCATCTCTGTACAGTCGAACGATTTTGCTGTTCGTATCGAAGAACTGAACGTTGCTTATAGGATATCTCAAAATATAGGTTGACATCACATTGTAATTGGATCTTTTTTGAAACTTCACATGCACTCATCAATGTTGTATCTTTGAAGCTGAATAGACAATGGTTTTCCATAAGTAAAAAACTGATTAATTAAAATAACATTATTCAGTGTTATATATTCGAAGAGTTTAATTAAGTTACTTTCAGCCTTTAGGTCTATGACTTCTATAGAAAATGGAAAAGTGGCCTGTCATAACTTATGGCCTTGTGTCCTATTTTATATAAAAACGTAATGATACCTTCAATTAAAGAACAGTGAATTATTGACCAAACCAATGACGCATAAAAACCGTATGATCAGTCTATAGTCGTTATTGGTCCTTTTTCCTGCTTAACTTAGCCTGTTAGAGTCCAGAACACTAATCTCAACCTATGTGACATGTATTTCAAACATACTGGGTTTATATACATATTAAACAGACCACATCGTATCATAAAATAGAAAATAACATTTATACAAGATCAACCCAAATAGTGGATGTGAATGTGGGAGACTGTCATTAATAGACTGGGTATAACTCAAGATCATCAAATGGTATAATAATACTCTATAGGTCAACAACTTACTGTGGGAGAGAACAGCAAACGAGAAAATCAGGAAGAACAGCTGGAAGTGGATAGGACACACATTGAGGAAAGTACCCAATTGTGTCACAAGATAAGCCCTCATTTAGAATGTTCAAGGCCATAGGAAAAGAGGAAGACCAAACAACACATTATGTAGAGAAATGGAGAGAGACATAAGAAGAATGAACAACAATTGGATAGAACTGAAAAAGAAGGCCGAGGACAGAATGGGTTGGAGAATGATGTTCGGTGGTCTATGCTCCACTGAGAGTAACAGTTGTAAGTAAGTAAGGGTAGAAATAAAGCTTACAATAGTAGGAACATGAATATGCATATAGTTTAGCTATTTAACAATTATACAATAAGAAGTGTATGTATAGTATTAATCCATAAATAGATCTCAATAGTTACCATTCACTATTCTCATCGGTATCTATCAGAGTCAAATTACACTTCACCACATTGCACAAGTAAGTGGCTATCAGGACTCTGTAGCTAAGTGAGGAACTTGATGGCGTTTGAAGCTAACGGTACTGGGTACCAGTCTCAGAGTGAACATCAACTCTGAGATGCAAATACACCCAGCTGACGAGTCCCAAATAGGACGAAATGTGCGTCAAACTGGATTCCACTATCCATCTTTGCTTATTATCCCCTAAATAGTTTTTTTCTAAAAAAAAATCATTAAAACAAATTCGGAAATTTATTTTTACTCCGTAAAATCTGTTTTATTTTTTTTTATTCATAAACGATACACTTAATTAGTTTCAAAAGTGTTTTATTATTTAGTTATATCTAATTTCAAGAATACTTATAAATGTTTAGTTCAATTGTAAACAACTAAATTACAGAATGTGGGTAGGTATGGAGGTTTTAGTGCTAGCTCAGTGATCTAAATGTTAAGCGTTAGGTAAGTACTGGGTTCAGATCTCGTAGGACATGGTCCTGGGTGCGTTCTGTTGAAGATTCTCATACTAGGATGAGACAATCGTCCAGTGTTCCAACGTTTTCCATGGTAGTCTCATGAATTCAATTACAAAAATTTTCTATTAGTTGAATTCATGAGTCAATTAAAGCTAGATTATCATGGAAAAGACATCTGAGAGAAACTACGGCATACGATGGACAGCTCAGAACCAATTAGACGACTTGGACTTCGCAGATGACCTAGCCCTCCTATCACATACACACGAACAAATGCAGATAAAGACAGCCAGTGTAGCAGCAGTCTCTACATCAGTGGGCCTCAACATACACAAGGGGAAAACCAAGGTCCTCAAATACAACACGGAGAACAGCAATTCAATCACTCTTGATGGCGAAACTCTGGAAGATATGGAATCCTTCACATAACTGGGAAGCATCGTCGATGAACAAGGAGGTTCAGATGCAAACGTAAAGACGAGGATTGGCAAAGCAAGGGCAGCATTCCTTCAATTGAAGAACATATGAAACTCAAAACAACTGCCAACCAATATTAAAGTCAGAATTTTCAATACGAACGTCAAGGCAGTTCTACTGTACGGAGCTGAAACTTGGAGAACTACAACAACCACCATCAAGAAGGTACAGGTATTTATTAATAGCTGTCTACGCATGATACTCAACATCCATTGGCCGGATACCATCAGCAACAGCCTTTTGTGGGAGAGAACCAACCAGCTTCCAGCTGAAGAGGAAATTAGGAAAAGACGATGGAAATGGATAGGACATACATTGAGGAAATCATCAAACTGCATTACGAGACAAGCGCTAACTTGGAATCCTGAAGGGAAGCGGAAAAGAGGAAGGCCAAAGAACACATTACGTGGGGAAATAGAAGCAGATATGAAAAAGATGAATAAGAAGTGGAACGAGCTTGAAAGGATTGCCCAGGACAGGGTTGGATGGAGAATGCTGATGAGCGGTTTATGCTCCTTCACGAGGAGTAACAGGCGTAAGTAAGTAAGTAAGTATCATGGAAAACTTCGAAGTATTGGATGGTTGTTTGGTTTTAGTATGGGATTTCTTAGCAATGCCCATTCATGATCCCACATGAAGGACTTGAACATAGAATTTTAGATCTCCCGTGAGGGATTGTGGATACACACTTCTGAGGAATCCCATAGCCGTCTAATGTTTTCATGTTTCCAATGTTGGTTTAGTTTAGATCGACTCATGAAAATACTAGATAATTCAGCAATTTTTTTAAATAATATCAGTGAATCGATGAGCAAAGTATATTTTAATGTTGGATTCAAGGTTGATCTTTAACATAAATCAAATAGGGATCGTTTGCATAGTTCATTAAAAGAAATAATGTATTCAGCCTCATTGTGTACAATTGTTTGATGAGAACTCATCTATTCAAAAAGCATTACATTTTCATTGACAGGTTGAACATTTCTATTCTTGTTCACCTACATTTGAGGATCTAGGTTAATTAATCATTCATCGAAGAACATTTCTAATTATATTTCAAAGAGAAACGGTGAAAAGCTATGGGATCCTCTATTTTGCAATTACATTTGACTTGAATCACACAACATCGGACTTTATATTCGATACTATTGATAATAATAAAACCTGAACCATCAAAAAATGTATTCTTATACCTCTGTTGTAAATCGGAATCGTTAAATGTGACCAATCTTAAATCAAGTCTATGTGTTCAAGAACAATCTTTTCATGCTTATGGCTAAAGATTTGTGTACATTTTTAAACGTATTATTATTTATCTCCAACCAAAATCAATCTATGTATGACACTAAGTTCCAGCTAATCTGTATACTTCGTGAATGGAAGACAGCTAACAGATGCATTCCAAGTGAGCACTAGAGTCACACAAGACTGCCCACTCTCTCTTTCTGTTCTGAACTGGATTATGAAGACCTCAACATCTGAGAGGAAACACAGAATACAATGGACAGCTTAGAATCAATTGAAAGATTAGAACTTTGCAGATGACCTGGACCTACTATCTTATACACACGAACGAATGCAGATAAAGACAACTAGTGTAGCAACAGTATGTGCATTGCTAGGCCTCAACATAAACAAGATAAAAATAAAGATCCTAAAATACAACATGAAGAACACCAACGCAATCACACTTGATGGAGAAACTCTGGATGAAGTGGAAAGTTTCACGTATCTGGATAGCATCATGCATTTGGGATTACTCGTCATTTACTCTTACAATTTGTCAATTCCTGTATAGTTCCTAGTATTCTTTACTGTTCTTCATTATTTTTTCCAGGCTTTTAAGAAAAGACTTAACTGTATTGCGGAGAGTGCTGAAGGCGGTTAGCAATATATGTGGTGAATCTTTCGAGGACATTAATAATATGGTTGTGGATAGACATCTCAAGTCTTGCAAACTCCTGGCAGGTGTTATCTTATCAGATACTAACCATCACTTTCACATATATCTTTGTCCTTGTATATCTTCTGGTAGGACGAGACGTAATTACATTAAAATCCATGCACGCAAGCAAAAGTATAAAACTTCTATAATACTTTACCTAGCAAGTATACTCTGTGATGAACAGGTTGTTAGAGTTAACCTAATCAATAACCTGTACTCTTAAACATGTCTTTCATTTGAAAAGTCAAAATAACTTGTGCTTAGAATTATATATTATACCAGAATATAATATTGAATATAGCAATTAATAATAATAATAATAATAATAATAATATTCGGTGAACCGTCAACAAACATCTTCAATGTGAGCATCAAGATAGTTTGACTGTACGGAGATGAAACGTGGAGAATTACTAAAATCATCATCAAAATGGTACAAGTATTTATAAACAATTGTTCATGTAGGATACTGATTGTTCGTTGGCTGAATACTATGAGCAACAACATACTATGAGAGAGAACGAACTAACTTTGAACTGAAGAAGAAATTAGGAAAGTACCCTGTAGGTGGATAGGACATATATTGTGGAAATGATCAAACTACATCACGAGTAAAACCCTAACTTGGAATCCTGAAAGGAACCTGTAAAGAAGAAGACAAAAGAACACACTACATCGGAAATCGAAATCACACATGAAACAGATGAATAACAACTGGACTGAACTGTAAGGCATTGTTCACGTTAGAGTTGGATAAAGAATGCTAATGAGCCGCCTAAGCACCTCCACGATGAATAACAGAAGTAAGTAAGTAATCTGTATATTGTTTCAATCATATATATAATGATTATTAATTCACTTATTATCTTTTTATTGTATTCACCAAATAAAAATTTAATTTTAATTTTTAAAAAAAAAATACAAATCATTAAATTCTGATTGGTTAAAATCTTTTTCTCCTACAAAAAAAATTTATTTTTTTTCTAATTTTCAACCAATCAAATTCATCTTATCGACAATTTTTTTTTGGTTGTTGTTACTGGGTAATTTGAACAGACAAAAATGGTTCCCCGCCCCCACCCCACCCCCCAAAAAATAAATAATTGTATAATCTAATCATTTCAACTAGAAATAAACCAATAATAGTACAGTTGACAACAAAAAAAAACTTTTATTCCTTAGTATAAATACAAAAATTTTAATGTAAATTATTCTCTCTTATTAATCATCATTAAAATATATTGAATAGTGAATAATTAAGTGAAAGAATTAATTTAAACAAACAAAACAAACAAGATAAGAAGTAAATCTTTTTAAAAGAAGAAAAAAGTAAACAGCAACAACAACAATAACAACGATAACAACAGCGACAAAATGAACACATCTATGGTGCTAATGTTTATCTTAACTATTATTAGTAAGTTATGTATATATGAATTGAATTGAATTGAATTATTTGATAAATTATGATTTGTATCGAATATAAGCTACACAAATTATGTGATATATATGTGTGGGCTGTGATACTGTCCCGGTGCTCAAACCAAAAGAGTTCGTTTTCTTAGGGGGCCATATTTGGAGCGTTCGACCTAAAGGTCTGATCCATAAGGCAGTGGAGCAATGTAAGGAGATACAGGTCCCTTGGTAACCGGTGACCAACAATAGGTTCATACACCGTTTGTTCTGCTCAGGATTCTGGAGTTTATGTAGAATCAGAGTTTTCCAACTCTCCTAGGTGGACTCTCGGTGTCCAGCAACCAGGTTAAAGCGCTGGATATTCGCTTTTTGTTTTTTTTTTAATTTCGTGAACAACAGCCCTGTCGCGTGAAGTCAGTGAATAGGACATCTTTGTCAGTTTTTATATACCTGTGGCCATATGAGAGTATTTCGAGAGGGCGAGATGACTCTCCCGACTGTCAGCCGTACCAGGTCATTTGGGGTGTTTTATTTGAGATTAGGTTATTCAAAGAGATTTAAGGTATTCAGCCATGTTTTAACTTTGTCAGACAATCGACTTTTAAAAGAAATTCTTTATGTCTCTTTTAAGTGTTATCAGTATAACCTAGTGTTCTATACAGTGTTGTATCGAATATGTTTGCAATGTAATTAGAATGCATACATTCATTTGGTATTGTTCACTTGAATGTTCCCATTATTGCTTGTCAATTATTGGTATACGTGCATATTGTACGTATTACCTTGATATTGACTTCATTTATAAGCATTGTAGGCAAAGATGAATATGAAGCGTTTAAAGAGAACGGTATTTTGTTTGAGTCCTAGAGTGAACATCAACACTGTAGGATACAGGTGTATCCAGTTGACGAGTCTGAAATAGAATGAAACGCGCATCAAACTGGATTCCACTATTAGCCACCATTGATGTATACAGTTTAAATATTGGTGTATATATTGATGTATATCGGTGTTAGTTGTGTAGCTTCATTACATACGTAATCATTGTTTATGTATCGTATTATCGTACATTATGCATTTAGTTTTGAATGGTTATTTGATTATAAACGAAGATAAACAGACAACATTTGGTTAAAGCAATGTAGACCAAGTCGAACTGAACAAGTGTTTCGCCTTAGTTTAATACACCTCAACAATGATCAATTGATTTTGATTAGTATCAGGAGGGGTTTTGTTGAGATTGTAATAATTTCAACAATCGAAATTATAAGTCAATTGAATCGAATCTTTCGAGGCAGGGTCGTGGATGCATACTGATGAGGAGTTCCACAATAAAACGAAACGGCCGTCCAGTGCTTCCAGGTTTTTCATGGTGTTCTAGCTTCAATTGACTCATGATTTCAACTGTTGAAATTAATTTTGAATTGAAAATCGAACAGTAGTCTTTCATGAACTTACAATGAAGATATTTTCTAACTGTTACGTTTATGTATCGTTTAGTTTATAGGGAACGTGATTAACAGTGAAATCCGGAATACGCATTTTATCACATATGTAATTCATCACTTGTATATTCATGGAACTTAGTTTTAGTGTCGAATCTGAGACTTCAGTCTAGTATGTTTCTTTTTTTTTGAATTCTAATTTTATGACATAAAGTCTACATCAACGCAATCTGCTCATGATTCAAATATTCTAATACTAATTGAATAAGATTTCATTCTGAATATAAACGACGGGATATTGTATATTGAATATTGACTGAGACCATGAATCGATCAATGTTAGATCACCACTGAAAAACGGAAAGCACTGAACAGCCGTTACGTCCTCGTATGTGACACGTGAGCAGTGCGCATCCATGATCCCACACGAAAGACTTAAACCCAGAACTTATCGATCTGACGTGAGATAGTGGATGTGCATTGATGAGGAGTCCCATATTGAGACGAGACGATCATCCAGTGTTTCCAGAGTTTGGATTGTTAATCGAAAAGTTTTCAACTAATAACACTGTACATAAATAATAAATTGAATTTAAAAAAAAAACCATACATTATCTCCAGTTATTCAATGTATCATGCCAAAGTCTATATACTACCTATGTGATTTCGGTAAATTATTGTTGCTAACCATTTTAACATACATAATACTCTGTAATAGTATGGAAATGAAGGGGAGTTGTTTTCTATTCCTTATTCAAAAATGTAGATCCACAGATTTATTAACAGTATGTATGATCATTAAAAAAAAAGACTCCAACAAGTGATTGTTTTCAGAATGAGGGTTTGTGGAATTTGTAGCAAATATGAATGATTGAATTCATGAATCCATTTAATCTAGACCACTATAGAAAACCTGGAAACATTGAACGGTTGTTTTGTCCTAGTATGAAACTTATCAGTAGTGTTCATCCATGATCCACCTCGTAGAGTTCTAACTCAGAACCTTTGGTCTGTCTCACAGACAAACACTTAATCCCTACATCATTGAGCCGGTATCTAACATTTTTAATGTCTAACTTGAATCAATCCATGATATTGTACGACTGTCCACTATTGTCTTTAGTGATTAACTACTTCACAACAGATAGAGTTGATCTCCACTGGTCATGGCTTTTCAGGAAACACCTCTTGAAGACAGTCATTAGTGAGCAGATGATGATTATCATTAGAATGGAGTCTCGTAGAGACTTTAGTAATTTAATAGTTGAATTCATGAGTCGACTAATGCTAGACTACCATGGAAAACCTAAAAGCACTGGACTACCACTTCGTCCTAGTATTAGATTTCTCAGCGGCGTTCATCGACGATCCCCCACGTGAGATTCAAATTTGGTTTGCAGTCCAATCAATCAACATCTAAATAATGTACACATATTGCCAGTAACCATGATATCTCAGTTTAAGCACTTTTGTAACTTGTACAATGAAAGATTGTATAGGTCAATGTTCATAAATGCATTTGAATAGGTTATTCAATTAATTGATATTATGATGTATTAAAACAAACAAACAAAGAAACAGATATAAGCAAAACAATACCAAGTGAATTTAAGTTCATCCCATTCCACAAGCAAATAGCTATCAGGACTCAGTAGCTGAGTGAATAATGCGATGGTGTTTGAAGTGAAGGGTGTTAGGTTTGAGTCCCAGAGTGAACATCAACTGTGAACTACAGGTACATTCAGCTGATGAGTCCCAAATAGGACGAAACGCGCGTCAAACTGGATTCAACTGCTAAACACTATCCATCTTCGCTTATAAACAGATAACTTGTTAAGATGTCTAGATGGAAGGAACTGGTAGCCCAGGTGTTCAAGCAGGCAAAATTCACAGGTTTACTTTCATTTAATTTGATAAAATACCACTTGAAGAGTTATTTAAAATTTCAACGATATCCATTTTATGGAATAACGTACATTTCTATCGTCATAAAGAGAAAAATAATGTATCGAACTGATCCCTACGAAGCCGCATCTTCTTTTTTGCATAATGATTTTGTAATAATTAAGAATAATCTGTCTTTTTGGATTGTTATATGATAAAATCCTATCAAATTCTTGTACCAGTTTTTATGAATCCATGATGAGTGCTACTGATATCTGTCAATATCAGTAGTATATATCATCATTGGAAAGTGGAATGACTGATATCAGAAAGTTGAGAAAATTGAAGAGAAGAGAACAAGAACAGAGAGTGATTGGTTAAGAAACGATCGAACAACTGATTGGTATTTTGTAAATGAAGTATCTATTGTATGATTCTTAGATTTTACTAGGAGATTCTATAATACATACGATTGTCCCCGTTTGTGTTCTTATTCACTACAAATTCATATAAAACAACTTCAAATATTTCTTGGACGGATATTGGAAAGTTTCTCATTACACAATATAAAATATTTAGGGAACCCCTGCATAATAACGACTTGACTTGTAACTATTCAGTATGCATGAGTACATTTCAATAATGATTAGATGAAGTCAAGTTTGATCCGTACCTTTTATTGGGTAGTTTGTTCTGGATTAATCAAGCAATTTTATAATATTACCATATTTTGTAGGGTTTTAAGCTTTTGTTTTTGCAAATCGGCTTGAGTGAAATAGAATTAAAACTTAAATAGAAAAATATATGTGAATACATGAACAATTAAGAGATATTTTTGATTGACATCATGAATAGATTGTTGTTGGACCAACGTTGAAAACCTGGAAGCACTGGACGGCTGTTTAGTCCTATTGTGGGACTCCACAGCTGTGCTTATTCATGGCCTTTAGTCTCGCACAAAAACGCTTAAGCTACTGGACCACTAAGCTAGTATCCAATGGTGTTAGTGTCTAACATCAATCAGTTCATGATCTCAATCAATCTCCATAACCCCTATACTGATAATTAAGAAATAATCGACTCACAGATCCGGTCAGAAATTCATTTTATACATTATAAAATCATGCACAACGCTTATTCTTATTGTTTATCTCTACTACAGAATTTACTTGATCGTAAGCTTAACTAAATACAACCTAGGCAGCTAAATTTATACAAGTGCCCCCCATCCGTAAATAAATTTTGTATAATTTACTAAACTACTTAAAACAAATAAAGTACAAAAAAAACAATTTCATTAATTTATCATGACACTATCAAAAGTGAATCAGGTTAACTAGTACAAAAGTTAAAACTAGAATAGAAAATTAAATTAGAAATAACTAACTTTCAATAAAATATTCTTAAATGGTAACTAAATTATTCCAAGCATTAAACAATTGGCATTTCATTTTGTTAGTGTAATTTAATGTGAACCTACATTTCGATTTCCAGTTAGTTACACAGGAAAACATGTTTTTTTTTAATAGTTTACCTAAACAAATTTATCATTAAAAGTTAGTATTACTTAAAGAAAGATTCAAGATACAAAAAAAATAAGATTTTTCTATTGTATTCTGCAAGGGGTTTAACTAATTGACCAAAGACACTACAGTACAAAGAATGGAATTCAGTAGTTTCAGGTAATAGATAACAATATGACAATTGATTGATCACTAGGTGGTGATCAATGTCATGCGTGTCTAGTATTTATTATTAGTGTAGATCGTATGCTATCGACCATGTTGCAATAGGGCCATCAGTCTAGGTGACTCGACACTGCGGGCACAATTGTGAGATTAAATGGTGGTTGGAGGTAGTCGACAGGAAAACCTGGACCCGGGTTTCGTGCTATTTGGCACTCGTCAGCAAGGTGCACCTGTAATCTTGAAGGAACCGGACTTGGTCCCATGTCACTCAGCTTCACAGTCAGAGACGTTACCATTGAGCTATCTGGGCCGGGTCGATAGAATTCGATCTGCACTAATAATAAAGACTAGATACGCATGACATTGGTCACCACCCAGTGATCAATCAATTGTGATTACATCTCAGTCCTACAGGAGGTCGGTTGCGGCCTAGATAGCTCAGTTGTAATGCCCCTGACTGTGAAGCTGGGTGACACGGGATCGAGTCCGTCATGGAGCACCAGTTCCTTCAAGATTACAGGTACATCTTGCTGACGAGTGCCAAGTAGCACGAAACCCGGGCCCAGGTTTTTCTGTTCACTACCTCCAACCACCATCTAATAGATAATCATAGTCAAGTTAGTAGTAAATAGTTTACAGTTTTGATAGTTTTATTCCACTTGCAATGCAATACATTTTTATGTTCACTTTATTCATTGATAATTGGTCTTTAAAAATGATTGAATATTGAAATGACTTTTCATATCATTTAACAATGGAAACTCTGTATATTATTAAGTAAAATGAAAATTATAAGCACAGATGAATGGTGGTTAGCATTGAAATCCAACACTCTTGCATCGTCGTATTTGAGACTCATCAACTGAATTTACCTGTGTCTCACAGTTGATGTTAAATCCATGACACTAACTGTGCGATGCAGGTACTTCCAGCTGACGAGTTCCAATTGGGACGAAACGCGTATCCTGGATTCCATTCCTAGCCACTATCCAACTTTGCTATGGATGGTTGTGAATTAAGCCAAAATCCAAGCAATCCCTACAGGATGCACATATTTCAATAAGAAACTGATCAATTGTAGTCTTAAATATCAATGAAAAGATTCAGATAACCAATACAAAAACGAATAACAATGAAGATTATTCAGTAAAGTAAATATACTTTTCCACTTTAGATCACCAACGTAGATGATCTATGTCGAATGATCGGACGCCTACACGATTTAGACGGGAACGGTGTGACGAACCAGCTAGTGTCGAAGTCACACCTCGTGGTCAGCACCATACATAGACTACCCCATTGACGTATCAAGGTACTATAAATGCTTTAAAGACTGTACAACACAGAGGACGTTATTACAGAGATATATTAGTTAAAGTAGATACAAGTGAAAGTAAGACAACTGCTGCATGGGCTAGTTCATGGCATACGATTAACTGATGTGCGTTGGTTGTCCTTCACATTGACGAGGATTGATGATTTGTTTGATATTCAATGACCCAACTGCTGGATGATTTAGCTGATGCTCAGTAGAATTTCACTAGCCCTACACCACTATGATATTTATTTGAATTTCATAATCTCATTTATTATTATTCTACACATAATAATCTAATAGTGGAATTCATAAGTTGATATCAGTTAGACCATTATAGAAAACCTGAAAGCACTGGACATCTGTTTCGTCCTAAGATGAGACTCTTCAGTAGTGTGTATCCATGATCCTCTTTTCGATATAATAATCTATATATGTATAAAAAAATAAGTTTTAATGCGTGGGATTGTTGAAAATACGTGAATTTTTTCATTGAATTATGAACTGAAAAATGATTTATCTGTATTTGCATCAATTCTACTGAAGGGAAAACAAACCCCCCCACACACACACACACTAGACTGACTTATGTTTTATCAGATTTTTCCCATCAGGAATAGTTTGTTTAAACAAATCTGATAAGTTCTGTGTTATTATTTTTTATTTGTTTGTTTCTATTCGATAAATTTTAAACTGAGATAATATTAAATTAAGTTTATTGTATTAGTTACTATGGTTAAGCTCATAGAACTTATGGTTGCTTCATATTCCTGTGGTTTTAGTGATCTGTGAGTGGTTCGATAATAAACATAATCAATACTTTGTAGTCGTCTTTTGATTTATATACCGTTGCGAGGTGTTATCTAATAACAGTTATCAGGATGAACAGTATACAATGATAAAATGGATTATATCGAATATCGACCGCCATAGATTTGGTAATTCCCGATGCGATAAATAATTAATTAACAAGATTAAAACATGACTCAAGAAGAATGAATGAATTGACCTGTCCATAAGCTAGAATAAGTCATATATATATATTTTTTTATTTTTTTATTTTAACACATAAGTATAGGTACAGGGAGGCACCAAATACATATGCGCCACACAAATCTCAATTGATTTGTGTGAGGGCTGTGATACTGCCCGGGTGCCCAAACCGAAGCAGGTGGTTTGCTTAGGGGACCACACCCCGAGCCTTCGACCTGAACATCTGACCCACAAGGCAGTGGAGCATCGTGAGGAGATGCAGTCCCATGGTAGCCAGCCGGTGACCAACGATTGGTTCATACGCCATTTGTTCCCTCAGGCAGGATACTAGAGCCAGCCCATGTGCACAATTGGTTTGGGGTCCAGTTAAAGCTCCAGACATTCGCTTTTCGTCCTCTCATTTTTGTAAACAACACCCCCACCACGAGAAGGCATTGAGTAGGACTTCCCTGGCAGAGTCTATATACGCATGGCAATGTGAGAGCATTTCGAGAGTGAGAGCGGACTCTCCCCACTCTCGGCCGTACCAGGGCATTTGGGGGTCATATATAAGCTTAACATGGTAACTGACACAAGTTATGAAAGATATCGGTTCGAAGTCCTTATGACAAACAGAACAGTAAAAAACAGATTATTCTATGAAATATGCAGTATACAAAGACGAAGACTTATTCTTTGATGAGATTGATTGAAGTGAATCAGTTATCTTAAATAGACAAATATATATAGTAACTAACGATTAGATACTACTTATAGAGTTTATGAGTTATACTTTTGAGTAATGTCGTACCATACTTTGTGTAGCCAGAGTTTATTGCCCATCAATCCTATAATAGTTCTGTAGTCATTTCTTTGATTGACCCATTGTATGATGTTTTTTTCTTTTTTGTCAAACTCGGAAAAGGATTGGTTGTTGGTAATTGAACATGTGGCTCATTGTTCAATATCAATCATCATAGAATCTATGACTAAAACTTTCTAAGGAATGAATTCAATCATCTAACAGTTTAAATGAATACTTACTTGAATATTAGGAACTAGTTAATGAATCACTTAGAACACTTCTGAGACAATCTTCAACATGAACTGGACGGAAGTATTTTTTAGCATAGTCCAAAGTTTTGTGACAGGGTTCACCTACGAAGCATAATGTTAAGAAACCTTTAAATTTAAGATATTATGTTTAATCCGATTGTTTAATATATACACAATGATTAACAAGCTAAGTAGTTTACTTTCAGTCATGCTAAGTTAGTAAGGAAACAGTCTGAATTATTGTGAATTTTAATATTTGAATTGATAAGTCAATTGAACTTAGATCTCAGATGATAAGCTGGTGTAAAGAATAAGAACACAACAAGGGGATAACCATATGTATATGAGTACAGAATTACAGAATGTTTTAGTAATATATGAGAATCATACAGTAAATAATTCATTCTCAAAATGTCAATCAATTATCTCAGACTTGATTGTTTCTTCATTTCTACATCAATCATTCTCTGCTCTTGTTCTCTTTTTGTTTGAACTTATTAACCTTCTATCTACAGGCATTTGACTTTTCATTGATGATATATACTACTTATATCTGTCGACATCAGTAGAACACATCACACTGAAAGCCCTATATGCTATCTCTCAATAGTGCACATCCATGATCCCTCACAAAAGATCATTCGAACCTAGAACCTTTTCAATCTCATTCACAAATACTTAATTTCTAAATTTCCACAACACATTCAAGTTTTTAACAATCGTCTATCTTAGATTGATACATGAATTCAACTGTTCAGATTACTATAATCTTCATCATCATCATCATCATCATCATCAACCGATTGATGTTAGACCACCATTGAAAACCTTGAAACACTAGATGGCCGTTTCGTCCTATGGTGGGACTCCTCAGCAATGCACATCCACGATCCTTCCTCACGGGATTCAAACCAAGGACCTTCAGTCACGTGCGCTAACCCTTAACCTCTAGCCTACTAAGTCGGTATTCAATCTTCACACACTCTGATTCTGATAAACCTCTTTTTCTTCAAAAAAAAAAAGAAACATTTTCTTCTAGATTATTATGGAAAAGAAATCACAATGTAAAGTACATAAGAAAACATTTCTCAAAGGAGAAAATTAATTAAAAATTTCAGGATATTAATTAGGTCATACAATTATTAGATTAATTGGATTTTATTCACATATGATATTGTTTATCTATGTATTTATGTATATATGTGTGTGTGCGTGTGTGTATGTGTGTGTATATATAATTGAATAGGTATAACTGTTTCCCTGCTACTACTACTACTACTACCACTTATACTACTACTACTACTACTGCTTAAGAACATTTGAGTAGTTCATTTAAGTAACAGTTGACTACTTAACAAGTCAATGTAACTTATTCAACAAACTTGTTGTATAGATGTAGAAGAAGAAGAAGAAAAAGAAAAAGAAAAACAAACAAACAAACTACTCGACCTGTTCCCCCCCCCTCTCTTTTATTTTTTTTTCTAATTAAAACGATCCAGATTTAATTAACTAACAAATTTGGAACATATTGATAGATTGACTATTATAAGTTTATGTGTATATATCTATGTGATAAACAAACAAACAAAATTCATTTTCCTATAACCATGGTGATTAATAAGGAATATATATTGATCATTTAAAATTCTAATATGATTTATGGTTATTATTGATATAATTAAACAATTTAATTGACAAGTAATTAGTAAAATTAATTAGATTTCTAATTAAAAGTTTAAAATCTAGGCTGATTTAAACTAGATCAGTAAAGAAAACCTGAAAGTATTTAATGACCGTTTAATCCTAGTATACGATTAGTTGTTAATAGTGCTCAATGAAGATTGATTGAAGTTAAACGTTAACATTGTTGAATGTTGGCTTATTGGTCTAAATGTCAAGTGTTCACGTACGAAACTGATCGTAGGTCATGGAGGAGGTACTTGAAAAGGAAACTGGATTAGAGGTGGTCTTAGTAACCTCAGAGCATGACCTCAGTGTCCAAGGGACAGCTACTTGAGGTCGGTCACACACGACCTTTTTATGAGTAATTTTTGTGTTAGCTCCGTACTTGTTGAGACCTTACCGCCGGAGACGGATATCTGTGGGATAAGGCGAGGTGTGCATTTTTAGGGTCGATCTTTTCTAACCCCACCCCTCCTTTTGGGAAGGCAGCATTGCTGTTATGCTGGTTGTCTGAAGAAAAACAACTTACTGCTTTCATACCTCTGTACAGTCAGCAGTACGATTTTGCCTTCGGACCTTGGATTTGTTGCTTTTAGTCTTACCGCTCTTCAACCGACCTGTCTGGCATGGTAGAACCTTGAGGAACGGTTGTTTCAGCCAGTATAGCTCATTTGCTTCATCACGATAGGCAAGCCTGATCACCACGTCAAGATAGCAACAACGGTAGGGGTAGGTCATGGGTTCAAGTCCTGTATGCAGAATCGTGGATGAGAATTGCGGAAGAGTTTCATACTAGGACGAAACGGCTGTTCAAGTTTTTCATGGTGGTCTAGCTTTAATCAACTCACGAATTCAACTATTAAAGAAAAAATTAGTAAAATATCCACAAAACCCCATTCTGATAATACTGGTTAATGTGAATTGAAGTCTGAAAATAGATTATCAGTTCTCTTATGATTTTAGATACACTTTTCTATTGACGAAAATCTAATAGCAAGACGAATTTTTCCGTGAAATTTAAATGTCGAATGTATAAAAGTTAGTAGATCATAGGTTTTATGCACATTCATAACAAGAATAGTAAAGTCTTAAGTAGATAATTATAACTGATCATTTGATTCCGGTACAGTTTCAATCCTGCACATAGGACTCGAACCCATGGCCTTCAGCCTTATATGTGAACGTTTATCCTCTAGACCACTAAACCGACATCTAATGGTCTTAATGTCTAACTTTAACCAATTCAAAAAATTGTGCAACCGTTTTACATTATTGCCGGTTCAATGATCTAGAGGTTAAGCGTCTACCCATGAAACAGACCGAAGGTCCTGGGTTCGAGTGATCCCTCGTGTTGAATCGTGGATACGCACTGCTGAGGAGTCTCATACTAGGAAGAATCAGTCGTCCAGTGTTACCAGATTTTTAGTGATGGTCTAAGATCGATCCATTCGTGATATCAATCTAAACTGAACAATTTCCACAACCTCAATACTGATTAAACAAATACTCTTTGTTAAATATGAAAACAGTTTTCCGACTATGCTGAATTCAGTAAACCTTGTAAACCTAGGGTTTCTGGTGTTGCACGTGTGTGCTTAGTTTCAAAACGACTGAGCAGAAAATCACTGGTGTATTTGTCTTACTTCATTGAACTCAAGATATTGAATGACCATTTCACACTGTTTTCAGTCGGTATCTTCGTCATAACCGATACGTATAAACTCCACTAGTTACAGCATCACATGGAGGAACGGCTTGTTTTTAATGGTGGTTTAACTAATATTAGTCCATGATGAAAACTAAAAATAGACACGAATTATCAATCACATTTGACCTAAATGACATGATCAGAGCTATGTGTTAGGAGTTTTATACTAGGACGAAACGATCGTTCAGTACTTTCAGATTTTCCATGATAATCTAACTTTAATCGACTCATGAATTCAACTATTAAATAAATGGTTGAGATAATGAGTCACTTGAGGCTAGACGACCATAGAAAACCTGGAAGCACAAGATGGCCGTTTCCTTCTAGTATGTGACTCATCAGCAGTGGGCATTCGCGATCCCACACGCGGGATCGGCTAAAATTAGACATTAACACCGTTGGATGCCTGTTCAATGTTCCAGCGGTTAAGCATTCATGCGTGCGAGACTGAAGACATAGATAATTCTCATGAGATTTTAAGATAAGAACTGATAAATATCAGCTAAATACAATGTAAAAACCAACTCTTGATGAGTCTCGAATTAAAACGAAACAATTACCTAGTGCATTCTTATTTCGAATCATACTTCAATTGAGATCAACATCATCTATCAATACAGTATGATGATTGGAAACAATAAATCAGATGAGATAGAGTATAAAAAATTTGGAATAGAATTTTAATAATAAAAACAGGTTTTTTTTGTGATATTCAAATGAGTAGAAGATTGTAGTTCTGACGTTTCGTAACTTAATACAGGCCACTTCTTCAGAACTTACTGTGGTGAACGAGAACCCATAAGTGCGGAACAACCGAGTGTATTTAAATATGAAATTACAGAATTTAGTAAAATCTGAGTACCATACATTGAATCCTTCTTTTGAAAATGTCAATCGTTTTAGACTTCATTGTTCCTTTGTTAATTTCACTTTATGAAGTAATTTTGAAAGTCCTTAAGAATGTATAAAGTTCCTTTTGAAGGGGCTCTAGAGATGTCGCCCTAACCATGTCATCTGGTAGGAAACTTCAAAATTTGACCACTCGTAAGAAATAAGTGTACTAACAGTTCAGTTTACTGCATAGTACCTGTAAATTGGTAAAACCCTCCCCCGCACAGTTCATGTTTGAACTGAACTTAAGTTGGTTTACTGAAGAATATCCAGGAGATTTATGAATATATGAATCGTTAAAAAATCGTCTTTAAGTCATTTATATTCTAACGGATAAAGATTCATAGATTTGTGGTATTTAGCATAAAGCATGAATTAGACTACTCATATCAATTTTGCGGATCGCCTTTGGATGCACTCTAAAATATTCTTGTCCTTTCGGAGTGAAAAAGGAAACACTATATTATTACAAATCTAAATTGGGTCAAAGAAAACTGTTAAAGATTAGATAGAGAGTCCCGTTATCAAACTGGTCAAAATGTTCTTCAAAATTACCATTGTAACGTTTGTTCTAAAGGTATGCTTTCACAGTTAGCAAAGTATACGGTATAAAGGAATCTAGATCATTTTCAAATGATGACCATTCTACAATGACATTACCGAAGTTGTGATTACAGTCTGCAACAGTGTTGTTCAATGCTCAAACAATTTTTTTTATCTCTCCAAGATAAATAACTATTTTTAACGTTTACACCCCTAGTTCCCAGATCAAAGCAGGTGGTTTTCCTAAGAGGTCAGACCCGGAGCTTTCGACCTAAAAGTTTGATCCATGAGGCACTGGAGAAACGTCAAGAGATGAAGTCCCATAGTATCCAATGTCAGATAATATGGTCATACTCCATTTTTTTCTCCCAAGATCCTAAAGCACATGTGGTTTAGAATCAGGGTTTTTCAACTCCCCTAGGTGGATTCTCATTTACAACCAACACGGTTATACCGTTGAAGATTGGCTTTTCGTCCTCGCAATTTCGGAAAAAGACAATGAGTAGGACTTCCCTGGCATGGGTTATATACACGTGGCGATGTGAGATCGATTCGAGAGAAAAAGAGCTGACTCTTCCCACGCTCGGCCATACCAGGACATTTGGGGGCTTTATCGTTCATATAAAAAACCTTTTTCCTGTTAGAACTAAATAAATTTAATGAAATAGTCATGGAGAACTGGATATCTGTTTTGTTCTAGTTTATTCTTCTTATATAATACACAGTCACCATGTTGAAAGTATAGAAATCATTATCGATGAGAATGGATGATAGTCATGATAAACTGTGAGCTAATTGGAAAAATCAAATATAAACTATGTGAAATGGGAACTCAATGGTATAAATGTAATACGCTCCATCCAAAAACTAAAGTCATCAGGAATGATCATAGTATATTATGCATTTATAAAAGGTTCCATTCGACAACATAATACCTGAATCATGGTTCTTTTGATCTGTATTAGCTTCAAAGTTTATATAGATTTAGGAGCAAATAGAAACCAGTCATCTTCACAAAACTAATATTATTACTATTAGTAAAGAGCTCAACTTTTAAACTACAATAAAATCAATTTATTTACCAGTGTAAACATTGAACCTAACTATGTCTCAACTATTAAATTTAAGTTACTTACTTACTTACGCCTGTTACCGCTCGTGGGGGAGCATAGGTCACACACCAGCACTAATATGGAACTCCTCAAGAGTACTCAGTGGATTAGTTGAAGTTAGACATTAACACTGTCGGATATAGGCTCAGTAATCTAGAGGTTAAGCGTTCACCCACGAGACAAACCGAAAATCTTGGGTTGGAATCTCATGTATGAGATCATATATGCGCACTGTTAAAGAATCCCACCTATGCTAGCACCAAACAACTGTCCAATACTTCCAAATTTTGTGGATATTATAGTAATTTCAATGGTTAAGATCATGAGACAATTGAAGCTAGGTTTTCCATGGTGGTCTGGCTTCAACTGATTCATGATCTTAACCATTGAAATTACTATAATATCCATAAAACCCATCTGATATTAATCAACACATGCTCACTAGTGACTGGCTTCAAGAAGTATATCCTGGAGTTCTAGTGAGAAGTAATGACCAGTGGAGTTCAACTAGGTTTGTTGTGAGATAGTAATTCACTGAAGACAATGGTGGATGTGTCGCTCGATTTCGTGGATTAGTTGAAGTTAGACATTAACACCATTGAATATTAGCTCAGTGGTCTAGAGGTTAAGCGCTCATGCGCGAGACTGATAAATCCTGGGTTCGAATCTCGCAGGGGGGCGAGGTCGTGGATACGCACTGCTGAGAAGTCCCACACTAGGACGAAATGGCCGTTCAGTGCTTCCAGGTTTTCCATGGTGGTCTGGCTTCAACTGATTCATGATCTTAACCATTGAAATTGCTTCCAGATTTCTCATGAATTCAACTATTAAAAAAACGATTACTAAAATATCCACAAAATCTCATTCTTGATAATAGTTACTTTTTTTTTAGCAACTTTTAACAATGTTCATAAATTACTTTACCCAACTTAGGGTATGTCTAAAAATTTGACAAATATTTCAAGCCAAATTTAATGGATTCTAAATGTATGTATGTATATATGTATGTAGGTATGTATATACACATGAATGAATAATCAAATTACTACAAAATCTCTGGGTGTTTCTTTTTGTGTAGTCAAGAGAAAAATATTTTTACAAGAAAATTGCTCAAAATACACAATCCTTTAACCCCTACCACCACCACCACCACCACCACCAACCAACCACTCACCCACCCACGCATACACACACACACATCGAAACACTCCAATTATGAAACTCTTCACTATAAAAAAATGATCAAGAAAAAAAATACACAAATTTTATTTGTATGAACAGTAAACTACGTTTTAAATTAGTAAATTTAAGAAAAAAAAATAAAAAAAAAACAACTAAATTAGTGTAAGGAATTGAAATAATAATTAAGTGTCATATAATTCGGTGTCACACACACATATACACACACACTCTCTCTCTCTCTTTCTCTCTCATAGAGACAGTAATTTACTCATGTTTCATGTATAACAAATGGACTTTCATCAAATTGAAATCTACAATATACGTACATATATTGAATATAAGAAAATGATTGAAACATGATTTCTTCTTTAATATTCATTATGTTCTATGGTGTGTTTCATATATACTTGGAATAATAATAATAATAATAATAAATGAATACCATGGAGACAAAATGAGAAAAAAAAAGAAAAAAAGCGCGAATTGATGAATATAGAAGAAGACCCCACCCCCTTCAAAAAGAAAAAGTAGAAAAGAAACCCGACGATATGACTAGTTAGTTAGTTAGTTAGTTAGTTAGTTAATTAAAAGTAAAATTTAGTTTCCCTTAGGAATTTCATTAGTACATAGAAATGAACTATTCGATTCTTTGAATATTTGATTGAAATTAGAAAAATAAACTACATTGTACTATATACTATATAGATGTATTTTCCCTTAAGAATTTATAAAATATCAGCAGAATAATAAGTATATGAAAGAGTGGTTAATAAATAATAAATATATATTTGAATTTATGAGTTGATTAAAGTTAGAACACAATGAAAAGTCTGAAAGCACTAGATGTTTGTTTTGTTCTAGAATGGAACTCCTCAGTAATATGCATCCATGTGCCCGCATATAGGACTTGGATACAGAACTTTCGGTCTAACGAGAAAACATTTAATCTCTATACCACTAAGTCGGCATCCAATGATATCAGTATTTAACTTCAGATAATCCATGAGACTACACGACCATCTGCCTATAATGCTTGTAGCTTAGGACAATATCGAGGCAGTTTGCATGGAATCTACATATGCTAATAAGCAACTGATCAATTGAAGTCCTATACATCACTGAGAAGATTTAAACAACCAACTCAAAAATATATTTTTAAGTCAATAAAGAGTTTATCTGTAAGCATGAAGAGTGTTTTGTCAATGAAGTATTAAAACCTGTAAGAGCTCAATGGCTTTAATGTGTAAGCTACAACTCCTCCGGTTTCAATATTTTGATAGTGTCATTATATCAGCATGGGATTATGGAGATTATTAAGTTTTCGATTGAAATCATGAATAGATTGATGTTAGACCACGATGGAAAACCTGGACACACTGAACGGTTGTTTCGTCCTAGTATGGAATTCATCAGCAGTGTACATCCACGATCCTGCTCACGAGATTCGAACCCATGAAATTTGATCCATCTCGCGCGCGCGAACAACTAACCTCCGGACCACCCAACGGTGTTAATGTCTAACTTCAACCAATCCACAACATTGTGCGACTATCTTCCATTGTACTAAGGTAGATATCTATCTCTACCTGACATGGATTAGCTCCACTAGTTTAGCTTGATGATTTACAAAAATGTAAATGTATTGGTTTCAAGTTGTTATTCTAAACACTAAATCCGAAGATTCTCAGCTTCGAACACATTATTAAAGAGTTCAAAATTACTTACAGTTTTCAATAATGTTTCATTCTAAAGTTGGAACTCACGTTAATCACACTTATTATTTATTTAATTTAACACATAGGTATTGGTATAAGGAGGCACCAAATACATATGCGCCACACAGATCTCATTTGATAAGTGTGAGGGCCGTGATATTACACGGGTGCCCAAACCGAAGCAGGTGGTTTACTTAGGGGGCCACACCTCGAGCCTTCGACCTGAACACGTCTGATCCACAAGGCAGTAGAACATCGTAAGGAGATGCAGTCCCATGGTAGCTGGTGACCATCGATTGGTTCATACGCGATTTGTTCCCTCAGGCAGGATACTGGAGCCAGCCCATGTGCACCATTGGTTTGGGATCCGGTTAAATCGCCAGACATTCTCTTTTCGTCCTCTCATTTTCGTAAACAACAGTAATGCCACGAAGAGGCAGTGAGTAGGACTTCCCTGGCAGAGTCTATATACGCGTGACCATGTGAGAGCATTTGGAGAGGGAGAGTGGACTCTCCCCACTCTCGGCCGTACCAGGGCATTTGGGAGCACCTTAATCACACTAACCTTCTTAAATTTTACTGAATAGTTTTATTTCATTCATAATAAACATAATCACTGGGTTTTTTTTTCTCCTGTTAAGTTTATTATGTGAATTGAAAGTAAATAAACCTTGTCATAGTTGGGAAAGCATATTGTAATATTTCAAATTAATGCACAAAAATACATCCATACACATATTAATGTATGTCTATAAGTAGTATATGTATTTCATTAATAAATAAAACAACACCCAAAATATAATAATAATAATTTCACATAGGATTAACATATCATTTCCCCCCCCACCTCACCCCCACTACCCCCCCCCATTTAGTTGTTTCATTTCCATCTCTCTATTTATCCTGATTAATGCATAACTTCAGTTATGAAGTATGACATTCCTATAATGGATAATAAGATATCTGTTTACATTGTTTGTTTGTTGATCTATACAATAAATGTAAAATCTAATGAGGAATGTTATAGACACAAGGACATATTGATAAACAAAATAAACAAATCACATTGATTCACTGATTGTTTTCATCATCATCATCATCATCGTCATTAAATGATAAACAAGGAAACTTGATAATTTAATCCTGTTGATGATTATTATTATTATTTCCTTTCATTATCTATGATTGAATTTGTTTGTTTTATTATAGTGACAGTTTAAGGAAATCATTTTAGTTTATTAGAAATAATCTAATCAATAAATTAGAATAAGGTGTCTGTATAGCTATATCTTCTTGTAAACAGAGAGATCGTTCTTAAGCAAAGACGTAGGGAATCAAGTATTGAGTTCGAATCCAGGAGTGAACATCAACAATGGAATGAAGTTACACCTAGCTGACAAGGACGAAACACTTATACTGAATTCCATCGCTAACCATATTCCATCGATTCCATATAAACATGTATCATAATAAGCAAAGATGGATAGTGGCTAGCAGTGGAATCCAGTTTGAAGCGTGTTTCGTCCCATTGGGGACTAGTCAGCTGGATTTACTTGCATCCCACAGTTGATGTTCACTTTGGGACTCAAATCCAGTACCTTTCACTTCAAACTTCATTGCATTATCCACTTGGTATTGATTACTTGAAAAGAGTCGTTTTCATGAATAAACTAAATATCAATTGAATTTGTAGTGACTTGGATATTTTGACTCGTCATAGTTGGCTATGCTGTTAATTATGATTGTTATGACACAAATTCACAAACGAGTAGCTATCAGGAGTCAGTAGGTAAGTGAATAATGCGATGGCGTTTGAAACAAACGGTACTGGGATAGAGTTACTGAATGAACAACAACTGTAAGATGCAGGTAAATTCAGCTGACAAGTCCCCAATAGGACGAAAATTGCATCCTGAATTCCACTGCTAGCTACTATCCATCTTTGCTTATTATGATACAAGTTTATAGAGAATCGATCAAATGTGGCTAGCAGTGGAATTCAGTATAAGTGTTTCGTCCTTATCAGCTAGGTGTAGCTTCATTCCATTGTTGATGTTCACTCTTAGATTCGATCTCAATACCTTTGGTTTAAACACTAGCGTACTATTCACTTAGCTACTGAGTCCAAATAACTATTCATTTATGCAACATGTATGAATTTTAATTGAATTTATAATAGTTTGGATTATTAGTGTGTAGACATAAAATTTGAGATGCAGGTATATCCAGCAGAGAAGAATCCCATGGATAGCCAAGTCTCGTCACTTCTGTATAAAGAAGAAATGAGTTATTAGACAATTTATTTGTACTAAATCAAAGCCTCTTCATACATAATTCAGATCCTACAGTGATATTTTGATCGTTTGAGATCACTGAGTTGGCATTCAATAGTCCATAATTACAATTTTAGTAAATTCGAATTGTATAAAACTATCATACGATTGTTTTCAGTGATATCTGCCGTCTAATTTTTTGTCGAGATTATTCAGAAATACAAACTTTATAACTAGATATGAGATTAAATCAAAGACCTTCATGTTTGCAATTAGTGAAATCAAATCAATCTAGAGCTAGACTACCATTGGAAACCTGGAAGCAATATATGGCTTTCTCGTCCTAGAATAGAACACAACAGTGTGAATTCACAACTTCCAATGTGGAAATCGAACTCCAAACCCTTAACCGGTATATAATGCTGTTGACATCTGACATCGTGAGCAAACCTCCATCTATTGTTTGTGGTAAATAACTGTTCATAACCGATAAAGATTGATTACACTGTTGGATACCGACTCAGTGGTGAAGCGTTCACAAATGAGAACAAAGGTTCTTAGTTCAATTCTAAAAAAAAAAACAAACAATGGATGCACATTGTTGAGGAGTTCCGTACTAAGACGAAAAAACTCTTCACTGCTTCCAGATTTTCAATAGTGTTGGTCTAGCTTACTAATAAATTATGTTTAATATACATGTCTAATTACATATTATATTCATCTATCCAATATATAATTGTTTTTATTTAAAGGTGTACACATTCAAAATACAATTAGTTTTACAGAAGTAGATGATTTTGATGCATGGCAAAGATATCCAAATTATGATTATCAAATAGCATATGCAAGAAGATATCCAGATTATCATAAACGTGGATTACGTAATATGCGTATGGGTAAACGATCAATATATGAACGTATCAAATCTATACCAATGGAATAGATTATAATAATTCTTAATTATTTATCATTATTATTGTTTACAGAATAATATTGAACATATAATAATACTTATTATGTTGTTTGTTTATATGAATGGATTCGATAAATAAAGATGAAGGAAAATCTTTTTTTTTTCTTTTTCTACATAAGATTGTCAACATGTTGCTAACGGCATTGACTTATGTGTTACTATGCCATTTATCTATCTATATACATATACATATTCATATATAAGAGTTTATGCTCCATTACAAAGTATATCTATGTGCAATAATTGGAATGTAATTATTAAAAAAAAAAACATTACGATTGTTTTGTTTTCTTATTTCAATCGATTTATGATAAGTTTTCTAATTCAATGCCTAGATTCGGTTTCCTAAACTATTCTAGTAACCCCCCCCCGCCTCTGTCTCAAGGGCCGAATCTACACAGCAACTTGAACATGAGAGAAAAGATGCGAAACATTGAAAAAAAAAACGCTTTACTTCAAAGGTTCATTTATGTACATAGAATCTAGGGTTTTTGTAGTAGTTTGAATGGTCTTAGGCTTCTAGGAGAAATCTGGAACGCACTATAGGTAATCATCCAATCAGAAACGTGTTATGTGACTTTTTACTTTGTAAATGTTTCTGACAAAACGTTTATTGAATGCTGATTAGATAGCACGTTTCTCAACGTTTTCAGAGCCTTTTTTTGGCTTCTTTTCGAGTTTTCTGAATTGCCCCAACAATTTACAAAAAAAAACGTACCGAAGGTTCACTACCTTTCTAAATTGATCGTTCGATCTGGTCATTGATTTACTGTTCTACGCATCATACATTTAATTGACAACTAGATGTTTGTAATCCCTTAAACAGAATAACTACCCTTCTGTAACTAATGTCTAACAACAATGATTACCTGTTGTCTTCATAGACTATCATTTAAGAGATGTATACAACCGTTCTTAAGGATATTGCTTAATATTTAAACATAAAATTAGACTATCTACATATAAATATGAAAATAATACATAACTGCTAGGGACAAAAAGTCTTTTTATAAGCAAAAATGGATAGTGGCTAACAGTGGAATCCAGTTTGACGCGCGTTTCGTTTTATTTGGAACTTGTCAACTGGATGTACCTGCATCCTGCAGCTGATATTCACTCAATGACTCGAACACAGTACCGTTTGCTTCAAACATCATCGCGTTATCCACTGAGTCCTGATAACCACTTACTTATGCAATGTGGTGAAGTTGAATATCACTTCGTATTGTTTACTTGATTCGTCCCATTGATGTTTAGAACTGCAATTGATCTGTCTTTTATTCGCATATGTATTACATCTTATCACTAAGGTGTACACGAAACTTGTAAGCTTTTCAGATCGATAAGAAGTACCCACCTTCCAGGAATCTCATGGAAGAGAAGTAGAGAGGAATCAGTTGAAGCACATAGTATATATTTATCTGCATAAAAATTATAAATAATAATGAATTTGTGAACAAATCAAGTTGTCCTTTATAGATCATTCGCTTGTTAAGAATTTCATGAATATTCCTTACTTTATTTGCATTACAAGTAGCACAATCTATCATTTAGTCAATCAGTTTTACATTAAAACATCCTAAGATTTATATGAAATACCTACTTGGCACAGATGATATGTAATTTGAAGAAACCAGGTTTTTGAATTAAGTAAAGACTAAAAAAGAGTGGAATTGCAGAGCATCCAAGTAATAAGCTGTGGATCACAACATTCATCATTACTTTGTGTATTCATTTGACATGGATATATGAAATAAATTATTAGTCAATGACGTCATATGCTGTAAAAATCTAGATATTACTTTTGATGAGGATCAGTTCAAGAATGTGAGGACAGCCTACGGGTGAACTGGAGGGAGCTCAGAAAGAGCCAAAGATATTCTATCTAATCATTTTATCAAAGAACATTCTAGAATCTCTATGTGTAGCTTCCCTACTGGACTAATGATAAAAACTCTTGTATGTGAATTGGATGACTTTAATGATGATTTTAGTTTTACTAAAAATTACAAATACCTGAGAGTTTTGTACCATATTTGACACTGTTGGAATAATCTTTCTTCTCACTCGTCTTCTATCTTCTCATTTTGCGACTTGAAGAGTTCTAGCGTTTGAGTATTCAAGTTGTACGCGGTATATCAAGAATATAAGCTCTAGATATAAGAAAGAATCTTTAGATTTGTAATGAACACTTATGTCCTACTGACAAAGATATCCAATATACATATCATTTGAGTTTAAAATACTACAGTAGAAAGGAGCCTAAGATATTTAGTTCTCTTTACGATCATTGTATTTCAAACAAAATAGTATTTTGGCAATCCACGATTTTAGATGAATTTGAAGTTAATCTGTAAAAGCTAACCAATTAAATATCAAAATTACATTTTTTTTAATTTTGCGCAACCCTTCATGCATTGTCTGAAGTAAATAACCAACTGCATCCGACACAAATTGAACTCCACTGATCACGGCTTCTCACTAGATATCCAGGAAATTTATTTTGAAGCTAGTCACTAGTGAGGATATAATCATTATCAGAACGGGTATTTATGGAAATTGTAGTAATTTTACCAGTTGAACACATGAGTCAATCTAAGATTGACTACCATCAAAAACCTGTAATCACTGGACGGCCGTCTCGTCCTATTGTGGGGCTCTTCAGTAATGCGCAAGACCGAAGGTTCTGGGTTTAGATTTCCTGGGCGGGATCGTGGGTGCGTACTGCTAGGGACTCCCATACTGTGATGAAAAGGCAGACAGGAACTTCCAGGTTTTCAGTAGTTGTCTAGCTTAGATCTATTCATCAATTCAACTATCATAATTAAAATAACCCATTATGTCATTTTATAAAGATAAAGAGAATTCAGCAGAGAAAATTTCCGCTTTCCAAAGAAACCATTTACTTAACTTTTTATTATGACCTTTATATTTCTTGTTTATCTTCATATTTATCATGTGAACAATTATCTTTCATAATTCTGACCCGTAAATTATTTTCATCCTTCTATTCTTATCTAATCCCTTGATTATTACGTGACCTCATTGGATAATTAAAGTCTCGAATCCCTTTATGATGCAATCTTTTCTGTCCTTCTATAAACTTACATATTAACCATACAACTATAAATATCAATGTAAGTAAATGATTTGGTTGAAAAGAAAAAAATTCCTTTGCTTTACTTTTATTCAATGACACAAGATGATCAAAGTATACTCAATGATTTATTTATTGGAACACAAACATTAGTATAAGGAGGCATCAAATATATATGCGCCAGAAAAGTCGCTTGATTTGTGTGTGGGCTATGATACTGTTCGGGTGCTCAGACCAAAGCAGGTGGGTTTTTCTTTGACCAAAAAAGGTTTAACCCATAAGAGAGTTGAGCAACGTTGAGAGGTCCAGTCACATAGTAACCTATGACCAAAAATAGGTTTATACTCCATTTGTTCCTTCACGATACTGGAGTCCATATGCACTATTAGTTTTGAATCAGGGTTTCCCAACTCCCCTAGATGGATACGCCGTATCCACCAACCCGGTTAAAGGGCCAGACATTCGCTTTTCCTCCTTTCAATTTAGTAAACAACACCCCCTCCAAGAAAAGGCAATGATTAGTACCTTCCTATCAGTGGCTGTATACACGTGACTATGTAAGAGCATTTCGAGAGGGAGAGCTGACTCTACCCAACCTTGTCCGTACCAGGGCATTTGGGGGTATTGTGATTATATTCGTTAAGTACTTACTTCAACAGATTAGAAGGGAAAATAGTAGTCATTGTTAATTTTATCCATATATTTTTGTATTATTATCTGACAACCGAAGCAACCATTAATTTAGGCACATGGAATGCTCATACAATGTAAGAGACTGGGAAAGTCATCCAAATCGCTGCAGAAATAAAAAGATACAATATGGAGGTGCTTGGGATCAGTGAAATACATTGGACGCAGATTGGACAACCAAGACTAGCTTCAGGAAAGCTGCTGTTATACTTCAACCATGAGGAGGAAAATGCTCCACATACACAGGGAGTTGCGCTGATGCTATCGAAACAAGCACTTATAGGATGGGAATCTCATGGACCCAGAATCATAAAAGCCTCCTTTAAAACAAAGGAAGAATGCATTAAAATGAACGTCATCCAATGCTATACGCCTACTAACGACTACGATGAAGACGTTAAAGATCAGTTCTACGACAGACTGCAGTCAATCGTTGAGAAGTGCCCAACAAAGGACTTGACCATTCTGATGGAAGATTTAAATACCAAGATTGGAATGGACAACACCGGATATGAAGGCATCATGGGACGACATGTACTTGGAGAAAGGAACGAAAATGGTGAGAGATTTGCAAACCTATGTGCCTTTAATAAACTGGTCATAGGCGGTATTATATTCCCACACAAGCGCATACACAAAAATTCATGGACTTCACCGAATCACACTACACAGAACCAAATTGACCAATTCTGCATCAACAAAAAGTTCAGGAGGACGATGAAGGAAGTGAGAACAAAGAGCGGAGGTGATATAGCATCAGATCATCACTTGCTGGTCTCCAAGATGAAACTCAAGAATCACTGGACAACGGGATGGGAAACATCACAAAAATTTAATACGGTCTTTCTTTGGGATACTGACAAACTCAACGAATTCAGGCATTTAATGAAGAGAAACTGGAAGGGGATAAAAGTGGCAATCACTTCAACATGTCATGAGGTTCTGGACCACAAGAAGCATCATCACAAGGACATACTGGATAAGATTCAAGGAAAAGCCAAGGCACAAGCTGAATACACAAAAGTAAACAAACAAGTGAAGAAGAGCATCAGAACCGATAAACATAAATATATGAAACATCTAGCAATGATGGCGGAAAAAAGCTGCAAGAGTAGGAAACATGAGACAATTGTATGATACAATAAAGAAACTTGCTGGAAATGATCATAAATCAGAACTATCTCGCCCCACCCTAAACCATAACAGGGCATTAAAGGGTTAAGGGTCAATCTCTACATTGATTATAATCAAATACATTAAACACTTTATATTATGATCAAATACAAAGATCAGATCTTTTATAAAATAGAATCAATTCTTTTGATAATATTTCAATGAAATTTGTATTCAATAAAGAAAACAAATAAATACAATCTTCAATGGATTTGTTTGTTTGCTTTTTAATCTGGAGTAAAGATGACAGAGTAAATAATAATAATAATAATAATAATAATAATAATAATAATAAACAATTGAAAAGAATACATACATGTATTTATAGAATATAAAAGAGAAGATAATCGGTATGATGAAATGGTAAGTGATGGTTCTTCTTAGACAAATTATTATTAATAATAATCATAGATATTGACTGAAATATAATATACATGAATAATGATTATCTATTTTACTAATCCGCCCCCCCCCGGTTGTTCTTCATCATAACCTTAAATGTGTCTACATACATTCACATACTTACATAGATGGAAATGTAATTAGAAAGATTATTCAATTGTAGAATAAAAGAAGAATCAATTATACAATTATTATAATGTAAACAGGAACGACAACGAATAATAATAATAATAATAATAATAATAATAATAATAATAATAATAATAACGATAACAACAAAGATTAAATAAGGTGGTGGGGAGTGCACCGAATTACCTATTCTTTTTTTCTTCTTCCTCTTTTTTTTCTGTTTTTCTAACATGATGACGTAACAATGTATGGAATTTTCAATAGTAATAATAATAATAATAATAATAATAATAATAAAGAATAATCCATAAACTGAGCATAAAATATACATAGTTTAATCATTATAGATCATCACAGATAGAATAGAATATTATGGTATAGTGTTGTATTGTTATTATTATTATTATTATCTTGAAGAAGGGAACATATTGATCATTTGAATAAGAAATGATAATTGACTGATTTAACGCAAGCGCGCACACGGACAGGTGGAAAAGAACAAGAGTAAAAGAGAGAAATTGAGCGTCATTTGTTTCAGGGTATATCATAATTATGCTTCAGAGTTTATATCATTGGTAATATAATATATAAAAAAAAAGATAATTAACTGATTAATTAAAGACTATCATACATACATATTGTTGAAAGTGAATAAAGAATAATTTTAATAAGGTATTTGATTTTGCATATATTGTAAAACATCATATGATTTATCACGCCAATGTGCAAGACATGTACGTATAATACGTAAATAGGATGCAGCTGCTTCACGATCAGATAATTGTGGTGCAAAACGTTGTCTTAATAATTTAATTGTTTGTCCACGAAAACATGGTAAACCACTATCTAACATTAATGATATTAATGATACAATACATTCTTGATATGGTCTTAAAGCAAGATATGCTTGTATAGATAAATGTTCAAACCATAAATATGATGGACTATCCATACGACCACCCATAATCATAAACATTTCTTTACTTAATTTCATATCACTTTCCCAGCCTAAATTACCACCAGGACTACTTTCTAACATGAAACCAAAATCTGTTGAACAAAAAAGAAAAAAGAAAATGAGATATAATTTATTTTCATTAAAACGTCTTTTCCTCAAACAATTTACAATTAATATCAGATGGGTTTTATGGATATTATAGTAATTTCAATGGTTAAGATCATGAGTCAGTTGAAGCTAGACCACCATGGAAAACTTGGAAGCACTGGACGGCAGTTTTGTCCTAGTGTGGGACTTCTCAGCAGTGCACACCCACGACGTCGCCCCTGCGAGATTCGAACCCAGGACCTACGATTCGTATAAAAAAATTGTAACTAACTTCTAGTCTGAACCATGTTTGTAGATGCAGACTATATGGTTGGGGCTTATGCGACTATCGTAACCAATGGTTGGAGACTCTCGGTGACATGGCTCAGAATCAATCACAATGGCGTCAGTGTATGATTTCTTCGTCTTCCCTTAAACCGCGAGAATGAAATTGCTTGATAGCTTTCTTTCTACGAACTAATTCTTTCTCCTTGTATCATATGGTATGATATAGCAACTTGAACCTTGTACAACGTTGTAGCTGACCGACTGATAGAAAGACAATGAAGACTGTTAAATTCATAGTTTGGTGAGACTATAATTTCTGGACGAGTCAATCAGAACCGCTTGAGTGATTTCAAGGTCAAGGCACCTACGTCAGTATCTGGTTTTACGACCATCAATCAATTCGTGATATTGTGCAAAACATCGTCTAAAACTGTTGGTGGGTGACTGACTCAAAGTCTACAAGACTGAACTCGATCACTGAAAACCAGAGAATATTGATTAGATGAGTTATCCTAGTACAGGACTTTTCAGCAGTGCACATACTCATTACTTCGACAAAGAATCAAAACTAAAAAACTTAATCTCTCTACGAACGTTCAGTAATTAGAATTGTAATATATATCGCACTGATCATTCAAAGCCATTGGTGACAACTGTGTCACTATAGATACGTATGAACTTCATCAATCACGGTTTTTCATTATAACATCAAAAGAAACACGTTACTTCATGTCTGATGAGAAGACTATTTAAATTCTATGAAGCGCGACAGATGGAATAAATCTGAATCTGTAAATAAATAATGAATATGTAATCCGTAACTACCGATCCTAATGATCTGTTCAATATGTCAAGCTTGCAATTACTAACGGGTTAAGCAGATTTCCTTTCTAAAATCCCTATTATTTATGTGAAGTAATAGATTAATGGTGAAAGCTCCTACTTTCCAACCAGTAGATCATGAAATCCAAGCCTTTTCGCACCTACTTCATTTTGAGCAACGAAATAATATTCGTAATACTAAGTGGTTGGTTGAGACTCATCAGCAAGATCTACTTGGGACAATGAAGAAAAGGATAGTCAAAAGTGAATTTCAACTCAGATCACCCAACTTGAAAGTCTGAGAGGTTACCATTGAGCATAGTATCACCTAATTTTGAAATATAGTGTATACGATGTCGAGTGATGACGGGTCTGAAGCAGTTGTCCCTTGAACAATGCAGTCATGCTTTTAGGTTATTAATACTATCTCTTCAACCCAGTTTCCTTCACAGAATGAATGAATGAGAAGTAAAAACCGCCCTCGTGCTTCTGACAATACTCGAGTAAACAGCTTAATGGAACGTAGTATTCAAAACAAGCTTATGGATTAACTATAAACACAGTTCACTCATAGACAATAGTGATCATTTATGATTTATTGTGTGTAGAAATGACAGCGAAAGCTGTTCATTCCAAACTATCGAGAATACAACAACACCACACCAAAACATAAAGTGACTGTGGCCATAGTTACAAATGAAAAGAAATTCTTTATCTATTCTCACTTACCTATATGTATAATATGACCAACTTTATCAATCATTATATTACCATTATGACGATCTTTAATTTGTATTAAATAAAGAAATACACTGTAGGCAGCTAAACTTAATGTAAAATTTCGACGAGCCTAAAATCAATATACAAAAGGGATGGAGAAAGAGAGGGGGGGGAGAGAAATCAAACGAATTAATTAACTAACTGTTAATCTTGAATAGAATGAATTACATCAAGTGTCTTAATTACTTAGCAATGCAACAAATAAATCATAATGATTTGTTTTAAAGGTTGTATACATGGCTATAGTAGTAACCAACGTCATGGAACCGAAGCCAAGCACCACAATAAAACGCGCACCACCTTTAGATCTAGAAGATGCAACTCAAAGTACTTAGTAGATCTGACGTGCAAAAAAGCTCTTGGTCATTGTTTTTTTTTCAATTTTATAATGCTTTATTAACCTGATTGGTTGTTTTCATTTTTAGTTTGAAATTTTTCTTACATGTTTTGAGGTCACAGCTGTAGTTATCTTATGACTAGTTTGAATTTTCGAAATAACAAGGGATCCTGACTTGTATCGTATTCAATTGCGTGGATCCAAGTTCCTACTATAAGAATCCACTAATCGTTCAGACTTCAAAATTACAGTAACCTATCCTCAAAATAAGACAAAATCATTGAGTTCTCGTCAACTTCAAACAATTTTGAGTAATAGAGGACGAACATTAATTAGGATTGATGAAAACCATAGTCTTACGATCAAATATAATTCAACTCTATCAATCTTAACTTCATTATTTGAATTGTGGTAGGTCCTAACTTGGAATCCTGAAGGGAAGAGGAAAAGAGGAAGACCAAAGAACACATTATATCGGGAAAGGATTGCTCACAACAGGGTTGGATGGAGAATGTTGGTGAGCGGACTATGTTCCTTCACGAGGAGTTACATATGTAAATAAGTAAGTAATTCACTTCAAAGTTAATTAAAAGTGACCACATAAACATTATTAGCTGGTAAAAGGAGTGTTAGTTACTCATGACTTTTTATGAAATCATACTCGTTCATAAGGATGAAGAGAATAAGCATATTAACTGATCTCCTTTTTGACATACTACATTCGAAAGAATGCATATATATTCAACACAAAATAACACATATACCTACATGTGACGTTAAAAGTGATTAACATCAATTCCATGTATGTAATTCATGATTATTTTGTGAACTTCGTTTTTTTTCTTGTTGTTGTTGTTGTTATTATTATTATTAACACAACTATGTTTTTTCCCTGTTTCTCTCTATCCCACTGTTCTATACAATAACTTAACAATTCTATTCATAATTTATATTTTGTATTCATTTTTTTTTCTTTTTTTTTTCCGATCTTTCAATAATTCGGCAAATTTTCACATTATATACCTCTTTCCCACCTCTCCGCCCCCCTCTACCACAATCCCCCACCCACTCAACCTTCAACATACACAATGATTCATAAACATCAATTAAACAAAATAATTAGTTGCTATCATAAGAAATCATCTTAGTGAATTGATCTAAACGGTCAGATATTCTATATGGATATAGACTTATATGAATCCAGAAAATTGAGATTTTCTATAATCAATATGGAAGATAATTCTTTCATTATTCAATAACTATCATAGATTCAGCTAATGTATATATATATATATATATGTTCCATTGACTCTATAGACAATAATTGAAATGAGTGAAGTATTAAGACTAATTCGTTAGGTAGTTTAGTCAGTGAGTTAGTTAATTATAGAATTCTGTTGGATACACAGGTAGATCTAATAAATTACCGATAATCTCTAACATTAAATATTAATAAATGTCGATGATAATGACAATGATGAATACCGAAACTATTATTATTACCATTACTGTTATTATTATTATTAATAATAAACAAATAGCATAGTAACATAAAGAGGTATATAGAAAAGAAAATAGTTCAAATGAACAAACATTATTGTTTGTTTATTTGAAACAGAAATGAATCATAATGATAATAAGTATGAAATATTCATAGCTGAAATACACGAATTGATCTTGACTAGTCCATTATTGAAAACAAGGAAGTATTGAATAGTTGTTTTGTTTAAGTATGAAACTACTTAGAAATATAAATTAAGTAATTTGTCAAAAAGAATTGAATCCAAGACCTCTAAAGTCTTGCACATGAATGTTTCACCCTACAGACTACTAAACCGGGATTAAATGGTATATATGTCGTACTTCAATTATTTGTGAAAGACAACTGTTTCACACTAGACATCATTGAATTATATTGGATAGACATCAAGGGACACTGACTTGATAGCCTGTAGATGTGTGGTGTGTGCTACTTATGTAGACATAAGTAGTATGTGACGTGCGTAGTGAACAGAATGTCTGGCAGTAGAGAGACGAGAAGATCGAACAATAAAGAATAAAGAAAGAATGCGATTTGAATGAAAATACAAGAACAAAGGAATTCTGAGTCATTTGAGACAATTGATGAATATTTTGCAAATTGAGCATTTAATATATGGTTGTTAGATTTTACTAACTAGTTCTATAATTTGTTAATAAATACATTCGGTTATCCCCACCTGAATTCTTGTTCACTACAGATGTTGAGTTGATAGGTCTTGAGTATGATTTCCAGGTCCCGAGTCATGAATACACACTGTTAAGGAGTTCTATACAAAGAAAGAACAACTGTTCTAGCTAAGATCAGCCCTTGCCCCCAAATGCCCTGGTACGGCCGAGAGTGGGGAGAGTCCGCTCTCCCTCTCCAAATGCTCTCACATGGCCACGCGTATATAGCCTCTGCCAGAAAAGTCCTACTCACTGCCTTCACGTGGCGGGGGTGTTGTTTACAAAAATGAGAGGACGAAAAGCGAATGTCCGGCAATTTAATCGGATCCCAAATCAATGGTGCACATGGACTCCAGTATCCTGAAGGAACAAATGGCGTATGAACCAATCGTTGGTCACCGGCTACCATGGGACTGCATCTCCTCACGATGCTCCACTGCCTTGTGGGTCAGACGTTCAGGTCAAAGGCTCGAGGTGTGGCCCCCTAAGAAAACCACCTGCTTCGGTTTGGGCACCCGAGCAGTATCACGGCCCTCACACATATCAAATGAGATCTGTGTGGCGCATATGTATTTGGTGCCTCCCTGTACCTATACTTATGTGTTAAAATAAATAAATAATAAATAAGATCAGCCCTTGACTTAAACTATGAAAATTTTACAATCTTCACAAAACCTTATACTGATAAAGCATTAAATAAACAATAAGTAGGACACTAGTGAGGATATGATTTTAAATGAGAAAATACGAGCAAATGTTCACCAAAAATCGAATTCTGTAAGAAACAGTTAAGTGTACTTTTAATAAATAAAAAAAACAAATTCAGAGGACGATAAATAGATACATCATTGTATCGTCGAATAAATCTGTAGTTTAGAAGCGACAAATAGAGATCAAACATGGAAATTTGTATATTTTTTGTTACTGCCTAAGTCAACTGACCAATTGACTCGACGAACTGATGTTATATCTCAGTATGGATACTTTTATATTTCTTTCACAAAAAAAAACCACTGCTAATAAGTTGGAAGTAGTTGAAAAGAGACCCTGTTCGGATAAGATTTCGTACTAGTTGACAGTCGTTGACAAGGAATGTTTATAATTTTGAGAGGACTGATAAGTACATGAGGGATTCGAACTAGTTTCATCTATCTTTACACTCTAAGACGTTACTATTGAGATATTTGGGTCACGGATGACCTTACCTCATACTCATTTGATAACCATAACATAATAACAGAGTGAACGGTAGGTAGGTGTATGTGTGTAATACATTTTCCAGCTGTCAGGTAGATGCGGTTCGTATTGCTGTTATCTTTTGTTAACGATTATTATTATTCATAGTGAAACATAATTTACTGTTGTGTATAGTATATTAACTATTTTAGCCTATTCTCTATCACAAATTATTAAAAAGATTTTTATATCTTAATATCTATTGAAAAACCAAATGTAAGCAAACACACACAAAACAACACAACAATTGTTTACTAACTACCTATTCACATACCGTTTGGTAACTGGGATTAGTTTCATCACCATATATACTTAAAAAGTATTCATATAATTTGCCATCAATTTGACGTCCGATTTGATCACGTGACTTACTATCTGGTACACATTCAATGACACCGCGCTAAAAGGGGGAATGTAAAGTAAAACACGATGAATAAAAAAGAGATTTTTTTTTTCAAATTTTCTAAAGAAATATACCTTTTCGATTGGATCCTTGGATTGTTAGCTTGAATCACTTTAGCTTCTGTTATGTGTAAGAGATGAGATCGAAACTCACAAGAAAATCTACTAAGAATATGATGAATTACTTCAAATGACCTATTTCTGCCTACTACATGACCGCTATCGATCAAGTATGATAGAACAGAGCTGCGTATTGTTTTGACGATATCCTTTCTTAACCACTAGAGGAGATGCTCACTAATTCGTTGGCTCAGTTGTCTAGTTGTATGCCCAATATAACATTCTCCATAGGAGCAGCCGAATTCGTAGACACACATAGATATGGCAGAATCAGGTAATTTATCTTTTAGTTGAGGAAACACCAAAGATCGGGTCGAGAACGAAAGACAGAGGTTAACTGCATTATACACTGATGCACATTAGAGTAAATCCTGATGACGATCTAATCAAAAATAATACTGTTCACTTATATATGTTGTTATAATTCACAATATGGGGATCTTTTAAAATATACCATTCTTATGAGGCCTTAAGTTATAAATTAACAGGAGATTGAGGTTCTCTACCACTAAGACGTTTTATCCCAGAGCAAGCTACTTAACACACCCCTGAAGGTGAATAATAATGAAGTTGAGTACAAATAGTGGATGATTATTTAAAAAGTGTAAATACAGTAGACTTTTTTTTATTTCCCCGAATCCAAACTATAGATCCGTAGGTACGTACAATAATTCTTACTACTTTGTATGATTTTAAAGAGTAACAGTTTAAATTCTAAACTCAACACGGTCAGTGTTATAATCGAATAGAAATTACATCATGATATGACTTTACCTACGTGACAAGCAGAAACGACAACTATTTCTTTGACCTATTATTTAAATTAATCAACAGTGTACACTGATAACTTTGATGAGGGGTCGAACTTTAGTCTTTATGATGGGCACCTATACTAGTCTATATTTCCAATGTCGGTTAACCAATGATATCGATATCAGTGGGAGCGTGGAGTTCCACGATACGGTGAAACGCTCGTCCGACAGCTTCCTATTAATAATGGTTGTACAATTAGCAGAAAGTTCATGAAACAATTTATCGCCTCGCGGTCAGTAAGTCATCTGCAATGTAGGATCAGGCACACATATGCATCGGTCCAAGTTGCTATACCTCAGTAACACCAAATTAATAGAAGTAGTTACTTCGATAGTAGTAAAAAACATTTCATCTAGGGAGAAAGAATTAGTTCATAGAAAGAAAGGTATCTAATTTAAGGGAAGACAAAGAGTGTATACACCCTACACCACTGTGATCGATTCTGAGCCATGTCACTCACAGCCTCCAACCACTCGTTACGACAGTCACACGGATCCCAACCATGTAGTCTGCATCTACCAACATGGCTCAGATCACAAGGAGTAATGCCACGTTTTAGTTTGCTCACCCTTAACTTTCTTTCATTCGTCTCCAACACTAGTTAGCATTACGCCTCGTGGTAATCAGTGTTCAGGCATATATAATACGTGGTCCAACCATCTCAGTCAATGAAAATTTATAACCTTATCAACCGATTTATCATCATTCTCTAATACCTTGTATCTAATCTCACTATTACTTACTTGGTGATCCTGATGGATACAAGTAATTATTTCTAAGACATCTGTAAGCAAATAATAATGTTTATAACACTAATAATAATAGTAAGAATAAAAACTGTTGTTAACCAACTTACTCCTGGTGCAGTTGCAACAACTTTATACGGATAAACGAATAATTCCAATCCACATCTTTCAAATATATTTTTAAATAATTGTAAAATTTGTAATGCCAGTATATCCTTGTAAAGAATAAATGTGAAAGAACATGAAAGAGAAAGAGAAAAGGAAAAGAAAGAAAGAAAGAGAAAAGAGAAAAAAAAGAAAAACGAACAATAAATGATAATTCATATTAGGATATCTGTCAATTATTATTATTATATGCAATGATTAAACAGATGTATTTCAATTCAATTGGAATAATATAAATGATTGATGTTGTCAATAGAATGAATAGTTTCATTCATATCAATGGAATAGGCTTGAAATAAAATCTAAATGTTGATATGTTAAACCCTTTTCAAATAATTGAAGTGAATGAATTTAAGCGGAGTGATAAAGATGATTTGTAATTGTTCAAGTGAATAACTTCAGAGGTGATCTTCTTTTTTGAACTTACTTACTTACGCCTGTTACTCCTAATGGAGCATAGACCGCCGACCAGCATTCTCCAACCCACTCTGTCATGGACCTTCTTTTCTAGTTCCATCCAGTTCTTGTTCATTTTTCTCATGTCTATCTCTATTTCCCGGCGTAATGTGTTCTTTGGTCTTCCTCTCCTCCATCGACCTTGAGGATTACATGTGAGGGCTTGTCTTGTGACTCAGTTGGATGCTTTCGTCAATGTGTGTCCTATCCACATCCAGCGCTTCTACTGGTTTCTTCCTCCGCTGAAATCTGATTTGTTCTCTCCCATAGTAGGTTGTTGCTAATAGTGTCCGGCCAACGGATCCGTAGTACTTAGCGTAGACAAGTGTTAATAAACACCTGTGTCTTCTGGATAATGTCTTTCATGGTTTCCCAGGTTTCGGCCCCATACAGTAGAACTCCGCCTATAGTCCCTCTGGGGGCTAATGCCGGTCCTAAGCCCGGATGAAGGAGGGGAGTTGGACATGGGGTTAGAGACCCCATCCCGTAGAAAACCAACTCGTTAAAAAAACGCTAACCAGAAAAAACTATTTAATTATTCTTTTTTGAACTACATAGTATGTATGCAGACCATTTGTTTCATCTAATAATCATGTCCTAGTAAGTTTTTTATGCACTTGGATTATGGGAGAATAACGTGCTGGAGACTAAAGATCAATGTGGACAAACATGGATTGTCTATATAAGACCAATTTCTAATTGACCCTTAAAGAGATTCAGCTCTCCCTCTAGAAATACTCTCACATGGCAACTGGTAAAGTCCTATTCACTGACGAAAAGCGAATGTCCGGTGCTTTAATCGGGTTGGTGGATATGAATAATTCGTTTTCCATTGTAATAATTACTTACTTGACGAACATCATCTCCAACTTTGAAAATACAGGCTTGCATGAATACATGACCTAATTTCGTGGATGTAGTCAGTTGTTTATCATCTGTGGGATTTGTTGTACTGCCACCACTTGCGGTAGGTTGACGAATTTTATTAGCACGTGATGCAACTGTACTGTATTTATGGGTAAATGATGCCATAGTTTGTCTAGATGGACTATTCTGTGATTCATGATGACTATTACGTCGTTTGTATTTTATTCCTGCCTGGGAAAGCATTTTGCTATTCAAAATAAAAAACAAAAACCATATTTTATGGTATGATGAGGTTTGATGTGCTTGTATATTAAGTACATATGTCTGAAATATTCATACAGTGCAGGTTGAAATTGCTTTTTTTGACTGAACGGGAAGGGCAAGGCGAGAGAGACCAGTAATGACTCAGAGTTGACTCTAGGCTGCATGCACTGGTTAACGCGACATTGGTTTGGCACAGAGCCAAGGTCATATAAATCGTGTTTCAACCGGCGGTTTAGTCACGGGGTAATTAACAGGGTAAAAGTCATAACAACTTGTTAGTATAGGAGTAAGTTGAAAAAAGGTTAGAAATACCTGAACCAAGATATAATATCAACTTATGAAGCAAACTACTGTTGGAATGAGTCCTGTACGTAGGCTCAGTGTAGGTGGTTAAGGTCAGCTTGATTATCTTAACAAATGGCTGGAGATGTTAGTTGACATCAATAGGAATCAATCCCGAAAGGTCGGGTAGACTAACTCCTCATCTTTAATACTGATAAATTTTATTTTGAGAACTCATTCTTTCTTTTCAGATCATATTGTCTACACCGTTAATACTTAGATATAACTCTAGTGTTTGTCTTGATACTTTCACAACGTCATATTAATATGATGTGGTAATGTGACCTGTTGAATAAATGTCTCAGGCTTTACGTTGTTTATGAGAGACATGCTAAATTTCTAATCATCTGATGAACAAATGACAATCAGTTTTATTTCGTAGACTTCACAAATCCTATTGCCTTCTAGTAGGATGGCAATAGTAATACAACCCTAAACTGTAACCCTAACGTTTTATTATGAATTAACTGTAGACAAATCACTTTTCTTTTTGAGATTTATATTTTTTGTTGAATATAGTTATATAATTATTACAAACTGAACTTGATTAGAAACTTAAAAAACCTTTACAAACCCTCCCTTACATTATTCATAATGAAAATCATGAGCTCAATAAGGATTAATTTCAAACAGTCATAAGAAATTGTGACTAACGTAGTTCAATTATGTCGAGTATGACACAGGTGAAGTGGATGTCGACTAAGTGGTTTGAATGTCATCGTCAGACTTAAAGATCTCGCTTTTGTGTCGTGAATGTACATTACTAAATGAACCCATACTCGGACGAAACAGTTATACAGTGCTCTCTGGTTTTCAATGGTTGTCAAACTAACATCAATCGGTAATGTAAATTACAAAACTCCATAAACCTCTTACATTGATATATCTATCGATCTGTCAAACTTACACAACTGGATTAATGCCATCTATGGAGTCACGATGATGATGTATATGTTGAGATGAAGAATCGTCCGGTATAGTTGTAATATTTTGTGCCTCTATAGCTGCATTGATAGCCTCAGTTTCTAAATTTTGAACACCTACTCGACGAACCTAGATATCAACAATAAAACAATAAATGATATAATATAGGTATGAGAATTGTATTTTATGTGAAACAATATATAAATGAATATTGCATTCAGACAAGTGTATATATATATAACAAGGTATCATTCTAACATCAAGGGTTTAAAACGACAAACAAAATATACTATTTGAATAAACCTATTGGCCATTTGCATATATTTCTACTGATAATGATGCATGTAACGCATTTTAATCAGTATATTATGAATAAACTATGGTTCCTTGTTTACTCTTGTCGTCAGAGCTTCCTCAGACCCAGAGTCTTTTGATCTCTCTGAAAGTACTTGATCGTTAGATCCATTACGTTGACACACAATCACAGCAAACTTATAATTAAACGAGTCAATCATCTAATATCGGCCAGTCATATAGTTAAACTTGATAGATCCCGAGTCTTTATAGATGGTAAATAGAAATCCTCCGGGAAACTATTTACTCATAAATCTGATATTTCAATCAATTCAGCAAAAGGAAATCATGAATTCTATGAATTTCACTGATGAATCAGCATAATTGTAGATCAGTCGAATCATCTCTATCCAAAACAAAGAGTACTTAATGAATCGCACTTATCCTGTCAAAAATCAACTTATTGCTTACATATAAAGTGGGTTCATAAAAAAACAGAAGATATGAACAACATCTATACAGATTAGTTATAAAATTAAAACAACAATTAGATTTGTTCTAACCTTGAATCGTGCTAAGAATGGAGCTTTTGCTGCTGATTGCATTGGTGTACCAGACATATAGTCAATTTCCAATACAACAGAATCTGGATTCGATGGTAAATAACAACCAGGTTTCACATTCACTTCACGTAATGCCTCTAGACAAGCTTTTTTACGTGCTTCACCTTTAGGGTATGATCTATAAAATTTAAGAGAAAAAAGAACTATTAAAGTAAACTGTACAGTAATATTATCACAGTTGAATTCATGAGTCGATCTAAGCTAGACCACAATTTCAAATCTGGCAGCACTGGGACACTCGTTTTATTCAGTAATAAATAAATAAATTTTCGTAGTCAGTTTCTGGGCTAAATTATTCTGTAAGGATGTTAACAGTAATAAATTCTATTTTGTTTCAAAGTAAGTGGATTTTAACTCAAACTCCAAGTCACCCAAGTGAGAGTTGACTGGTCTAATCAACACAGCCACAACCCCACCGAAATCCCCGTTATAAGCGTACACCCCAAAAATAATAAAAAAACAGGGGTTAGTAAGGGAACAGGAAGATACGTTTGTAAAATTTGGGAAAAGCGCCATCGATCGAATGAAAGTAATAATAACAGGCTTATGGCATGGTGACCTGTTCGTAATATCCATCAGTTCTAAAGGTTCACTAAGTTGCCTAAGGACATAATCTATTGGCTAGGAAGCTAGATATATTCAACTCAAAGGAACTAATTGATATTAAAATTGACCGAATGGATAAGAATAAAAGATTGGCGGGTTGTTTCGCGATGTATTTTGTTCAATAATCATCTATTCTCCTATAAGTCATATTGATTTGAAGGAATATAGTTGTATATGAAATAATTAACCGACTGACTGAATTCCTTGATAACTAATCCATCGGGTGATTAGTTGTGCTAGTTTTTCGAAAGGTGTTCAGTTAGAATTTGGAGAAAGACCCTAACCAGCAAAAATATCACTTCGGCGACCTGAGTTGCATTTTTATGCCATCATAGTAACCAGATTGATTGTCATAAAAAATGAAATGCTGTTTTACTTTGAACGAGCTATTCACCGTATGATTAACCCTTCTCAGAACTGAACAACACTGAGTAAATTGATAGGTTTTGTTTAACCATTGAAAAGCTGGAAATACTGAATGTCCGGTTCGTCCTTGTAGATGACTCTTCAACAATGTACATCTACGATCCAGTAACTGAGAACCAAACCTAGGAACTTTGACCTTGTGAGACAACGCTTAACTTCGTCTATCCACATTGCTGAGGAGTGCTAAACTAGGATGAACAGGCCTTTCAGTGCGTTTCTGGATTTTTAATGATTATCAAACTTAGATCGTGATTTCGATAAAATCCAACAAACCTCCATAACCCGATACTTATTAATTGACGAAGAATCAACCGGTGTTCATTGATTGATGTATAAAAACAACACAGTAATAAGCCATACTATTGACCAAGTATTTCACGTAAACAAATAGCTCAATTGTGAATAGATTAATAGATAAAAGAAATAATCATCTACTTCACTAAAATTATCGGATTACCAGTCCATCAGTGAAAACAATTATGATGTAATAAATAGAAGTGGCATTCTTCCAGTTAAATCCCATTGAAGAAAAAAACTGGACTGTTTTGTCCAGCTTCAAAGAATGTACAATCACCAGAATTAAAAAAAACGATGGTTCACCTTTGAAAAAATATATCAGAACACACGTAAAGCAAACACATGCACACAGAAAATCACATTAAAACCGAAAAAGTGTTTATACGAGAATCAATAAAAAAAACTAATGATTAAGATCATGAACCGATTGATGTCAAACCAAGATTGGAGACCCAGAAGCAATGGACGGCCGTTTTGTCCTATTGTGAAACCCCTCAGCCGTGAGCATCAACGACACCGCCCGCAGGACTCGAGCTCGGGACCACCAGTCCCGTGAGCGAATACTTAACTTACTAGACCACTGAGCCGGTATCAAACGGTGTTAGTGTCTAACTTCAACCACATGCTCACCAGTGACTAGCTTCGAGAACAAATTCTTGGAGTTCTAATGAGAAGCTGTGACCAGTGGAGCTAATCTCTATTAGGTATAGACAGGTATCTACCTCAGTATAACGGTAGATGAGCACGCAATTTCGTGGATTGGTTGAGGTTAGACATTAACACCGTTGGATGCCGGCTGGCTCAGAGGTCTAATAGGTTAGGTGTTCGCGCGCGAGACTGAAGGTCCCGGGTTTGAATTCCGCGAGCGGTGTTGTGGATATGCACTACTGTGGGGTCCCACAATAGGACAAAACATCCATCCAGTGCTTCCAGGTTTTTTCAATGGTGGTCTAACATTAATCGGTTCATGATCTCAATCAATAATTTAATAATCTTCACAAACCTGTACTGAAAAAAAAAACACTAACCGAATTTTCGCTGAAACTGATGTGATTTGATCGAAAAATTCAAATTCTCTTTGATAAAATGCTAAAGTTGGCCCATTGAAATTATTTTGTATTATACTTGATAATGCTAATAAATGATTCCCAATTTCATTATCAAATTTTAAACTTTCTTCATCACGATAAATATTTGTTTTCATATTCCATAATAATTGATGTGCTAATAATGGTGATCGTTTAGCTAAAGTTACGATTGATTCAGATAAATAACCTAACTATATGAGAAAGATAGAAAAGAACAAAGATAGAAAATACATTTATATTTGTAGAGTTATATTACCATTTATTTATTTATTTTAACACATAAATATCGGGGGCCACACCCCGAGCCTTTGACCTGATGATCTGATCCACAAGGCAGTGGAGCATCGTAAGGAGATGCAGTCCCATGGTAGCCGGTGACCAACGATTGGTTCATACGCCACTTGTTCCTTCAGGATACTGGAGCCCATGTGCACCATTGGTTTGGGATCCGGTTATAGCGCCGGACGTTCGCTTTTCGTCCTCTCATTTCTGTAAACAACACCCCCGCCACGAGAAGGCAGTGAGTAGGACTTCCCTGGCAGGGGCTGTATACGCGTGGCCATATGAGAGCATTTCGAGAGGGGGAGCGGACTCCCCCCACTCTCGGCCGTACCAGGGCATTTGGGGGCTATATTACCATATATATGAAACATCTCAGTAGTGAGTATTTATGATCATTCCACAAGCCTTTCAGTTACAGGTATAATCCATAAGGCAGTATAAAGCAATGTTAGGAAATGCAGTCTCATGGTAGTCGGTGATCAAGAATAAGTTATTACGCCATTTGTTCCTTTAGAATCCTGGGTCCCATATGCACCGTTGGTTTGGGATCAAGGTTTTCTAACTTCTCTAAGTGGACCCTCCATATCCATCAATCTGGGCAGAGGGTCGAACATTCAGTTTACTTCTTCTCGATTTCGTAAAAAAATAATAATAATGGGAGGAGCAGTTTACTTTAACAAAATACAACCAGAAAGGATTCCTTCATTTACAGAAATTACACTCATTTTAATGAGAAAAGTAACATAAAGTTACAGAAGGACCGATATCGAAGTCAGTATATCAAAATGGTAACATCAATTGAGGTATCGTCACTGTGCCCGAACATAAGTTGCCGAACCTATGTATTACTTACATGGTTTTACAATCCTTCGGAGACAATGATGGTTAAACATAGAGTTGCTTAATATCTTCAACTTGGGAAGGTCAGGTTTTAGAAGCATAGAGCAAAACTACTCTCATCAACGCTATGGAGATCCAACCTTTTACAACTAGACCAACATGACGAAGGCACCAATGATGACCTAGATTGACATAAATCACTCTGGCTTTCATCATACAAGAATTGATCCCATCAATCACGACATTAACAGCACGTACACAGCAACCCAGATACATGTAATTCTCGACTACTTCTAACTAATCACAACCAAAAAGTCAGTTCAGGCGCAGGATACTGGGAGTTTCGTGAAAATACTTTGCACTTAGAAGGTGCAGAAACACATGCCATAACCCTGGACACTAATTACCAGATGATTAAGTGTGGATTGTATTGTGTGTGTATCGTCGTATAGTAAGACAATACCGTATGTGTATACAACACAGAAAAGTCTTTCTCCAGGTAACAAATTAACACTACCATTACCTACATCCATATGACCTGTTTCCAACATTATGCTCGGAGGTATGGTGTAAAAGTCCTTTACGTGTTACGAAAACCGTCAATTTACTAAACAAGCATTCAATCATGAATAAATAGTCAGTTTCAATAATAATAATAATAATAATAATAATAATAATAATAATAATAATAATAATAATAATAATAATAATAATAATATACAAGTTATGGGGAAAAACTAAGATTTACACAAAAACATACACACACACACAGATTAGCTTACTTTATCATAACGAATACCTTGAATAAATTGTGGAACATAGAATAACATTGTTTCCGATGGATAATCAGATAATACACGTACAGCATATTGATGTGTTAATGGATGTTGAGGATACATACGTGAAAAGAACGATAGAGCAACGACCGGTGCAACAGGTGACCATGTTAGTATATGAGATAACTGTTTTTTTTTTGTTTGTCAAAGTAAAACACCATAAATATACAGACATGAATAAAAGAATCAATTAAGAAATTCACTTTAAAACGATACAATATAAATCACTTTTAAAATTTAATTGTATTTAACTACACAAAGTTTAAGGCGTAATTCATTGTGGAATGAATATATTTACTTTTTAGATGATATGGAAGTGTATAGTGAAGTAAAGTTAGTCAAAAGAAGAATCATGCAGAAGAATAAAATCAACTACATGGTTAACAACCATTAGTTAGAATAGAATTCATCATTATCAAATTTATCGGAAGGTGTATGCATTGGAAAACAGTTAACTTTCAGGAAAATAATGCCTGTGTAAATTGTAATAACAAATATTTATTTAGGAATGGAATAAGATATTTCTTTGTTAAATAATGAATACAATCATTGTTACAATTCATTATACTGATATGGGCAACAGATGATGCGGAAAAATATGCACGAATGTTACATACTACTTATTTATTTATAAATAGTTTAAAAAAACATAATGAACAAAAAAAAGCATACTAACTTCAGGGCGTCCGTCTTCAATATTACTTGAAGTAGCTAAATATTGTAAAGCAGCTGGGATATGAGTTACAAGTAAGGGATTGGCTGTTACAAATAATGACACCTCACGACGTAGTTCATCCGAACCAGTAAATCTATCCAAAAAAAAATATGTACAGAGTAAAAAATAAATATACATATGATCTACATTGGCATTTGAAATGTTTCTGAACAAAGAAATTAATGAAAAATAAAACTATATGGTTCAGTGAGAAGATGTACGTGATTGTACAGTACTAAGAATAAGATCGGCGAAAGATAACAACTTTGAACCACATTCTTCGCTCCATTACTCACGTGAACGTTCTCCGTCTAATCATAAACAGGTGGATGATGTCATTAGGTTTGTATTCAATGGGCTATTTACAGTTTGCTATTAAGCGTACTAAGAAAAAAATCATCCTTTGATTAAAAAAATCACTCGTCTCTGGAATTTATTTGAACACATAAACATGAAGGCACCACACTTCGTCATTCAGTTCGTGTGAGGCTCAGAGGCCAAAAACGAAGTACGTGGTTTTATTAGGGAGCCATTCTATAAGCCTTTCACCAACAGGTCAAATACATAAAGCATTGAAGCAACTTTAGGAGGTGCGGACCCATGGTAATCGGTAACCAAGAATAAGTTTATACTCCATTTGTTCCCTCAAGACTGAGAGCACACCATGCACACAATCGGTATGGAATCAAGGTTTCCCAATTCCGCTAGATGGATCCTCTGTATCCATTAACCCGGTTAGAGCACTGAACATTCGCCTTTCTACATCTCAATTTCGTAAACAACACTACCGCCGCCAGTATGACTCAGATGTACTCCCCATAACTAAATATAAAATGTGGAATATGAAGTAGATTGACTTTAAATGTTGAAAGCTTGAATGGATTATTTGATATTAAATCAATTTTGCATTAGTGGTAAACCGTCAAATAAATTTTTCGTTTGATTACAAGAATTTTTTTACATAAATGATTACTTAAGGACTTTTAAAATCACTGGGGATAGGGTACAGAATTCAAGTTACGTTGCATATATTAACACATTGGAATGCAAAAACACTTAATTGACAAAATCGAAGTAAGCAAAAAAAGCCATATTGTAGGCTTTACAAACGGTTATTATTCATAGTGAAAATAAAACTGGTAACTGCTACCTAATCCAGAGGAATCCGCCCAACAAACTGTGGATATACATTGACACAGTAATTTATTCACAGTAGTAACAGCCGACAAATTTCGCTGTTGAAAACAATTCAAATGACTGAAAGTGGTAAGTCCCAGAGTAACTAATCATGACGTTGATCAATTTAATATAAAATGGTATAATAATTTGATTTACTTACCTTTGTGGCATGTAAACAACTACTGGTGGACATAAATCCCATGCTAATGATATCCATCTACGCCATGATTTTTTACGTAATGTTTCACGAAGCCAAGTTTCAACTTCAGCTTCTTTAATTCCAATACGATCAGATAAACCTTGTGGATTAAACCATACTGAAAGTCGTTCAATTTCTGAAGCCTATCCAAATATTATTACCAAAAAAGTATTAAAAAAAAAAAAATCTAAGATGAGAAATAGAAATCTGATATATTTGTTGGAGTGAAATACAATTTTTAAAAAGTTACCCAATCGTTTGCTATTTTTGGCATAAACTGCCTATGTACACCCATAAGCTCGATGAGAAATACATTTTTCTATGTTCCCTGATTTTAAATTTGATCAGTAAAACATTATATTCGGATATTATATAAGGACTACTAAATATATTCAGTATACAATGTTTCATAGAGAATTAAACTGCTAGCTAATACTATGAAGTATAATGTTATCAACTGAAGGAATACAATGAAAAAACCTATCAGTATGAAGACTATGGAGGTTTTTTTTTAAAATTTCACTAATATCATGAACATATCCTTACCAGAATAGCATTGAGAAACTGGAAGTATTGGAAAGTCGTCACATCTTAGTGTGGGACTTCTTGATAGTGAACATTTACAAACCCTCCACCAGGTACTGAATTAGGACCTTTAGTGCTATACCATCAATTTGAGGGGGATCATAACTTCTTATGAAAACGTAGATGGAAATGGTCTTTAGAAATGGATAAATACGCTGAATATTAGGAAGTATTTGTTGACGATCAAAAGGTATTTCAGTAAACACATCCTTTGACCAAAATAGTATGGTCGGACAAATAAGAATTTTTAAACCAATAAAGAAACAGTCAATTTACGATTAATTATTGAAGTGACAGAATATAAATACAACTGAGTTACTCATAGGTAATAATATATGGTTACAGCAAACAAGTTTTTCACATCAGCCACATATACGAAAAGCATCATCAACAATTTCGTGAATTTTAATAGTTGAATTCATGAATTGATCTAAGTTAGGCCACTACTAAAAGCCTGGAAGCACTGGATGGCCGTTCGGTCTCAGTACAGGATTCCTCATCAGTGTACATCCACGATCCTGCACGAACGACTGAAATCCAGGACGTTCAGTATCGCACGCGAACACTTAATCTCAAGACTACGAAGACGGCATTCAACGGTGAATATCATTGTAAAATTATGTTTAAAATGATTTTAAAAAGTTATAACAACGATATTAATGACATACCAATAGGATTAAAATCAATTCACGTTTCTGTAAAAATATTTGCTTCAAATAATTCTCTCCATTGGTTCTGGCACTTTGCTTACCTAAATAAAAGTGAAATATTATACAAAATATTTTATACTACTAACAAGTAGGTACAGTTTTATGCATCTAAAAAAGTGAAGTAAAAAGTGACGGTTTCAAGCAGACATGATGGTTTTTAAATGAGACATTCTTTTAGTTAATTCAAGATAGCTTATACAGTATCAGTCGTAGTTCAGATATGAATAGCAAGTAATGAACACCTAGATTATGTTAAATTCCAGAATAATGACGTTTGTAGAAATAGGCATGATAAACTTAATTTGTAAATAGTTCCTAATGTTATTTGTATTTATTCTGTTAATTTTAACAGTTTGTATATTTAATACGCAATGACTGTACATGTTGTTTGAGTGCATAGCCTTGAACACACTTTCTTCCATTGTGTTACACGTATAGCATGACACACGCTGTTAACTGATAGTAAATACACTACTATACACACACACTTCTCATTCTCTATTACTCGTGGTTGTGATAACTGGACTCTAAATCATCTACTGTCTACATTTATAGACTGCAGCCACATTTACATTATATTCTACGTTTGGCTATACCACTGGAAGTACAACAATCTTATATTGCGTTTCTTTTTACCTTACACATTGGTTTAATTTTCCGAATAATGTACTCTCCACACAAATGCTTTGATCATAGTTTCATTGACCGCTTGAAGTGTCACTGAATGACTGTTTCCTCATAGAGTGGTACTCATCAATAGTAGTGTTTATTCAAGATCTCACGGAGGATCAAGCGTAAAACCTTCAGACAACTAGGTTGGCATTTAATGGTTAACATTTCGAACGTCAATTAATTAGTGTTTTTGCACAATTATTTTCCAATCCCATTAACAAATAGCTGACACAATCCTGACATGTTTGAACTGCAATGATCTCGGTTTATCTCTAAAACTCCAAGAATCACCTTACAAAATTAATTACTAGTGAGTATATAGCTATCATCAGAGTAAGCGGTTTCGTGTGGCGTTTAAATTATCAATCTTTTCTGCTACAATAATATTAATTTGTAAAATTCCAGTTTGATTGACGTAACATTTTAAGTATAAGTGTTACAGATGACCGGAATGAAAAGGATTATCATTAAAAGTTAATTTTCTGCATAACTTTTGAAGTATATCCCTTCTGATCTAGTGGGTCAAAGGATTGACCTAAATATTGTTTTGTGAGAGTTATGCTTCGTACTAATTAGCACTAAACACCAAGGCGTATCTAAGATCTTGATAAAATCAATTTTTCCTGTAGTACCAAAACCCTCAGTTTTACAATATAAGATGTTGCTACGCGACTGACTTTAGAACTGTGATATGTACGATCGATCGATCACTGACTAATGATGGATGTCATGTACCTTTAAATAGTGATTGGATTCTGTCAATCAAGATGGTTGAAGAGTATAGACATTATTGATGATCATTTAATCGATGATTTGAACAAATGTAGGCAACGTCTGATACTATGTATCAGCGACTTAACGGTTAAATAGTATTAAGCTGAATTACCCATTAAAAACCACTACCATCTACTACAAAACTCTGATAATGAAATAAATCATCAAGTTAAAGAACTACGTCAACTTTGTCACAAACATATCCTGGTTGTTAACTTAAAGAAAGAAGTGTTCATTATAACAAATAGAAATAATTAAGAGTTCATGAGAAAGTACTTTTAACATGAGTCAATCTCAGTATATTTCACTTAACTCAATATGTATTAGTATGGGAAGAAATGATGGCTTAATCATTACTCTGCTTAAATAACAACTATCAGATCGTAGATTCAAATCCAGCTGTGTCGTAAATCAAGATTCGATTATTAATCTTTCAACTACAAACACATAATGTCAGAAACTATCTTCTGAATAACTGTTCGCTACATTGAAGAACTAGGTATCGCTTGAGATTGACGGTCAGAGACGAATGTCTCTTATATGTCACTGAAGGAAAAAAATAATTTAAAGTTGATCTATAATTGTATGGAATGTGAACATGGAGATCAATCAGTCACAAGTAGCATAAAACGTAGTACATTTGTGTAACGGTTCCCACAATACATCAGAAGAGAGAATTATAGAGACAAATGAGTGCAGTGGAGATGATAACAGTATCAATATGCAACTACACCTTTGAGACCTATTCTAGGCCACGCCACTCATTAGTTAAAATAACTGCATTGTCATCAACCAGGTAGTTAGTATTTACTTATGTAGCTCCATCCAACAGTCGGTGACTTTATGGATTGATGTCACAACCTGATTTGGCTGCATCTACGTTTCTCGTACACCGCCAAATATTATGTGTTGTTGAAGACAGTGGTTGGGCATACTTAATATATAGCCCATCCACCCTCAGTCGATGAAGATTCGCTGCTTCATCAACTGATTTGCCATTTTGCATAACACCGCGGTATGTAACTTCAACATTGTTCATTAAGTGGTATACTCGTATATACACGGAGAAGAGGGAAATTATCAAAGTTAAATACACAGTAATGCCTTATGAACACTTCCCTTCATTTATTTCAATACGACTTACCTCCAGTAGCTGAGGACCGCTTTGACACAACCGAATGAGCAATATTAGTTCCAGCTAGAACAGCTGCATTTTGTAATGTTGGTGAAGTTGTAGAATTTAAAGCCGACGGTAGAATAAGTGAACCGACACCAGGACGTTCTAATGGTTGATCTGTTAACAGCATAACTTGTGAACGCAGTCTTGGAAGTGTAGCTCCACCACTGGTAATACTAGTAGTTGTCATTGTTGTCACTGTTGTTACATTGGAAGTAATCCATGATTCAGTAAATACATTTGAATTCACATGTCGTATATTTGGTGAAGAACTTGTAGTGTGATATGTTGTTGTTACAGTTGACATAGGATTCGTAGGAAAACCTGACGGACCAATCGAAGCACCACCGGAAGCACCAACAACGCCACCACCGACAGCGATAGATTCCGGTGTATTTACTGTCATCTGATCTGAAAGATAACCAGCTCCATAGTCAAAATCACAACCAACTATGAAACCACCACGACCAACAGCCTCTAACAATGCATCCATTTCTGTTTCAATCATACTAGTATTTAAATATTTACGTTCAGCTTGCATTAAACTCCATAGTCGACTTAATGCCTTCAATTCATCAGATAAATCGGCATCATGTTTGATGGGATATTGTGGTTTTACTCTGCACAAAGAAAAGATATTATATAATTTAGATTTCTTATTAAAATAATATATTTATAAAAACATGAAGAAGATGATTTAAATGCTTTTATGGAGTAGAGTTTTAATCGTCCAACTGACGTAAAGGCGAGGATTGTCAAAGTAAGGAAAGCATTCCTATAGTTGAAGAACATATGGAACTCAAAACAACTATCAACAAATATCAAAGTGAGAACCTTTAATATGAACGTCATAACAGCTCAGCTGTACGGATGTGAAATATTGAGAACTACCCAGATCATCATCAAAAAGGTATAAGTATTTATGAATAAATGTCTACGCAAGATACTCAATGTCCGTTGGTCGGGTACCATCAGCAACAACCTACTGTGGAAGAGAACAAATCAACTTCCAATTCGTGAGGAAATTAGGAAAAGACGTTGGAGGCGGATAGGACATACAATACGGAAATCATTAAAGTGCATCACGAGGCAAGCCCTAACTTAGAATCCTGAAGGAAAACGGAAAAGAGGAAGATGAAAGAACACATTGCGTCAAGAACTGGGAGCAAACATAAAAAATGAAACAACTACAATGGATTGTCCAGGATAGAGTTGGATGGACAATGGGCGACCTATGCTCCTTCAAGAGAGGTAACAGGCGTACGTATGTAAGCAAGTAAGAGAGAATTTGTAAACTAGAAGGTTAAGAGAATCTTAAATCCTTCATCGTGTTTCACATTTCGAGTTAACATCGTGTAGTCATCATCAACCAGCTTGTGTGAAATAAATGAAGAGCTACAATGGCCCAAAAATGGCGTACAGTACCTACTATGTGGAGTGCATTTCATGGGGGTTCAGTAATGATTGAGAGATTCAAACTTGAACAGTGTGCGAAAGAAACATATTCATTCAATATGGTTTAGTGGTTCAAGTGTTTAAAGTGTTACAGATACTTACATGACACAAACGATTTTAAGTGAGTAGAGAATTTAAAAACCATAATAATATCTACCAATCGAAAGAATCTATATACCGTTCAAGTCAATAACATACTCACTTCCATAATATTGATGAGAATTTAAAAGGCTAAAGAAATAACTGTATATTACAAATCAGATGATTGATAATCTTACGTGAAATAATTCAATATAGTTGCATAAGCTTTCTCTCGAAGAGCGATTCTAGCTAAAGGAAATAAACATCCTGTATCTATTTGACCTTGACTTCCACTACTTCCACCAGTTCTTCCTCCAGCACTAACAACACTTCCACCACTACTACCCAATCCACCACCAGTTCCTGTTGTTATTGTCGCGGTGTTTATTACACCACCAACATGACTAGATAATTCATCAGTTGATATTCCTTGACCTCCAGAATAATTTGATTTAAATCCAGTATTTTGTAATAAACTAAGACACATTTCCACTAGACGACAACGTACACCTAATGCAGCTACATTATTAGTTAAACGTCCTTTTATAATTGAAGATGGATGATCATGACGACGAGAATGATGTTTTTGTGAGATTTTAGAAGTTTCCGAAGAATTTTGTACTGTATGTATACTTTTATTTAATGAAGCAATTTCTCCTGCTAGAGTTTTTTGTAATAAATCAAAAAATATATCTAACTGTTCTTGACTTGATGATTGTGCAACATATAAACGTTCACTGAAAAACTTGATTGCAAATAGAGAAAAGAAAAAGAAAAGAACATACAGTGAAATGAATTTTTTGTCTGGATCCATTATATGAATCCAAATTAAATTACAACATTGAATACTTATAAAATTAGATATTTTCGGATAAAAATGCATTATCTATCAAAAGTCAAATTAACTAAGTCAGTCAGTCAGCTGCAACGTAGGACTAGACACATATATGCATCGGTCCAATAAACTAAGTCACAGCAAACATGATTTACAAGATTTACTTGTTTATTTAAACACATAAACATCAGTACAGGGAGGTACCAAATATAGTACTCAGGCGCCCAATCTGAAAGGGGTGGTTTTCTTAGAGGGCCACTAATATGAGCTTTACACCTAGAGGTTTAATTCACAAGGCAGTGGAATAATGTTACGAGATGCAGTTACATGATAGTCTGCGACCAACAATAAGTTCATACGCCATTTGTTCCCTCAAGATCTTGGAGCCCAAGTGGACCACTGGTCTGGAATCTGGATTTTCCAACTCTTGTAGTTGGATCCTCCATATCTACCAACCATGTCAATGTGTTAGACATTCGATCTTTCTTCTCTCAATTTCCTATACGTGTGGCCATGTGAGAGCATTTCGAGAGGAAGAGTGAACACTTCCCAACCTTAGTCGTATCAGAGAATCTACAAGATAAACGATGGTGATTATGAAAAACACTACATAGAGGAAAAAAGCCATCCGCTTTGCTTATATCTATGCGATCACTAGCTAACTGTTAAACAATATGATACAGTCTTGTTTATACTAATACATATGGAGCAGCTATGAAACATGAGTTCAACTGGTAAAATATTGAAATATCGAGCAGAAAAGAATGTAAGGAAAGTTAAAGAATTTTTAAAAAACCTAGAATTCCAAATAAGCAACAATTAAATAAACATTCAAAAATGATAAGTAACTGTATAATCAAAGATAAAGTCAGGAGTAAAACACAATCGAAACAAACATGTCAACAACAATCCTAAAAATCGTGAATAACGTTCAGATAGTTTATTTATTTATTTTATTTTAACACATAGATATTGGTACAAGGAAGCACCAAATACATATGCGCCACACGAATCTCATTTGATTTGTGTGAGGGCTGTGATACTGCATGGGTGCCAAAACCGAAGCAGGTGGTTTTCTAAGGGGGTCACACCCCGAGCCTTCGACCTGAACGTCTGACCCACCAGGCAGTGGAGTATCGTGAGGAGATGCAGTCCCATGGGGGTCAGCCGGTGACCAACGGTTGGTTCACACACCATTTGTTCTCACAGGATACTGGAGTCCATGTGCACCATTGGTTTGGGATCCGGTTAAAGCGCTGGACATTCGCTTTTCGTCCTCCCATTTTCGTAAACAACACCCCTGCCACGAGAAGGCAGTGAGTAGGACTTCCCTGGCAGAGGCTATATACGCGTGGCCATGTGAGAGCATTTGGAGTGGGAGAGCGGACTCTCCCCACTCTCGGCCGTACCAGGGCGTTTGGGGGCCGTTCAGATAGTGTTACATCTGAACGGAGAATCAATAAATAGTAACCGCTAGGATCTATTTATGGACTAACATTATACGTGTATTGTAATTGTATAACCATTAAGTAACTATATTATATGTGTATTCATATCCCCTTTATTATACGCTTTTATTTGACTTATTGATTACTATTATACGATTTACTATTCCCAATTTAATAGTTACAGTCTTTTATAATCCCATTCATATTTTGACTTGATCATTTATAAATGTTATTTTCTGTGTTATGGTATGATGCGGCTTGATTTGCTTATATATAAACTGTTTATGTCTGATATACATGATTCATACAATGGGGGTTAGGATAGAATTCTAGACTGAACCGGGTGGGTTAAGCAATAAGATGATACACCAAAGACCAATAAGAAATCAGAGCTGATTTAAGGCGGCTAGTGATGTTTGACACATCATCGGTTTGGTACAAGAATGAGGTCGTAGAAGTCGATATTCTGATTGGCAGTTTTTTTCACATGATAATTGACAGAGGTGAAAGTCATAACGGATAGATTAGAAGTGTACAAAACAAGTTATTTGTTAATTTTGGAGAAATTCTATGGAATCTAATACTTTTGAAGTGTGTACTAACGTCATATTGTCTAGAAAGATAAGGTACTTGACCTACGGACTATTAAATATGTGATTGCCTCTCCTGTCATTGACTCCTACTCCGGAATCACTGAGTATGACTGATTGTAATTGCGTTGAATAAAGTATTATACAGTCTATACTCCGGTTCTCTATTTTGTCTCGTGAATCTTGCATCTGGTAACAACGTGACTGGCCTCATATAGAAGTATACTTGAGGGAGATAAAAACATTTTAAACAATCCAGTTATATCACACATTTTGCCGATTGAAACGTGAGATATTAATGTAACAGAAAATCGAGAGGAGGTTGACACATTTTTGAAACTTTTGCTTATCACTATGAATAATAATAATAATAATAATCGACGTTGTAAATGAAATGAATTTCTGAATGTTTTCGAGAAGAATTCGTGAACTGTTGAGTTATTAAAGTTCAAAATGAAGATTAAGTGATGATAAATGGATTTACATGCAACATCACCCATGGGACTGAAGAATATCGTATAGAGAAAGAGTTAAAATAACAAAACTTAGCAACAAGCCGATCAATATTAATGATGTTTGTATAATTATATATGCGTAAAGGTTATTACATAACAAGTAATATGAAAAACTTTTGTCGCTGTACACACACACACATACACATGCATTTACCTGTGACCATAATTGATGCGGACCAGTGTTACACTTCGGTGGGCTATACTTTAATTGATCTGATACAATTAATGGCAAAACTTCGCCATCATCTGCATTATGTACAGAGAATACTCCAAGACGTCGATGAATGGTTATTTGCCAAGCATCACTTAATTCGTTCAAAAGCTGCATCACAACAATAATATGAAAATAGAAACCAAGAATAAATTGAAAACATTGAACAGGAAAAGTTACTGCAAAACAAAATTGATCTGATGTAATATGGTACATTTACTGGTTACAGGAGTCATACATGATATTGACGAGTTTTTAACGCTTATTACTGTCTTTTTAGCCGCTTCCTATGACTCACGCTGCTCTTACACATAAAACCGAACAGTAGAGGAAAGATGAATAATTTGAGTGGAAGCTATTAGGTTAACTGGTATTTACAAAAACTAGTATATATATATCCATTATCAGATGACCTTGACTTTCGACAAACTTCAGGAAACAGTAAATACTGTGACAAAATAAGTAGTCATCTGACTGAAACGCGACACTTAATTGTTCATTTCTCTAGATGTTTTTCTGATTGGGTAAAATGTTTTCAACCCTTTCTAAGCTTCGAGAGACATTCCCGAGGGATATTTTTCGACACCCGACAAAAAAATACTTATTATAACATTAAAAATGCGTAAAAGTGATCGGATGTAACACATATACTAGTAATACTGACAGTAGAATCCATACTGACGATACAACTGCCAACGTATGTGTATCAAAACATCATAAAGTGACTTCTTGTGATCTAGTATGACATAAAATGAAAAGTTAAGTTACATTGCACATCATCTGGTATCCTCTAAGAAGTTAGACGTTTAAGTATAATGTGATAATCATAAAAAGGTTTTGACCGGCAAAATAACTCAACTTACATAGAACTATACTAAGACAGAATCAATGACCTACAATAGAGACACTCAAAAAACCATTAAACTATATTAGTTGTCAACATTCAACATAATTGTCGAAGTTTTCAATTTGATGACTCCCCTCCCTCATACATCGAGTAAACGATGGAAGTACAGAAAACATTTTAATACTACTAGCAATCTTTGAAGTGTTTGGATGTATACTGGCGCTCGTCCAGTGGGATGAAATAAAATAAACTTCCCAAAACAGTTAAAAGTATATTTTTGCGATAAAATTGAAATGAGTAACGTTTTGTAGTAGATAATGAGAGATTTACAATGTTATAGAATAATGAACAATGAAAAATTTGATAAGAAGTCTTAAGGGAATTCAAATAATCATAAATCATATTTGCATAATGACAGAAAACCAATAGAACGAAAGTGAATTGAACTAACGGTAGCATTGATGGATGGTATAAAAATAAAACCGTAAAAGAATGAATAGTTTAAAATAATTTGAAAACCTACAATTGATTGATCAATGAGTAGTTGTATGTCCAATGTCACTTATTTCAAGTCCTCCTTAGTTCTGATGAAATTCTATCAACCTACAATGTGGTCACTAGTTTGAGTAACTTGACATAGTATGTACTATGTTGAGATGTAAAGTGGTGGTTGGAGGTGGTTGATACGAAACTCTTGACCTAGATTCCATGCTATTTGACACTCGTCTGCAAAATGTACCTGTAATATTGAGGGGATAAGTTTTCTCTGGCGGATTCAATCACATGTTAATCAGTTTTATAGAGATTTTACCACAGAACTATTAGGGTCACAACTGATTTCCTCTTAAAACTATTAAAACTTGAAATTTAGATGAAACTACGTTACCTACAATCACCAGACTGAAATTAAAATTATCTGACATGGATCATGATCAAGAAAGCTACATCACTCGACAATCAATTATTTCATGAACTAATGTCATGTTTATGTTTGACCTAGCGCCGTTGAATGACATTATGTTAAATACTATTACTCTATGAGTATTGTAAGTCAAGGTGGGCAATGGAAAGAAATACAGTAAATGAAGATTCGCAAATGAATAAAATGCTTTTGAATATAAGAGTTATTGTATTATCAGAAGGGGTTTTAAGGAGGGGATCGTGGATACGCACTGCTGAGGAGTCTCACAATAGGACGAAACGGCCATCCAGTGCTTTTAGGTTTCTCATGGTGGTCTAGATTCAAGTCATTGTATTATAAACCAATGGATGTGATTTGTTTACAATTCAGGTGGATATTGAGAAAAATCTTTATTTATTCTTACCTGAATAGTTAACTCCGGTCTACCAACAATTAACCATTGCCAACATGCTAAAGCATTTTCTAACATTTCTGTAGTAAACAATCTTAATGGTGAATGACATATTTCTTGTAATAAACGTCTTGCTGTATCACCTTTCATAACATACAATTTTTTTCTTGATGATGTTATCGGTGTACTTGTGATATCAATAGTTGTAGGATTTTTTGTATCATTGATTAACTGACATGAAGAATTAGGATTACTAGTTGTTGATACTGTCATTGTTGTTGTTGTGACTGGAGGAACGGTAAAGTTCGTAGTGTTGGGATTATTAAATCGAGAAACTGATCGTTTTGGTTTAAGCAATAGTCGTTTCATAACTGATCCACCATATTGAAGATGATGATGAAATTTACGACGAGGATAATGGCGTTTCTGTCGTTCAGACGATTTATCCTCATCTTCATTATCTTCATCACCATCTAAGTCATCATCATCATCATCACTATCATCGTCATCATCGTAGTCACCATCATCCTCATCGTTATCTTCCTCTTCTTGACATTCTTCCTCATCATCATCATTGTTATCATCAGTATCGCCCACAATAAGATCTTGTCCAGTTAAATTAGTTTTATTCATCATAGGATCATGATTTTGTGATTTATGCATCACTAATAAAGCTGTCATACGGAATAAACATGCTTGTACAACATCCAATGCAATGGATTTTTGATTTTGTAATCGTTTAATCTGTTCATTAGTTTCATTGACTGACTGATAATTACTTGTATTATTATTATAATTATTACTAATCAAAGATGATTTCAACAGCTGTTGTTGTTTTGACCTTGGCTGTGATTCTTCCAGATTAGTAAGCGTTTTAGATAGACGTGAAGCTGTCAAAAAAAGCGAACAGCAGTAAACATAGAGAATTTGAATAAAAAAAAAGGAGAGGAAAAATTCCGCACAGAAGTCAAGAACAGTTATTAGACACAAGACTTTTATAATAAGTTTTATTACGATACTGAACATCGTAACTTTATTAGTAAAATTCATTATTCAATTTAGATGAATTCATTTGATTAAGGTGGATGCATGCTGTGGATGGAAACTGTCGAATTGAGATGAAAAAGTTGTTTAGTGTTTTCAAGTTTTACAATTAATTAGTTACTAGAAACTAGTAGACCAATGTCATGAATATCGGGTCCTTTTTAGTGTTGATAGAATTATATCGATCAAGTTTCGTAATGGCCGTCTAACGAAAGTCAGTCAGTGAGTTAAACTACTAATATAATCAAGGGTTTATTGATAATAAATTCCTAGACGTAGCTGTTCCAGGAGTGATAGTAAGAAGCTGTAGCAGGAGAGTTCGGTCATGTCGATTACGAATCAGTTACTTACTTATGATGTTAAATACTAGTTGTATAGTATCGTGAATCAATTGAACTTAGTAACCAACATCACTGGATGCAAACACATGGATCTTAGAGTAAAGCTTTTACAAAGAGGGCAAGAAGTTCCTGGACTCGAACATTACTGCAGTCACGGGTGCACAACACTAAGGCAAAAAGATTGCCAAGCGTTTTTCATTAGCAATGATTATCTAACTGCAATTAGTTCATGAGGCAAAATACAAGGTTAGTAACTCCAAAAGCCCTCTAAACCAATATAAATATAATTATCAGAATGAGGATTTGTAGAGACTAGAAATTTAATAGTTGAATTCATCAGTCAATTTAAGCATTGGATGACCGTCTCGTCATAGTATGGGACTCCTCAGGAATGCATATCCATGATCTCGCGCTTAGGACTGCTCGGTGATTTATTTATTTAAACACATAAACATTTGTACAAGGGGGCAACAAATATGTGTGCGCCACACATCTTCATTCTATTTGTATGAGGGCTGAGATACTGTCCGGGTGTCTAAACTGAAACAGCCGGTTTTCTCAGGGCGCTACTTCATGAGACTTTCACTTAAAGGTCTAATCCATAAGTCAGTGGATCAACGTTAAGAGATGCAGTCACTTGGTAGCCTATTACCGATAATAGGTTGATACACCATTTGTTCCCTCAGGATCCTAGATCCCATGTGCACCATTGGTTTGGAATCAGGGTTTTACGACTCTTTTAGTTAGATCATCCATATCCACCTACCCGGCTAAAGCGACGAAAATTCGCTTTCCGCCCTTTCATTTTCGTAAACAACACCACCACCCTGTAGCGAGAAGGCACTAAATAGGACTTCTTTGGCATGAGATTATTTCGAGAGGGAGAGCTAACTCTTCCCACTCTCGGCCTTACCAAGGCATTTGCGGAAAGAACAATGCATCACTGAAACACATACTGACAAACTAAATAATACAAATTTATAGTACTATTGAAAGTTTGTTACATTGTAAATGGACATGTCTAAAGTATATTGAAAGTTTTATTGAACATCTTATTATGCTAGATAACTCTAATTACAAAATATCAAGGCAGCAATTATAAATTGGTTACAAATTTACATACTGTTACAATAGATGACAAATGAAAAGATATTAATAAGATACCTTTGAATTAAGTATTATATTTTTATTTTGGATAGATAATAAATTTGTTTGATTGTTTTCTTACCATTATGACATGCAATTTCTAAATCTTTACTCATTTTATTCACCAATTTCATTGGATCATCAGAATAACGTAACATTCCTGATGCCTATATACATACATACAAACATATAAAAAGTTATATTATACACATAGTGATTAAAGTTTATTTACTTCAATGGTTGAGAGATCATGGGTCAATTGAAGCTAGACCACCATGAAAAACCTGGGAGCATTGGACGGCCGTTTCGTCCTATTGTGAGACTCCGCAGCAGGGCGCCTTCATGATCTCGCCTCGTGAGATTCGAACATAGGACTTATTAGTTTCGCGCGCAAGCGCTTATTCACTAGTCCACTAAGCCGGCATTCAACGGTGTTACTGTCTAACTTCAACCAATCCACGAAATTAAGCGATACATTTATTTATTTAAAAACATCTAAATATTGGTACAATGACACACCAAATAAATATGCGCTACATAAATCAATCGATTTGTGTGAAAGCTGGGATAATGACCGGGTGCCTTAACCCGAAGTAGGAGTGATTAAAGAAAACATTATATTGACAAGAATAATTCGAATAAATAGATTTTATTCTTTGTAAAAATGACAATATATTGAAACTATTCCGTTTTATACATTTGTATGTAGTTTAAAGGTACTTTCTATGGGTTTCGAAATTGCATTATTCAGTATCGAAATTTTATATAAATCCTGCTAACGAGTGAAGACAAGCATGAAATTTAGGTTCATGATTCCACGCTGACTACCTCCTGTTATGTACCACCGCCAAACTATGAAAATCATAGCCTATGTAACAGAATTTAAAATTTTGAACCTAGTAATATGCATGTTGTTGTCGTCAATGTTAGCCGGTGTAGAAGTGGGTTGAAAAAAAGAAACTAAAGAGTGTTTAAATCAAAACACAGCATTTGTTTATGACGCAATAAACTGCTGAACTACGGTTATATCGATAGATGCAAACTAATTAGTTGAGGTCTGTATGATTATCGGGACTAATAATTGGAGATGTTAAGTAGAATGGTTCAGAAATGGTTATAATCACATAGATCTATTCACTCTTTATCTTCTTTTAGACCTTAAGTCTTAGAATGCTATTAGTTTTTTTTACGAAAATAATTATTTCTCTTAGAACCATATCTTTCATGTTTAGTCTTTTCTGCTAACACTAATACTGTTACTGTTAATCTGGTAACTTGTTATGTTGATGATGCACATAAGTGCACAATTTCTTATTGCTCATGACTGATTTATAAAGTAATTAACAATCAATCGTATCTGCTGGGATCATCGGGTAAGTAATGGTGAGGTTAGACGCAAGATATTAGGAAATGATGGTAAACCAGTTGATGAGGTTGTAAATTTTCATCGTTTCAGATGGTTGGGTCACGTATTAAACATGAACTTGGTGTTCATTTTTGTGTGCTAATAAGGTATGGCAACTCTGATCGATGCGTATGAGTGCCTAGTCCTACGTTGTGGATGAATGATTGAATGTTTAACTATTAATCGATAGGTTTAATCAAAGAATCGGTATTTTAGGTTATATTAGTAGCCGGTAGATAATTCATACAATAAGTGTAGACACATAGACTGAATGAAAATAGCAAAGAAATTAAGGTCATCACTAAGATGTATATGTACATATTTCATTGTGTAAAAACAATTACACACGACAGATAGATTGCCAAAAGAAAAAAATAATAATAATAAACTAAGATAGACATTACTTACTTCACCCAAATAACGATTACGTAAGATTAAATTATACATAAAATTTGATGAATCCATTTTTGCACAAGTTGGACGTTTGTCAAGTGCACTTGTCTAGGAATAATTAAAACAATTGCAATATAGAATTAAATCAAATCAAGTGTTGTATTCGAAGTAGATTAGATTATTGGTAAGTTTTACTGTCTCCTAAACTCACAACCACCTTGTGCTTGATCTCGTATGATTATTATTATGGGGATTCGTGGAGATTGTACTTGGATTCACGAGTCAATCTGAGCTAGAACACTATTGAAAACCTGAAAGCACGGGATGGCCGTTTCGTCCTAGTATGGAACTAATCAACAATGAGCACCCACGATCCTGCATGCATGACTCGAACTCAAGACCTTCGGTTTGGCGCGCGAACGCCTAACCTCAAGACAACTGAGTCGGCATCCAACAGTATAATTGTTATTGTTTATTTTGTGGTATGATAAGGTTTGGTCTGTTTGGATATAAACTACATACGTCAGAAATATACGATTAGTATAGCCCAGACTGATATTTGTGTTTTGGACTGAATATGCTGGGCTAGGAGAGAAGCTACTATATCGAGGATCAACAGGGACTCAGAGTTGACTCAAGGTTGTTAGTGCTGTTTGACGTAATAATGCGCCTCATACCAGGACAAGGTCATGGTAGCCGATATTCCAATCGGTGATTCAATCACAAGGTAATTGACAGAGGCATAAGTTATAACAATAAGTTGCAGAAATAAATATTTGTTAAGTGCTGTAAAATGAGATATAGAAGTGACATTGATTCATCCTATCATTATAGCTAACTGATATTCACAATCTATTTAATAAGTACACGAACTGAGATTATAAACACTTGGTTTTACAATATTTAGAGTACAATAGTCTTGCATCTTTTCGTTGTATGTGGTGATATAAATGATCTCTTTTTTGCTTTCATTGTTCGAATTGCCTTTTGAAGTCATCAGAAGTCAAACAATATCGTTGTTTTATGTTTTTATTGTCAAACTATCAATTTATAGTCTTAGATAGATGTTGCAATTATATCATTTATGATTCAGTTCTTTTCAGCTTTTGGTCATATGACAGTAACTTTAAAGTAGTGATATCAGTAAGTAGAAGGCTTCAAAATCATTCATCACACTTCATGTAAATTACATCGATATAGTTACCAAAAACATGGGACTTTGTAAATAAATGTCATCTGTCCTCAGATCATTGCTGTTACTATATTGAAACCATCAACAGAATAATTATGCAGATATTTTTTTCTTAAAATTAACACAGAAATATAAGAAAACTATGTACCAGATTGTATGTTGTATGATCGATGAATTCAAAATAGGATCAAATCACAGAAGTAAAAATTACAAAACTAAGTCGACTGACTTTACTTACCCCTAAGAAAGATGCTGAACGATTATATCCAGCATAATTTAATACGGATTCTGTAGCCAATGCTAAACCAGTATGTTGTGGTAAGTCTGTAGATGGATGTTGTATTTCTAGCATATAATTAATTAAATGTGAACGCACTAAATTTGGTGCCCATTGTAAACCAACTTCAATAATTCCTTTACAACGTTTAACAAAATCAGTTAACATTTTCTCTCTAGTTGGTAGACTATCGGAAGTAAACAATTTGAAATTTGTTCCAGGCACATTATAAACTGGTGCAGTCAGATTAGGATCCTACAGATATTGAAATAAAATCAATATTTAAGATTGACAAGAAAAAAAAACAGTTCAAAGGTGGATGAATATCATTACTTGGGAAAAGTGAAAATAATAATCAATAAAATGTGAAGATCTTGAGATTTCGAAGGGTGATAAAGTATACGAATAAGTAGTGTATAAGGTTTAAACAATCAATACAAAAATGAATAAAAGGTCACCCCGTTGTACGAGCTAATGGCTATCAGGACTCAGTAGCTAAGTGGATAAAGCGATCGCGTTTTAAGCGAACGATACTGCGTTTGAGTCGCGGAATGAACATCAGTTATAGGATGTAGGTACATCCAGCTGACAAGTCCAAAATAAGACGAGAGGTGTCCTGGATTCCACTACCAGCCACCAGCCATCTTTGCTTAGAATGCTTGTGACTTTAGGCAAGATTCACATACGCCAACAAGAGACTAATCAATTGTAGTCATACAAACCAATGGGAAGATTCAAGCAACAAATACAAAAATGAAGTAGTGTATATTGTTGAAGGTCAAACAAAAGAATGAAATAACAACTGACAACAATTTTTTGTTGCGCAATACCTATCTAAGAGCTCTTTACGAAACTCAACCTCTTTTATACTAGTAAACTGAAAATATTATCAAGAATTAGTGTTTGCATTTAAGCTACTAAACACGTCAGTAAAGAGAAACTTTTCTTGAATCTGAGAAAACAGTGATCAACCACTTTAAATGGATAATTTCCAAAGTATTTCTCAAGTTTAGATAATGACTATAAATGAAACTTAGTAGAAAAAACGTATTTCATCTCGATATGAAACTGGTCAGCTAGATAAACATCTGTATCCTCAGTCAGTAACAACGTGGAACTTCGCACGTACGTACATCAGTTCGAGTTGCCATACCACATTAGCACAGAGATTCAGTTATCGATTCAAATCCCATAGTGGTAGAGTAGTGAAAGTATAAGTAGTGATAGGGAACATTAGGGTTTGATGATGTTATTCAAGGAGTATAGTCCAGTGGAATAAATTGGGAAAGAATATAAAGGACATGAAGAATTCAGAAGATTAGAGTTTGAGAGAACACAAAGAGTGGATGTACCTGCGCCGTTGCAAACGATTTTTAGCCATGTCATTCAAGATCTCTAACCATCGGTTGCTATCATCTCGAGGTCCCCAACCAGATAGTCTACATCTAACAACATGGCTCAGTCCACTTGTCAGTGACTTCATGGATTTGTGCCATGTTTTGGTGTGGCCGGCCCTAGCTTTCTTCCAACCTACTTCTACCCCTACGCCATAAAACATCTCACCTCAGGGCAGTCGGTGGTTGGACATACGTAAAACGTGTCCCAGTCACCTCAACTCCTGAAATTTCACTACTTCATCAATTAATTTGCCATCCTTACCTAGTACCTGTTTCCTAATAAATGAGGTACTTGTCCGGCGGTCCCAGGATATACGAGCAATATTTCGAAGACACCTATGATCAAATACTAGTAACCTACGAATATCCTCTATTCTTACTGGCCATGTTTCACTGCCACAATGTAGGACGGAACGAACTGTTGAGCAGTAAACATGTCCTTTGGTTGATAGACGGATATCTCGCCAACGCCACAAATGACGACAGTTGGTAAAAGCTAGTCGAGCCTTCTGTATCCGTCCTGAGATTTCTTCACACACCAGACCACAAGGGCTAATGAGACTTCCAACATAAGTGAAGCGGTCGACACACTTAACTACTTTACTCCCTATCATTAGTTCGGGTGTCGATGCAACCCAATCCTCAGTCAGTCAGTCAGCTGCAAAGTAGGACCAGGCACGTATATGCATCGGTCCAAGTTGCCATACCGCATTAGCACAACAAGATGAACACCGGATTCATAGTAGTTAATTCAGTGGTGGTAATATATAGAAGAAAAAGAGTGTATAAGGAGATAGTACAGGAAGGTAGAATTAGTTCCTAGAAAGAAAGATTTGAAGTGATTTTAATCTCTTAGTTTAAAGGAAGACAGAGAGTGTATACACCGACGCCATTGTGATCGATTCTGAGCCATGTCACACAGAGTCTCCAACCATTGGTTACGATAGTCACGTGGACCCCAACCAGGTAGTCTGCATCTACCAACATGGCTCAGACCAGAAGTTAGCGACTTCAAGCACTGATGCCACGTTTTAGTTTGGCCGCCCCTAACTTTCTTCCAATTATCCCCTGCACTAGTCAGCATTGCGCGTCGTGGTAATCGGTGTTCAGGCATACGCAACACCTGGCCCAACCATCTCAGTCGATGAAGATTCATAACCTCATCAACTGATTTACCATCATTCCCTAATACCCTGCGTCTAACCTCACTATTACTTACCCGGTGATCCCAGCAGATACCCGCAATATTTCTAAGGCACCTGTGGTCAAATACTAGTAACTTACGATTATCTTCCACTCTTAAAGGCCATGTTTCGCAGCCGTATAGAAGGACGAAACGAACTGCCGCGCAGTATACTCGTCCCTTAATTGATAGACGGATATCTCGCCTTCGCCATAGATGACGTAAGTTGGCAAAGGCCAAGCGAGCTTTTCGAATCCGTGCTGAGATTTCGTCAGACACCAACCCATTAGGGCTGATCAGACTTCCAAGAGAAGTGAAGTTGTCAACGCGTTCGACTACTTCACCCCCTATCCTTAGTTCAGGTGTTGACGCAGACCAGTCTTGAAGCAACAACTTGCATTTGGAGGGAAAGAAGCGCATCCCAAACATTCTGGCATTGTTGCTCAGTGCTACCAAAAGACTCTGCATTTCATCAGCGTCTTCACCAAACAGGACTATGTCACCTGCGTATTCTAAGTCAATAAGTGGACCTCCTGGTAGGAGATCAATACCCGAGAAGTCAGTCGATGAGAGCGTTATTTCCATCAGGATGTCTATGATAAAGTTAAACAAAAAAGGAGAAAGTGGACAGCCTTGGCGGACGCCACTTGAGGTTGCAAAAGCAGATGACAGTTCGCCATAGGCTCTGACCCGACTAGTACTGTTCGAGTAAAGAGCTTTCACAAGGTTTATGTACTTCTGAGGTACGCCTTTCAATGACAGACACTGCCACAGAACCTCTCGGTCAACAGAGTCAAACGCTGCTTTTAAGTCAAGGAATACCACCATTGTCGGACGCCGATAAGCATGCCTGTGTTCTAGAACCTGACGAATGCTGAATATGTGGTCGATGCAGCCACGACCAGGTCTGAAGCCAGCCTGATTTTCACGTGTTTGCAGTTCACGAGTCTTAGTTAGGCGTCCGAAAATTATCGAAGCTAGTATTTTAGATACTATATTAGTCAAACTAATCCCTCTGTGGTTGTCACAAGAGGAATAATAGGAATTGAAGAGGTAGGTTGATTATGAATACAGTGGTCTTGAGTGCTGTTAGAGGTATGAGGGCGGTTATCACTTCCCGGTTGCCCACACCGTGGAAGGGTTCTGCTGGAGGTACCTGAAAAGGAAATTGGATTAGAGGTGGTCATAGTGACCTGAGAACGTGACCGCAGTGCCCAAGGGACAGCTGCTTGAGGTCGGTCACACACGACCTTTTTATGAGTAATTTTTGTGTTAGCTCCGTACTTGTTGAGACCTTACCGCCGGAGACGGATATCCGTGGGATAAGGCGAGGTGTGCATTTTTAGGGTCGACCTTTTCTAACCCCTCCCCTCCTTCTGGGAAGGCAGCATTGCTGTTATGCTGGTTGTCTGAAGGAAACACCTTACTGCTGTCACACCTCTGTACAGTCAGCAGTACGACTTCGCCTTCGGACCTTGGTTTTGTTGCTTTTAGTCTTACCGCTCTTCAACCGACCTGTCTGGCATGGTAGGACCTTGAGGAACGGTTGTTCCAGCCAGTATAGCTCAGTTGCTTCATCACGATAGGCAAGCCCGACCACCACGTCAAAGTAGCAACAACGGTCAGGAACCCAATCCTGAAGCAACATTTTGCATTTCGAGGGAGAGAATCGCATCCCGAACATGCTTGCATTGTTACTTAGAGTGGTCAGCAAACTCTGCATTTTGTCAGCGTCTTCACCAAATAGGACTATGTCATCGGCAAACTGTAAGTCAACAAGTGAATCTTTCGGTAGAAGTTCAACCCCTAGAAAGTCAGATGTGGATTGTGATATTTCTAAAAGCACGTCAACGACAAAGTTAAACAAGAATGGAGAGAGTGGACAGCCCTAACGAACACCACATGAGGTAATCAGTTCTAATGACAGTTCGTCATAAGTTTTCACTCGACCAGTTGTGTTCGAGTAGAGAGCCTAGTGTTCACGCTCACATTAATAAGTTAAAATAACCACTATAAGTATCAACGAGACCATAGAGTTGATGATAAGCATTAACTTGTCAATACCATATGCTATTATTACGAAACAAAAAACAGAAAGAAAAAAAAAGAATGCAAACACATTGTTTAGGTCAAAATAATCTTTTGGATTGTAACTCTCTTTTTCTTTTTATCTTCAACGAACACACACATACATACATACAATTACACAAACACACTATTCAGTAGTACTTCTGAAATCAAACAAAATATAACAGTACATTGATAGAGATATTTTTTTTAATGAATTAAATAACTAGAAAACCAACAAACAAGCAAATCCAAATACTGATGAATATCATCAAGAAATCATACCATATTTATAAAAAAGTATAATGTAACTATAAATCTAAAAGAAATAAACAATGATCTATTCACTAATCTTCATTGTTCTCATTGAATAGAATGATAAAGCTTCTTGTTGTTCACTACTTACAGGTTGAATTAATATGATTGAAATGATTCTATGAAAATAGATAAAAACTGTGGATACAGAGAATTGTGCCCCCCAACGTCCTGGTAAGGCCAAAAGTGGGGAGAGTCCGTCCTCCCTCTCCAAATGCTCTCACATGACCACGCGTATGCAGCCTCTGCCAGGGAAGTCCTACTCATTGCCTTCTCGTGGCATTACTGTTGTTTACGAAATCGAGAGGACGAAAAGCGAATGTCCGGCGCTATAACCGGATCCCAAAACAATGGTGCACATGGACTGGCTCCAGTATCCCTAGGGAACAAATGGCATATGAACCAATTTCTTGGTCACCGACTACCATGGGACTGCATCTCCTTACGATGCTCCACTGCCTTGTGGGTTAGACCTTTAGGTCGAAGGCTCGGGGTGTGGCCCCCTAGTAAAACCACCTGCTTCGGTTTGGGCACCCGAGCAGTATCACAGCCCTCACACATATCAAACGAGATCTGTGTGGCGCATATGTATTTGGTGCCTCCTTGTACCAATATCTATATGTTAGAATAAAAATAAAATAGAGAATTGTAATGTTTGAAGAGAATAAGAGACCACCTAAAATCAGCGAACGGAACAAAGGATCAGTAACATAACGACAAGATAAGTTAAACTATTGCGATACATCCCAGACCTGCTAACTAGAGGGAAGAGACCAGGTTCAGATGAAGGAAAGGTATATCACACAGGCAGCCAGAAGCATCAAAAATCAAGCACGCAACTCAAGCATATATATATATGTTATATCCGAGCAAAGATTAAATCACGAGTAATTTCTGAGACATTAATTGACTAATATTATCTATATATTTTTACGGTATAACTATTCATTAGTTAGATTATGTATATTTATATTCCCCTTATCATAAGCTTCACTTTGACCTATAATTTATCATTGTACGATTTACTGTCCCTAAATTATGCTCAGTTTATTAATCACTGTCTCCCACATTCACAGCCACTTTTTGGCTTATTTGTGTACATATGTTAATTTCTATTTTATGGTACGTTGTGGTCTGCCTGATTGATATATAAACCGAGTATGTCTGAAATAAATGATTGGTCCGATTTGATTTGGTTCGATTTGGTTGATTCAGAAACTGGTATTGTGTTCTGGATTCAAGAGGACGGGTTAGAAGGACGTAGGACCCAATAGGACGCTAGACTGCTCAGACCGGTTGGACGTCATTGGTCTTGTCATAGTGCGAATATTCGTATAAGCCGTATTCTGATTGGTGTATAAGTCACGTGATCGTAAGCCGGACATCAGATCATAACAAATTGGCGACGGGGATTTTTGGCACGAAAAAAATCATAACAAATTGGCGACGGGGATTTTGGCACGAAAAAAATAATACAACAATTAGTGACTCAGATCTTGAAAAGAAATAATCTGTAATAATTGCCGGTGATATTTTTTTTTTGGAATTAATATTATTATTAGCAGTAAAAAAAAATATGGCGATTTCTTTTGAACAGTTGCAGTTATTATTACAGCAGCAGCAGCAACAATTTCAGCAACAGCAGCAACAATTTCAGCAGCAACAGCAGCAGATGTTAGCCTTTCAACAGCAAATATTTGAAACAATTATTGGCAGACTTTTCACCCAACTAGAAAATAAGCAGCAACAATTTCAGCAACAGCAGCAACAATTTCAGCAGCAACAGCAGCAGATGTTAGCCTTTCAACAGCAAATATTTGAAACAATTATTGGCAGACTTTTCACCCAACTAGAAAATAAGAAATCTATTTATGATGCAGACAAGGGTGCAGTTATGGCCAGTTCAGAGGCATGCAGCTTGGAGGGTTCAAATCCCTTTATACCTGAAGCAAAACGTAATATGGATAAGTTGTCCGGTTCACAGCAAAACAATATCTTGCTAAATGCACATGAAATTGTGACAATACCAGATGGTCAAGAAACAGGTCCCGTAGATGAAGTCCAGAGTCCAGAATTGAATGAAGCACTACTGGCCCTGGCTAACTCTGAACATAAACTCCAGCTAGAACAAAATTATGGTTCAGGTGATATTAATCGAGAAAGCTGTGTGGAATCATATCCAGAAAATAGTTGGAGCGATACGATGAATCCAGATGTACCAAGTGATACTCAAAATCACTGGGAGACAGAAATTTATATTGAACCAAGTTATCCGATTTCTCATGAAAATGTACCAGGTATGATTTCTCATCATAATGCACATAATTTTGGTGAAATTCCTTATAACAGTGAGAAAGCTATATCGGCTGAACCAAAAGGTGATCGAAAATCTAATCAAATTGTTTTAGATGTTGATTTTCCTAGCAACCTGGTATCCACTAATGAGATTCAAAATGAATTTGAAGAAAGTGTTGCAGAAGAACCAAATCCTAATTACTTCGAATCAAATAACCCTCTAATCATTTCTAGTGGATTCTACATTCAATGCAAGAAACATGGTTTAAATAAAGTCATATTAATTTTAAGTTGGAGATATGAGGATCCGACATTATTTCGTGGAGGAGGAGAATGTTGGAAAATTCAAAGTTACACATATTTCTTTAAAAATCAGAATCCAAATTCTGGATCTTCAAAAACAAAAAGGGGGAGGTGTTATATCCGAGCAAAGATTAAATCACGAGTAATTTCTGAGACATTAATTGACTAATATTATCTATATATTTTTACGGTATAACTATTCATTAGTTAGATTATGTATATTTATATTCCCCTTATCATAAGCTTCACTTTGACCTATAATTTATCATTGTACGATTTACTGTCCCTAAATTATGCTCAGTTTATTAATCACTGTCTCCCACATTCACAGCCACTTTTTGGCTTATTTGTGTACATATGTTAATTTCTATTTTATGGTACGTTGTGGTCTGCCTGATTGATATATAAACCGAGTATGTCTGAAATAAATGATTGGTCCGATTTGATTTGGTTCGATTTGTTTGATTCAGAAGCTGGTATTGTGTTCTGGACTCAAGAGGACGGGTTAGAAGGACGTAGGACCCAATAGGACGCTAGACTGCTCAGACCGGTTGAACGTCATTGGTCTTGTCATAGTGCGAATATTCGTATAAGCCGTATTCTGATTGGTGTATAAGTCACGTGATCGTAAGCCGGACATCAGATCATAACAATATATATATATATATATATATATATATATATATATATATATATATATATATATATATATATATATATATCATAAAAAGGTCCATTAAAAACGTCACAAAATAGTTTATTAAAAGAGGCAACTAACCAATGACAACATTTAACGTCCTTCCAAGTGAGAAATACAATCTCAAAGTAAAAATGGACCCTCTTGCCGAGAAAACAAGAAATACAAACTTCCAAAATAAAATTACAAAAATAAGACGTTTACCAAATGATTTCTGGGGATCTAGCATCCCCAAAATGAATAATGCAATGAGGTTAGCAGTTGAGATCAGTACTGAAGTGTTAGGTTTGACTAGAATGAGTATTACTCTCTATAACATCATCAATTTTGAAATATGGCAATAACATTTAGCATACTACATTTACCATAATTTTCATTTATTTCGTTGTCTTGTCTTGAGACATGAAAGTGATCTTGAGAGATGCATTGATTGATAGCAAAGTAGTAACTGATATCGTGTTTGTCTAAACCTTAGTGCTGTTTGAATTCTATCAATCAAATATATTTGATGTCAAGATATTTCGTCCACTAAATTTTGATGCAAGGTATTGAAAATCAGTTGGAAGAGAGCACCAGTCCTCACAAAATGATAAATACACCAAGTTGAGGAGTCCCAACTAGTACGAAAATTAAAGTGAAGGCTTTTTGTAGACCATCTTCAACCAACTAACGCTTTTTAAAAGTCCCGTCTCCCTTCAGTTAGCTTTTCTGGAGTCGTAGTTGTCAGATTGAAAGCAAAATGGATCTCCATGTGAGTGAATTCATCACCATTATTGACACAAATTAACAATATAGAAGATTGAATCACAACGGAGATATCGGTTGACATCAAGATGTGATTTAACGAGTACTAATTAGTATGAAATAAATACCAAGAACTAGAATGGACTTGAATGCATAAGATAGCATCAAAAAATTCACCGAAATACATATGAGCCATACAAAATAGTTATTATTCAATTTGTGTGTAGGTAGCATCCACCCACAAAAATTGGAAAAGCTTGATTCTAAACCAATGATACACATGGGCCCCAGGATCCGAGGGGAAAAATAGGATGACAACTTATTGTTGGTCACCGGCTACCATGGAAATGCACCTGCTAATGTTTCTCTACTTCACTGTGGATTAAGCCTCTGAGGTCAAAGGCTCAGGGTGTGACCCTCTAAGAAAACTACCTGCTTCGGTTTGGGCGCCCGTGAAGTATCCTAGCCGATACACACACAACAGTACTTAACCAACTGCAGGAGTACACAGGATTTTTGTGTAATGTCACTTGTATATAACAGAAGTGCAGTTGCGGCTTTCGTATATAGTAAAGTTTAACAAAAACGTCATTAATACTGAAGTAAACTGCTTCCAAAAAGCAGGTATCTATACAAAATTAGACTAGAGAGAAGAAATTGTCTAAGTGTTGTACAGAGAGAGAAAGAAAGCAACTTACCACTTCTAATGATTGTGATAATAATTGAGCAACATCTAACATTGTGAATAGAACACGTCCACTCCACATAACATGAGGAAAACTATAAAGTGAAAAGAAGTTCCACATAGAATATACAATGAAGTAACACGAAGATATAGATAAACTATGAACTAGCAAGTGTTAACTAACATGAAGAATGACGGGTACGAGGGTTGTCTGTAGACTACCTCAAGTCAGTTTACACCAAGATTGAACCCTTTTAAACATATCATATAACTAAGTGGATCATGGATAAAAAAACTGTATAAACATTGTATGTATGTGTGTTCCGCCTGAAGTTATCACCATAATTAAGAATCTATAAGTTTTGTGTACAAAAGGACACATAGTAATTTCTGTTAACAGAACTGAATACACTTAGATTTCATATGCCTTTTCAAGATAGCTATATGCCAATAAAGAATGGTCAACTGTCAAGGTATCTACTCAAAAGAGCGACCATCCTACATCACATTCCTCGTTTTAGGGAAGTCTTGCACAACAAAGGGTAAATGGAATATATTTCACATCATAAAAATGTTATTAACCATTTAATGCTAATCATTAATAATATGCGTCATTTCGATAGTAATCCTGATTAACGCGGAACTTTCTGATGGTTATTTGTGCCCTCTTGTTCGAGCCCTTAAGAGTATGAACCAAATGTCAGTCAAGAATATTATCAACCGGATAGTAAAAAGATTTACGAATGTTAATTTGGTGTTCGTTCAATAAACTATATACGTTGAATACCACGTATATCTCAATTCATGATATATAACTGATGTGACATTATTTAGGTCAAATTCTTTTCAATAAATTCATTATGAATATCGACCAGTGACAAGTGGTACGTCGATATGAAAGCAAATACATGAACTAGAAACAAGTTAATTTGTAGTTTAACAGAAACACTAAATATCCAGCAAGGGACTATTGTATAATATACACATAAAGCTATCTAAATTGAAGTGGAACTCATAACAAAAGGACACTCCAAAGAGAACAAAACATTAATCTCGATAATTTAGATTTTTATCTTTAATCACCCAACATAACAAATGGAATTAATCACAACTAAGGTCAATTCAGCAAACGAGGAATTAATAATGGAATAAAAGTGTACTACAATGATCATTTTTTGCGCATACTATCCTAACATATTCAATCGTTGATCACGAATATAATAAAAAAAACCTATACTTTTCAATCTGATCTAGAGTAATGTGTAATGACTTCACGAATTAATGTTGTCTTAAGTGATACTGGATTCGAGTCCCGGAATGAACGTCAAATACAGATTACAAGTACATCTAGCTGACGACTCCCAAATGGGACGAAACGTACATCATGAATTGCACTGCTAGCCGTATTCCATCTCTAATTTAACTGATTCTGCTTGGATCAATCCTGAGGTCCCTCTAGTGTAAATCGTTATATAATTGTATTAAATAAAATATAGCTTAGTGTATACTCTGGTTCTCTACATATGATCATGAATTGTGTATAACACGATTCAATTGAGTACCCAAACTAGTGATATCATAATCTCGGTCACTAGTTTGGTGATATTCATCATATTACAATAGAATACCATTACATCAGATCCATTTTCTCATTAATTTCTATGAATCATGCTCTATCATGAACTGATAGGTAACGTTTCACAGAGCCCCCAAATGCCCTGGTACGGCCAAAAGTGTGGAGAGTCCGCTCTCCTTCTCGAAATCCTCTCACATAGACACGCGTATATAGCATCTGCCAGGGAAGTCATACTCACTGCCTTCTCGTGGTGGAGTTGTTGTTTGCGAAATCGAGAGGATGAAGAGCGAATGTCCGGCGCTTTAACCGGATCCCAAATCAATGGTGCACATGGTCTTCAGTATCCCTATGGAACAAATGGCGTATGAACCAATCGTTGGTCACTGGCTCCCATGGGACTGCATCTCCTCACGATGCTCCACTGCCTCTTGGATCAGACGTTCAGGTCAAAGGCTCGGGGTGTGGCCCCCTAAGAAAACCACCTGCTTCGGTTTGGGCACCCGAGCAGTATCACAGCCCTCACACAAATCAATTGAGATTCGTGTGGCGCATATGTATTTGGCGTCTCCCCTGTTCCACAAACTGTTAACTAATAGGGGGGAAAATTTACTATTTCACTTACTCTTTAGCTAACATACTAAGAAATTCATCAGCTACAATACGTAAACTTTTATGTATGCGCGTAAACATGACCAGCAAGAATTGAGCATGCATATCCATAATTGATTCACGTACAATATCTAATGGCTGAGATAGTAGAAAATTATAAAAAAAAAGAACAGAAAAAGAAAAACACTTAGAAAATTAATACACGAATATTTGTACGTAAAAATATAGTACAGTGACAAGTCCATTAGAATAGAGAAATCAACCTTTCAGTTTTTGAGTGAAATCTCTACTTATAAACTGATGAAATATAAATTCATGCCCATATAAGAGTTCGTGAGACGTATATTCTAAAAGTAGACAAACAACTTCACATTACGTTACTTTTCTTGAATTACATACAAGAAAAGATTCATTGAGCCCTCAAATGCCCTGGTACATTCCATAGTGAGTAGAGTCCGCTCTCCCACTCCAAATGCTCTCACAAGTACAAGTGTATACAGCCACTGTTAGAGACGTTCTACTTGATGGCTTCTCTAAAAGGGTGTGTTGTTCACGAAATTGAGAGGACGAAGTGCGAATGTCTGGCGCTTTAACCGGGTTGGTGGACACAGAAAGTTCACCTAAGGAAGTTGGAAAACCCTGATTCCAAACCACTGGTACACATAGGCACTAGTAAACTGAGGAAACTATCGGCGTATGAACATAATGTCGGTCATCGGTTATTATGGGACTGCATCTTATGACGTTTCTCCACTGTCTTGTGGATTAGACTTTACGGTTGAAGCCTCCGAGTGTGGTACCCTAAGAAGTCTACCTGCTTCGGTTTGAGCAACCGGGCAGTATCACAGCGCACACACAAATCAAGTGACTTGCAGGGCGCATATTTATTCGATGCCACTTTGTACCAATATTTATATGTTCAAATAATAATATGAAGAATAGATCGATTGACAAGAACTGTGTTCTTAATTGGTCAACAACAGACTGAAATTCGCAGCGGTTATTTTAAAAAATCGCTTAAACGTGTCACTTTACTATACATATTTTATCCATTTTCAAGCTTAATGATTAGGAAACAGAATATTCACTATTTCTTTTTCTAAAAGCAATCATATATAATAAATAGAACAAGAAATGCTCTAAGATACTAGTTGAGAAAAGTGATCAGTCTAAAATGTTCACTTTGACTAATTTGATACAGCAGTACAACTCATGGTAACATTTTCTCATGAAGTGAATCTACTCTATCAATTGTGTTAACTACATTCGAGTTTACAAATCCAATGGTTTTGTTTTGGGAACATCAGTCTTCGGAATCTCATTAAAATCATAAACTGATCTAAGTTAGACCACCCCTGAAAACCTAGAATCACTGGATAGCCATTTCGTCCTAGTATGAGACTCCTCGGTGGCGCGCATCTATGATCCCACACACAGAATCATCGATCTCGCCCGAGGACGCTTAACCTCTAGACCATTGAGCTGGCATTCAACAGTATTAATGTCTAACTCCAATCGATTCATGATCGTGTACAACGCATTATCCATTGTGTGAGGTGGATAATTGTTTCACATCCGATCGAGATTGAGCTACATTGGTCACAGCTTCTCACTAGAACTCCATAAGTTAATATCTAGAAGCTAGTTGTTATTAAGCACATAATTATAATCAGTATAGAGATTCATGGAAATTGTAGTATTTCACAGTTAAATTCATGAGTCAACCTTGTTGTATTTTGGTAGGATAATAGTGAAAAGGACAGAAAAAGTCAAATTAATTGTATTAAAATGAGAGTAATGAAATATTAGCATAGTGAATGAACATGTCATATCAGTATTAGGTATTTTCATAATCGAGTATCTCATCAGTGAGTAACATTAGATTAAAGAATGAAGAGATGATAGTTTATCATATTTAAGGACAAGTGAACGATTATATGCTTTCTATCATAGTAAAATATAATAACAAAGATGACTGAGATCTAAAATGAGACAAAAAATATAATAATAACTAGATCACCTTGGCTTTCATTTGAGCAAGATAACGTGTAAATATCCGTACAGCCACTTGAGAAATACACGTCCACATACCTAAGGGAAAATATATAATTGAAAATAAAAGAGAATAAGGAGAGTTTCTTCATACGAAAACCCTTATGCACAATCAATTAGTCATATCTAATGTCCAAACTGGTACATGTGTAGTACATAAGTATAAATTTTCACTTCTAATGAGCACTACGAAATGCGTAATGGAAGAGTCTAGGTATTGAAAACACAATTCTAGTTGAGGATATGTATTGGTAGGATAAAAAACAAAAAAAATCTACGTAGTAAATTAGAACACGTAAAATTTAAGGGAAGACAAAAACTCAATGCACCCCTCCCTCACCATTGAGAACGGCTTTGAGAAATATCAACCAGCTAAGTCTACAGCTATTAATTATAGTAATCAAGCGGATCTCAACCAGATAGCCAGCCACACAAAATATACCATGTATAAGGTAAACAACTTGAATGTAAATGATAATAAACATTCATAAATTATACCGTCATCTAGCTATTAAACGTTTGAACAAGTAAAATGAATCACCCAAATACCCTGGTACGGTCGATGGTGGAGAGAGTCCGCTCTCCCTCTTGAAATGCTTTCACATGGCCACATGTATACAGACACTGTCGGGGAAGTCCTACTCACTGTCTTCTCGCGATGAGTGCAATGTTTAAGGAATTAAGAGAACGAAAATCGAATGTCCGGCACTATAACCGTCAGTGGATATGGAACACTCATCTAGGGGAGTTCGAAAACCGAAATTCCAAACGATTGATCCACATAGGCTCCTAGATTCCGAAGGAACAAATGGCGTAATAACTTATTATTGACCACTAGTTATCAAGATACTGTATCACCGAACGTTGATCTACAGACTTGTGGATTGGACCTTTACATGAAAGGCTCGTGAGGAGGCGCCCTATGAGAATCACCTGTCTCGGCTTGGGCGCCGGGAAGTATTCCAGCCCTCACATAAATCATTCGATTTGTATGGCGCATAACTGTTTGGTGCCTCCTTGTACCAATGTTTATGCATTGAATAAATAAATAAATAAATCTAATTCTAACGTCCAAATAATACATTTTACATAATATACTGATTTCCATCACGATACACACGTAACCAAACTAAGCTTCATTCTAACCAAAGGTAAGTGGTGATTTATATTGAAGCTCAGGACGTGCGTTTCGTCCTATTTTAGACTAATCGGCTGGATGTACCTGCATCACAGAGTTGATGGTCTCCCTGGGACTCGAACTCAGTGTTAGCAACTATCCATCTCCATTCATAATACTTGAGAATTAATCACAATATCGAGACAATCTGCATAGGATACACATATATCATTAGAGACAAGTCCAGTTCCAGTTCGAAACATGAATGGAAAGATTCGAATGATCAATAGAAATGACTTATTCCTTCTGTATTCAAAAATACTTTGTTTAGGTTTAGCTAATTATTATAATTTCCGTTATTATTACTCTCTCGCTTTTTATTTATATTTTTCAACATAACCGAACATAATCAGTTATTATTATTAGTTGAATACATAGATATTGGTAGAAGGAGGCACCAAATACATATGCGCCACACAAATCTCATTTGATTTGTGAGAGGGCAGTGATACTGCATGGGTGTCCAAACCGAAGCAGGTGGTTTTCTTAGGGGGCCACACCCCGAGCCTTCCACCTAAAGGTCTAGTCCACAAGGCAGTGAGGCATCGTACGGAGATAAAGTCCCATGGTAGCCTGTGACCAACGATTGGTCCATACGCCTTATGTTCCCTCGGGATACTGGAACTCACGTACACCATTGGTTTGGAACTGTGGTTTTCTAACTCCCCTAGGTGAACTCTCCGTGTCCACCAATCCGGTTAAAGCGCCGGACATTCGCTTTGGTCCTCTCAATTTCGTAAACAACACACCCTATGGAAGAAGGCAGTGAGCGGGAGCTCCCTGAAAGGGGCTATATATGCGTGGCCATGTGAGAGATTTCGAGAGGGTGGGTTGACTCTCCCCACTCTCAGCCGTATCAGGGCATTTGGGGGCAAACATAATCAGTAAGAAGTAAGAAGTACAAACAGTTAGTTTGATAATAAAGTTTGTTAGTTGCTGTAAGAATAATAAAGAATTGAATCAATGATTTAATGGAAGAGGTTGTTTAGAAAACTGGAAAAAAATGTTAAGATAAACAACCTTAAAAACTATTAAAAGTATGCAATGAGAAGTGTTCAAATAGTCTGATAGTGAAGAATATATACTAAACTGAAGGAATAAAACAAACGAATAAAGAATATGGAAAATAGTAATAATAGTCATTAATCATACAGTTTTATAAAACATATCCAGTCAAGGAAGGGACAAGAGTAATATAAATTTTATTTGTGTACAAAGATTAGTTTTACGTTGAAATCTCTACAGTTGGTAGGCCAAAAAAAGATAAGTTCAAAATCTGTTAGGAAACGGCGTAGCTATACAGTAGATAACTTGACTTACTTACTTACGCCTGTTACTCCTCCTGAAGGAGCATAAGCCGCTCACCAGCATTCTCCATCCAACCCTTTAATTTTAATTAATATTCATGAAATCTGATACAACTTGGCATCAAAAAGAGTATGTGCCACATAACATTGAGAAAGACGAAAGAATGGAAGGGAAGTACAATAAAAAACAAATGTTTCAAGTTTTAACAACGAATTGATTTTAGTTATATAAACGTTGAAAACTTGGAAGTATTGGATGGACGTTTCTACCTATTATGAAACTTGCCAACAGTGTTCATTCACGACTCCACATCAGGAAATCGAACACAAGAACTTCAGTTTTGTATAATAGGATATGGTACACATAATATTATAACAAAAAGTAACCTCTTTCAGTTAAGAGAATTCCTCACAATTTTATGAAGAATATAAAAGAAAATTATGCTAAGGTTGTAATCGCCTTCTATTTTGAGCCATATCTGATAACACATTAAACCAATGAGTTGCACCACCTATAAGACTTGAGCCAGGGAATCATAAAGGATGGACAGATCCCAGACTAGATCACAACGCTATACTGTCAAGTGAAACTGATGTCAAACAAAAACAACAATGAAAGGTGTTCAAACAAAGCCAACCAGTTCAGAGTAAAGATAACAAAATTTTACAAATATACAACCTATATGAATATCAATAGTGAAAAGATAAACTTACCAAATTTATCTTTTATAATGATATTATCTTCTAAATACATAAACAAACGATGCAATGCTTCAGGATCAGATGAATGACCAATACTATAAAGGTAATATGAGAGCGAGAAATTAAAATAAACTATTATGATATATCTATAGATAAACAAAAATTAATGAAACTCAAAATATACAATTTGATCAGATTTGTATCATTGCCTCGCCCCGTCCAACTATTCAGAAGTAAAATAAAGCAAAAAGGGGGGAGATTATTCTCTGATTCAATTAATGAAAAAAAGGGGAAGTATAGGTATTTATAGAAATATTAAATGTGAACATGAGAATCAGTCAATTAGAATACAAGATTTATAACACGACATTTAATGGGATGCACTTGATTATGAAAATTCAAAATAACAATTAGTAGTAATCTAGTTTTTCAAGTGAAATTTTCAGGAAACATGGCAACAACACAATGCGAAAATAAGTGATTATATCGTGAAAATCGATAAGGAATAAGTTAGGTTTTATGATTTAGAAAGTTTAAATATATCATTGCCCCCGAATGTCCTGGTACGGCCGAGAGTGAGAAGAGTCCGCTCTCCCTCTCCAAATGCTCTCACATGGCCACGAGTATATAGCCTCTGCCAGAAAAGTCCTACTCACTGCCTTCTCGTGGCATTACTGTTGTTTACGAAATCGAGAGGACGAAAAGCGAATGTCCGGCGATTTAACCGGACCCCAAATCAATGGTGTACATGGGCTCCAGTATCCTTAGGGAACAAATGGCGTATGAACCAATCGTTGGTCACAGGCTACCATGGGACTGCATCTCCTTACGATGCTCCACTGCCTTGTGGATCAGACGTTCAGGTCAAAGGCTCGGGGTGTGGCCCACTAAGAAAACCACCTGCTTCGGTTTGGGCACACGGGCAGTATCACAGCCCTCACACATATCAAACGAGATCTGTGTGGCGCATATGTACTTGGTGCCTCCTTGTACCAATATCTATGTGTTAAATAAATAAATAAAATAAAAATATATCATTGTATAATTCTCAGTTATATTCTCATTTGAGAGTAATTTGACTCGTTCAAGGTAGATAGTTTGAAAAAAAAGCCAATGATCATTTCGCGATACAACTCCGAACATACAATTCGAGCAAAAACTAACTTAAATAAAAATATGTTTTGAATAATGATCACTAATGAGATTTCAGACGTGAGTTTCTATAACGTTTGAAACTGGCCCTATTTGTATCTATCTCAGTGCTGGTGTCCTAACTGAGATATAATTTCTGTATCTATAGTTTCAAACACCATAAAATTATCTATTTAGCTACTTAGTTTAGATAGTTATCAAGTTGTTAAAAAGGTATCGGGTCACGTAATTTACCAGTTTTTAAAGAGGTAGTAGCTGTATTCGAGTTCAACAGGATAGCATGGTCAGCTGATGAGTTCCAGATAAAAAGAAACGTATATCATGCACTCTATTCTTAACCATGCAGGGGGTGAGGGTTACACGGAAAACCTTTTGCGACGATACAAAAATTAATTAATTTTCGAATAATAGCAACATCGATAAAATGATTGTCCGATAGTAAACGGTGTGTTTCAACTTAATTTGTGATATAAGGAAGGTATCATTTCAATATTTAAGCACTTATATAACTGGAAAACATTAACTAATCAAGTGGAAAACAATACAAGAAACAAATCATTAGAATTAATATGTAAACCTTACCACAATGATTCGAGCCTGTAGACTGCCATTAAATAAATACATTGAGTCACACTCATTCGATTAATTAATGAAGTTGTTTCAGCATTATTATCCAATAAAATGCATAATTTATTGCGGATATCAGTTACATCAATCTAGAAAATATTCATTGAAGAAGAAAATTATTTGAATGTATGGAATAAATATCAGTGAATTCAAGTTATTAATGCATTTGTACATGCACTCGAATTCATAGGATTACATGAATGAATGATGTATAAGCATTCCGATAAGAATATTAGGTCTATTTAAGCAAACAAACATTGGTGCAAGGAAGCACCAAATATATAAGCTCCACATGTGGACAACTTGGTTTTTCAACTCATGTAGTTGGATCCTCTATACCCACCAACGCGATTAAAGCATCGAACATTCGCTTTTCTTCTCAATTTCGTAAACAATACCACCACTGTGTGAAGGCAATGAGTAGGACTTCCCTAACTGCGGCTATGTACGCGTGACCATTCAACAGCATTTCGAGAGAGAGAACGGACTGTTCCCAGCCACCGGCCATACCAGGGTACTTGGGTCTTATCTAGAATAATAATAGCGTCTAATGACTAGCAATATAATCGAAAAATTCATTACATTTTGAATATGATCTCCACAGTCTTACATTTCACGGTTTTATTGTCAACATGATCGTAAATAACCTACAATTGAGAAGTCTTATACTAGAACAAAATAACTAATCAGTGCTTCGAGTATCTCATTTACTTAATAAACTTTCATGTATTGAGCGTTGATTCATACATTTGTTATACGTGTGAAGATTAATCATATTAATTGAGCTCTGAAATTGATACAAATGAAGCGAGTATCGAATATGCGACTTAATGAACGAAACCCAAGTGTTTTGTGGAAATAACTAACTCATTTTCTTCCATATATTCGAAGATTTTTTTAAAACAGAGGAAAGCATAACCAATGAAAATATTACTGTATAAAGAGAATATACATACTTGTGATAAATTCCGAGGGCTTAATGCAGAACTTTGTTGTAGTTCAGCTCGTAAGGAATCATTCAACAGAAGAACTGGCGATTTTATAGCAATTTCACAAAGACCACGATAGTATTCTACAGGCCATATTGCTTTACACAACAAATTACAAGATGATAACAGTTATTTTTAAAGAAAAAAAAGACATTATATAATAATATAAATAATAGTTTATGCCTTGGAATAAAGAACAAAAAGATATCACTAGTTGTATTAACATTTAGTTACGTAATCATAGTAATTAACGACTTGATTGGCGGTTAAAACATACAAATCATAAATAATGGATAGAAGGTTTGAATCTAGACGCGTCTAATTCTCTGTTTAGACAACCAAGCAATATCATTAGGTTAGATGGTGGTTGGAGGTAGTCGACAGGAAACCCTGGACCCGGGTTTCGTGCTACTTGGCACTCGTCAGCAAGGTGTACCTGTAATCTTTGAGTGAACTGATACTCCCTGGCGGATTCGATCCCGTGTCACCCAGCTTCACAGTCAGAGACGTTACCAATGAGCTATCCGGGCCGCGACCGACCTCCTGTAGGACTGAGATCGGATCCGCCAGGGAGCACCAGTTCCCTCAAAGATTACAGGTACACCTTACTGACGAGTGTCAAGTAGCACGAAACCCGGGTCCAGGGTTTCCTGTCGACTACCTCCAACCACCATCTAATCTTACAATAGTGCCCGCAGTGTCGAGTCACCTAGACTGGTGGCCACATTGCAACATGATCGATAGCATTCGATCTGCACTAATAATAAGGACTAGACACGTATGACATTGGTCACTACCCAGTGATCAATCAATTGTGAATATCATTAGTTCTAATTACAAAACTGTGGTTCAGAATCTAATACATAAATTTGTACTAGGTAAGCGAATTGAAGTAAATAGCACATCACTGACCAATATGATTAATCGGAAACTATTGACAAACTGATGGATAAGTTTGTAAATCATCGTCAATCGAAGTGGTTGGAACATATATTGGTGGTATCCAAATGCCGTATACCACAACCAATGATTTTTGTTTAATTAGGAGTAAGTTAAAAGAAATGGAGAAGTGAACAGATGGAATCAATCCAATAAAGTCATAGATTACTGAACAATGCAATGCTAGTAGATGCAAACTGTATAACTATAGTAAATCATTGTTAGAGATAATGAAAGACATAACTTAAAATTGGTTGCAATAGTATAGATGAATCAACTCTCTATCTCAATCTAGATTTCAAGTTCATGTATTCTTTCATGTTTAAAATGTCATTTAGTGTTCTCGAACCATACTGTTAATGCTTATTATGACAACATGAGTCGATGCAGATTAGTGCTAGGGTCCAAATGAATGAAGAATAACTCTTACAATTTAACTGTATAACAAAAAAAAAAAGAAAAACGTCCCAATCCACAGATAATGAACATTAGCAATTTATCTTAACTAAAATAAATTAACTAACTTGAATTTGGATCAGCAAATCCCATGACTGTAACAGATAACCAAAATTCTCTAAATAATTTTTGTAAACGTTGATTTGGATTTTGTATTGGTGATAAACGTTTTAATAACTAAACATTAAAAAAAAAAATAAATAAATAAAATACTAATAATAACAATATGATCAATATATGAGTTGTGAAGATTGTTGAGTTTGTAATTGGGATCATGAACCGATCAATGTTGGACTACCATTGAATACCTAGAAAGTTGTTTTGTCTTAGTATGCGACACGTCAATAGTGCTTATACACGATCGTGCAAGCGGGATTAGAATTCAGTTTTTGTCTGTGGGAAGTGAAGGATATGAAAAATAAATTGGAAAATCCAAATCGTTAATCACTCTACTTCATATACTTAATGGTTATAATATGTATCTTGGGTGTTCCAATGACACGTTGTGTATGATGGTGGGTGTTACGTTTTCCCTACTTGTTTCCATTAAATAAAATAATATTATATATTTGGTTGTTTTAATTATCTAGAATAGAGCAGTAGTTCAACATACACAGTTCTACTTATTAATGACGAAATTCGTATTCTGTCATTAATTGATTGATCTGTGTTGATCAAAACTCAAGATGATCGAAAATTAATGTGGATCGTTTACTGACATATACATACATATGTATATATATATACTAGCACCCTGTAATAAACATAAAGTATAAAGCGAATAAGCACAAACATTGCGTAATTAACTTACGATTGCGATCACAGGAATAAGTTGTCCAAGACCATGAGCTGCTATTGTCTACAATTGGAAATAAAGTGCCGACAACAGGAGATAAGCATTTACAAGATAAAAAAAACTGATCAGTAATCTTATCTGAAGTCATAGATAATTGAAAAAATGGAAAATGGCAACAATTCATAGAACGATCCCTGCATAATTACTAATACGCAGTAGAACAACAGATGCAATACATACAAAATATTTCACATCAAAAAGGAGCAAAACAATATTTTGAAGCTGATGGAGATCATACACAGGAGGATAAAACATAATATATTAACCATATGACAAGGTTTATAACTCTTAGGTAGTGAAAACTAATAAATATTCATTAGTAAGTTGCTTGGAGTCAGGAGAAAAATAAAGAACGTTTCAGTTTAGTCGTTTATTGAAGGTGAATCTCCAACAACAAAAAATAGATAAATCTTTTCGTTGAAAAACAAAAGAAGATGATACAGTTCTGCGCTGAAAGCCAACTTCGAAATGACAATATACAAATTTAAACAATTGGATAACAATAGAAACTCAATCCATCTAATGTTCTCAAAAGTTTAATCAATATGCATTGAAGATTACAATGAATGAATATCCCCAAATGCCCAGGTACGGCTGAGAGTGAGGAGAGTCAGCTCTCCCTCTCCAAATGCTCTCACATGGCAACGTGTATGCAGCCACTGACAGGGAAGTCCTACTCAGTCTTCTCGTAGAACGGGTGTTGTTTACGAAATTGAGAGGAAGAAAGCGAATGTCAGGCGCTTTAACTGGGTTGGTGGAAACGGAGGGTCCACCTAGGGGAGTTGGAAAACCCTCATTTAAAACCAATGGTACACATGGACTCTAGCATCCTGAAGGAACAAATGATGTATGAATATATTGTTCGTCACCGGCTACCATGGGACTGAATTCCATGACGTTGCTCCACTGCCTCGTAGATTAGACCTTTAGGTCGAAGGCTCCGGGTGTAGCCCCCTAAGAAAACCACCTGCTTCGGTTTAGGCACCCGGGGCAGTATCTCAGCAAACACACAAATAGAATGATTTATGTGACGCATATATGTTTGGTGCCTCCTTGTACTAATATTTATGTGCTCAAATAAATAAATCTCAGTTACTTTGGCTACCCAACGTCGAGATCGACGAATGCGATTCGTTGCCATTTTGTAAGTATCTTTAGATATTCAGAATACTGAGTCCTTATTTCAAGGCTTCAGGAATTATTATCTTAAGCAATAATAGCGCATGCCTCCTTGTATGAATGTTTATATGCTTAAATAAATAAATACAATTAATGATTAGATAAATGGAATATAACGAAAATCTATCAACAGTGGTTATTCTCCTATATTTATTACGCATTATAGCACTTTACAATGTTTATAGACGTTTAAAAGAGGACACTATAGAATAAATCTTGAATAACTGACTGTTGTAATCTTTGAGAGATATTTTATTCGATGAAGTTCAGAGTTAAATTCTCTTTTTGATGACGAATCCTTGAATGTCAAGAGTAGACGGACTCTTTTGAAAATATCTTAATATGTTTTATTTATTTATTTGAACACATAAATATTAGTAAAAAGGGGCACCAAATATATATGCGCCACACAAAACAATGGTAATTTGAAGAGAAGGAGAAAAGAGAAGAAAAAAGTAATGAACGTGGGGAATTATAAAAAAAAAGAGAGAACAATGATGGGGTAAACGGAAAGGTACAATCAGAAGGAATCTTTCAGTTAAGGAAGAAGCAACCACTTTTTATGAAGAAAGTAAAAGAAGGTTACATCAAGATCGCCACTGGCTTCTATTCTGAGCCGTATCTGATAACGTCTCTAGCCACTGCGTTACACCGTCTCTCGGACGCCAACCAGGGAGTCTTGAAGGACCAACAGAAGCTAACCCTTTGCAGCTTTCTTTCATACCACGACACCATGTCATATACTGACCACCTCTCCGCTTTTTCCAACCAGTCCCAGAGTCGGCAAATAATGCACGACGAGGAATTCTCTGGGACGACATTCGTAGAACATGTCCAAGCCACCGAAGTCGGTGTTTCAAGATGGTGACACCAATTTCATTATCGTCTCTGTGACCGAACACACGATGCCGGACCTTTATTTATTATTATGTAAAGCATGGTTGTAAAGTTACACAATGGATGTTATATGAAAGTAGATTTAACTATTACACCACTGCCTAGCTATAAAAACTGAGATTAAAAATGAATAAACAGCCGACGTTTTAAATAATTCTAGTCATGATTTTACAGTATTATTAAATTACAACATTGTTGAGAGAAACGTTTTTCTTCACATAAACTTCTTTTTTTTTAAAAAAAAACCAATAAATAAAACGAATAGTAGTATTATCAGTCAGTTTTGAGTGCTGTTAGAGGTATAAGGGCGGTTATCGCTTCTTGGTTTCCCGCACTGTGGAAAGGTTATTTTAGTGGTGTCTGAAAATGAGATTGAATTAGAGTTGGTCTTAGTGACCACAGTGTCCAAGGGCCAACTAATTCAGGCCGGTGACACACGACGTTTTTTGTTAGCTTCGTACTGGTTGAAATTTTACCGACGAAGAGGGAAATTCGTGAGATAAGAAAAGTGTGCATTTTTAGGGCCGACCTTTTCTAACGTCACCCTTCCTTTATGGGAAGGCAGCATCTCTGTTATAATGGTTAGTCTAAGTGAAATACTTTACTACCGTCACACCACTGTACAGTCAGCAGTACGACCTCGTCCTCAAACTTTGGATTTGCTGCTTTTAGTCTTACCGTTTTTCAACCGATCTGTCTGGCATGGTAAGACAGTGAGGAACGATTATTTTAGCCAGTATTGCCCGATTGGTTCACCACGATATACAAACCTGACCACCACGTCAAGGTGGTAGTAACGTTGAGAAAACAATTCATTAAGTACAGATATATGTACACGGTTTTCAGTTATACTGTATGTGTTAAAAACTAAAGATAAAAGGTGATGCATGAAATGAATGTCAAACCTGTCATTCTATGATTAGAATTCGAACAACTTTAAACACAGCAGAAATAATTTTCACATAAACAAGCAAATTCAACTTACAAGAATACTGGTCGATTTTGAGTCTTGATCTAATTCCATATCAACATGAACATAATGCTCTAAAAGACGATGTAATAATTTGTACAGTTTCGGTTGACCTTGAACAAAAGTTGATATATTAGCAAACACATTAATCATAGCTTCAGATAACTGTCTATAAAACAAGAAAAAAAATCGAAATAAAGAAACGATTAATTAAAGAGAGAAAGAAAGAGAGGTAAAGAGTAATAAATTCGACTGCATCAGTGGGCCTCAACATATACAAGAGAAACACAAACATCGTGAAATACAACACGAAGAACACCAACTCAATCGCTTGATGGAGAAACTCTGGAAACGTTCACGTACCGACCTGGACAGTATCATAAATAATGAAGGATAATCTGATGCAGACGTCAATGTTGGGATTGGCAAATCAAGGACCGAATTTCTACAGTTGAAAAACATATGGGACTCAAAACGACTGTTAACTAATATCGAAGTAGGAATCTTCAATACGAACGTCAAGAAAGTTCTACTGTACGGAGCTGAAACTTGGAGAACTACTACAACTATCATCAAAAAGGCAGAAGTATTTCTAAATAATTGTCCACGCAAGATACTCAATGTCCGTTGTCCGAATACCATCAGCAACAAACTACTAAGGAAGACAACAGACCAGTTTCTATCTGAAGAGGAAATTAAGAAAAGATGTTAGGAGGGGATAGGACATACATTGCGTAAATCATTAAACTGCATCACGAAGCGAGCACTACTTTAGAATCCTGAAGGGAAAGATGAAAGCCAAAGAACATACTACGTCGAGAAATGGAAGCAGACATGAAAAGAACGAATAACAACTGGAAATAACTAGAAAGGATTGTCCAGGACAGGGTTAGACGGAGAATCCTGAAGGGTAGTCTATGCTCCTCCACGTGGTGTAACAAGTGTAAGTGAATACTAAAGTCAGTAGTAATCCAATCTAATTAGGGAACTTTTTTTAAAAGTTGAAGTTCAGATTGGAAAATAGTGTGAATACTTCTAAGAAAACACTGTAATTCCAGTATGAACGAAAAGTAGATCAACTAACTAGATGGTCATTAATTAAGCTAAAAAAAACGTTCGTATCTTCGTTAATTACATTTGATCAGTCTCTGTCTGCCTGTATACGGGTTCATTAATGAGCTGATATGTGGATATTACTTGTAGCAACTAGTTGGTTTGATTATTTGAACAGAAGTTAGAAATAGAATCTTAGACTTCCCTGACAGTGTCTGTATACGCGTGGCCATGTGAGAGCATTTGTAAAGAAAGGGTTGACCCCCTCACCTTCGATCAAATTAAAGCATTTGGGCAATTAGGTATAATAAACTTCATCGATAGAATTAGGTCAGCATTAAAGGACTAAAAAAATGACAATAGACAATATTCAATGAATCTAATCGTACGTTTGTTAGTTGATTTGAACGATGAAAGACAAAGTTAATTATTTACAATCTGAAATAAGTATGTACGTAAAATTCAACTAACCTTAATCTAGAATTTTTCATTTGTGGATTTAAAGCCATTTCACGGGTACTACGAACACGAATTGCAGTTAGTATATCCATAATTTGATCATAAACAACTGACTAGAACATAAATATAAATATAAATAAACCGTTATTATGAATTATTATTGTTATTAAAGTAATTTGCACGCTTTTTAAAAAAAATAAAACACTATGATTTATTAAATTCATGCAATCACTCAGATGCGTACTGCTGATGAGTCCCACAAAAGGACGAAACGGTTGTCTAGTGCTTCCAAGTTTCCCATGGTGGTTTAGCTTCAATTGATTGATGATCTCAAGTATTAAATTAATATAATATTCACAAAAACTCTTTTCTGTTATTCATAAGTTTGAAATATAAGGAAAGAAGTTTATTAAAATAATACTTTTCCATATTAGTCACAACATGGAATCTGAAATAGATGTCAATGGGTTTAAGTTATCACACAACATAAGCATAACGCAACAAAATTAACAAGACAAATTCCAAAGTAATGAAAGTGATAACAGTATTAGTATTAATAGTAGTAGAAAGAGTAATGTAAAGAAGAAGAAAAAAATATAGATATCAGATTTCAAGACTCAAGTTATACGAACGGTTCTGATACAGGTCATACAACCTCTAACCATTAGTTAAGATAAACGCGTGGACCCAACCAGGTATACTACACCAATTTGTATGGCTCACTTCAATTATTAATAACTTCACCGATGCGCATTTAGTTTGATTTAGAACTCATCGGATGGATAAACCTGAATCCCAGAGTCGATGTTCACTCAGGTAAACGAAAACAGTACTGTTAGCTTCAAACTATATCGCGTTATCTACTAAGCTACTTAGTTCAGATGGTCAATCGTTCGTGCATTGGGGTGTATCTAGTGTTTCCATACGTTATAAGTCATTAAACACAAATACTAGCTGAAACGTTTCAGTGGGGAAAGAAGAGATATATTTTCATCTGGTGAAAAATTTCTGTAATCTAACTATGATGCGATTAAGTTAGTAATAATATATATTAGATACATAAGGCTTACGAGGTGTAAAGACTTGAAAGATAGAAATCCCCACAACCATATGTCGATGTTTTCTGAATGAAATGGATTTAACTTTGACAAAAAAACTTTTCAGCTAAAGTGAACCACCTTATTTACAAAAAACTTTGCAAAAAAAGTGGTAAAAATGAATGGAATTGATTTAGAACGTAAATGATTATTAGACTAGATTTTATAGGTCATTTACCAACTTATGGAAGTTAAGGTCTGATGGTGTCACCTATGGAGAAGACGAGATATCTGTCTAGCAATAAAAGGACGAGTATAATGCGCAGCAGTTCGTTCTGTTTTACTTTACGGCTGCGAAACATGGCCATGAAGAGTTGAAGATACTCGAAAGCTGCAAGTATTTGACTACAGATGCCTTAGAAATATTGCTAACATCTGCTGGGATCACCGGGTAATAATGAAGTTAGATGCAGGGTATTAAGGAATGATGGTAAATCAGTTGATGAGGTTGTGAAACTTCATAACTCCATAACTTCAAAGACTAAACGGCAATCGTTAACACTGAGATTAGATCGAAAACGTTAAACTATAGTTAGCGAAGGATATAGGGCTTGCCTCGTGATGCAGTTTGATGACTTCCTCAATGTATGTCCTATCCATTTCCATCGTCTTTTCCTAATTTCCTCTTCAGCTGGAAGCTGTTTGGTTCTTTCCCACAAAAGGCTGCTGCTGATGGTATCCGGCCAATGGATGTTGAGTATCTTGTGTAGACAGCTATTGGTAAATACTTGTACCTTCTTGATGGTGGTTGTAGTAGTTCTCCACCTTTCAGCTCCGTACAGTAGGACTGACTGCCTTGACGTTCGTATTGAAGATTTTGACTTTGATATTGGTTGGCAGTTGTTTTGAGTTCCATATGTTCTTCAATTGAAGTAATGCTGCCCTTGCTTTGCCAATCCTCACCTTTACGTCTGCATCTGAACCTCCATGTTCATCGATGATGCTTCCCAGGTATGTGAAGGATTCCACATCTTCCAGAGTTTCGCCATCAAGTTTGATTGGACTAGTGTTCGTCGTGTTGTATTTGAGGACCTTGGTTTTCCCCTTGTGTATGTTGACGCCCACTGATGCAGAGACTGCTGCTATGCTAGCTGTCTTTATCTTCATTTGTTCGTATGTATGCGATAGGAGGGCTAGGTCATCTGCGAAGTCCAAATCGTCTAATTGGTTCTGAGCTGTCCGTTGTATGCCGTGTTTTCCCTCACATGTCGAGGTCTTCATAATCCAGTCGACTACCAGAAGAAAGAGGAAGGGAGAGAGTAGACAGCCTTGTCTTACTCCGGCAAATAGAGTCTTATTAACTAACCATATTACTGGAGGAAATCGATGATACACATCTACTCAAAGTCAGAGCCTATAAATCTTTATGTAGATCAAACGAACAAACGCATACTTTTAATTTATGTACATCAGAATTCAATCGAGTAAAAGATATGTGTAGAGAAAAAGTAAAGATAACAATTAAACAATTTATTCATACTTACAGATCCACCAATCACCATACAACCTAATTGTTCCATTGATTTAATTTCTAATTGAGGTAATAGTTTAGCTGGATTTAAATTTTGTTGTAGAAATTGTAAAATTAATTCTTGTGTATGTGGCATTTGTGCTAGTACAACACCCATGTGACCAAGACAATAGACAGCATTTAAATACATCAGATTGACATCTCTAGAAAGCATTAATAATAATAATAATAATAATAATAATGATAGATAATTCATTATTTATTATTAGAATAGAACAATTTATGAAGATCGATTAATCTGTAGAAATCTTATATCATAAACTGAAAACTAAGCAGCAACTGAACAAAGCAATCGTCTAATTGTAAAGATCTGTGACAATTCATAAATACGAACTTATCAGGAAGAGAACACACAAACTTTAAGCCTCCTTGAAGTGATATACAATGGTAGTGCAAAAACCTTATCACCAATGCAAATGGATAATGGTAGTAAAATGTTGCCAATACATTACAGAAGAAATATGTATTATGTCTAACGGCTCGACGGGCCGTAGGTGTATACCTATAAGGAGCCACACCTAAACAGCACGAAACGGCTATTCAGCACTCCTGTTCCTAAGGTTTCAAAGGCTGTCTGTCTGAAGTCAATCCGCAGTGTGAACTGAAAATTATCTACTTAATTAATAGGTATGATAAATTATAACTTCGGCACATAGTTCAACTTATAGCTATCGATGATAAATAAAACTAAAATCTTTAATTTACTCAGACGGAAAGCACTGAACTCTAAGCATATTTTTAGTATTTTTGAGTTATTTTTATCCAATTACTTGATGTATTAACCACACCAATGACCTATTTGTAATCTCTCAACTACGTTTGTCTAGTTGAATAAGGAAAAAAACGAAATAGAGTGACAAAGTTCAAAAACAAAACAGCTGATAAACAGATTTCAAAAGTTTGTATGACAAAAAGTTGGTTTATAGCTAGTGTATTCCAGAGCTCAATTAACTAGAATTCCATTGAAATTGTGAACCAATCAAAGCTAGGCAGCTACTGGAAACCTGGAGGCACTGGACGACTTTTTCGTCCTAGTAAGGTAAATCTCGGCAGTGGGCATCTAGAGGTCAAGTGTTCACGCGCGAGATCGGAGGTCATGGGTTCAGTTCCTGTTTTTAGGGAGTATGGATGGACAATACTATGAAAAAATGGCCATATAGTGCTTCCACGGTTTCAACAGTTGTTTAACTTGGATTGGATACTGATAATTAAGACTAAAAAGAAAAAATGCAGCAACAGAACATTAAATTTTATTTTGTTCATTTAGACACAAACTTTGGTACAAAGGGGCACAAATACATATGCGCCACACAAATCGTTGAATTTTTATGTGGGAAGGGATGCTACCTATGTACCCGAAAGGAAGCAGGTGGTTTTCTTAAAAGGCTACTCATTCAGAGACCCAATCCACAAGACAGTGGAACAACGTTAGGAAATGCTGCTCAGTGTGATCATGATTAAATTATATTAATATATTTCATAATGGAAGAACTCATATACACATGAAACTGACAAGAATATTGTATGTAATATAAAACCTCATTTAAAAAAGAGTAATGATAATGATTTCATTTTGTTAAGTTAACAATAAAACAATAACTAAAAAACGAAGTACACAATAAGCAAAGATGAATAGTGGCAAGCTGTGGTGTCCAAGATGTGTGTTTTGTCTCATTTGGAACTTATCAGTGGATGTACCTACATCTCACAGTTGATGTTCACTTTCGGACTCAGACCCAGTACAGTTCGCATAAAACACCATCATGTTACCCACTTACTAACTGAGTCTTGCTTTTGCAATGGGATGAAGTTTAAACTCACTTGATGTTGTTTACTAGAATTTTCACATTGATGTTTAGGACTACTGAAAATGGGGAGAGTCAGCTCTACCTCTCCAAATGCTCTCACATGGCAACGTGTATGCAGCCACTGACAGGGAAGTCCTACTCAGTCTTCTCGTAGAACGGGTGTTGTTTACGAAATTGAGAGGAAGAAAGCGAATGTCCGGCTCTTTAACTGGGTTGGTGGAAACGGAGGGTTCACCTAGGGGAGTTGGAAAACCCTCATTTAAAACCAATGGTACATATGGACTCTAGCATCCTGAAGGAACAAATAATGTATGGATATATTGTTCGTCACCGGCTGCCATGGGACTGAATTTCATGACGTTGCTCCACTGCCTTGTGAATTAGAGCTTTATGTCGAAGCCTGTGGGTGTGGCCCCCAAAGAAAACCACCTGCTTCGGTTTAGGCACCCGGAGCAGTATCCCAGCCCTCACACAAATAGAATGATTTATGTGACGCATGTCTGTTTGGTGGCTCCTTGTATGAATGTTTATGTGTTTAAATAAAATAAATAAAATAATTCACAAGCATTTTTATCAAGTCAACAAGTCTCAAATAGGACGAAACGCGTGTCCTGAATTCCACTGTTAGCCACTACTAATCTTTGTTTATAATACTTTTGAATTAAGACAATATCGAGGCAATCCGTACAGTATGCACGTATGACAATAAGAGACTGTTCAATTCCAGTCATAAACATCAACAGGAAGATACAAGTAAGCAACACCAAATGAATCTAATACATAATATTTTATACTCGACAATATTTGTATACACACACATACAGACACTGAATGTTTTATATTATACATTAGAAGAGGTACTTTATTATCTAAGCATCATATTTAAACAACAACAGCAATAGTAATAACAGACTTTGTACATTAAACCTTTGAATAATAGTTTTAAACAACTTAATATACAATAATTGTACTACTAATCTGAATAGTCTGTATGTATATATGATATGGTGTAGGTGTATATACTCTCTGCCTTCCCTTAAACTATGAGATTAAAATCACTTCATATCCTTCTTTCTACGAATTAATTCTTTATTCCTGTACTATCTCCTTATATACAATCTTTCTTTTATAAATTACCATCATTGAATGAACTACTTCTATGAATCTGGTGTTCATCTCGTTGTACTAATGAGGTATGACAACATGGACCGATGCATATATGTGCCTAGTGCTACGTTGTAAGTGACTGATGTATGGTATTAGGGAAAAAAAAACAACTTAATACATCTAAAACATTTTCTCTGGATGAAACCTTGAAAATAAATTTGATTATGATATTTGTTGATTATAATACATCGATTTATTTACCCTAGTTGATAATGAACTCTAAAATAAAGCATGACTGGAATAATTTTCAGAGAATGGATATTCTCCATATGATTTGAACCTCAGCTACCTGATTCTATATTCTTAGATGTGACCAATAAGATAGTGGAAGTCTATAGGACAAGCTGTGAATCATATGTGGAGAAATTCGAACAGTTCACTTCTACCTGAAGTTTGTGCTGATGTTGTCATTCAGAAGAACGATGAAAGCTCCACGTCTAAACTATGAAAATATAACGTTGCTTTAAGAAAATCTTTTAAGGGATTGACAGGTTTTATATGTTGAATGATAAGAAGCAACTCCTAACATGGTCTGTTTAACATAGATCTCCTGATAATAGATACTTGAAAACATTTGCTGTAACATCTGAATGTTATGGATTGTGATATTATTAACTAAGATCTGAGTTCGAATCGTTGAACAATTGAGATTATCAAGGGACTATATTTTACAGATGTAAGTACATTCAGTGTTTCTAGTATAAGTATCGACAATTTATCCAAGAATAAGTAATTTAATCAAGCCTTGAATTTCTATGAAGAAAAAAGGGAATTATGCACAGTGATTCAAGCAACTAAAAAATTAACATAAATCTGATCACAGAAAATTTGGTGAAGTATAAAACTTCTAAATGAATGAAAATACGTTTGGTTTGATTTATCACCATAATAGGTATAATGAATAAATACTCAAACAAGTACTTAAACACAAAGAAAAAGAGATGTATACTAGGTTGGTACAGTAAGATCACCATAGAACATATAGTCGATGTACAAGGTGAGGAACAAGAGCTTTCTTGAGAGAATGAGTGATAATGGAAGATAAATGAGAAAGAAAGAACAAGAACATGGTACAATGGAAATAAAGGTATTTACTTTCAGTTTAATTAAAAGTGAAATAATGATGCATGGAAAACAAACAAACATCGATATGAAATAATACAAACAGTTCCGAAAAGCTCTATGGACAAAAAACCTACATATACAATAATAATAAATACCAAACGCGACAAAATGCCAAGACGTAAATTATATTGAAATATAGTTGAATAATATATAACCTAATAAGCAAATAGACTCAGTCTAGAACTCTTTTAAGGTTACTGCCCGTCCCCTGCCCAGATAAAGGAGGTTTATGCATGGAGACAGCAAACCATTTCCGTAAAACAAAATCTTACTAAAAAAAGATAACCAGAAAAAATCGTTTGAACCATTTAAACTGTCCTGTGAGTTCAAGGTCTATATTTAGAAAAGCTATGACACCACATAGCGAAAGACAAGATTCTTCGGAAATCACAAGGCCAAGGCACTTTCTAAAAGACAGAGCAAACAAATGACGTACATATAAGGAATGTTTGCACAATGTGGAAGACCGGAAGGAGCATTCAAGTAGTCACAGAAATGAGAGAATACAACCTAGAGGTGTTTGGAATAAGTGAAACCCATAAGACTAAAACTGTACAGAGAAGTATTTAACAAGTAAACATCAGATCCAAGCAGCTTATAGTTATTCTGTTATTCTTAAGAGAGTGACAGTTAGTATTAACATATCATCGTTGGTTATTCAGATCGAAATAGGCATAGTAAGATTCAGAATATAAACTTTTTTCATCCTATAGACACGTTGTATAATAATATGGTCTTCGATTGACTATATGTCATTATTATTTCATTTGTTTAAAAATAAATCATTCGAACATGTAACCATGGAAATAAAACGTAGATGTTTTTCATAATATAAGAGGTGGAAGGATCATAATTAGTATAAGTTTGTGCAGATTGTTGAATTTTTTAATATTACAACACTGGTGAGTTGTTTCGTCTCAATATAGGAATTATCAGCAGTGAGTATATATAGTCCCACTAGGGATCGAACCCTGGTCTTCAGGTATCGCGGCAGGAACTTGACTTTTGAACTGATGAGTTGGTATCAGTCGATTTGAAACCACCCTCGTTTGTTACTAGTGATAGATTTTTAACAGTTGATAAAGAGTGTAATAACTTCCCATTTATCGTCTAATTCTTCTCATTTGCATCGCCTAGGAATAAGCGTCAATTATCAACAATTACATTACAGATAAAATATAAACCTTATGTGTGCACAACACATATTAAGTGATGGTAAATATAATTAATCAGTATTACATATTTAAGGATCTTATAAACCCTTCCAACTGTATTTACAAAGGGTTAATAAATTAACAAAATCAAGTAAAAATTACACCTCAATAAATTACATAATACGTCATCATCATCATATGTAACTTAGAGCCAGGTCAGTCAGTAACAACGTGGAACTTCGCACGTACGTACATCAGTTTGAGTTGCCATACCACATTAGCACAGAGATTCAGTTATCGATTCAAATCCCATAGTGGTAGAGGTACTGAAAGTATAAGTAGAGATAGGGGACATGAAGGTTTGATGATGTTAATAAAGGAGTATAGTCCAGTGGAATAAATTGGGAAAGAAAATAAAGGACATGAAGAATTCAGAAGATTAGAGCCAGGTACATAGGTGCATCGATTTAAGTTGCCATACTACATTAGCACAAAAAGACAAAATTATTTTACAACAAATATCAGAGTAGTACAAAAAAAATATTTGGCAAAGAAAAGAAAACAAAGGTACAAAAAAAATTTCATGGCTTCAAAATCTATAGGAGGACAAAAGAATGAATGTAACTTTGCCACTGCATATGATTCTAAACCGTATCACTGAAAGTCTTTAACCACTGGTTACGGTAATCATACGAAACTCAATTATGTAGACAGTTTACATCTCTTAACAACTGGTTCAGTTCAGTTGTCAATGACTTCATAGATCATATATAATACCAGTAAAGCTGAAAATATCATAAAAACAATTCAATATGTAATAAATCAAACAAAATTCACAATTGTGAATACACAAAACAAAACAAAAAACTGTTCTCCATATTTTGATGACTACATCAAGACATTGGTTTATAAATATCTTGTAGATGACTGTAAATAAGATAAAGTAAATTTAATCAAATTATACATTGGATTGGATAGCCATAAAATAGTAATTACTGTTCAGTTATTTGATGCTGGTTAGCGGTGAATCTGATGCGAATCGGCTAAGCAAGATTAGCGTATCTAAAATTGAAGAACATCTGGAACTTAAAACAACTGTCAACCGATACCAAGATTGGAATCTTCAATACAAATGTCAAGATAGTTCTATTGTATGGAGCGGAAACTTGGAGAACTAACAATTGTCTACGCAAAATATTTCGGATCTGTTGGCCAGACATTAACAGCAACAACCTACTGTGGAAGAGAACAAAGCAGATTCTAGAAGAGGAAAGAATCAGGAAGTTGATAGGATACATATTGAGGAAAGCACCCAACTGCATCACAAGGCAAGATCTCACTTGCAATGCCAAAGGAGAAGAGGAAGACTGAAGAACACATTACACTGAGAGATGGAAACAAACATGAGAAGAATGAAGAACAATTGGATAGCAATAGAAAGGAAGGCTCAGAACAGATTGGGTTAGAGAATGCTGGTCGATGGCCTATGCTCTAATGTAAGTAAGTATTTGATCCTGATCCCAATCAATTAGAATGACTACTTACAGATATATGTAAACATGTTTCATCTAGACAAGAAGACAGTTTAGAAAATAATAATTGATCATTTAGATCAAACAATATGAAACAATTTAACATACATAATGAAAGATTGTTGATATTAGACAGTAGATTATAAAAAGTAACTACAATATATAATTCATTATTAAACACTTGAACACACACACACACAAACATAAATGTTGATTTGTTTGACATGATCTATTAGTTTTACTTAACATGCAAACAAGTAGTCATTTTTTGTTAGTAAAAGGAGCCTAATATGAAATAATTAAGCACCATTAAGTATAAAGTTATAAAAAAAAAAGAATAATCATATGATTTAGAGGAGTTTTTGTAATATTCGAAAGAAGATTAAAAGGAATGATACACGGTTAAGACTAATCAATGAACTATTCATATTGTATAGTTACTAGGTAACTATGCATTTATATACCCCTCTATCATAAGATCACGATAAACCTCATAAATTATTGTATGATTTACTATCTTTACTTTGTTGCTAGTTTATTACTCACAATCTCTTTTATTAAGTTATTTTGGCTAGATCATGTACAATTATTATTTTTAATTCTTTTTTTTAAAATGGTGTGATACGGTCAGGTCTGCTGTGATATAAAATACACCAGTCTAAAATACATATTTGATGAAGGCCGGTTACTGATTTCTGAACTTAAAGGCAAGGTGGAGTGAAGTTAGAGACTGGTGGATTAATAAGAACTTAGAGTTGAATCAGGATTATTGATATTGAATGGATATCTGATTGGTGTTTTTTTTTTTCACGCGAATTTACACAGAGGTCATAAGTCATATCTATTTATTTATTTTAACATATAGGTATTGGTACAAGGAGGCACCAAATACATATGCGCCACACGAATCTCAATTGATTTATGTGAGTACTGTGATACTGCCCGGGTGCCCAAACCGAAACAGGTGGTTTTCTTAGGGGATCACAACCCGAGCCTTCGACCTGAACGTCTGACCCACAAGGCAGTGGAGCATCGTAAGGAGATGCAGTCCCATGGAAGCCGGTGACCAAGAAATTGGTTCATACGCCATTTGTTCCTTCAGGACACTTGAGCCCATGTGCGCCATTGGTTTGGGATCCGGTTAAAGCGCCGGACATTCGCTTCTCGTCCTCTCATTTTCGTAAACAACACCCGTGGTGCGAGAAGGCAGTGAGTAAGACTTCCCTGGCAGAGGCTATATACGCGTGGCCATGTGAGAGTATTTGGAGAGGGAGAGCGGACTCTCCCCACTCTCGGCCGTACCATAGCATTTGGGGGCCATAACAGTTTTAAGGAGAGAATTTTTATTCATAAGTAGTATTTGTCAAATAAAGATTTTATTAGATCCACTACAGAAAACCAGCGAGTAATAGACAACTGTTTCGTACTCCACAGAAATACGTAACCACGATCTATTGGTTTTGAAGGTTATATGCTTGCCACAAAATATGAAGGTTCTGAGACAGATTTTCGGTCAACTTGTAAGTAGATGTTATTTTAGAATCTATTTTCAACATTATTTCAATTTAGATCAATATGTTAGGAATATAACTTACAAGATTGAAAATCATCGGATGTTTATCTGAATAAGTTCACAATCAGCTTAAACGCTTACAATTTATTTATTTATTTGAACACATAAATATTAGTACAACGGGGCACCAAATATATATGCGCCACACGAATTTTCATTTTATTTGTGTGTGGGCTGTGATACTGACCGGGTGCCCAAACCGAAACAGGTGGTTTTCTTAGGGGACCACACCCGGAGCCTTTGACTTAAAGGTCTGACCCACAAGGCAATGGAGCATCGTGAGGAGATGCAATCCCATGGTAGCCGGTGACCAAAAATTGGTTCATACGCCATTTATTGCCTCAGGATACTGGAGAGCCCATGTGCACCATAAAGACAGAAATTAAATACACCAGAAAACAAACGACGAGTTACAGAGAATAAAAAATGAAATATATCAAGTGAATAGTTATAATATATACAGGTGAATAGCAAAGAGCTGGTGGAAAGTATTATTAAACTTCCATTAGTTATAATAAAATAATCATAAAAAGCGACAAAGAAATGTTTGTAATGGGTATAAGAAGGAAAAGATTAGAAGCACTTAAAAAAAAAGAGTTATTGAATGAACGTACCGGATACGTGGAAGATATGCTACAGACAATGGCCTAAGTCAAAATATATACATAAAACTTTTATGAATATTCAAATAATTAAAATAGAATTCACAAGTAAATTTTTATAAAACGATATGAATGTAATTATAAGCAAAGATAGATGGTGCCTAGCAGTGGAATCCAGGACGCGCGTTTCGTCCTATTTGGGACTAGTCAGCTGGATGTACCTGCATCTCAGAGTTGAAGTTCACGGTACTGGGTTCGAGTCCCGGAGTGAACATCAACTCTGAGATGCAGGTACATTCAGCTGATGAGTCCCAAACAGGACGAAACGCGCGTCCTAGATTCCACTGCTAGCCACTATCCATCTTTGCTTATAATGCTTGTAAATTAAGGCAATATCGAGGCATACGCACAGTATGCACATATGCCAATAAGAGACTTAACAATTTCAGTCCTAAACATCAATGGGAAGATTCAAATAAAACAATATCAAGTGGATATGAATGTAAGTTATAGATATAAATAGAACGAAAGATTTTATTTAACCTTGATCAAAGGGTAATTACTAGATAAGTTTTATTTTAGGTTAAGTTGTGGATAAGTAAATAAAGCTTCTCAAGACCACTTACATGAATACTACTGATCAAGTCAGAGCTTATGGTGAACTGTTATTGGAATTGCTCACAAATGCCCTGGTACGGCTGAGAGTGGGGAGAGTCAGTTCTCCCTCCACAAATGCTCTCACATGCCCACGTGTATGAGGCCACTGACACGGAAGTCCTACTCAGTCTTCTCGTAGCGCGGGTGTGGTTAACGAAATAAAAAGGACGAAAAGTGAATGTCCGTAGCTTTACCCAGGTTGGTGGAAACGGAGGGTCCACCTGAGGGAGTTGGGAAACCCTTATTTCAAACCAATGGTACACATGAACTGCAGGATGCTGAAGGAACAAATGATATATGAACCGATCGTTGGACACCGGCTACCATGGGACTGAATCTCATGACGTTGCTCCACTGTCTTGTGGATTATAGCTTTAGGTCGAAGCGTCTGGGTGTGACCCCCTAAGAAAATTACCTGCTTCGATCTGTATCACAGCACACACACAAATCAAGTGACTTATGTGGCCCATATATAACAATAGTTATGTTATCGGAATTGATAATAACAAGTGACGTCTATCAACGTTGCGTACAATCACCATTCTTAAACATGATTTTAGAAATAAAGTTTTCGTCTAACGTTTTCCGTAATTGATCTTTTAACAGGAGATTCACTTTCTAACTTAGAACACGTAGATAATGTAGTTGTATTTGAAGACGCTAACAATATTCAAATCTTTATGATAATCATGAAACAACAATGCAAGCGTTGATGAGATGAGTTTCTAAGTATATCCTTCTAAATGCAAAAATGTTACTTCAGGATTGGTTGGGAGTTAACTGCGTAAATCACGTAACTGGTATTAGCAGGTTATTCCACTAAAATGGTAAACATTACCATATCTACTATTAATATTCATTGGGAAAACAACACACCAACAAGGATTCCAATCAATATATACAAATCAGTACATTTAATGTGAATGGATCATTAAATAAACCAAATTTTGTACAGAAACAAATTCGAAACTTGCGAAATGATATTAGAACATGCATATAAGAATAAACTATAATAATAAACCGAAAAGAAATTATGCAATATAGCATAGGAAAAAATTGTAATAACCATATTATCAGAAACGAAACAAAACTATAGTATACGATTAATTTTGTCAGTATAAGGTTGTAGAGATTGTTAATTTTTTGATTGAGATCATGAACGGATCAATGTTAGACCACCACTGAAAACTTGAAAGCAGTGGATGGTCAATTGGTTCTAGTATGGGAGTCCTCAGCAGTATGTGGAATTCGGATCCAAGAACTCCGGTCTTGCACGTGAACGCTTAACCTCGAGATCACTGAGCCTGAATCTAACGATATTAATATCTAACTTCAGCCAATCCACGATATGACGTATCCATCTTTCAATGCCTTCGATGGATGACTGCCTCACGCCCGATATGTTTAACCCCCACTGGTCACGGCTTCTCACTGGAACTTCGAGATCTTTCTCCTGGATCTAGTAACTAAAGAACACATGATAGTTATCTAAATGGGGTTGGGGAAATTGTTGAATTGGGGGTTAATAATTTTCGCACGAGACCGAAGGTTTTGGAGTCGAATCTCGCGTGCGAGATCGTGGGCGTGAATTGCTGAGGAGTCCCATGCTTGGAAGAAACGTTCAGTGCTTCCAGATTTTCAAATGTGGTCTAACACTGACCGGTTTGTGATCTTAATTAATATTGTACTTATCATATGAATCTATAATTGATCAAATAATTTTTAGTGGAAACAAGGACAGTAATCACGAAAATCGAAATTTAATTTAGCTAATAATACTGGTAATTAGCATTAGCAGTGCTTTTTTTCTAATCCGATTTGCAGCATAACCTGGTTAGCTAATTTTTTGTAGACTTTAAGACTATAATTTCATCTCTATATATCATTAAAGTCGCTATGATTGAATATTAAGTTTTTTTCTAATACTTTATATTCTTCTTGTGTTAATGGCATATTGTTGGGGGTGTTTTGTTTCAGTTCCTGTTATTGTATTTCGACAACGGGGATGCGTACGCAATCTTAAAGCTCATACCTTCTTCCAGAATTATTTAACGATACAATTCAATCAGTTAGTCATAACATACGTTAACAAACATTTATAACACACTGTAAGTTACGACACCATGTCAACAAGACTGGATGAAATTAAAATGAATGGTAAAGAGGTCAAAATACTCCTAGTTGAAATGATGATCAAAAACACTAAATCTTAAGAATAGAACACAAAAAGCAGAATGAAATGGAATGTAAACTGAAATATTATGGAACAAGATAAAGAGTAAATCCACTTGTAATACCGTAACCGATTTCCATTCATATAATCCAATCTCTTCAAATACCGATAACGTTGTCTTACAGATTCTAACCAGGAAATCGGTATCCATCAATGTAGCAGTTGCAAAGATGTCACTAACAGTAAAAATTCGGAATAACTAATGCCTTAACTAACATAATGATTATGGGTATTTCAATAATATTCATTACAATATGCATGTTAATCGAAAATTGCAATAAAATATCTAGTTAGACTAAGTCCTTGTAATTTCGTGAATTTGGATAAATCTAACAACATAAAATAATTAAAGAACCTATTTATAATTAATTTGATAAATCAATTGAAGCCAAACAAAAGAAAACAGATAATAGACAGAACAATTGAAAATATGTTCTTCGATAACAATCTAACAATTAAATGTCATTTGATTGGTTCGATTATGATACTGTTACACACGTTTTCAATACGTAAAATCAACTGGTTGCTTATTGATTAGACAAAATCGAGAGATATTTATGCAACTCATAATAGTGAGTTAAGGTTGTATTGCTAGTTAGGCACATCAGAAACATTGGAATCCTGATTGCCACTTTCATGAGATGATGGTGTTGTTGTTCGGAGCATAAACCGGAATGGCGGCTGAGGAGCATCTAATTAAGTTGGAAAACCCTGATTCAAATCCAGTGTTCCATATGGGCCCTAGGATCATGAGGTCACAAATAGTGTATCACACTATTGTTGGTCACTGGCTACAATATAACCGCATCTGCTAACGTCGCTTTACTGAGTTGTGGATTAGACCATTGGATCAAAGACTCGAGGAGTGACCCTAAAATTATACCACCTGCTTCATTTTTGGCACCCAGACAGTCCACACAGTCACTTAATGACACTTTGAGCAGCGTATATATGTACATCTTTGCACCAATGTTTGTGTATTTAAATAAATAAGTAAAGATGTACACCTCACATCAATATATATATATATATATATATATATATATATATTCCTTAGAAACTTAAGCCACATGTTCAAATACTGGTATCTCTTTCCTTAAAACAAAGGAAACAAGATCAATAGGCTGATCTTATCATTCGTGTGATGCTTGACTTGTTCTTATCTGAAAGAAAATAGGTCGATTTATTAAGTCCGCTGTAGAAATTGAGTTATGGGGCACGTCAATGGTATAAACTGAAGAACAACCAATCATGTTTTTATTACTTGTTATTAAGCATTAATTAGGGCATTTTATATAAATAACAATGATCAAAACTATTCAAAAGGTTAACGTTATAAGGTATCAGTGTTATCAGTGAACTGATGAGGATTCCCAAACCAGGATGAAACCGCCATCTAGTACTTCCAGGTTCCTGATTATGGTTTAGCTAAAATCAGTTCGTGATATAAATTATGATAGTTGAAAAACAGAAATGAATCATCTGATTTCTCCAACCTCCAATGGAACTAATTAAAGGTGTGTGTGTGTGTACTGACACTTTATCATACATGAGCAATATTAACCGATTGTCCAAAATGTAAAAATTAGGACAGTGTTGACAACTGTGATCAGCTCTACACTCCACACTTTACTAAAGGACTCTACACAAAACTTATAATCTATAATCACTAAACCTAATGAAGTAAGTTCTAAACTGCTCATTGATTGCCACTTATATTGTACAGTATATATGTACCTCAACAGTACATTGGCAATCTGCTGGTAGTTAAATTATTCGAATTTCAAAGCTTAAATCTCGATTTTAAACCTCATACCACATACATCAATTTGAACAGTCGAATATATTAGAAGCCCTTACATAAACAATGAGCAAAAGGGAAGTGATAACTCGCACCCCCCCATACATCTAAAAGCACTTAAGATACTCTTGTTCATCTATTAATGACTGACACAGTGTAATTCAAAGTCAAGTACATAAAATTGTACTTTCTTACGGAGTAATTAAAGAATCGAATATAAAAAGATAATCAATGTATTATGAGCATCATAGTAATAACAAAAAAAAAAGATAAATTACACATTTCATAGAAGTTCACGCTTAATTAGCCAAATAACAAGTAGCATAAACTTTCCATTCATTAACATACATAAAACCAAAATGAAAAAAAACTCGATTTTTAACAACACAGAATAAAATTATGACTAACGAGGGGTTTTGTGGATATTATAGTAACTTCAATGGTTGAGATCATGAATTAATTGGAGCTAGACCACCATGGAAAACCTGGAAGAAGTGGACTGCCGTTTCGTCCGATTGTGGGATTCCTCAGTGGCAGTGTACATTCACGATCCCGCACGTGGGATCACTTGAATCCAGGACGTACCAGTCTCACGCGTGAACGCTTAAACTATAGACCAATGAGCCGGCCAAGATCCAACGATCTTAATGTCTAACTTCAAATAATCAATGAAATTGAGTGACATATCCACCATCATCTTCAGTGGGTTATAATATCACAACAGACCCGATTGAACTCCACTGGTCGCGGATTCTCAATAGAACTCCAAGAAATTCCTCTTAGAGACGGTCACTAATGAGCATATGATGATCATAATCACAGAGGGGACCGATAGGTCCTAGATTTGGAGCTCGTAAGGCGGGATCTTGGATATGTACTGCTGAAGAGTATCACAATATGATGAAATGGCGGTCCTGTACTTCCAGGTTTTTCATGGTGGTCTAAGTTTAATTGACTCATGATTTCAATTATTAATATTACATAATAAAATTGCGCAACTAAACATTTATTATTAAATCAATTTGATTAAATAATCTATACTACTATTTTACACCAAGTTGACTACTAATAGCCAATTGTATTGTGTTAATTAAGCGAATATAAACTGTTTGTTAATATTAAAATAAAGAACACCATTACAATCTATTAAAAAGAATTACGCAGTGCATTTGTACGCTTGTGAATCAACCCAACTGATTATAATAATAAGAAAAAAAAAAGGAAAAGAATAACTGTAAATCATATGAATGTGATATAATGGACTTTTTACAAGTCACTGAACAAACCAACAAACAAACAAATAACTATTCACAGTGGTGATGGTAATAATATTTAGGTTAATTGGTAATAAATTCACATACACACACACACAAACAAACTGAAGTAGGGAAAGCAGTAACAAGACAATGCAAAACAAAATATCTACAAGTGAATTTAATATGTGAGTATGTATATGTATCTATGTATGTGTGTATGTATGTATATATGGATGTATGTATATGTGAATGTAAATAAGTGTATTTAAGGATTAATTGTTTACCTGGTTGGTATCCTACAAATAAATCAAGAAGAAAAAACAAATCAAGACATGACAAAAATTCGATTGTTACACTCGAAAACAACAAGACTAAATAGTAGATTCATTTGTATGTGTCTATTGAACCCTGAGAAGAATTTACACAACGGAAGAAATTCGATAAAATCGAAGAAATACTTGAATGGTATACACGGGCAGTTGGTAATTGCTAGTTGACCACAATGTAAGAGGATATTTAGGTTTGTGATATCTGAGAAACAAACCAGATAAGTATTGATTTGTGTCAATGTTGAAGCGTTTATCACGATGCTCAACCAACAACCAATCAGGCCAGTCAATTACAGTCTTTTTTTTAATGGAAATATTTGATTTTGAGCTTCATGTTCCTTAAACCGTATAGTCAGCTCTTCACAAAAGCGATCAAAGCTGATGTGTGCTAATTTCAGGGTCAAATTTGTCTAAACTCTGACTTTTGTCAAGTGATCGCTCGAGATATTAGTTACCAGGGAAGAACACTTCACTGCACCTATATTTCAGTACAATCAGCAGTACGTCATCTTAAGACCATATATCACAGCTTGCTACTTATGGTCTCGCCGCTCTCCAACCAACATATCTCGTATAACGGGACTTCAAAAGAAGTTAGCGCTTGCATCGTGATGCATTTTGATGATTTCCGAAATGTATGTCATATACACTTCCATCGTCTTTTCCTAATTTCTTCATAGGATGGAGGCTGGTTTATCTTCATGCATAATAGGCTGTTGCTGGTGGTACCCGATCAATTGTTTATAAATATTTGTACTTCTTTTAATTATAGTTGTAGTAGTTATTCAGGTTCCAGCTCTGTACAGTAGAACTGTCTTGAAATTCGTATTGAAGATTCTGACTTTAGTGTTGACTACAATTGTTTTGAGTTCAATATGTTCTTCAACTGTAGAAATCCTGCCTTTACTTTTATATTGATATTACACTTTGTTTTAATTTTCATCTCGTCATCTCCACGAAATAGCTACCAAACATTCTGAGAGTTGATTGAATTAAATACTCTGAAACGTATTCAATGATTGTAAGTGATATATCATTTTACAACAGTCGTTTCACCAGTATGTTGTCAATTCTTCACATTCAATATTTATTACTCATTACTAAAACATGATTGACTTTAAAGTCAGTCTAAAAAGTGTTATGTCTGGATGCCAAATTTTGATGTCCACATAATGTTGACCAAGCCTAATTTATCATATCACATACTATAATAATAATCGCTTACGTAAGACGACAGTATGAAGATGTTACTATCTGATCTCTTTTTATAGATCATATTCTTTTATTGTTATATGTAACACAACAACTACCTTAAAAACATACATTTAACAAAATTAACAATTAAATCAAACTAAGAGATTAAATGTTACAATAGGTAGTTGAGGGGAAAAAAAGCAACATAAAAATACAATGAAACAATTTGTAATTGTTAGGTAAAACAATGGGAGCCTAGAATTTTTCATACTTCTTAACAATTCAAAAAATATAATCGTCTTGTAAGTATAGATCGAATATAGTGAAAAAGAAGAACTACCAATGATTGAGGTGAATTGTAAGCTACTAGGGTAAAGATGATCGATTTATTGAGTGAGAAAACTGAGATATAACGTAGGAATATCCTACCACCGTTTACTTCAACAGATAATTTTGACTGATGTAGACGAGGAGGAACAAGAAGGTGATTAAAATGGAAAAAAAGAAGACTGAATCATTGTATAAATTTATTAGCTATTCCACTGAGCAATAGGTTGGTAGGTGGAGCATACGATAACCGTAATGAGTTGTTGAAGACCTCGTGAAATTTTCTGCATAGTCAGTTCAATTGGAAATAAGCTTTAACACTTAAGGTTGGGACGGAAAAAAATATAGGTACCATTCTATTCTGACTGACTAGTAGAAAGATAAGATCCTCCTCCAACGAATGCAGCTCTTTGATATCAATGTATGCACGGCACTTGGCAATAGAAAGAAATCTTAATGCAATATGATTAATTATCGATATTTCTAACTTATGGGAATGATATTACATGTTAGCTAAAATTATTGTTTTGACAATTTGAATCTTGATAATGCGAATGTACACTTCTGATGGTTTCTTCTATGTTATTTGTGACTAACTATTCTATATACATAGCACATAACATGTTAATTGGGACTTTGTAAGAACTGTCTGTCTAACTATACACATCTGTTTGTGTTATTAGCATCAATTAAAGAAATCTTAAATAGTCGACAATTTCTCATAAAGATTAAGTTTACAAAAGTAGTATAATAGGAATCTGTTTGATACGTATCATTCAACAGAAAACATTTAATTGGACTTAGTGATTAAGGCATTTAACTTCAGGCGTCTAAGCCTTATGTTCAAGACGTGGCATACTTTCGGTTCAAGCAACTGAGTAGTATCATTAGCCTTCGTATTAAAGGCACAGTGATTGGATTAATTTGTTGCTTTTATAATCATACTACTAATAGGAAAAAGACGTTACACGTTAGTGTTGAAAATGATTATAATAATGGTAACTTATCCGCTAGCAAAAAGTTAAACACTCTGAATGATATACTATCATGTAGGAAAGATGATGTTCTGTGTGGAGCGATGAATTACCGCTGTAATCGTAAGAACAAAGTTGAACACTGAACAATCACTGTGAATTCTCTAAGTTAACTGGTTTGCCAAAGACTAATTGATGTTATATTTAAAGCAATTGATCCTTTTTATAAATGTTGATAAAACAATGAGATTAGACTAACTCCGTCTTCTCATTATTCTGTCAAAAAGTCATATTTGTCCAGTTACCTCTGTGAAAATCATGTTACAATGCGACCATCATTCTAAGTAGTTCAACATTATGAACACTATGTTGGATGGTTAGTGAGAAGCGGCAAGAAACATAAACTTAAGTTTTGTGCCAGTTGTTACTCATCATAAAGATATATTTCTAATCTTCAGGGAACTCACACTCCTTATGGGTTTTTTAAACACACCTAGTACCTTTACAATCTGAAACGTTATCAGTGAGTTATTTGGACAGCAAATGACCTTCTTTAAGTACTGAATTATAACAAATATCATGTTGACCTGATTCTCAATACGCCTTGAATTCCATAGACCAATAATGTAGTGTGTTTATGAAAATACTTTTTACGAAAAGAATTAATCAATACCTGGCCACAATTAAAGTAACCCTACCAACAATGATAAACTACGAGGGGGAGTTGATAGTATTGAATAAAATGAATAACTGAAAACGATATAAAATATAAATGAACAGAAAATGACGCGTGTATGTTTATGAATGTGGATCACATATTTTCATATTTGGGGTTGGAGTTACAACGAGATCACTTAACAAATATGTCGATATAAATGAAGACACTACTCGGGTGAGGAATCCCAAATAGGAAGTGCACAGTGGAGTTAGAATAATGGTTCTAATGGTAGATGGTCAAGTGGTTTAATTGCTAACCTACTAATACATACGAATGTAACTCAAAACTGAATACATATTTCTATACTTTTAAAGTGTGAGTTAGATAATCTACATGTATTATTAATCTTATCAACTCTGAGATGCAGGTACATCCGGCTGACAAGTCCCAAATAGGACAAAATACGCGTCCTGGGTTCCACTTCTAGCCACTAACCATCTTTTCATATAATTTTATTAATAGTTTACAAGAATAAAGCGAATCTAATTAGAATAGCTAATAGTTTAATTATTCAGTAATTAATTATGAGAACAATAACGAATAACGAAACAATTCTTAACATAAAAACTGTTTAAAATTACGAAGTCTTCAAAGTTTAACCAAGTATATATATTGTATAGGTTACAATACGGATTGACTTTAGCTAGACAACCACCAAAAACCAAAAAATCAGTGTGCATCTGTTTAGATTTAGCATAAAGTTACTCCATGACATTCAAGACCTAAGTTTCAATAGCAATCTGACTGAGGTCAGTCCGCGAAGTAAAACATAAAAACCCAGTAATCAACACAAACTCCTTGAACTTATAATTATAAAGTTAATGGCAAATCTACATTTTCACAAGGCACATAAATAAATTTAACCTATATCAATCCACTAAACAATCTTACCGATCACTTTCCGCAGCATTGAATATTCGACATGATAAATCCGCTAGAAATGTTTCAATAAAACTGGGAGTAAGTAGTAGGATGCTAGAAAAGAAAATTTACAAAAAACTGGTTACATATAGTATGGGGAGATTCAAATCAACTGACGAAATAAGGTTGCATAACAAGAGAATGCGTTTCAAATTGATTGCTACTATATTATATCACGTTTAATAAGTCGAGACCGAAAGTCATGTGTTTGATTCCCGACGGTGATGTCGCGAATGTGCACTACCTGAAAGTGTCATACTAGGAAACAAAACGGCTGTCGAATGATTCTAGGTTTATATTGGTTTTTCAAAATAGACCAGTTTCTGATATTAATTAAGATTATCAATAGCTGTTTCAAGTATCCCATTGTTGAAACTTAGGACTGAATTTTAACTGAACACGTGCTCTCAATTTCATTACTACCACAGTCTATCCATTCTACATAAAATTTATGACAGAATAGACAGAGCATAACAATCCGCACAAATCTATACTACATGTCAAGTAATACTTATCAACATTCAATCCTGACTATCATTAATGTGGTCAGTATATGACATGGTGTCGTGGTATGAAAGAAAACTGCAAAGGGCTAGCTTCTGTTGGTCCTTCACGACTCCCTGGTTGGGGTCCGAAAGACGGTGTAACGCAGTGGCTAGAGACGCTATTAGATATGGCTCAGAATAGAAGCCAGTGGCGATCCTGCTGTAACCTTTTTTTACTTTCTTCATAAAAAGTGGTTGTATCTTCCTTAACTGAAAGATCTCTTCTGACTGTACCTTTCCGTTTCCCCCACCATTGTTCTGTCTCTCTCCCTTTTTTTTATAATTCCCCACGTTCATTACTTTTTTTTTCTTTTTTCTCCTTCTCCTCAAATTATCATTGTTTTGTGTGGCGCATATATATTTGGTGCCCCCCTTGTACCAATATTTATGTGTTCAAATAAATAAATAAATGAAATGACTATCATTAATCGGATAATGTAAACCCTTGACTAATAATGATACAAACACACATACATACTGAACAAGTTAATGATTATTAAAATACAATAGACAAAGATTTGAGTTCCAATGAAAATATCAACACTAGAATACAAGTACATTCAATTGATGAATCCCCTAATAAGACGAAATGATTGTCTTTTTCATCAAAAATTAAATTAAAATTAGATTTTCCATTTTTAATGAATAAAACAAATAAAAATGTAATCAATTATTATTATTATTATTATTATTTTTAATTATTACCGACAAAGACTTTCAATTGCAGCACCACGTACATGTTCCAATATACGATTATAATAAGTTAAATGTCGTTCAATTTTAGATAATTCAATTAATTGTGTTTCATAATTAACAAATGAACAATTTGAATTGGTTTTCTATAGAGTAAAAAAAAAAAGAATGAAAAAAAACAGAGAGAAATTTTAAAAAAGAAAGAAAAAGAAAAGAAACGAAAAATCAATCATTAAACTTAAGCTCTAAGGGAAGATAGATAATGAACATATTTGAAAAGATTTTGTATTGAGATGATGTGTTAATTGAAGTTAAACTAATGTAGAAAACCTAGAAGTATTGGACGGTCATTTCGACCGATTGTGAGATTCCTCAGTGGCAGTGTACATTCACGATCCCGTATGTGGCATTACTCAAACACAGGACGTAACAGTCTTATGCGTGAACGCTTAAATTATAGACCACTGAGCCGGCCGAGATCCAACGATCTTAATGTCTAGCTTCAACTAATTCATGAAATTGAGCGACACGTCCATCAGTGCCTTCAGTGACTTACTATCTCACAATAGACCTGATTGGACTCCACTAGTCACGGCTTCTCATTAGAACCCCAGGAAATTCCTCTTGGAGACAGTCACTAATGAGCATATGGTGATTATAATCAGAGAGGGGGTTTTAAATCTGACAAGGGGGATCTTGAACGCGCACTGCTGAAGAGTCCCACAATAGGACGAAACAGCCATCCAGTGGTTCCAGGTTTTTAATGGTAGTTTAACATCAATCAGTTCATGATTTAAATCAAAAACTTAATAATTTCCACAACCCTATACCGAAAAGATTTAACGAAGTAGGTAGAGTAAGATTTAAACCTGTTAACTATTCATCATAAAAAACTAAACCAATGTGTTTGCACTTGGAACAGGTACAAGTTTATAATATATGACTTTATTAGGTAACTACAAACATAAAAGCCACATAAAGCCACACCAAATCTTAACATCCAGTCCCCTTATTCTTCCATAATATTAATTTCCATATCTATCTTTCCCGAGCCACGTGAATTTCTTAACATTATTGATGTAATTATCTTGATAATACTGCTTTGATTGTGCATTACAATCAATCACACAACGTTCTTATTATTAGTAGTATTAGCTCGGTTAACTCGACATATTTCATCAGTTGTGAATTTTATCCGCATGATTTATTTTATCATATTGATTGTACATCGACAATCAATATATGAAAAAACCGTTCTTAAATGATCATCCAGCACTACGAATGACATATTTTGGGTGTATTTTAGCCATAATCGATGTTGATTTCTATCATTTATTTTCAAAGAACAAAAGATCTGTGCTTATGAATGAGTGTACATCTATTCTTGACTTCGTTTAAGTTAATAAAGCTTCCTTCTCGCTTTCAGTCTTCTGATTTAAGCAGTTGGATTAGGACAGTGTTTAAGAGATATGCATATCAGTATCAGTATTCGGACGACTTTCATGTATATTCGATCTTATAATTAAAAAATATATATATATTTCTTAATGTGTTAAACCCGGCTACAATTTGAACATAGTTACAGGAATATGTACATGATCACGTTAGTTTTAAATTATGTCAGTAATGCAGATCAAATGTTGATTATATAAACGTTTGCGTTCACTTGAATCAATCACACACACACACACAAAGCAGAAATCAATGATGGGTATGAATTATTAGATGGATTTATCATTCTCATTATGAATAGTGTTTAAACAACTGTTAGGCATCAGTAAATAGCTTTTGAATCAACTATGATATATCTAATGAGAAGAGTAAACCTTTTAAAAGTTAAAACTGAGAAGCTTAAATCACTCGTAAGTAATGTGTATTTCTATCATGATGGTTTAATATTATATGATCATGACAACATGATAAATTATGTGAATTAATGTGAAAACTGAACACACAGTTCATTTATTGATTTAAACCTTAGAAACTGAACGAATTTTATAAGATAGAACAAATGACCAGTCAAATACGTTTTAGTATTAAGTAAAATAATACACTGATAAAGAAAATATTCAATATAATTAAAGATCATTTGCAGCTTGATGCTTAATTACTGAACTCAATAGATTGGAGGTTCAACACTTGATCAATATAATTAGGCTTTATAGACTGAGTAGTATATATTTTAAACTATTGCCTACCTCGACGCCCAGAGCTTCTAGGTGTACGAAGAATCTGGAAGAAATATAGGTCTGTCAAACCAAGAAAAACTTAGAGTCCATTAAGCCAGTAACATATGAACTAAGCAATATAGGTAAGTACAGAATAACTGGTTGGGGTCTGCAAGTTTATCGTAATCAATAGTTGGAAACATTGAATGACATAGTTTGGAATCAACTACAACGATGCAAATGCAATTACTATTTGTTTTAAAACACTGACAGTTATTTTAAAATGTATTCTTTCTTCTCGAATTATATTGTTTATCCTTAATCTTAACTACAATAGAGTAATACTGTTACTACTTTTACCACTTTGACATTTGTCTTGATAATTTCATTATGTGTTCATATTATATCGCTTCCGAATGCCCTGATACGGTTGAAGTTGGCAATAGCCCGCTCTCCATCTAGAAATATTTTCATATAAAGCTACATACATTTAGCCAATCCGCAGTCACTTTCAGACACTTAAAAAAAAAAAAAAGAAGTATGCATCCTCATTATGAGAAACTAGGATATGACAATCCCTTTCATGACTTTAACAAAACATTCATTTAATTTTTTTCAGATAAAAAGAAGATGAAAACATTTAACAACTCACTTTCATTGTTTCAATCAAAACCATAATACCAGATTTTGAATGTTGTAATCTATCAATTTGTCTATTCAATCGACTTAATACAGGACTTGGATCCAATAAAAAATCAATTAAAGCATCTAAACTAGCTTTACCTAAATGGGGAAAACGTTGTGTTAATTGACCAACACTATCTAATACAACAACTAATAAACCAACACTACATACTAAATGTGCAAAACGTGGTTTTTGTTTTGTTTTATAATTATTTAATAAACTATTCATAACAGTAGAAGTAGAATTAACCGATGTTGATGTGACATTATAATTCGTTAAATAGAAATTATTCATTGGTTTAGAAATATTATAAACTCCACTATGTGGTATAGCTGTTGATAAACGACGTTGTGGTATTGTAAAATGTCCACGTAAATTTTGTACACCCCATAAAGATGGTATAGTAGGAGTGGTAGTAGTGGAACTTTTTAATGTTGGTACAAATGTTGAATCAAGTACACGATCTGATTGTATAATAAATTTTAAATCAATGCCTTTTGTAATACGATCCAATAAACGAATTAAAAAGCTTTCAGAATCTATGAAAGTTGTAAAGAAAACAACAATAAAAACACATTAATGATAATTAATTAACAGTCATGATGGTAATATAATAATTTAAATATCAGTAAATTAACATGCATGCGGGATCGTGGATGTATATGGTTGAGGAGTCCCATACTAGAACGAAATGGCTGTCTAATGCTTCCAGGTTTTCAATGATGGTTTAACATGGATCGATTGATGATCTTAATTAAAAACTCAACAATCTACATAACACTATACTGATATAAAAAGACAATCTTAGACTTGAATATAGATAACTCCTTAACTGTTGAACATGTTAGTTAGCTATCGGACATCAATAATCGAATGGTTAATTTGTTTGCATTTAAAGTGCAATATGTACTATATTGAAGTTTTCATGTGAGCATCATTACTGCGACATGCAAGTATATCCAACTGACGAATCCTAAATACGACAAGATGATTATTCTGAATCCCACTACTAGCCAAAATCCATCTATTCCACTTTAAAATAAATAACTAGATGCGTTGTACGATATGTTTAGAAATGAATCATAATAATCCGGATATATCTGTTTTCTATAGTAATTTAGACGTTATTCGAAAATAGTTTCTCTTTTCTTTTTTTTAAATAGTTGAATTTACGAGTCAATTGAAGCTAGACCACCATGGAAAACCTGGAAGCACTGGACGGCCGTTTCGTCGTAGTATGGGACTTTTCAACAGTACGCGTCCACGATCCATATTTTTTTCTTGCTATGATTTTATTCGTTATTTTCAAATTAGATCTAATTACTTATTAAGTGTTTGTACTTTAACCATGTTGATAATATTCAAGGTTACAACCGATTAAACTAAGTTGCCCTATGTGAATTTCTTAGAGATTGTTTTGATAATCCGTTCGGACGACAAGTCTTTTAGTGTATTTTTTACTGTAGCTACAGCAATGGTACTACAGATAAGCACTTTATACATTTTAGAACTGGTCAGTTGGATAAATCGATGTAATTCATTGTTGATTCCCATACTGAGACTCGAAAACAGAATTTACCGAGCTATGAATTCCGATGAATTAAGGAGAGTTCAGATATCTGCTAACATGTGAAGTTATTTGTTGTAGGGATTTATATTTTGATATAAAGTATAAGAGTTAGTTAGCTACTATCAACCTGGGATCAAGTATTCATATCTCTCATTAACAAAAAAAAGAGAAAAACTTGCGCAATAAGGAGAAAAGATATCTTAATTTTAACTGCAAAGGTAATTTAAGTATGAAAAATATAGTTTTGCAAAAATGAAGGGGGTTGAAGTAAAAGGAGTTAGAGATTATGTTAAACTTCCAGTATGGAGGAAAATAGAAAAAAAGATGCAACTGCGACACTATAACCAATTTCACAGCTAATGTCAATAACCACTGATTACGATTATTGACCACCACTGAAAACCTCAGTGAAATGGAAGATGGTCGCGCAATTTTGTGGATTGGTTGAGGTTAGACATTAACACCATTGGATGCCGGCCGGCTCAGTGGTCTAGAGGTTAAGCGTTCGCGCGCGAGACTGAAGGTCCTGGGTTGGAATCCCGCGAGTGGGATTGAATCAGTTTATGGATTATTACATTCCTTTACCTTCCCCCCTTACTGTGGAGCTTCTGTTGGACTCACTTCTATCATTTTTAAATTACTACACATTAACCACTCATTTCTATCTCGTTGTGTCATTTATGATTTGATCGTGTATAAAGTATGATTCCTTACTTCAGTGTGTTGTTGTCTGATCATTCATGTTTGTATACTTGTGAGTGCTTCAAATATGACAAAAGGTTTAGGAGTTGCTAGACCCAATAAGCGGACATAAGAAATGGCTGAATTTTGAAAAATACGTGTTAGATTATCTTGTGACAGTTGACAGTCATTCGTTGTCAGTCGCACCGCTTAGTGGGTCAAAACTTATGATGTTGTTAGCATGCAGAAAAAGTGTACTCTGCGTAGAAATTATAATTCACATTCCGATTAATGGATTTTCGCTAATGATAAGAATATTCAAAGACTACAATATTAGTCTTTAGACCACTGAATCGACATCAGGAGTTGATGGTAGACAGAAATGTAAACTATTGGTTATCAGCTCAGCATTCGAGAAGGCTAAGCACTCATCACTAGACCTGACCGTGGATACGTACTGTTGCAGATTCCCATACTAGGGGCAAGACAGCTATTCGATGCTTTCTCGGTCGTTAGCAGTTGTCTAAGGTCAATTCACAACGTAAACTATAAATACCAACAATCTCCACCAACTCCCCCTACTAATCACTTTGTTAATATTAATGTACATACCCGCCATATCTTTGATTGATTTAGTTAATATTTGTATACAGACAGCTGTTGATGCTGTGACCAAATCGAATGCAAACAATGCATTCGTTGAATTATCAGTTCGACTGTCGGATGATGTTGTCGTAGTTGTCACATTAGTATTGTTAATATTGACGTTTTGTGATAAACTTTTCTTTGGTTTCATGGAAGACGAAACCGATGCTGCTGAAGATGGGAGTGGGCCATTATCACGACTCACACTAACAATATTAGTGTTAATTAGATTTGACCCAATATTTGCTGATTTTTCATAAACAACTTTTGGTTCTGTCGGTATGGTAGTAGTCGAAGATGTAGCTGATCGAGCAGACTTCGATTTAATGATAATCTGTAAAAAGAAAACAGAATAGGCAGAAAAGAAAAAAACGGTTGCGCAGGCGAAAGTAGACAGTGATTGACAGATATTTTTCTAATATTTGCACTTATTCAATTATTGATTAACGTACGTACTAGTCAGGCGAATTACGTATTCGTGATATGAATTAATTTGATGTATGATAGATTAGTTCCTCCGACTCTTTACGAAGTTGAAAAAGCTATAGGAAATCTGAAGCGTGGGAGAGCAGCAGGCCCTGACAGGTTTACCCCTGAGATTTTTAAGGATGGCGGTCCAGTATTAGCAGCGAGATTGACTGAGGTCTTAGGTAGAATCTGGGAACTGGACGTAATCCCATCTGACTGGTCTCAATCACTGATTGTACCAGTCTATAAGAAAGGACAAAAGTCCTCCTGTGACAATCACAGAGGAATTAGTTTGACTAATATAGTGTCTAAAATATTAGCTTCAATAATACTTCGACGTCTAACCAAAGCTCGTGAAGAGCAGACTAGAGAAAACCAGGCTGGTTTTCGACCTGGACGTGGTTGCATTGATCAAATATTCATATTACGTCAGGTCCTAGAACATAGACACACATTCAGACGTCCCACAATGGTAGTATTTCTCGACCTTAAGGCGGCATTTGACTCTGTTGATCGTAAGGTTCTATGGCAATGTTTGTCACTGAAGGGAGTACCAAAGAAGTACGTCAACCTTATAAAGGCTCTCTACTCGAACACAACTGGTCGAGTGAGAGCTTATGGTGAACTGTCATCAGAATTGATTACCTCAAGTGGTGTTCGTCAGGGCTGTCCACTCTCTCCATTCTTGTTTAACTTTGTCGTTGACGTCCTTTTAGAGATGACACTTTCCTCATCTAAATTTCCAGGAGTTGAACTTCTACCGGGAGATCCACTTGTTGACTTAGAATATGCCGATGACATAGTTCTATTTGGTGAAGACGCTGACAGAATGCAGAGTCTGTTGACCACTCTAAGCAACAATGCAAGCCTGTTTGGCATGCGATTCTCTCCCTCGAAATGCAAAATGTTACTTCAGGATTGGGTTGCGTCGACACCCGAACTAATAATAGGGAGTGAAGTAGTTGAGCGTGTCGACCGCTTCACTTATCTCGGAAGTCTCATCAGCCCTTGTGGTTTGGTGTGTGACGAAATCTCAGCACGGATACAAAAGGCTCGACTAGCTTTTGCCAACTTGCGTCATTTATGGCGTAGGCGAGATATCCGTCTATCAACCAAAGGACGTGTTTACTGCGCAGCAGTTCGTTCCGTCCTACTTTATGGCAGTGAAACATGGCCGGTAAGAGTAGAGGATATTCGTAGGTTACTAGTATTTGACCATAGATGTCTTCGAAGCATTGCTCGTATATCCTGGGACCACCGAGTAAGTAACTCAGTTGTTAGGAAACGGGTACTAGGTAAGGATGGAAAATCAATTGAGGAAGTAGTGAAACTCAATCATTTGAGATGGCTGGGACATGTGTTGCGCATGCCCGACCACCGACTGCCCCGACGTGCTATGTTTTATGGTGTAGGAGTAGGTTGGAAGAAAGCTAGGGGCGGCCAGACCAAAACATGGCAGAAATCCATGAAGTCACTGACAAGTGGACTGAGTCATGTTGGTAGGTGTAGACTACCTGGTTGGGAACCGCGAGATGATAGCAACCGATGGTTAGAGACCTTGAATGACATGGCTCAAAATCGTTTGCAATGGCGCAGGTGCATCCACTCTCTGTGTTCTCTCAAACTCTAATCTTCTGAATTCTTCATGTCCTTTATTTTCTTTCCCAATTTGTTCCACTGGACTATACTCCTTTAATAACATCATCAAACCTTAATGTCCCCTATCTGTACTTATACTTTCAGTACCTCTACCACTATGGGATTTGAATCGATAACTGAATCTCTGTGCTAATGTGGTATGGCAACTCGAACTGATGTACGTACGTACGAAGTTCCACGTTGTTACTGACTGACTGACTGACTGATGATAGATTAGTTGTTAGCTTGATACCACCAAGTATACAGCAAATTAAGTGGATACGCAATAGGATTGTTTATTGTACGACTAGGTAAACAGGTTCCCCACCGAATGTCATTTCAAAAACAAATGGAGAAAACCAATTACTCCAGTTCATAATTAGTAGTATTCACACGAAGTTTACACCGAATAATGAGAATCCTTAGCTATGAATTACATTCGCTGAAGTTGGTAAATCAAGATCTCATTTGAAAAATATGATTCAAAGCATAGTTGCTAGGTTGAAGCTATCACGAGTTTACTTAATCTGCGAACGAGAACAAAGACTCGGTGACCAAAGACCAGTAACCTAGCTATTTGATGCGTCCCAGCCCCGCTAACTCGAGGAAGAAGTCCAAGCTCGGAATGAGGGAGTATATTCTGCAAACAGCCAGAAACGAGCGATAACAACAAACACAATTCAAAACGTATATATACAGTACAAAATCGTCCTTGGTGAGAGTTACCAAATAGCATACTAAAAGGAGGAACGGACCAATGGCATTTAAGATATTTCCCAGTGAGAAATACGACATGAAGGTAACAAGAGCGCCTTCGGCGCAAAAACAAAGAAATTCAAATTTTCTAAATAAAATTACAAAATTAGGTCCTTTCTCAAGTGAGTTCTGGGGATCTAACGACCCCAAAAATAGTACACAAACTTGTTCTTGATCGCTTAAGTACTCTGATGATTAAAAGATTCGGTTTTCGATTATCAGATTGCAAGTTTGGAACACTTTCAATCTACTTCACTTTGGTGAATCAAGTAGTTTCACTAGCGAATACACGGACCTTTCTTTAGTGAATTACATCATATTGGCTTGCATTGTGTAGTATTTATAAACAACCAATAACGATTACTCAATCTATTGGGAACCAACTTTGAAAATGAGCAAACACTAAAATCAATAAACTAAACCACCGTTAACGGTTTATGTAACTCATTTACCGGGTACAGATAAGAAAACTGCAATTATCATAAATCATAGTGAGCAACGAAATTAAAATAATTCAATTTGAAATTATTTAGATTATCTCTTTGACAATATTATTGACTAAAATGTAACCAGTCTTAGTTGGCATATGGGCATCTTGTGGTTGTCTCGACATACCCATTGACACAAGTTGATATAGAATATATAGAATATGACAAGATTTAACATCATTTATTCATTATAATTAAAGCTGGATTGTGATAAGCAGTGGAATACAGGACGCGCGTCTCGTTATATTTGGGACTCAGCTGGATGTACCTGCATCCCAGAGTTGATGTTCACTCCTATATGCCAACGAAAACTAATCGAACTTCAGTCAAATATAACAACAGAGTAATCCAAACCATTTCAAATTGAATTAAATATCACACCTGTTGCATAAGTAAGTGGGTATCTGGACTCAGTAGGTAATTGGATGACGCAATGGTGTTTGAAGCAAGCGGTACTGGGTTAAGGTCCTGGAGTGATCACAAACTCTTGGATCCAGGTACATTCAGCTGACGACTCAAAAACAGGGCGAAACGCGCGCCCTCAATTCGACTGTTAGCCACTACCCATTTATTCTGTATCGAAATCAAACCATTCGTAAAAGGTATTTCCAAGAAATAACACTAAATTCCTGCATAGACTTATCAAACAAACTGGGTTTAGAAGTCACTAGTCAGTAAGTTTAACACGATGATATAGAATAATAATCCATTCACAAACTAGATAATTAGAGAAATAGATGAATTATAGTCCAACTGATTTCTAGTTATCTCTTATTCACCTTACTAATAGACTACATGGAAAATTAAGAAACAAAAGTGACGATACAAAATGGACCAAAAACTTACCACATTTTCATCATTTTCATCAAAGTTCTGGATTTCACCAAGTGGCTGTTTATTATTGTTCGAATGTCCATTGTACAGCTTATTTGACAAAGTTTCTTTAAATGCACCATTTTCTCTACACGATTTTAAATTATCCCTAGAATCAAACACTTTCGGTTTTTCACTCACTGTTCCATTAACCCTATTATCGTCAGTATCATTATCATCATCAGGATTAGAAAAATGAGGTCGAACATTATTCATAGGTAGTGGAGTTTCATCTGATGAAGACTTTGGTTTAGTTTCAACTTCTGGTGACATTGGACGAAAACCAGCTGCTTCTGCGGATAAATATGCTACATCAGTTAAACATGTTGCGTAGACTTCAAGCATGAAATTATGTACAGTAGATGATAGTTTATCACTGATTTCTAAAAAGAAATTAAAAATGATTAAAACTGATAGTTATTTATTATGATATGTAATGCGGTCAAAGAGACAAACATAGTCTATCAGGTGATAACACAGAAATTAAGATAAAACTGGGATTATTAGTTATGGACGGAACCACTTCCAGGAAAGTTCTACTCACTGCCTCTCGGCGGGGATGGTTTGTTTACGAAATTAAGAGAACGAAAAGCAAATATCCGGCGCTTTAACCGGGTTGGTGAAAACGGAGAACCCAACTACAAGAGTTGGAAAACCCTCATTCCAAACCAATGGTGCATATGGACTTCAGGATCCTGAGTGAATAAATGGTGTATAAACCAACTGTTGGAGACCGGATACCATGTGACTGATTCTCTTAATGTTGCTCCACTACCCTGTGGATTAGGCCTTTAGGTCAAAGGCTCAGGGTGTGCCCTCCCCATTGAAACCACCTGCTTCGGCTCGGGCACCCGGGAAATATCCTAGTCTTCACATAAAGCTGATGATTTGTACGGCGCATATCTATTTGATGCCTCCTTGTACCAACGCTCATGTGCTTAAATAAACAAATAGCATTGTGTATAAACAACCATCAACATGAACTCGATATCCAGACCTTAGAGGCTTATCCTGATTCATGTACTGATTGGTGAGAAATATTATTCAATTCTCTGTGCAATAAACACACAAAGTGAACTACTACATGACAACTCAAACTCAGTACTTTGAGCTCCAAAGTTCCAACATGCTATCCACTAAGCTGTTGTGTTTTAATGTGGATATAAATATTGGGATATAGTTGCATCCAGCTGAAGAGGCTCATACAGGACGAAACGCATGTCCTGGATTCTAACAATGTCTACTATTCAATTTAAATATAAATATTATGACAAAATAGGAATATTGCGCTAGTCGGCTAAGAATAAATATTATGTCCCACTAGAGAAATTGATCAATTGTAATGTTTAACATCAGAAGAAATATGAAAGTATAAACTATTATAAATGAACTACTTACCTTGTTTAGGATTATAAAAAATATCCCGTATTAGCAAAAGACAACATAATCTTAAACAATGAACAAATGATCGATAAGGATAACGACCAGTTTTAGGTCGATACTGAAAAGTAGAGTAAAATTAAAGAAAAGAAAAAAGATGTAGAGAAAGGTTATTAATAATTATTAACCATAGTATAATACAATAGTTAAATACAATAATAAGTAAGAGAATATACTACTATTATAAGATGAACTTACCGGCCAAAAGTTAAATGCTAATGAGTCTAAACGTTTGGCAAATCGTTCATTCATTAATTGATAAGCCTATTTAGAGGTACAAAAAAAGACAATTCAACATGAATTACTTCCGTTTAACACGAGCTACATATAATAATAATAATAATAATAATAATAATCTATAGGTTGTATTTGACAGATTGATCTCAGACGAAGTAGCAATGAAAGTCGGTGAGCACTCAACAGCTATTTAGTATAGCATGGAACTCTTTAATGATATACATCCACAACCCCAACAAGGATCGCGCTCAGAAACATTTGATTTGTTGGCAAACACTGAAGCATCAAAGCCAATGAGTTGAAGTTCAATGGTGCAATTCTAGAGTCAACCAATTTGTGATATATCAGTGACTATCATTAAACTCTCTTCGAATACGAAGAATGCAACATATAAATCAAATCAAATCTGCACAAAATCTCTACAAATAAAATAACAATCATCTTATGCAAATAGATCCTTTTATTACATTGAAGAAAGCAAGCCAACATGTTTTTTAACACAATCAAAGGTTGATAAGTATATTTTTCATGTTACCACCAACTGTGTATACAATTTCACATGTACCTGTCAAAGTAATAACATTGATACAACAGAAAGAACATATTCCAAAATGTCGAAGGTCAGGTGGATTAAAAGCATCCAGAAGTGCTATCTCAAGACATCTTCTCGATACATTACATCAAGTGGATACACCGAAGTCTTCCACGATGATTAATAAGCAATCAAACCCCAATCTACTTAAGTTTTCTGAAACTATAGCGATTAAACGTCTAGAACTAGATCTATGTGCTCAAGAACAAAGAGTAATAAATCTTCCTTTACCATGTTAATATTATATCAATTTCATTGTACCATTCATTATTTCGACTCTTTCTCTTGAATTCATAATTTTCATTCAATTCATATCTTTCTTTATTGTTACTAATCAGTTTTCAGTTACTTTATTACATAATCACCTAAAGTTTGTTAACGCTATGATTTTAAATCACTAGCCTGATGTTCTGGAACTTCCCCTTACACACTTTATGGATTTATCTGAAACGGATTTTTTTATGATCTTATTGACTCCATTAGGATCTTTGCTACATCATGATCACTTTCATAATTATAAGTACGTCAATTTCTGTGATGATTTTCATTTTAAAATGTTAAATAGGTTGTAAGTAACTGATGAGAACCTCATGAGGTGAAATTAATTTATATTATACTGCACTAAACATTGTTTCTGATTTCTTCAAGATAATAAAGACAATTGGTCCAGGATGTGGGCGTGGGTTCGAATCCCACTTCCGACACATAATTGGTTTTGTGTGGCGCATACATATTTGGTGCCCCCCTGTACCAATATTTATGTGTTCAAATGAATAAATATGATATAAATAAATTGTATGTATGATATTTCTGTGAAATTTTTCATTCAAATCTGAATGAAGGTTTATGTATTTATCAATATACAAGTTGAATGAACAATACTTGACTGATATCCAGAAGTGATTGGTGAGTGATAATTTGTACTGCTACATGGTCGGAACAACCCTACTGGACAGTACTTATATTGATCAGAAAATGTATGCAAAAAGTGGTATTTTCTCCATAAATAAATTAATTCTACCCAGTCACAGGCCAGATCTCCTCCTGAAGCGCTTTTGGGATTACTCTCAGTACCAAGATCGGGTAAAAGAGAGTTTTGGTATGGGGTCAGTAATACTATCCCACAAAAAAACATCAATTCTAGGGATAATTTTGATTTTGCCTTAAGTTACAAGCATTATAGGTAAAGATGGATAGGATGCAGGTACATCCAGTTGACGAGCCCCAAATAGGACGAAACGCACGTCGTGGATCCCACTGCTAGCCACCAACCATCTTTCCTTATAAAAGAGTAAAAATGTTTCTTTTTTTAATTAAGAGCCAAAGAATTTGATAGATGAGATCTCAAATCGACACATATTAATGGCTGTGAAACAAAGTTGATGCTCAACTCATAACAACGCATTTTACACAAATGATCTCAGTTGTTGAGTGATGTGCGATTCACCTAGTTCAAAACTCCATGTACAACATCGAAATACTGGTTGATAAGCGGAAAAGAAAAGATGATGAGAGAAAAATATAACAGACCTTTCTAGTGAGTAACTAAATACCAAACTCACCATTTTCAAAAGAGACCTTAATTGACTTGATGTAAATATTGTGACGGCTAAATTGTTGGAACGACTAGAAGATGTCAGATACTCTGAAAATGTTACAACATCACAGGCCACGTGATCCTCACTCATTACAGCGCGATGTGGAAGATGAGATGCGTACACAGATGCAACCTGACCAAGTAAGTATTCACTTCCATTAGGACTGAACCATGAACAACTCCAGTTATGATCACTTGATAAATCACACACTTCAGTATCTGATAATTTATCTATTGAGAGAAATTGAATATATGGAAAGAAATAAGCTGAGAGATATACCTATTAAAAAAGAGATGCCAACTAAATAAATTTAACGACTCCACAAAAACATGTCAAATAACTATTTGAGAATAGTAAGATTATTTTAAAATGAACAAGCTATTTTCAAGGATATTAATACGCTTCACATTTAATCTGTAATTACAAGCAGTTAGCTTATGTTAGATACATATATCCCTAATTGCAAGCTTGCGTTTGATTAGTGAACTGTTGTTATACCCTTTTTGTTCCTAAATAATGGCAATTTTATCATGAGTCTACCATCCCAACTTTGTATTCTAAGTGTCTTATTTTGCAATATATTGTAACTCCTTAGTCATTTTACGTTGCCACGTAGTTATGTATACGTTCAATAATGTACGTTTTTGAGCTAGATGGAAACATTAGATATGGGGGTTAATACAACGTTCCTCACCATCAACCGTACCAGGGAATTTTAATTTTAATTAAAAAGGGTTTAAGAAAATTACTAGACCCAGTAAAAAAACATGATTTAATCTAGAATTAAGAGTGAGGTGCATCTTGATTTGCAAATCCCAATGACAAGTCACTGAGAGAAACCAATAATTCTTGAACAAAATTTGTTTCGTATTTCTCAAATCATGTACATCAAAACAGTTTGCTTTAAATATTCGTCTGAAAAAAGTAAGGTTTCAGGATTTAAACATTTTATTCCATTTCACGGAAGTGGTCAACCCATAATTAATTTTGTCAGGGATGACTTTGAAATAATATATGTAATACCTAATAGTTTTATATCTGATCTTACAAAAATAAAACATACAGTTGCAATACAAATAGTTTGACTTAAAATAAATCTCCTTACCTGAATTTGTTGTGTCTAAACACCTATCACCAGTACCCATCAGTAGTGAATGAGAGAGGGAATGAGGTATTATGCAACAAAAAGAAGGATAAACACTGAGGGTGAATTCGTAGGTGGCTTCTGTTAGTTTATGAGGACAACTGACGTTATAAGTCCGCGATCTAATTTTGTCTGCATAGTTAACAGATTTTGTAGACCGGTAAAGTTGAGATATCACCGCAGACGAATTTTGTTCGTGAGAATCTGTGGAGAAAGTCACATGTCCAACGCCGCGAGCAGCTCCCCTCAAAAGGCCAATAAGAGTCGGAGCAAGGAAAGTACATAGTCGCTCAGCTGCTAGCTGTTGGCTTTGAAGTTTTACAGCGTCAGGTGAAGTATTTCGAGCTCGTGGCTGCCGAAGAAACGCTGAAACAGCTGCGAAACGATCCAAGGGCTGCTGCAATAACTCATTTATTTGATCAATGATATTACTTGCAGAATCCAAAATACAAGAAATGATCTATTGAAGACAGAATGTATAACGGAATAGGTTTTAATCAACAAATCAGACAGTATCACTCATAAAGTCGCGAATGTAATTACAATTACAAACTTTCGAGCATATAAATCTATTGATAACACTACGGTTGCTTTGGGTTTAATTCGAGAAATTGAGAATGCGACTACACGGCTGTAAGACAGACAAATAAGTGAAAAGGTTCTTGATAAACCACGTGTTGTCAAGTAATTAAAGAGAAATAGAATCCCCCTGACCCAGGATTCAGACTCCCTCATCTTTGTACAGCTAAGTAGTTAAGCGATATTCGATTAGGTATAACACCGCAAAAGCTTCATTATATACACTAGCGAAAGAAATTATATGACTTCGCTGTTTAAATATTAAATTATCAGTTTCCACAACTCAGACCACAGTAGTTGTACAGCAAGTGTTTTGAAGCCAGAACATGCATATAATGTATTTTTTTTATCACCATGTTTGTCTTACACAATGTTTTATAATCCAAAACGAAGCTTCTTTATAAAAACTCGTCACATCACTAGATGATTAATAATCAGCGAATCGACTGTAGTGCAGAAATATGTAGTTTATAACTTTGGGTTCAAACTATATACAGACCTATACACATCCTAGTTCAAAGAACTAGATGAAATGAAATAATAAGTAGATTAAAAACACTTAATGTGTACTTGCTTCGCCTATTACATGTTAAGTCGACATTTGATTGCAGGTAAGATAAATTGATAATGTCAGCCACACTGCAACAACAACATGACTCGTTTGAAACCAAGAATGTATTGCAGGCAGCAATTTGCATATAGTTACATACTAATAAACACATGTGCCAAAAGTACTAGATGGGTCATAAGACTCAAAATGCTGGTTCCTGTGACACTCCAATTTACTGCAAATACATATACGAAGATAAAGATAGATGTTCGTTTAGACTTACCGTTTCTGAACGATTTGAATCTAAAAGAGCGATTTGAGTCAGTAGACTAGAAAGGGCGAAACTAAAGCATTCAGCCTGCGGAAGCTCTAGAACAAAAACAAATTATTATGCATTATTCTTACTTTGAAAGTCAGAACAGATAATATTATCTGTCAAGTAGCTTTTGTGCAATTTTCGTAACACATTGAGCAAAATAGGTAACAACTTGTCAACAAACTAAGGAACAAATGAGCAATAATAACAATCCAAACCCTCAAGTTTGACTCCACCAGGAATACCCCGAGACTAATAATCGAACACTGGGCTTGGCCGTCCAGAAGATATCCTCCATTAGGTTCACACGTAGGGCAAAACTCCAGTAAACGTTTGACCTGTGAACATTAAACATTATTATCAACTGATTCGTACAGTATCATAACTTTTGCATGATTTTAGTGATCGAGCTAGGCGTATGTAAGAAGAGTCAGACAGATGACTGTGTGGTCTATACATTATACATAAAAACCAGCCGCCAAGCCGCCAACTTTTTGATCGCCTAACCTTGAAAAAGGTTATCCAAAGACCTTGAAAAAGTCCAATTAATATTTGGCACAACTACTATACTTTAAAATATGTCGCGTAAAATTTAGGGAGCAAAAGCCCTTGTGTATGGAAGATTTAGGTTTGTGTACTCATCGTTTATATCTAGAAGGAACAAAAACTTTTGTGAGTTAATATGAAGAGTAAACCTCTAATATGTATTTTTGTTTCAGTTGCTTTTCAAACTTATTTTCTATGAATCACTGAAGAAATCATAATAACCCACGATTCCATTTCACAGATCATAAGCGTTTTTAAAAGAATTTCTAGGCCTTTATGATCCAATATCTAATCTTTTTCTCAAGGTTGTATAAACCGACTGATTTCTTTGCTCTCGCTTCTGATGCAACGAAACTATTAATGATGCATTCATTGAAACCAAAAAAATTCCAACAAGATCGTTAAGCTTATATCTGAACGAACAAGAACGGAGTATATGAAACATTACCTTCGTATTTATGAACGTGTGCGCACAAATCCAACAAAGCTACTGAAATGTCACAGATATCACGACAGGTTATCCATTGATCTGTACTGTTTCCGCGGTTCATTCACTAGTGTGTCTATACTTTGTTCTTCCATATTCCATTTTACCTACTTTGCGTTCTTGTTTTCCTGTACCTCATCGGAAGAACTCTTTTGGAATTCTCTTTATTATCCACAGACTTGCAGTGACTTAATTATATCAAGAGAACGCGATTGGTCAAACGCGACGCGACGCCACACTACCGACGTTTGACATTTAACTGCTGATGTTACATAAATTATTGCTAACAATGTCTATTTTGTCTCACCTAACACTATATTGTGTTGGCTTTCTGGTTGCCTTTATTTGAATTGCCCAAAATGGTTTATTTCAACGTTCTCTATTTTTAAAAAAACGAACGATAGGATTTTTGGTTATTTACATTTCTGTAATCGACGTTAAACACATGAATATGCCTAGTTTCTTGAGTACCGGTTGGCACTAAAACGCTTCCCGCCTAAAATGTTTTCTTAATATTTGAATTTCACGGTCAGAATTTAGTGAAGTTGGGAAAGAAACTTCAGGTCACTTCGAAAAACAATCAACGACTACAAGTACACAGTATTTGCTAAAAAATCAATCACTGTGTTTTGCATGAATTCTCTGTCGATCGTCAGACGATGCTGGCCAAAGAGTCCACTTCGAGAGCAGATTTTTCAACTTACGACATTTTCCGCAATTGTTTGTTGTACGAGATATATTTGCATTTACCTCTAGCCACCAACATGCGAGCCTTGCCAAGGACTTCATTTCCTGAACACCTAGACTTTCGCTATAAAGATCTTCGGGGACAGATTCGCGTAATAAAGGGAGAATGACAACACGATCATTTAGACACAAACTACCATCAGGAGTAGTGGAAATCTCATCCTAGTTTGAAAAATAGACAAGAAACCTACAATTCAGATTAGCATTCCAACTATTCTTATAGCACTGAGTACACATCCAAAGTATCTAAGAATTTCTCTAATGAGATCTGGGTGCTTCACCGGTAAAAGTTGAACGGGCAAACAGTTTGAAGTATTTACAAATCAATCCTGTAAAGATTGTTGAGAAATGTAGTCAACATAGCGAATTTATTTAGCACTCCTATGTCGGTCGGCTAGACAACCACTACGAACCAGTCAGCAGAATCGGAAGACTGAATGCTTTTACTACCAACGCTTAGGTCGGAGTGCCCAGAAATGCTGGAAGCAAGGTGAGATTAGTTTTTGTCACTCTAAGGTGTGATTTGATTTAGCGGTGTACAAACACTCATCTCCACATGAATCCTTGGTATGCCGCACACTCACTTGGGATATAATAATCGGAATGACTTCACGTTAAAACATAAAATCGCCGTGCATACAGCTAAGATGGAAGCACAAATAGGCAAAGTGACCATACTGACATATCGTTCCAAGAACGTAGGAGTATTTGAAGTCATACGTCAAGTACAAACTAATGAACAAATAACCGAGAGCGACCGTCTGTTAACCATCTCTTTTCTCTGACAATCTAATTCTGTTTTCTCGGTAAATATCTCTAGAAACTGGACGACCACTGCACTAAACTCGATTATCACTGGTGACCACATGCCATCAGGCCAGCCACCTCGCAGAGTACCTGTACACTATAAGCCTCAGTTAGACTCAATTATAAAAGAGATGCTAGAGAAAAAGATCATTGTACCATCTTCATCACTCTGGGTTTTTCCCATCGTATTAGTGAAGAAGAAAGATTCCTCCCTCTGATTATGTATAGATTATCGTCACCTTAATGCTATAACAAGGCGTGATTCCTTTCCACTTCAGCGGATTGATGTTACGTTAGACGCTATGTTCTCGACTTTAGACCTGGCATCCGGGTACTAGCAATCGGAAGTACAACCCCAGGACAGAAAGAATACTGCATTCGTTGTAACAAATGGACTTTGTGAATTTCAAGTGATGCTTTTAGGGCTAATTGTACCCCAGCCACTTTCTGACGATTGATGCAGACAGTTCTACCTGGCCTCGTATCACACAAGTATCTAATTTTCCTTTATGATATTGTCGTGTATGACAATACGCCCGACCAGCATAACGCCAACTCAAGGGCAGTCCTACAAAGTATTAAGCAGCACAATTTAGAAATGAAACCATCTAAATGTCGACTACTGCAAAAAGAAGTGCTGTTTTGGGAACATCACATTACGGAAGATGGAGTTGGAACAGACAAGGAAACAACGACCGCCATTATTAACTGATTACAACCGAGATCATCTTAGGATGGTTGCAGCTTCCCGAGACTCGCTTCATACGATAGACTTTCCGTACGTTATTTCGCATCACTGGCAGCACCTCTACATCGCCTGAAGCATAAAGTACGGAAATTTTTGTGGACTACAAAATGTCAACAGACATTTAGTACTTTAATTCATGCCTCGCTGCCCCACCCATACTAGCCTTTCCGGACACTTCGGCCGTAAAATGTGAGTTTACAGTCGATACTGATGCGAGCTCGTCAGCTATTGGAACAGTTCTTTTCTCAAACAGCAAAAGATGGACAGGGTCCGGTCTTAGCGTACGCTATTCGGCTGTTAGATAAGAGGAAGACAAGGTATTCTTCGCCGAGTTTGGTAAAATGCTTGCAGATTTTTCGTCACTACCTCCTAGGACGCCTTCACGTGTACGCACAAACCACCATACACTACAGTGACTTCGTTCGTTTCGCGAGCCAGAAGCTCAGGTAGCGCGCTGCAGGAGATCTTTCAGGAGTCCGATTGTACTTGCGAATACCGACCTGGAAGCTGACACCAAACTCCGATTCTCTATCTCGTATACCTTATTCTCCTAGTACCGTTACTGCTGTCCTTAGCACTGAACATGCGAATTTCCAGAGGTTTCGGTGGTCATCTATCCATGGAGTCATGAAGAAATTCTGCAAAAATTGTAACACGTACTATGTCGTCAAGTCACCTCAACAAATACCCCGCGCACCGATAGTTCCAATAACGACAGAAGATCCACATTAGCGATTTGGCATCGATATTATGGATCACTTACGACGTCAAAGTACGGAAATCGTTATGTACTGGTGATAGTAGACTATTTTAGCAAATGGTGTGAAGGCGTTCTTATATCACAACAAGATGCCCTCACGGTTGCTCGAGCTTTTATTGTTCATAAGGTCTCCCTTTACAGTGCTCTATTCTCACTCCATTCTGACCAAGGTGCAACTATTGAAAGCCACCTCGTCGCTCAGGTATGCCAGTTACTGGGATTTCGGAGAACACACCACCGCGTATCACCCAGAAGATAATGGCTTAGTGGAAAGAACGAACATAACCATCAAAAACCTTCTGTAATCGTTCACCAATAAGACGTCGACGGAATGTTGGGATGATGTGATACCTCATCCCTCTTAGATTACCGCGCACAGTCCACGGGTACACGGGATTTTCACCCACTACTTTACTCTTTGGGCATGAATCATGCCTACCTGTTGAGATAAAAATACCGTTGTTACTATGGGAGGCTCATGACCATGTACGATAAATGTGTAATATTCGCAGCCGTCTTGCCGACGCATATCACCTGATTAAAACCAACCTACAAAATGCTAGCAAACACCAAACATATGTGTACGATCGACAAGCGAACGGGCCGTATATAAACCTAGAGATCGTGTTTGACTGCACCGCCCTGTGGCTCCATCAGGAACATGCAGCAAGTTTCACAAACCTTGGCAAGGTCCTTATCAAACTGTGTTCATTCTATCTTCTACCACATTGATCCTACGTAACCCCTAACGGCTCCAAGACGAAGTTATAACAGCACACTACAACCACTTGAAGCTAGAGAGAAGATAGGATCACATAGATACCCAGTTTGACACCCCTAGACTGCCATCAGCCATTGTGAAGTAACACCAGAAGGAGGGGTGGCATATTCATGTCCCCAAACAGGCACTGAGGACAGTGCCTCATGTAGATAGGGGGTAGTGTAACAGTATTAAAATCATTACATGTGACGTTACTAACGCGAGTTTGTTCTTCTTATTGCAGGGCAGCAAAGAGTAAACGTACTGGAAGAAGACGAACAAATCCTACGTAAGCTGAACCTGTAGAACAATGGATAAAACTATTTTGTAATAAGTTTACCATCCTGTACTCGAACCGCGTCTTTCAATTTTTAAAATATATATGTTGTGCCAGTCCACCACGTACTTGTTTCAGAGGTATTTACCGGTCCTAATTGTTGTGTTGTTGTTTCAGATGGCTCCTGCATCCATGTGAACGCTAATATAACGTGCTACTATTGGTGATGGAGGTGTCTATGGCAAAACGTTATGAAAGCTATGATGAACCACCGATCATTCCAATCAAGTCAGCAACCTGCCCGATCCTCCATCAACCACCACTACGTGCTTCAATTTAGCTAACTATAGTCTTGGCATTATAACTGATGTTAGTTCGTGATGAAAACCCTAAACTTAATTCATGACATTAACCTTAAACTGAATATCAAAAATCGAATCTATCACACGAATCTATAACTCTCAGAAGGCAGTTGTTAGCTGAAGTCGAGATATATTTGTTGGCAATCTCGTGGTATCGAAATAATACCGAGATCGTGCTATTGAGCATAACCGAAAGCGTGCGAGGACTCAGTAGACGGAATAAGTTTAAGTACAGTTAAACAAACAGGCACAGTAAAACGATCTTTGGTGCAATTGGTTATAATAATAATTGTTTTCATTATATCAACCGCGTTCTCTTCATAAAAGTAGGTCACTACAGAAGTAACAATAACATTTAGACAGATCAACTCTAAGATTGTCATAAATTGATTAGTGAGTAAATGAGAAAGTTATTGTTTACTTCACGTACTTTTAATTGCCTCTTTTTCTTAAACTGATCTACCACTGTTGTAATTGGCATACATTCGCTTAAAAATCATGATTCCCTGTTGTCAAAATTTGTGGCGAGACTACAATTTAGGGATCAACCAATCAGATATAAGATAACAGGTCTCTGATTTTGTTGCGAAATTTACTCATTCATTTGGCATTATAGCTGATATCATTTCGTGATGAAAACCCTAAATCCAATTCCTAACCTTAATCATCAACTGTATATGAGAATTCTAACTGATTTATAGCAATCATTCAGTCCTAATCAGTAGATGTCCATTCTCATAGTTACTTTGGCGTTGCTCAAAGGGCGTCCATAAATTATAGTCTCAGCAAGTTTGTGAACTCTTATTAAATATGATTATTATTAATGTCTCTATTGAATATAATTTATTTTTGGTAAAACACAGAATTCTCAACACAAAACACAAAGTATTTCAACAACTTTCTGTGATGAGACTATAATTTATGAATGATATCTGAGTGACGTCAGCGTGATCTTGAGTCTCCACTTAATAACTAGGAAAAAATGAGGGTTATACACCAGTATGACAAATTAGAATTGATAGTTAGGAATTGGATTTAGGGTTTTCATCACGAACTGACATCATCCATGTTATGACTTTAGGAGCCTCCTGTTATCACGTAATCTATTCGCCAATCAAAATACGAATTATTCGCTCTTATACTGTACTAATTCAATGACTTCCGACCGATCTGATCAGCGTAGCGTTCTATCGTTCCGTTCTTCGCCTACCCCATCCAGATGAATCCAGAATACCAACAACAGCCTCCACTATGCGAATAATTTATTTCAGACACACTGGGTTTATATACTAAACAAACAGACGGCAACGTATCCTAAAATAGAAAATGGCACTCGTATAAAATATATCCAAAAGTGGCTGTGAATGTGGGAGACAATAATTAATAAATTGTGTATAACTTAGGAACAGTAAACCGTACAATAATAATCCATAGGTCAAAATGAAGCTTATAATAAGAGGAATAAAAATATACATAATCTAATTGTTCAAAAGTTATACAATAAGAATATTTATCAAATATTAGTTCATTAATAGTCCTCGGAAGTTACTCGTAATTTAATGTTCCCTGGGATATAACAATCTATAATGCCAAAACTCTATTTATCTGAATAAATGAGTTAGTTTCGCGCCAAAATTTTATACCTCATTGGTTCATCCATAAATTATAGTCTCACAGTTTTTGTTTCTTATTTCCTGGTCAAATCCAACGATGAATATTGAGTGATTGCCAGTTAGATGCAAACAATACCAGCAATCAACATGTGAAAAAAATGTTCACTCTTCTCTATGCATATTGTCAGCAACCAGGATGTCTCTGATTGTACTTTTCATAAACACACCAGTATAGGTAATGAGATCAAAACAAACAATAACAGATAACTTGTTGAGATATCTAGATAGCAGGAACAGGTAGCCCAGATATTTATACATATCTACTTTGTCATATCATGAATGAGTATAGCTAACATAACAGGAGAACATCAAACATTCATCTATGATCCATTGTTTCTTACTCAAAAACATGATTGTTGAACTACCGTATGTGTAACCCAATCAACTAACAAAGGGGAAAATACGTTGGAAAATAAAGGGGAACGTGCTAAAATGTCTGCATTTTGCCTGTCCGGAGGAAATAATCCGGATTTTCCCCATTTTGTCGCTCTGTGTTCTAATTGTCGCTGAATTGTATATTTTTCACCTAAATATACGCCGAAGTGTCTACCTGTGGCTACTAATACTTCATCAACATTGTGTTATCAACATCTGTTGACAAGTATCCACCAATAACCAACTAAAGATTTACCATAGGTACCCTTAGTTAACTGCAATGAATGTAAAACATATTAACATGATCAATTAATATTATTTTTATTACTCCAATAATAATCAAAAGTGTTTGGATGATTTTGTTAAAAGTTAGTAGTATTGTGGTGTACTCTACTGATGTTGATAGATATAAGTAGTACGTATCATCTAATCAAAAGTGTAATACCTAGTGGAAAAAGGTTAAGCAGATCTAAGAAAAGAAAACGAGCATAGAGATTGATTGGTATGGAAACAAAGGAACAGTTAAATCTGAGACAATTGATTGACATTTTGCAAATGAAGTATCTACTGTATAGTTCTTGGATTTCACTAAGAGATTTTTCAATTGCTTATCTAAACGCATTTACTTGTTCCCACTTGTATTCACGTTCGCTACAGGAATAACCGAGTCGATTAACAATAAACTAACTCACAGACAACTAAGTTATCATCTAAAGTCTTTCATGTTTAGTTCCAAACATACTGCTATGCCGTAAGTATTACACAATCGGGGGACAATCAAATGTATTTAAATACAAAATTACCGAATCTCTTAGTAAAATCTAAGAACCATACAGCAAAATTACTGATTTACAAAATGTTCATCAATTATTTCATACTTAACTGTTCCTTTGTTTCTACATCGATCATTCATTGTTCTTGTTCTCGTTTCTTCAAACTACTTAATTTTCTGCTACCAAGTATTTCACTTTCGATCGATGATACATACTACTTATATATGTCGATATAAGTAATACACACCATAACACTAAAATTTCCAATAATTTGTTTGGAATTTCTTAATATTTTTTTAAGAAAAAAAAGATGTGAGAAGTTACAAATTAGTTTCATTATCTGTTATTTTCTTAATATAGATTCTCAATAGAATGAATCCCTTTAAAATAATACTGGATTATTCATTATTGATAATGGATGATTGTAAGGAATCATTGATTGATGAGGTTTCGAAGGATATTTCTTGTGATTTATTGATTTTATATCTGGTTTACAGCTCTTAACTGTTATTTGGCAATGTTGCTTTATCCATGGTCTAAGTAGAACTTGAATTTGGCACACTTGACCAATCTAAAATTATATGAAAAATAATAACATTAATCGATTGATGTTAGACCACAATTAAAATACCTGTAAGCACTGGACGGCCGTTTCTTCCTATTGTGAGACTACTCAGTAGTGCTCATCCACAATCCCACTCGTGAGGTTCGAACCCAAGGTCTTCAGTCTCGTGAGCGAACGCTTAAACTCTACATCACTGAGCCGGCATCTTATGGTGTTGGTGTCTAAAATCAACCAGTCCACAAAATTGCGCGACTATCGTCCATTGTACTGAGATAGATGTCTGTCTACACCTGACATTAAACAATGAAATGAATAATCCAAATTGTATCACACAATGGTAGAGATTTTTTTTGATTAATTTCTATCATAGAATCAACTGGAGGTATGTCTTTAAGTTAGTTGTAAACTTCCTTTGATCTTAACTGAATACTTTACAATTAACACGAAAGTAGTATGATGAAATGGTATTTTCGTCGTAGAAAACTTGACATTTTTTTATGTAACCCGGAAAAAAAAAGCACGCCTCCCCCTTCCCGACTGTTATGGACTATGATAGTGCGAATAATAATAATCGTTCCATTTTAATTGGTTGCCAGGTGCAAAGTCTAAATTGTAAATGAGAATGAAGTTTTTTCCTTAGTCCTAATTAATGCTTAATTGTAAATATTTACACAGTATGTCTCCAAATACTTGAAAAATGTATGTTTGTATGTGTTTAAATCTATTTTGTGAATCAACTTTTTCAACATAAGCAATTATGGTCTATTTCTTATAGTCATTTGATTAATATTGACGAATGAATATTGAATAAACTGATGTACACTTAACAGAAATCCTGTAAATTCCTCTATTCCAGATGTTTACTGTTAATATATTACAGGATACAAACAAATTTTAATCAGATTTTGATAACTTTACAATAATAAAATGAAGTTAGACATTAACACTGTTGGATGCCGGCTCGTTCAATGGTCTACAGGTTGAGCGTAGATCCTGGATTCGGGTCCCACGAGGTAGGGTCGTAGATGAGTATTTCTGAGAAGTCCCGTACTAGGACGAAACAGTCGCTCACTGCTTCTAGGTTTTTCATAGTGGTTTAGTTTCAATTGACTCATGAGTTTAACTATTAAAATACTCTCAAATCTTTTATGATAACAATCACATAAACCAGTTTAGACTATAAATATACATAGACCAGATAATCATTGAAGGCTATTTTGTACAGAAATACTGTATATATGAATCATCTGGAAGTCTTATGCTAGAATATCTGAGGATATCAATAGTTGTATAGCTTAGATCATCTCGTGATATAAACTTTCTTCAAAGGGAACAATCTTAGAAACAGCATTTTGTGTGGAATCAATTAATCAAACTGATTAATAAGGAACTTACAAAGTAATATACTCATCTGTTGACTAATACTATCAGGTTAATATAAGTTGCCAATGGTTGAAATGAGAAATCACCCATTTCAGTAATAAGACAATCATTATTAATGAAATCGAGAAATGAATTAAGAACCAATTACAATTCAAAATATACACTACAAAATTAATATTTACATGTTGCTAGGTTGCATCCATACCTGAAATGGTATTAGATGTATTAATGCGAATTACTACGAACACTAAAAATAAACATTTATCTGTTATCATAGGTGAATTCACAACCATCATTGAAAACTTGAAGGCAATGCACTACTCAAAAATGCGCATTTACAATATCACATCATGGACTCCAATCCAATACCTTTGGTCTCGCTTACTTAACATCCAGAACACTAAGCCGGAATCCAGTAGCATTATTGTAATCTATTTATTTCATCTATCATAGTTTCTAGATGATGCCCTTCTTATATTATTTATTGATTTATCTGAACACACAAATATTGATATAAAGTGGCACCGAATATATATACGTCATACAAGTTACTTGATTTGTGTGTGTGTTGTGATACTGTCCAAGTAAACGGATCGAAGAACGTGGTTTTCTTAGAGAACCACACCTAAAGCCTTTCACTTAATGATCTAATCCACAAGACAGTGCAGCAACATTACGATATGCAGTCCCATGGTGGTCGGTGATCAACAATTGGTTCATACACCATTTGTTCCTTCAGGATGCTGGAGCCCATGTGCACGATTGGTTTGAAATCTTCTATATTCACAAACCCATTTGAAGCACTGGACATTCGCTTTTCATCCTGTCCACTTCGTAAACAACCCCCACGCCATGAGTAAGACTTCCCTGACAGTAGCTCTATACGCATAACCATATGAAAGTATTTCGTGAAGGAGAGTGGACTCCTCCTATCTCTGACTGTACCACGGTATAAAATCATCATCTAACAATGAAATTAATTTAAAACAAAATTCATTCAACATAAATTTTTATACAAAACTTACAGTGTTATAATTCAATTGACATTTAATTGTTTGATTAGATTTATTATTTTGCATTATACTATTATGTTTTGTACAATTAGTACGTATAAGATGTAAATTATATTGAATGAATAAACCATTCACAATCTAATTGAAAGAAAAAAAAATTATCAATATAATCAGATACTACTTGTATTGTCATATTAGTAATATTCGTTTGTGTATACCAAAAATTAGAATTGATTATTTCATTTACAAGAATCACTGATTGTTTAATGATAGTCTCATTTAAAATAGAATATTTATCACTATTGATATGATCAATTCCACCATGACTTAAACATGATTGTATTGTAATAGTTATAATGAATAGAATGATCAAACTGTATGAATTCATTATGATATTGATAAACTACTACTAATGATACTACTTATATATATATATATATATATATATATATATATATATATATATATATATATATATATATATGATTCGTTTTAATGATGAAGTGTAAATGTATTTCAACTTTAGTAAACAAATATTTATTTACATAGGATTGTTTGTTTGTTTGTTTTGTTTTGTTTGTTTATATGTGTTATATTACTCAGTAAATAGATAAAGTTTATTCTCCAAACGTTTTCATATAACCTCATTGAGTAAACATAATGAATAATGAAGGAGTATTGATTGATAATGTTGTCCTATTCACTCAGTTGTAATGATGTAATGAATAAAGATTTTGTTAAGGATAACTAGTTTAATAATTTGATAGTTGAGATCATGATTCAATGCAAGCTAGATTACCTTGGAACATCTGGAAGGACCGGATAGTTGTTTCGTCCATTTGTGGGACTCCTTAGGAGTTCATATCCACGATCCAGGTTCCACGACTTTTGAAACCCAGAACCTATTGATCTCGCCTGCGAACGCTTAACTTCTAAATCACTGATCCGATGTCTAACGATGTTAATGTCTAACTATAATCAGTCCACAAAATTGAGCTATACGTCCATCATTATCCTCAGTCAGTAATCCATTTACTATTGAATGCAAGATTACACAGTGGTTTAGTATAATATGAAGAGTATGAATCAAGTAAAACATTTGTACATGTTTCATCTGATGTCATTCCTGTTGTTCTTAATTCAGTCCTGTATTGCTAAGTATTTTACTTCTGATTCGTGTTACATACTACTTATACCTGTCAACATAAGTAGTATATACCACAGTAATATTGAAAAATTATTCCATAAATATGGAGTTTAATTTGAACTGAACTCAATAACAATATGATATTATTGATTGTATGAGGATTTGTAAACTTAACTGAATGATTTGGTGGTAAGCCAGGATGAACATATACAAAACGAAAGTCGACAATACTGACAGAAGACAAGGATTGTAGATTTCTACTTAGAATAATCATTATAAATCTTTTTATGTTCGTGCTTCAATCCTCTGTGGGATTACATGTGGACAGGTAGATGATGGACCCTTAGTTAAAACAAAACGGTTATTCAATGCTTCTATGTCTTAGTGATTCACTAGCTCCTATCTGTATACACCGAAAACAATTCCAAGATTAAAGTAATTTCTAAAGATCAGTTTAACATAAAACCGGATGGTATTATCATGAACGAGAACATACATGGGAACAATCGATGTATTTGAACACAAAATTACAGAATATGGTAGTAAAAGCTGAAAACTATACAGTATGTGAATCAATTGTCTCAGACTTCATTGTTCCATCGATTCCACACAAATCATTCTTTTTTCTCGTTTCTTTGATCTTCTTAACCGTTTGCCTCCAGGCATTCCACTTTCGATTGACGATACATATTACTTATATCTGTCAACATCAGTAGAGTACACCACAATATCATCTTCAAATGATGGAGAATTTTTCAACATGATATATTGTTATAATAGGTTGTCTCATTTTATCTTGTAACTTCATTTGTAATAAATAGATTGTGACTGAAGGCCAGACTTAATATGCATGTTTTGCCAACTGTATGTGCCTGAAACCTAGTTTAAATGTTTACATTACGTCTAGAACCCAGCATTTCACGCTTTAAACTCTTAAAGTATTATGAACTAAACTACTGAATTAAGATAGTTGCTTACTCACCACCCAGTTATCGATCAATTGTAAATACATCTCAGACCTACAGGAGGTCAGTCGAGGCTCGGATAGCTAAATGGTAGAGTCTCTAAATGTGAACATGAATGACACGGGATCGAATCCATCAAGGAGCATCCGTCCCCTCAAGATTACAGGTACACCCTGCTGACGAGTGTTTAATAGCACGAAACCAAGGTACAGGGTTTACTGTTCACTACCTCCAACCACCATCTTATCGTAATATAATGGAAAAAAAATGAAAGAACGACAACCTACTGACAAATGAACCATACAACTTGGCATTCTATATCCTGATGTAACTTGATATTATAGGTAAAAATTACCATTATTTACTTTCATCAACAGTTTCAACCAGACACAATAAATTCAAATATTATAAGTATTCATGTAAATAAAAACATTTTAGAATCATACTTTGTGAAGATTGTAGTAAAGATTAAAAAAGTATGAATCGCTGCGTTAGAACATAAGTCGATCGAGATTATACATTAATACCGTTGGAAACTGGCTCAGTGGTTTAGAGGTTAAGCGTTCACATCCAAATATCCTGTAATCGAATCCTGTATGTAGGCTCCTAGTTGATGCTGCCATCCAATACATTCACCTTTTCAATGGTGGTCTAGCTTAGATCGACTCATGAATTGAACTATTAAAATTATTACAATCTCCATTCTGCTATTATCTTTTTGTTAATTGATATGCATTTTCAGGAGAATCTCATCGATACTGATATTTTACTACATGTGGCTTGTATATATTCTACATTGTGCGTAGTATTGTAATCCAGAACGCTCATTTTGTTCCATTATGAAATTATCAGTTAGATCTTTCTGAGTTGAAGTGTTGACAACTTATTCAGTGCGTATTTATATAGTTAATTAATGTAAAATTCAATATCGCTATTTTGTTAGAGGTTCTAACTACAGATCTTAGTTTGATCAATGCCTTACAAATACTGTAGTGAACAGAATACAGGGGGGGGGGGTACAACAAATTACAGAACTAGTTAGTAAAATCTAACAACCATATAGTAAATGCTCAATTTGCAAAATGTCCATCAATTGTCCCAGAATTCCATTGTTCTTGCATTTTCACACAAATCGCATTCTGTCTTTATACTTTACTGTTCGATCTTCTCGTCTCTCTGCTGCCAGACATTCTGTTCACGACTCACGTCATATACTACTGATATCTACATAAGTAGCGTACACCACAATACAATTGACTGACTATTTAACTTCAGAGAACTCAATAATGTTTATTCATTCAATGTCTCAATACAGGTACATTGATCAGATTTATTCGTCAATCTTTAATGAGCTACGGATTACTAATTTCACCAAGAATTTCTGTATTTAAACACATGGAAATTTGTACAAGAAAGCATCACATATATATGCGACACACTTCAATATTCGGTTTGTATGACGGCTGGAATACAGTCCGTGTGCACAAACCAAAACTGGTAGTTCTCTTAAGCTGCCCCAACCTAAACCTTTCCCCCGGAGGTTTAATCCATAAGGAAATGAAGTAATGTTAGATGTAGTCCGACTGTAGCCGGTGGCCAACAATAGGTTTACGTGTGAATTGTTCTCTTAGGATCCTGGAACCCACCATTGATTTGAAATCATGTTTTTCCAATACCCCTAGATGGACAGTGGTGTTCTATACGTTCGAGTGCCGTAGTTGTGTACCGTATTCTGTGTTAATCAAGTAGCTAACTTAACACTACGATCTAATTCCTTCTTCATGTATTATATCCTTATATATTACTATAATTGAAGTAACTACTTCTATGAATATGGTGTTTATCTTATTGTGCGAGTGAGGTGTGGCAACTTAGACTGATGCATAAATTCGCCTAATCCCACATTGTAGAAGACTGACAGCTAATATCAATCTGGAACTAAACCTACATGTTGACTGGAAAAACGTTCAAGAATCGACGAAAACTAATTTTCTTTAGGGTATCAAATCATTCAAGTTGCAAGTTAAGTCAACTATCATAACTATTGAGCATAATTACAAAATTCAATTACTTAACCAAAATTTTAAAACCATCCACTTGTCAATTATGTATATAGACAGTTAAAAGCTTTTACCCAATACAGATCTTTTGCTCAATACATAAATCAAAAGATTCTCCATTATTTCATAAGTTCAAATATAGCACAAGTTAACATTTATAGACCGTTGGTCAAATGGTAAATAATCTAATGAACAAGAAAATAACTCATTACTGATAATGTATGTTCAATAGGAGGGAATTAGAAGGTTATCGTTAGGAGGTTTCACTTGATCTACATTTCCTCCTAACTGCCTATTATCTTCCATGTAATCTGAAGATTTCGTACACGTCGTGTGATTTATAGCCATGTCACTCAATTTCATAGATAGCAATGTTATATTATTGAGCTATATTTAACTGAGAAAAATCTCTTATATTATCAGTTGCATAATGTTGAAATTCAACTGTTGGATTTCGATAAAATCAAATATTTTAATATTACATACCATACTACTTATTAACTAGTTAGTAGTTAAATCAAGAAAACTCAAAAAACTAATTAAAAATGCTTTCATTTCTTTTTTTTAAAATGAATTAAATAATAAATATCTGTATAAAGTTGATTGTAAAACGCATCCAATTATGACTAGATAATAGCTGTTAAAAATAATAATAATAAATTAGACATTATTCTCATGATAGTATTGTCATAAGTAATATATTGACTTTACAATGCATTTATCCCATTATTCACCATTTGACGTTTGTATATATATAAATAAATGAGGAACAATGGAAGAATATACCAGAAAAGAAAGCAAATGATGGAAGTATTCAATTCTTAAAAGAAACGAATGTTTCTTTCTTTTTGTAAGTAAACAAAAAACAGATGATAAACACCTATATTAGAACTTTGAATCAGCAGTAATTCCATAGTTCTTTAATGAATTCTTTACAGTAGTATACATTTATTATTTTAATGAATCCATTTATAAAACATTGAACAACGTTACAATACATATATTGTTGTCATGGTACAACAGAAGCCATTTAATTATTTCAAATGAAATAAGCAAACTACTTATAACTTGAATAGTAGTAATAAAGTTAACACTGAAAAAACTAATATTTTTTTACAATGTTAATACTGTTTAACTAGAATTAGTTATAGTGAAATTACTACAACAAATCTCTTTTGATATAAATGAAGGTGATAAATTATTAGTTAAATGGAAATTATTAAAAGAGTTTATTAACATTAAAGTAGAAGATTGTTCATCGAATAATGATGATGATGAGGGCGATGATGATGTGGTTATTGTTGTTGTTGTTGGTGGTGGTGGTGGTGTTGTTGTTGTTGTTGTTGTTGTAAACGTGTCAAACGATAATGCTGGTGAAATAGATGTTGATGATGTATGAGATGATAGAGATAAAGATTCTGTATATGAATTATTCTCTGTACATGATGATGATGTTGTATTAGTAGTAGTATTTGTATCAATAGTAGTACAATCTGAATTAGTTATACTATTACTGTAATCTTTTGAATGAATTGAAGATAAAAATGGAGAATTTTGAAGTGAATCAATCTCAATGGAAGCTTGATGAAGTGACTACAATTATCAAAAAGAAAATGACATAAACATGAGTCATATATAAGTAAGAAACTATGAACATATTGTACACATAACATGGTATCAATATTAGATACCTGGCTAATAATGTAGTGAATGTAAGCAACCAAGATACGAATTTTTCTAATGACCATAGAATTATTTGGTTACTAAATAAAGGCTATCGTTGGAACAAGTAGTGTTATGTATCCTTAGCCACCACCTACCTACCTCAATGTACTACGTTTGTTGATGTACTATTAAGTTGGACAGAAAGCTACAAGCGACTACACTGAGATATGACATCAACCCATGAAAAGTCACAAACTAATGGACTGAGTCAGTGGAGACTACTTGATTATGTTCTAGATGTATATCATAACCAATGGTTATAGACACTGCCCCCAAATGCCCTGGTAGAGCCGAGAGTGGGGAGAGTCCGCTCTCCCTCTCGAAATGCTCTCACATGGCCACGCGTATATAGCACCTGCCAGGGAAGTCCTACTCACTGCCTTCTCGCATCACGAGTGTTGTTTACGAAAATGAGAGGACGAAAAGCGAAAGTCCGGCGCTTTAACGGTATCCCAAACCAAAGGTGCACATGGGCTGGCTCCAATATCCTGAAGGAACAAATGGCGTATGAATCAATCGTTGGTCACCGGCTTCCATGGGACTGCATCTCCTTACGATGCTCCACTGCCTTGTGGGTCAGACCTCCAGGTCGAAGGCTCGGGGTGTGGTCCCCTAACAAAACCACCTGCTTCGGTCTGGGCATCCGGACAGTATCACAGCCCTCACACATAACAAATGAGATTTGTGTGGCTCATATGTACTTGGTGCCTCCTTGATCCTATACCTATGTTATAGACATTGGGTGAATATCATATTGCTTTTTGCATTAATTCACTATGAATTTCCCTGTATGGGATATTTGTTAACCAATTAACAAGTTTCAATTAAATCAATATTTCTATCCGTGAGTGTGTTGATGTATCATTTTAAATTATTTTAGGAGTTAAATAAATTCTGATCATTAGTTTGTGTATTTTGAGTAAGTGTTGCATGGAAATCTAAGGTTCCCGTTTCCAAGCTACAAGCAAGCAGTAGGATCAGAGGATATTACACTCGATAATTAGTTATTTTTTGTCTATAAACAATACTGATATCGCCTTTCACATTTTTTTATATTTATTTACACAAAAGGCACCGATATATGCTCCACACTTCGTCATTGGATTTGTCTGAGATCTAGAGTACTGTTCGGGTGCCCAAAACGAATTAGGTGATTTTCTTAGGGGACCACAACATGAGCCTTTGACCTAGAGGTCTAATCTATAAGGCGGTTGAGCGACGCTAGTAGATGCGGTCCTAAATTAGACGATGTCCAACAATAGGTTCATATACCATTTATTCCTTCAGAATCCTGGAGCCCATGTACACCATTGGTTTGAAGTCAGAGATTTTCAAACCCCTAGATTGACTCATAGCATACACCAACCCGACTAAAGCACCAAACATTTGTTTTTTCCTCTCATTTTCTTAAACAACAACCCGTCCGCGAGAATGCAGTGAGTAGGACTTCCCTGGCAGTAGCTGTATACGTATGGCCATGTGAGAGAATTTTGAGAATGGGATTTAACTCTCCTCAATCTCGTTCATACCACGGAATTTCGGGGCTGTTTCGACAAGTTTAGACAGTGTATTGATATGTTGTAGTGACTTTAACTTATCCACATATAATTTAATGATTTATGTTGTTTAGTATTGATTCAGATTTATACAATTTTTACTAAACAACTTAATGATACCATGTATTCAGATTAAAATATTATCAACATTCATAAAGGTAAAACATATTGAAACAAATCGGCGAGACTATAATTTGTAGACAAACCAATCAGAGTTAGGATAACAGGTCTTGGATTTCAATGCGAAATTCATTCATCCATTTAGGTAAATACCATTTTGGTATTATAGCTGATGTCAGTTTCTGATGTAAACCCTTAATATAATCTCTATCCCTAATCAACAACTGTAAATCATAATCCTTATTCTGAATACTCATTCAGCTCTAGTGAAAAGGTGGATATTGAAGCTAGACCACCATGGAACACCTGGAAGCACTGGACGGTCGTTTCGCTGTAACGACTCATGGTCTGTTGTGAGATATCAGCTCACGGAAGACAATGGTGACGATGGCGCGATTTCATGGATTGGTTGAAGTTAGACATTAACACTGTTGAATGCCGATCAGCTCAGTGGTCTAATGGTTAAGCGCTCGCGCACAAGACTAGATAGGTCCTGGGTTCTAATCTTGCTGGAGTGGCGGGATCGTGGATTCGCACCGTTGAAGTGTCCCATACTAAGACGATACAGCCTTCCAGTGCTTCCATGTTTTTCATAGTAGTCTAGCTTTAATTAACTCATGATTTCAACTATTGAAATCTTATAATCATTATAAATAAATCAATTTAAATTTACCTCTAATAAACCATTCATTATAGGAAAATAATTAACAGTTGAATTATCATGATCATTATTATCCATTTTCAAATCATTAACAGTAGTAACATTTAAACAATCATTAATTGATTGATTAAGTATATTATCCTTTTCAAATTTGTTGTTTAAATATTCATTTGTATATTGAATAGATTCATATTGTTTAGTGAATGATTTCATTATTACATAATCATCCTTATTATTATTATTATTGTTACCATGGAAATGTTTATTATTACTATGATCATTTTCAATAGTATGATCATTTCTATCATTTGTAATGAAATAATGATCAGTTTGATTTAATCTTCTTATATGAATTGAATCAGATAAAAGTTCTAATTTACACATTGCATCACTATAAATAATTTTACATGCTTTTAATTTATCTGTACATAATTCAACATGTGTTTTGGCATCCTGAAATATAGAATATATAAATTAAAATAAAATATAAATAAATTAGAAACAAAGATAAATGATAAACAATAATGGATAATAGGAACTGTCCTGACCGTTGTTGCTACCTTGACGTGGTGGTCGGGCTTGCCTATCGTGATGAAGCAACTGAGCTATACTGGCTGGAACAACCGTTCCTCAAGGTCCTACCATGCCAGACAGGTCGGTTGAAGAGCGGTAAGACTAAAAGCAACAAATACAAGGTCCGAAGGCGAAGTCGTACTGCTGACTGTACAGAGGTGTGATAGCAGTAAGGTGTTTCCTTCAGACAACCAGCATAACACCGATGCTGCCTTCCCACAAGGAGGGGAGGGGTTAGAAAAGGTCAACCCTAAAAATGAACACCTCGCCTTATCCCACGGATATCCGTCTCCGGCGGTAAGGACTCACCAAGTACGGAGCTAACACAAAAATCACTCATAAAAAGGTCGTGTGTGACCGACCTCAAGCAGCTGTCCCTTGGGCACTGCGGTCACGCTCTCAGGTCACTATGACCAACTCTAATCCAATTTCCTTTTCAGGTACCTCCAGAAGAACCCTTCCACGGTGTGGGCAACCGGGAAGTGATAACCGCCCTCATACCTCTAACAGCACTCAAGAATAGTAACTGTAATATCCATGATATGTGTTTTGTTCTATTTGAGACTTGTCAGTTGGATGTACTTAAATCTTACAGTTAATATTCACTATGGGATTTGAACACAATATCGTTTACTTTCAATGCCATCGCGTTATCCACTTACTTACTGAGTTCATGATAACTACTTTCTTGTACAATCAGGGTGAAGTTTAAATTCACTGAGTATTGTTTGTTTGAATCTTCCCATTGATATTTAGAACTTTAATTGATTAGTCTATTATTGGCATATGTGTATCAGTAGCTAAGTGGATAGCGGTAATTGGTTCAAGTGAACAGAATGAACATCTACCCTAAAATGCAGGCACATCTACCTGACGAGTCCTAAATAGGATGAAATACACTTCATGGATTCCATTGCTAACCACCGTCCATCATACTTTATAATCCTTGTGACTTAAAGCAATATCAAGGTAATCAGCAAACGATGAACATAATAAAAAAGAGACTGATCAATAGCTGACCTATACACCGATGTGAAGATTCAAACAATCAGTACAAAAATGAATCAAAAATAAATTATGTGAAAATTTTTTGTAGATAACTTTCGATGATAACAGTAACTGTTGCAATCGAAGATTAAATTATAGGTAACTTCCGAGAGGAAGTTTAGATTTGAAAGTCGATGTAGGAGAAATAATAGGAATTGAAGAGGTAGGTTGATTATGAATACAGTGGTCTTGAGTGCTGTTAGAGGTATGAAGGCGGTTATCATTTTCCGGTTGCCCACATCGTGGAAGGGTTCTTCTGGAGGTACCTGAAAAGGAAATTGGATTAGGTATTGTCATAGTGACCTGAGGGCGTGACCGCAGTGCCCAAGGGACAGCTGCTTGAGGTCGGTCACACACGACCTTTTTATGAGTAGTTTTTGTGTTAGCTCCGTACTTGTTGAGACCTTGCCGGAGGGGACAGATATCCGTGGGATAAGGCGAGGTGTGCATTTTTAGGGTCAACCTTTTTTAACCCCACCCCTCCTTGTGGGAAGGCAGCATCGCTGTTATGCTGGTTGTCTGAAGGAAACATCTTACTGCTATCACACCTCTGTACAGTCAGCAGTGCGACTTCGCCTTCAGACCTTGGATTTGTTGCATTTAGTCTTATCCCTCTTTAACCGACCTATCTGGCATGGTAGGACCTAACTTCCGGGAATTATTTATAAACTGTTATTATATTTATATTCATATTGTATAACTGTTAGGTAACTACATTATATTGCTTTCATCATAAGCTTTTATTTGATCTAATGACTGCTAATATACGATTTACTATTCCTTAGTTATTACCAGTTTATTAATTACAGTATCTCGCGATTACAATCACTCTTGGCTTGATCTTGCATAACTGTTATTTTTTCCATTTTATGGTATAATGAGGTCTGGTCTGCTTGTATATTAAAACTACATATGTCTGAAATACATGATTCATACAGTGTTCTGAACTCAACGAAAAAAACTAGGCGAATAGAATCAATAAATACTTACAGTTCCCTCTAGGCTATTCGTACTAGTTAACACATGAATGATTTGGCACAGTGCCAAAGTCATGTAAGTCGTGCTCTAATTGATAATTCTGTCACGTGATTATTAACAAAGTATAAGAACATAACAGTAATATTCAAATATTAGAATACTATCAGAAAGGGGGTTTTGTAGAGATTTTAGTAATTTCAATTGTTGCGATCATGAGTCAATTGAAGCTAGACTACTATGGAAAACCTGGAAGCGCTGGACGGCCGTTTCTTCCTATTGTGGGACTCCTCAGCAGTGCGCATCCACGATCCCGCCTCGCGGGATTCGAACCCAGGAACTACTGGTCTCGCACGCGATCACTTAACAATTAGACTGCTGAGTTGGTCCGCATACAACGCTGTTAATGTCTAAATTCAACTAATCCACGAAACTGAGCGACACATCCACCATTGTTTTCAGTGAGTTACTATCTCACAACAAACCCGGTCGAACTCCACTGGTCACTGCTTCTCACTAGAATTCCAGGAAATATCTCTTAAAGCCAGTCACTAGTGAGCATATGTTGATGATTATCAGAAGGAGGTTTTGTGGAGATTTTAGTCATTTCAATTAGAATACTATCTTACATATTCAAAGTAAATAAGTTAACATTTAATACCGAATATATATATTTATATAAAAATAGAAATAAACTGAAGAAATTAATCTGATCAATTTGTTGGCCTGCTTGAATATCTGGGCTACCTGTGCCTCCCATCTAGATATTTCGTCAAGTTATCTGTTTTCTTGTTTGTTTTAACACACTATTATGTCTATTGAGCTCACAACCTATTCAGGCGCGTTTACGAAAAGTTTACAACCTTTCGCTGTACGGATTACAAAAAGGTACAACCAGCAACATCATGGTGGCTTGCAATATGCATTGAAACGAATGAACATTATTCAGATGTCGATTATCGAACTCCTAACATCTAACTGGCCATTACTCAATAATTATCGTCAGGATCGATCAAGATATAAGAACAGGAAACTTGTTGAAATACTTTATGCTGAGAATTCAATAGTGTACCACAAATATAATGTTGAATAAAGCTTATAATACTAAAAAAAAATAATCACTTAACCGAAAAAAAGAAAGAAAAACAAATGGATACAATTAAACATTTTAAAATTGTTGCTTAGCATAGGGAAATAGTATTTACAACATGATTCAATTATTCATTTAATCTATTCTATTCTTATTTCATAATGTTATCATGTAGAATGAAAGTTAATAATTCACTTATTTACTTAGTTAAACATATAAATATTGATATAGAGAGGCACTGAATACATATGCACCACACAAGTCACTTGATTTTTGTGTGGGCTGTGATACTGTCCGGGTAATCAGACCGAAGCAGGTAGTTTTTTTAGGGGATCACACCTAAAGCCTTTGAACTAAAGGTCTGATCCACAATAAAGTGCAGCAGCGTCAATAATATGCAGTTTCATGGTAGTCGGTGAGTAACAATTGGTTCATACATCATTTGTTTTCTCAGAATACTGGAGTCCATTTACACGATTGGATTGGAATTAGGGTTTTCCAACTCCGCTAAGTGAACTTTCCGTATACACTAACCCGGATAAATCGCTGGACATTCGCATTTCGTTCTCTCAATTTCGTAAACAACACCTACGCCACGAGAAGGCAGTGAGTAGGACTTCCCTGGCAGTGCCTGTATACACGTCGGAGGGAGAGTTGACCCTCCTCTCGGCTGTTACAGGGCATTAGGGGGATAAATAGTTCCAAGCTGGATAGGTTATTTAAAATGTTCATTTCTACTGAGATAAAAAAAAAGTTAATATCGATTCGATGGCTGTTGAAAATACCACATAATGGCCTATTACTGATTTGATTTATAGTTTTTCGAGTTCTATAACATTATTAGGACTATTAGATGTTCCTAACACAGGAACATTCATCAAAGACGACACAAACTAATCTGAAGACATGATTATGTGTTAATTTGAAAGAGATACTTAGCTTTATTCGAACTAAAACAGTTTGGAGTGTTAGTTGTGGCTATAGAATGCTTTAATTCTGTGTAATTTCAAGATGTATTGCAGTTGTTCTGTCTTATCGTGGTAATTCAGGTAAACCTATGATATTTCATTTAAATTGTTATTCAATAATAAGATTTTCGGCTTTATTACATATATTTTTAGTACCATTTCAAAGGAAATCAATAAATCGTAATCATTAGACTTCAAGCATGCTAGGTGTGAAACGTTAGGAATTGATTTAAGTTAAGCACATAAACCATCGGATGTGATCTAAAGGTTGTGCACTCACATATAAGACTGTAGGTTCAGAGTGTAACCTCCAATGTTGCGGTCGTAGATACACACACACAGCTCAGTTCCATACTAGGATGAGACAGGTATCCAATACATTCCGCCTTTCAATGAACAGTTCGTGATGAAAGTTATGAAAGAAAAAATAGTGATGAGATGTTTCGTTTTCTTATCTTCTTCTGAAACTTAGAGATATCTACACTATATCAACTACATATATTACAAAACCCCATTATATCATAGGTATTAGTATAACAAAAAATGTTTACATTATACAACTTACAGACATCAATGTAACAAGAGAACATTTCAAGACATGAAACACAATGGTACAAAATAAAGCAGATAATTATTCATTAAAAACAACAACAAACAAACAAATCATATGAACATCGAATAAGAATCTAATAGACCTATTCAACTTTACTGTATACTGATTAACCAACTGACTGATTGACCTGATAAATCCATAATTAAGTACAACTTAGTCAAGAAGAAAAGATCAAAAGTTCACATAAACAAGTATCTATGCCCTTTTTGTTTGAATATAATACACAAATATTCCAGAAGGTCAATATATAACAAAATGTTTTTGTAATTGTATAACTATGACGTATGATTATATAAATAAATATACACATATCATAAAAACGGAATAGAATGAATTTCATCTCATTAGATATTTAAAAATAAAATAAATACGAAACAATTTACGATGAGATAAAGTACTGTTTGGTAATCGAGGAAACCACATGAGCTAACTTGGGTGGTGGTCGACGAACTGACACACCACTATGTCGTAAACTAGATTAGTCGAGGCATTAAAACCGTAAAGGACTGACATTTATGCATGCTTATATATGTAAACTACAAGAGTTCCGGCTTGTGCAGTGTACGCGCCGGGCTCAGTTGGATGAATCAGAATACAAAATCTGCTTTCTGTTGAAAAATGCCTATCCTGTTTAAAAAATAGGTCTGTCCAAAAAAGGGGTATAGCAAATACAAACGAAAGGAGTGGTGACCACCAGTCCAATCCTAACGGCACTTATGTCCACATGGATGTTATGTGCATGAGCGCCAGCCAATGTATCTCCGGTATGTATGTAAAGTATAAATGCAAGATTGAGGTAGTTAATACGAATGAAGTGGTAACCAGCAAACATCCCTAGGAGTAAGTATGCTTGTGTGTATGCCATGGGATGTATGGATGAAAATCTGAAATCCGTATGAATATAAATTATACTAATCTCAGATGCGATGCACGCACGCCAAGACCCATAGGTTTCTAACGTCTTCCCCACAAAAAATATCCGTGTGTTGGATTTAAGTGCCTTGGAAACTGAGTCTTCTTGACAGAAAATGAAAAAGAGTTTTCCAATCAGGTCTCATCAACTTCATGGTCGGTACACCGCACCACAAGTGAATATATACTCGATCTAAATACGAATATGCATCAAAAAATACAAACATCAACTATTAATCCTCCCAATCCTAGTAAGACCTTCATAACATTTTTAACTGTAACAATGAACCAAATAAATTCACATATATATATATATATATATATATATATATATATATATATATATATATATATATATATATATATATATATATATATATATATATTAAACATGTTTACTTCATTCAATTTTAAGAAACACTATTCTAATATACATGTATGTACATGAAAAACAAGACGAAAAGGCTGTAATTTATGGACAAACCAATCAGATTTAGGATAACAGGTCTTGAATTTCGGTGCGAAATTTATTCATCCATTTAGCTAAATACGATTTTGGCATTATAGCTTATTTCAGTTCGTAATGATAACCCTAAATCTAATCTCTATCCCTACCTAATCATCAACTGTAAATCATAATCCTTATCCCGAACACTAATTTAAAATACTCACTTAACCTTAATCACTAGGTGGATATTCTCAAGGTCAGTCTAGCGTTGCTCAATGGTCGTTCATAAATTATAGTCTAACCAACAATACAAAATATCAATTATAAATTAATTGAATACCGTAACAAATTAGTAACTGTATCATAAAAACATCAGTAAAGAAAAAAGCCAGATCTAAAGATAATACAATCTCTAACGTCAATCTACATCGATCCACGTTAGTTTTATCGTACGTGTATATCTATGTAGTAAACAAGAGAGAGAGAGAGAGAATATATATGACCAGTAGACAAATATACAAATGACCGATTCAATTGACGATAATAATCAAACGATAATCATCAAACAGATGAAACAATTTACAATAAGGTCAGCGGGTGTGTGTATGTGTGTACGTGCATGCGTGCGTGCGTGAGTGTGTGCACGTACACTTAGTTGAAATTTACGATAAACCATTAAACAAGGATAAGAAATCATAGTTGCCAACCTATTAAATTTATAAACAAAACATCAAATTAGAAACTATAATCTGACTTTGAAAAAATACTAATGATAAAATTAATTATTAACCAAAGTTTTATTCAAGTCAATTTTTGTATTAAATAGGTAGGTAAGTAGGTAAGTAGGAAGGTAGGTAGGTAGGTTCGTAGATAAATAGGTAGGTAAGTGATGATATGAAGTATTTAAATAGTTAATGAAATTTAAGAATTATAAAAGTGTTTGACACGATTTTATATGTACAATGATATTAAATACAATTGATGTTAATCACTTCACAAATTGTTATAGCTCTATGGAGTATGCTACTTATGTCGACAGATATTAGTAGTATGTAACACCAATCGAAAGTGGAAAATCTGACAGCAGATGGAGCAACAGATCAAATTGATGAGAAGACAAATAGAAAGGAATTGTGAATTGGAAGAATAGAACAAACAAATGATGCAAAATTTGGAAATCATAAATCTTGCTAATTGAATGCTATATTCGGTTCTAAAGCTATTCTCGTAACCCCCCCCTAGAACGCCACAGAGACCCGAACACGAGAGAAAAGGCACAAGGTATGCGAAAAGCACTTTACACTAAAGGTTCGTCTTAGTACAGAAAATATAGGGTATTTATAGTATTTAAGATGGCCTTGGTTTTCCTGAAAGTTCTGGAATGCTACTAAATATAGTAGTAGTATTGTAATCAGGCAATCAGGGACTCTGAATGTGACTTTTCACTTTCTTAATGTTTCTGGCTAAAATGCTTCTTAGTATTTCTTGAGCATTTCTTGGCTTTTGCGAGGTCTTCTGGATCACCCAAACAGGAAATGAAGTATTTAATGTATGGTTTTCACAATTTACCGAAGAACTCTGTACTTTTGTGTTCAATAAATTAGCCATCCTCACACGAATTTTCATTCATTTTATATAGTGTCAATGGCATGATTTCCACTTCCGATTTGTGCGACATACAATTTATATCTGTAGAAATTAGTAGTATATACCACAAATGTACCATACACCAGCTACTCAGTCAATCATGAACAACACAAGATCTAACAAAAATATGCATCAATAGTGTCTATGATAGTAGAGAATTAAAAAGTATAGGAATACAGTTTGGAAGAAAAGCATGAAGCCGAAAAATTAGTGATGGATAGTGCCGAAATGAAATATCTAACAAAACGTTGGAAAATAAATGAATCTACGTCACTGCAGTCTATTTCTAGCTATGTTACCACGAGCACTCCGGACAAAGGCTAAGAATTATTATTGAATACCAACCAGGAAGTTTATACCTTTTCATAGTGTTATGTCCCGTTCAGAGTGAATCTTTTTCTAACAGCAGTTTGATTATATTTGCAGTGAAAAATGGTTTAGTAAACTGGTTATCAATAAAGAAAAAGGTTTGTTTAGACTAACCAACTTTAAAGCTTTAGTAATCCAATGAAAATTATTTGAGTACAAAAGCGATTATGTGTTGACTTACCGTTTCCCATAACAGATATTATAGTTCCTTTTATCATGAATTTATTGCCAAATAGGTCCAGATTTTGCATCTAGATCTTCATCATAGTACGCTAATATGTTACTGATCTAATAGTGTATTATTGATCAAAACGGCACCATTTTCACTCAATAAATCTTAGATTCGAACATCACCATACATTATGCTATTTCGATCAACTGTGTAGTAATCATTGGATTTTATACAAAACTGTAACTCAAAACTGGATATATAGACCTGGTAAATGACTTAAATTCATATTTATGATATTCTGCCTGTATAAAACAAATCTTTAATAATTCTATAGTGGTCAAATTAGATTTGAATGTAGATTTATTGACATTACAGAAAAACGTAAGCTGATATTTGTACAACAATATGGAATCTTGTTAAGGATGAATTAGTTCAAGTGTGTTTACTTGACAATCATACACAAACACACAAACAAAGAGAGACTATTAACAGAATGATTGTAAAATAAACAAGATGAATGTAGGTCAATAAGGAATTATAAAGATATGGTATTAAATGTATTTATCTACACTGTTGTGAATGGTTCTGTTATAAAGGGACCAATATTTAGAAATTCGGAAAACTGAGAAACATTTTTCGGACAAGTACTATCATGTATATCGTTTTTTATTGTATAATCAATAAATAACTGTACTTTTGCAGAGTGGCACAGCGTAGAGAACTGCGGATCGAAACCACGCTCTGCTAATCGCTGCCCCTAAATGCCCTGGTACGGCTGAGAGTAAAGAGAGTCCGCTCAACTTCTCGAAATGCTTTCACATGACCACGCGTATATAGCCTCTTCTAGGGAAGTCCTACTCACTGTCTTCTCGCGAAAGGGGTGTTCTTTACGAAAATGAGAGGACGTAAAGCAAATGTAAGGAGCTTTAACCAGTTTCCGGACATGGAATGTCAACCTAGGGAAGTTGGAAAACCCTCACTCCAAACCAATGGTGCACATGGGCTCCAGTATCCTGGGGGAAAAATGGAGTATGAACCACTTTCTTGGTCACCGGCTACCATGGGACTGCATCTCCTTACATTGCTCCACTGCCTTGTGGGTCAGACGTTCAGGTCGAAGGCTCCGGGTGTGGTCCCCTAGGCAAACCACCTGCTTCGGTTTGGGCACCCGGGCAGTATCACAGCCCTCACACATATTAAATGAGATTTGTGTGGCGCATATGTATTTGGTGCCTCATTGTACAATCTGAATAGCACAGCTCAATCCTGTGGCGCAACCACACAGGTACCCTTACTTATACTCCAGTCAAAATTACATATTCCAGTATATAAAATAAGGGTTTAGCAAACATAACATCATACATAGACTCAAATTTTATGGTGAGAGTTAGAATTACAATTCTATCACTTAACTATTTGAATCCAGTGGATAATTTCTCAAAAAGGTTTCCAGAGCTCCGATAAAATGTTGAAACTAGTTCGAAGAATTATCATTCTCTGTAAATGTCTCAAAAGATTCTATACAAAAGGACGAATATTTTTATTATTTTGACTATAAAATTATTGGTTACTATGAAATATTTTCTAAAAGCTTTTATAAACTTAATGTAACATATAATTATATAAATACCATTGTTTCATGTATGTAAATGGACCACTCTTTGAAGTAAAGTTTTCACCATACTACCTATCTTTTATTTTATCTTCACATTTCAAGAGTAGAAGACTTTCAGAAATTAGTAAACAATTAGGAAGTCAGTGTCTTAGACAATCAGTCAGTCAACTACAACGTAGGACCAGGTATATATATGTAACGGTTCAAGTTGTCACATATCATTAACACAACAATATGAACATCATAATTCATAGAAGTAGTTACTTCAATGATAATAATGTATAAAAGAAAGGTTATATATAAGGAAGGTTAGTTTCTAGGTATACAAAGAATAAGATCAATTTACAACAAGACTGAAACATAATAAAAATTATAAAAGTTGGAAGAAAAGATATACATTTTGTTTGTTTGTTTTTTACAAAAACATTCAGTATGAGATCTTTTAATTTCAATAGTGATTAATTTAATTTTTACACCAGTACACCAAAGAAAGGATACACAAAGTGGGAATAAAACAGAGTGAATAAGTGACGTAGTAGTATTGTGGTGTGTGCTACTTATGTAGACATAAACAGTATATAATGTTTGTCGTGAACAGAATGTCTGGCAGCAGAAAGACAAGAAGATCTAACAGTAAAGAATGAAGGCAGCATGCAATTTGTGTGAAAATGCAAGAACAAAGCAAGTCTGAGTCATTTGAGACAATTGATGGACATTTTGCAAATTGAGCATTTACTATATGGTTGTTAGATTTTACTAACTAGTTCTGTAATTTGTTGTCAAATACATTCGAATGTTCCCACCAGTGTTCTGTTCACAACAGTATTAATTTTACGCTACCATACACTAATCCGTGAGCGTTATTGTTCTTTTTTTCCCATACACACCTTCCGTTCTTTTTCTCTTCCCATTCTCATTGTTTTGTATGGTGCATATACATCTGGTGCACCCCGCCCCTTGTACCAATATTTATGTGTTCAAATAAATAAATACACCAAAGAAACAAAGAGAAAATCACCGTTAGTATAAGCTTAAAGAAAAACAAACCTGACATGACATTCAAAATATCTAAGGGTGGATGTGAAAAAACCAATAAAGCCCCCCCCCGTAAAAAAATATTTAGTGCTCCTTATAGACAGAAAAAACCAACAAACAAACAAGCAAACAAACAAATTTTGTGCTATAATAGTGTGTGTTCTGTAACAATTACGAAAAGAAATGAACAATGTTGTAGTGAATTATTTCTAGTCAAATGATTAAAGTTTAGATAATATATGAGTGATGTCAGCATAGAAACAAAGAAATCATGACAAACAATAGAAGCTTTTGGGGGGGGGACTTTATTTCACTTAATTAAAAAGTTATAAATTATGAATATTTAGTTTTGTCTCTAGTTTATTTCATAAATTATAAGCTTTCATTTGATGTATTCGAAAGCTATTGTAATCTAAACGTAACTTTTGGTACACTATTTTCTTACTCTAATGTCAGAATTGGACATAATTGTGTTTTTCGAATTGTTTGTACGTTGTGGTTATATTAGTTATCTATTTATTCATAAATGTTTTTACATTATTTTGAATAGGAATCGGGAATAAATTGAGTAGTGTTTCAGTTGACTCATCCTCTCTCTCTCTCGTTTGTCAACACGTTAAGTGGTAGAATAGTTTCCATCTCTCTATCCAAGGCAGTTAATCTCAATTCAAACTTACGTATTTTAGCCTTAAGGTTAAACTAGTTAGCCTATAGTGTTAAGGACTTCATCTAGATCGAGACACATTCTCTGCGGTAGATTATTGGGTAGATAGATCAATGATGTAACAATTAGGAAAGATGATATTATATAATAAAACGAAACCAATACCATATGCGGATTAATGTCAGTGATATTATTGATTTTAAGTTATAAAAAACAGTAAATAAATAATGTAATTGACAAACATTATCATGGCAATGAGAGGTTTACCATATCTTCTATCTGTGTGTAGAAGTTAGGTGGAAAGTGCTTGATTCCACTGGCTTCTGAACAGCAGAATAGAAGTGCTATCTCCTGCTTTCCATTTATTTTGAACCACTTTAGGATATCCTCATTATGTCTACTATCCATCAGATATCTAGTGATCGCATCTGTGAAAACTTTACTTCCTTTCAAACACATACCTTGATGAAAATGTTCACGAAAACATGTTGATGTTTTCTTTTAGTTCTCCCTACATACTTCTATCCATAAGTACATGTAAATTCGTAAATACATTAGAGGGTGACCTCAAAAAGGTATAGATCCACTTTTGATAGATTTAAAGGAACATCTGGTGTTATACACTGAAAATAATTTAACTGAACCGAAAATTTCTTTTAGCGCTAATTTAATCATTTGATCAATTCTAAGACCTCCCCTCTGAATGCAAGACTGACGTAGATATTTAATGAAATCATGAACCGATTGATGGTAGACCACCATTGAAAACCTGGAAGCACTGGACGATTTTTTCGTCCTATTGTAGGACTCCTTAACCGTGCGCATCCACGATCCCGCTGTCAGTATTCGAACCCAGGGTCTTTGGTCTCACCCGCGAACGCTTAACCTCTAGAACACTGAGTCGGTATCCAACAGTGTTAATGTCTAACCTCAACTAATTTACGAAATTGTGTGATCATCTTCCATTGTACTGAGATAGATACCTATCTCTACCTGATATGGATGCGCACTGATGAGGAGTCTCACAATGGGATGAAACGGCTATCTAATGCTTAAAGGTTTTCAATAGTGTTCGAACATCAATTGGTTCATGATCTTGACGAAGATATGTTTCTTTATTATCAACTGTTTACTTGTAACTTTTTGAACTTCATAATCAATAATCTTTGGATATTCACTTTTGATAAAACATTCTTCAATGTGTGCTAATTCTTTGTTGAATATTATATATTGTTACTTTTTTATCCTAGAGACATAGTAAAGATCAAATGATATAGGTATTTCTTTAGAACACTAAATATTATTGTTAGTATAAGCCTCCTTACAATTACAACTATATTAAGTGATCTGAATAAAATTTGTAAATGATTCTGAAAAATCACTTAAAACTAGACAAAAACGATTCAAGCTGACCGAGTTGACATACGATGGAATTTTTTATGAATGTTTTTTTTTATTTTTAGCGAACCAAATGAAATTATGTTCATGAGTTTATGGTACGGAACCTGTACTTAGACTTATAGACATACCTAACTATAAAAGAACTAAATGATTCTGTTAAACTGAACATTCAGCAATATACGAACATTATTTACTTAAAAAGAATATAGTTTACAATGGATTATTTCCATTTAAGCAACTAGTAAGGAACATAGCAACTTCATCATATATAACATAATATAACATAACTTATAAAAAGTCAGTTGAGTTATGAACTCGCGCTGAGATTTATCCAATCGATAACTAATCAGAGGTTATCTATACCCCTAAGTTATATCAAGTAGCTAATTATAAATAGATGCAGATTAGTGAAAAACTGAATTCAAACATTTTCGACATTAACCAGATAGTATTAAATCGAAATTTTCAATAAACAAACCTATATTAACTATGTATTCCAAAGCCCCCAAATGCTCTGGTACGGCCGAGAGTGGGGGGAGTCCGCTCCCCTTCTCGAAATGCTCTCATATTGCCACGCGTATACAGCCCCTGCCAGGGAAGTCCTACTCACTGCCTTCTCACAACACGGGTGTTGTTTACAAAAATGAGAGGACGAAAAGCGAATGTCCGGCGCTTTAACCGGACCCCAAACCAATGGTGCACATGGGCTCCAGTATCCTGCCTGAGGGAACAAATGGCGTATGAACCAATCGTTGGTCACCGGCTACCATGGGACTGCATCTCCTGACAATGCTCCACTGCCTTGTGGGTCAGACGTTCAGGTCGAAGGCTCCGGGTGTGGTCCCCTGCTTCGGTTTGGGCACCCGGGCAGTATCACAGCCCTCACATATATCAAATGACATCTGTGTGGCGCATATGTATTTGGTGCCTTCTTGTACCGATATTTATGTGTTAAAATAAAATAAAAAATGTATTCCAAAACTAAAAGGAGATTTACAACGAAAGTATTATCTTTAGAAAGTTAACAGAGCAAATTATTACATCTGACAGAGCATGATCTAAGAAAGGATTAAACACAAAATTGAACAGCATAAAAAAAAATGCCGATAATTATTATTTTATGTCTCGAACTTAGACACTATCTATTTATTATTTATTTGAACACATAAATATTGATAAAAAGGTGCACTAAATACATATGCATCTCACAAAGCATTCGATTTGTGTGAGGGCTGGAATACCACCCAGACGCCCAAACTGAAGCAAGTGGTTTTACTAGGGGGCCACACTCAGAACCTCTTGACCTAAAAGTCTAATCCACAAGGCAGTGGAGTAACTTAAAGAGATTCAATCCTATAGTAACCGGTGACCAACAATTGATTCATACGCCATTTGTTCCTTCAGCATCCTGATGCCCATGTACATCATTGGTTTGGAATCAAGCTTTTCCAACTGCCCTAGGTGAATCCATTATATCCTGTTAAGTGTAATACGACAAGAAATCTCGACTATTTAATAGATACCTCGTTTAGTGAACAGTTATGGTTACATACTTATAATATAAGTCAGTATTTTAGAATTTCAAAAAGAGTAAAACTAATGTCTAGATCTGAAACATGTTTGATTATTCTAAATTATTATTCGTAAACACCATTTAAGCATTATATTATTACATAACCAAGAATTTCTGAAATCATTAACAATTCACTGATTCTTCTATAGTTACGATAAGATTTGTTTTTTTTTAAAAAAAAAAAAAAAAGAAAACTGAGATGACTACTGATTGGAAAACACAGTCAACTTAAAAGATAATCTGACTTTACACCTAGTAGAAATCTATGTGTTATCATAACAACCGTATGATATTGTGTTCATCACATTAATAGAACAAAATAAGAATTACAGTTTCCAGTGTAATTTCTATCCATAAAATGATGATTAAGGGAACAATTGATAAGTTCTAAATGAAACAAATAACTTTTCTCTCTTTTTTTTGTTTTATAGAGATTTATGAGGGATAAAAAGCAAAAAAAAAAAAAACAAAGACACAAAACACAAAATAATGAGATGATAATATGGATAGTAGGATGAATATGTGGGAATGAATAATTTCATGACGGTTAGCTTTAACACACCGTAACACTGCAAACTATCTTACCGATATTCTCTATGAAATTGTATGTTTTTTGGTCTTGAGGAAATATGAATACATAGTTAAGTTTAGAAAAGTGTTTTATTGACTCATAAAAGAATTTGTTATAATCAAAATAGGAAATTTTAACGTCATAGTAATCAATCTGATTAAAGACGATTCAGTCAGTCAGCCACAACGTAGAACCAGGCACGTATATGCATCGGTCCAAGTTCCCATACCGCATTAACACAGCAAGATGAACACCGGATTCATAGAAGCAGTTAATTCAGTGGATGTAATTTATAAAAGGAAGATTGTGTATGAGGAAATAATACAGGAAGAAGAATTAGTTCGTAGAAAGAAACACATAAAGAAAATTTAATCTCATGGTTTAAGGAAAGACAAAGAGTTCATACACCGACGCCATTGTGATCGATTCTGGGTTATGTCACCCAGAGTTTTCCACGATTGGTTACGATAATCACACGTACCCCAACCAAGCAGTCTGTATCTACCAATATTGCTCAGATTAGAAGTTAGTAACTCCATGAATCGAGTTAAGACGAGGATTATATTCAAATCCAATTCATTGATAAGCAAAACTATTTATGCATATAAACCAACGAAACTCAGAATATGAATGAAAAAGTTTCTTTTTTTAATTACTGTTTCAGTTTAAACTATCAAAGATTGTTTAATGGAATGAATACTGATGAAAAGTGACCAGCTTAGAGAGAGAAAAAAATTGTACAACGGCTTCTAATAAGTAAGCTTCCGATTAGAATGTCTCAAAGAGACACAAATAAGCAAAAAGGGATATAAATCAATAGTAGTAATTTATCAATTAGTATATATCATCGTTTAAAAACAAAGAAAAATCATGAAAATAAGTTAGTAATAAGCATTAGAAACTACTTAATGCTATAGAGCTGTCATATTCAAATTTGAGATTCTCCACAGCCCCCAAATGCTCTGGTACGGCCGACAGTAGGGAGAGTCAGCTACCACTCTCGCAAATGCTCTCATATGGCCACACGTAAATAGCCTCTTCCAGAGAAGTCCTACTCACTGCCTTCTCGTGGCGGGGATGTTGTTCACGAAATTGAGAGGACGAAAACCGAATGTCCGGCGCTTTAACCGAGTTGGTGGACATGAAGAGTCCACCTAGGGGAGTTGGAAAACCCTCATTCCAAACTAATGGTGCACAAGGGCCCCAGTATCCTGAGGGGACAAATGGAGTATGAACCAATCGTTGATCACCAGCTACCATGCGACTGCATCTCCTGACATTGCTCCACTGTCTCGTGGATCAGACCTTCAGGTCGAAGGCTCCGGGTGTGGTCCCCTAGGCAAACCACCTGCTTCAGTTTAGGCACCCAGGCAGTATCACTGCCCTCGCACAAATCAAATGAGATTTGTGTGGCGCATATGTATCTGGTGTCTCCTTGTACCAATATTTATGTGTATACTAAATATTTCAGATATACAATACTGAATTGATGAGTCTATTAACTGAACGCTTGAATCAGTTCCCTATGATTTTTTACCAACTTCAGGCTGAAACTACACGATAGTTTGAATACGAGAAGACGTCAAATGTGGAATAAACGCCTAACTCCAAGTTTCGTTTATATACAAAAAAATCGAAGGTACTTACAGTATTTCAGATGGACTTGAGCTTGTGGAAGTTTTTGAAATTATACTAAACATAGTGTCAGGATAGATAATTATCCAATCCACTTTCGAGATGTTTTTAAAAACTCCCTATAGTCAGAATCATATAAGCAATCATCTGATAGGTCCTGGGTCCGAATCCCGCGAGGCGGGGTCGTGGATGCGCACTGCTGAGGAGTCCCACAATAGGACGAAACGGCCGTCCAGTGATTCCAGGTTTTCCATGGTGGTCTAGCTTTAATTGACTCACGATCTCAATTATTTAAATTATCAATGAATTAAGTCTTTGTATTGTTACTGATATGTTTTTCTCGAAATTAATTATATTTTTGAGAATGAACAGTTCTTTATGATGTAAGAAGGTATATGTTGCAATGAAGGAATAATAAGTGATTGGTAGAAAAAAAAAGTATTTTAAATACCCTTTACAATTTTATTTATTTACTACTAATTAAATGAGAAATGGGCAATTCACCTTACTTATCTCGATGATGATCGATTTAATGACTTCTAGTGGACGATCTATGCTCATCTAAGAGGGTTAACAGACGTAAGTAATTAATTGATTAAGTATAAAGAAATTAAATCCGACTTCAATAGTCAAGTATCAGTTAAACATTACGGAAATAATACGATGTCTTAAAACTGGTAACATTTATTAATCGATTTATTTATTTATTTAAACATAAACATTAGTACAAAGGGACATCGAAAAAAATATGCACCACACAAGTTATTTGAATTGTGTGAGGATTAGGTTACTGAATGGGCACCCAAACTGAAGCAGGTGGTTTTATTAGGGGGCCACACCAAGAGACGTTGACCCAAACGTCTAATACATTAGTCAGTGGAGCAACTTTAAGAGATTGATTCCTATGGTAGCCGATGACCACAATAGGTTCATATTGCCTTTTGTTCCCTCAGGATCCTGGAACCCATGAGGGTTTGCCAACTTCCCTTGGTTGATCCTTCTCTACAAACAATCCGGTCAAAGCGTCGGATATTCGCTTTTCGTCCTTTCAATTTCATAAAGAACATCCCGGCACAAGAAGGCAGTGATTAGGATTCCCCTGTCAGTGGCTGTATTATACGCGTGACCATGTGAGAGCATTTCGAGAGGGTGAGCGGACTCTCCCCAACCTCTAACGTACAAGGCTATTCTAAAACTGATGAAATTTATCAATCAAAACTACAAATGTACAACTACATTTACAATATCAGGAATAATTTTAATGCATGACTGAGTATACAAAAATAGGTAACTTTAGTTAGGAAGATATAATGAATTCAAGTGAAGTGAACAAATATTCACAATGTGAATAACTACCAACTAACCTCCATTTTCAACATGAAATGATCATACATGGTGTAGTAAGGCCTAGAGAAATAGTAAATAAAGAGAATAATCATGTCATAAATGTTGATAATAATTCATAAATTACATTGATCAGTAATTAATTTCAGTTGAAGCTGGTTAGAAATATGGATTAATGATTTCATTTAGTGTTAGCATTAAGATCTCATGCTTCTTCCCCTCTGACCAACTTGTTACTTAAATCAATTAAGTTTATTTAGTAAAATTTTTGGTTGGCTTTGAAAAGCAGATATTGTCATTCGACTTTTATAATTCATATACTCGGTCATTAACTCAGCTTATAGTTCTTCTAGGGTTACTGCCAATTTCAAGACCAGGTAAAAGAGAACAGTTGGCCATGGATTAAGCAACCCCATCCCACAGAAAACAATCATGCTAAAAATACGCTAATCAGAATAAACAATTTCAAACATTTATGCTGTACTGAGAGATGAAGGATCTAAATTTAGAAGAATAATGACGCCTCATAGTAAAAGCCGAAGTACTTCGGCAGTCATGAGGCCGATGCCCGTTCTAACAACCAAAGCAACAATTAATATAGGTACACGGAATTTCTGGACAACATGGGACACCGGGAGGACCAATCAAATAGTTACCACGCTTCCAAAGACAGTCGATTTTTTTATTGCAAATACCATAAAATTATCTCGATTTCTTCTCTACACAACTTTTTGGTTTTTGTCTGTCGTTCGAAAGACATGTATGTACTGGATCGTATGTTATGTCATTGCCCTAAATAGTTTAGCAACAACAGGTTTACATTTCGAAAAGGTGACAAATGTATCATTCATGAAAAACTTTAAAAATAAAACAGTGAAAAAAAGAACTTGGGGATTCGCAACTTTTATTCAAGTGTTAAATGATAAATGGTTTGAATTATTTTTTCTGGTCCTCAAATACAACACGGAGAACAGCAATCCAATCACTCTTGATGGAGAAACTGGAAGATGTAGAATCCTTCATATACCTGGGAAGCATCATCGATGAACAAGGAGGTTCAGATGCAGACGTAAAGTCGAGGATCGGCAAAGCAAGGGCCACATTCCTTCAATTAAAGAACATATGGAACTCAAAACAACTGCCAACCAATATCAAAGTCAAAATCTTCAATACGAACGTCAAGGCAGTCAGTCCTACTGTACGGAGGTGAAACTTGGAGAACTACAACAACCACCATCAACAAGGTACAAGTATTTATCAATAGCTGTCTACACAAGATACTCAACATCCATTGGCCGGATACCATCAGCAACAGCATTCTGTGGGAGAAAACAAACCAACTTCCAGCTGAAAAGGAAATTAGGAAAAGACGATGGAAATGGATAGGACATACATTACGCAAATCATCAAACTGCACCACGAGAGAAGCGCTAACTTAGAATCCTGAAGGGAAGTGGAAAGGAGGAAGGCCAAAGAACACATTACGTCGGGAAATAGAAGCGGATATGAAAAGGACGAATAAGAACAGGAAAGAGCTGGAAAGGATTGCCCAGGACAGGGTTGGATGGAGAATACTGGTGAGCGGTCTATGCTCCTTCACGAGGAGTAACAGGCGTAAGTAAGTAAGTAAGTTTAATGATAAACATCAAAAAAGATCCTACTAAAAAAAATCCACTTGATGTATAACAGATCTAAAAAGGACAACTCACTTCGCTTTTTGAATATCGAAACGAAGACGTTTCTCTAAGCAACGAAGTGATTGTTCATTTGTGGCATAAATTTCCATTAATTTTTCATGTTCTAATTTAGCATTATTCAATGATTTGTTAGCATTATTAAACTAAATGGTAGAGATAAAATAATATAAAAGGCTAAAAGCAAGAAGACTTAATAATAAAGAAATGTGAATAACTAGGTATTTATAAATGAAAATTAATATGCATATTTCAACAAGGTATTGATGATTTGACTAAATTTCATTGCTTTTATAGGACAAGAAAAAGAAATAGATGTAGCTAAGTGTAGATTTGTGTATTTAGCCTTAAATCACACTATAAATAATGCCGCTGCTGTTGCTATTGCTAATATGACTCGATTTCTAAAATTGAATTAGGTAACGATCAGTTCAAATAGATCAATCAATGGCTGAAAGCCAAATATTTTTTTTTATAGGCAAAGGATTATAGATAAAAGAAAATGTTATTTAACTATTCAACTAGAACTGTGTTTTGTGTAATGACAACAAAATAATCGGCATTCAATCTAATAAAAATAGATTCCACAAAAATACTACTAGAATAAGTATGAATGCTTAATATCAAATGGTGAAATATTGGTTAAGGCACTCAACTTTCAACCAGTCTATTTCAGGCTCAAATCTCGGTTATCTCTGAGTATAGTTCAAAGTCGAGTAAATAAATATGAATTGGATAAGTATGAATTATAACAAGTGATTGTTTAGTGCAACATACAGATGGGTCAATAAAAGAAACTAGATAATAAGTCATTTGCAAATAATGAGAATGGGTGATTAAAAAGCTGTGGAATGGTCGCCTAATTAAAAACGAGAAAGTGCGGAGAAAGTGAATGACATTCACTATTCACAGCCCGCATATAGTGATGTTTTTTTGTGCTAGGATTTTTGTGAACTCAATAATCAACAAACAATACATTCTGCCAGGTTCCCACGAATATAAAATCAAATCACAGATTTGATTGAGATCATGAATCGATCAATGTTAAACCACAATTGAAAACCTGAAAGCACTGGATGCCGTTTCGTCCTGATGCGGGACTCCTCAGCAGTGCGCATCCACGACCCTGCGGGCGGGATTTGAACCCAGGACCTTCGTTCTCGCACGTGAACGCTTAATCTCTAAACCAATGAGGTTTGGTTGGAATTAGACATTAGCACCATTGGATCCCAACTCAACATTTTAATGCAAGAGAGGATCAGCAACACGGTTGGTAAGAGAGTTGAAATAGTATCGGCGGTAGTGAAAAAAAACCAAATATAACAAGTCCAGTTGGAATGGTACGAGTGAACTTAGTAAATATGATATATTATGTAATAACATGTGTAAGTTTCCAGTGGAGATAATATTTCTGCACCACTGCAACTGCTTCGCTGTCCATACCGAACATTACGATTATGTCGAAAAAAGACTGAATTATGAAATCAGTGGCTTTGGGCACGGCTATAAACAGCACCCAATGGCTTTACGTAGTAATTCCAAACGTCAGTCTATTTGAATCTAACTAGTCTTTAACTTAGTACTGTATTTATTAACAAAGTATGTTTATGTAGCCTCTGATATTTTTTTTAAAAAAATCATCCTCCTGAGCTGCGAATCTCCACAACCTCGAAACTAAAATAGAGTAGAGCCATTTTCGTGTCTCTGAACAGTTAACAGAGAAGATTAGTATGGAAACAAACGCCGTAGAATAGGCGAAACTAGTGGTGGTTGAAGCGCTCATCTTTCAACCGCTAAGGTTCACTTTGCCCCCAAATGCCCTGGAACGGCCAAGTGCCCTCTTGTGCCAATGTTTACGCGTTCAGATAAATAAATAGAGGAGCATGTTCCAATTTGGACTTTCCCACTTTGATATTTCTTATTTTTACTGTGATATGAGCGATCGAGTAGTATCATCACCTCTCACAAAAGAAGCGAAGCTGTTCCGACTGCACAAGTGTGTTGAGTTCTCAAGCTCAGAATATAGAAACAATAGAATCTCAGGAAATAACTTCATGAATCAACTCTTAACTAATAAGTATTCTTAACTTAGACCACCCATTAATCAACATGTCAATTCATTTTAAACTCCTTTTCAGTAATATCTATAATATAATAAAAACGACTGTGTACGTAAGCATGATATAGGTCTGCGATTATGAATAAACACTGCTGATAGCACAACTAAGTGAACCTCGGTAGATTACACTTTGGCAGCCTAAATAAAAATTGGTGTATCTATAGGGCAACTGAATAAAACTGGTTTGTTACTTTTAAACGAACCCATTACATTTAAAAGGTTTCACTTTGCCGAAAAATTTGCTCAATATATAGAATACTTATAAGAAAAACACAACACAGAAATCTTGAGGTAAGTCACATCTGATTTCAATCCCATCGCATACATCTTTTCCATATAGCTTAAGCCATTTGAATAAAATAACAAAACAATACCACAGTAAAAATAAAAGAGGCTCACATCCGTAATACTTTGGTTTAGGGACTCCAATGTGTTTGGATCTCTAACACCAGACTCTGAAACACGTGCTTCCAATTTAGCCAGAGTGTCACGAGCTGCATTTAAGGTCGATATGGCATTTTCATACTTTAAAGCAGCCAGTTGAATTTCTTTACGATAGTGCATTTGCTTTTGTTTTAATTCATTGTATGGTCGAGTACGTAATATACATTTACCAAGTTTTTTACTTAATTTCTGCAATTTATCTGACTGATCTGATAAAACTTTACGATAAACATCACGAGAAATCTAAATGAAAATATGCATGAATTAATAAACACGAGTATTCCACTCACTTCCAAACGTCTCTCTAGGTCATTAATCTGTGTAGATGTTTTATTAAGTATATCTAATTGGGCCTATTCGGAGATAAAAAGGTGATGAGTACAAAACAAGACAAACTATCTTACTTCAACTTCTTGAGAAGATGAAAGGGTATACTGGTCATAATGAAGATATCGATTCATGAGACAATCCCACTGTTTTCGAATGACTCACCATATGGAAGACTTGTTGACCTTCATGTGTACCTACATGATAAAGAGTTTTGCATCTTAATCAACAACTTTTCGTGTTTAAAAAAAGACACTAGGGATTTACGGAAGGAACTAATATTTTTAAAACCTGTAAATGCTTTAGTGAAATAATTCAATCTAACGACAACTGACTATCAAATAAAGATGTGTTGTTTATATTTGTTCAAAAAAGTAACATCAATCTTTCCATATAACAAATCAAAATTTAAACTGTGTGCTACTTTAACCGAACCAAGAGTAATCAACACTTATTCCTTGAAGAAATTAACATAGGAAAAATGTACATCAAAAATATAAGTTTAGCTTCCCATACTTGTTCATAAGAACCAAGACACTTTCATGAGTTGGGAGACTCAGATTGAAACCGACACTGAATGGAGAACTAAGAAGACACTAACGGTGCGCAATTATTCACAAGCCATTAATTTTAATGCTACGGTTGATGGGCTAATTTGTACTATAATTATTTCTTTGATACAAAAATTGTTTCCAGAGGACTGAACTCTCCAAAATATTACTAACAATGCAGATACAACAAAAAACCTGGCTGGAAATTTTAATGTGTGCATTTACTTCATTGTACTTGAAGCTAGGTTTGTAAACCTGTACCAATAGCAAACGATTAATGAATCTTAAGACATAATAAGCATGAAAAATACAAAGGAATAACACGTGTACGTGATATATTGAATTAATAAATTATGATTTATTCAACTTGACATGTTGATAAAATGGATATTTTTAGGTTAATAGTCGCGTCCAGAAAATAAAAAGGACCCCAGTAACAACGATCCTTGTTATTATGTATTCATATGTAAATAATGTGACTGTATAATTAAGGATATGTTTAAGAGAAGTAAATTTGACCAGACATTTAGAAGCAACTCCCCGAACATACCTTAAGACGTAATTATGTTATCCAACCTAAGTGGTTTCATTAAATTGAATGGATGGGAGTTTTCACAACAGTCGCATAGACCCCCAACTAAGAAAGAAAATACAGTACTGACGACTTTGGGCGAATTATCGGATAAAAAGGGCAGTGATTTTGTATTTGTTGTGATTATCCTTGGTTTTGTGTAATTGTTGCATCAAAAGCATTCTTGGTCTATATTAAAGTACTTTAGTTAAGGTTTTAAATCTTGCCAAGGTTTGTCTTGTGATACCCTCTTCCTCATTGACTGACACTAGTGTTCATATTGTGTTACACATCTTAATCTGACCAAAATGGTTAGTAGTACTCACAAATGTGGACAACCACATTGTTTGTTCCCTGTGGACGAAGGAATGCAGTGTGATAAATGCAAAAGGTGGTTCCATAAGATGTGCACTCGTCCCACTGCGTACAAAAGATGTTCAAAGCCTAACTCACATTGACTTTGCATGTTTTGTTGTGCAAACAAGACGTTACTAATACAAGAGGCTATGAGCCTATTGGCTTTGGCCTGTAAGAAAAACGATAGGGCACGCACTGATAACACGAGCACTGACAGTGACGAGTGTGTCAGTGTAGTACCTGCTGTTACAAGACGCCTCAAACACCCGAATTTGATTGACGGAAAAGTGAAATCTCCGTTAACATTAACGAGGGAAGAAGCACCACCTGAAACTGCCATCGGTAACCATGTACCTCTAGTGGAAACTGAAGATCTGAATAAGACCGTCATTGTTCCAAATAGTCCCGGTGTCCTGAGGGATGAAAAATGGACTACAGTACGGAAAAAACGAAGCGAAAAGAAAAAGGCTATGGGCAGTGCGCAGGTGGTTAGCAAGTCATTGGTGGACTCCGATTGTGAGTCACAAAACGCACTACCAAAATCTGATATTAAGAGGGAAAACCACCCAGGTGTGACTGAAAAGAATCTGATATCATCGAATATTATTGTTAGCAAATTACTGAAGACAAACGACCCTGACTCCAAAATTAGACATGCGCATGGTTTAGAGAAGTTGGGATAATATATTCGTAGTATCTTACCGGATAACTCTAAAGAAGTCCAGGTCAAGAAGCTGGTAAGAATAGGCAAGAGGACCGAAAACAATGCTGAACCTCGACCATGTAGACTCCTTAAGGTAATCCTAGGATCAGAGAAGCAACGGGACCTCCTGTTAAGTAATGCTCGTTGTCACGACAATTCCGATATCCGAGTTAGACCTGATATGTCTCTCGAAGATAGAATAAAAAGAAAGAAAGCACTAGCTGAACTAGAAATCCGCCAACAAAATGGTGAGGAAAATCTCCGGTTAGTGGGTTTTCGGATAGTCAGGTCTTGGAAGCGAATGCTACCAAGGCCTGTATGGATAGGCCGTTCTACCTAGGAGTCTTATATGTCAACGCTCGTAGCCTAAGAAATAAGTTCTATGAGCTAGAAGCATTAGTGGACAGATTAAGGCCACTCATAGTAGCAGTGACAGAAACTTGGTTAGTACATGACTTCGACATTACTCCAGAATTATCGAGATACCATTACCTAAGGAGTGATAAACATAGTTGTAGAAAAGGAGGTGGCGTCTTGTTATATATATCCAATAATATAAATATACGCTCCTTTATTAGCGAATCCCATGACAGCGGTACTTGTGAAGTTATTAGCTGTAAATTGGATATCGGATGTAGTACGTTTATGCTCGGTGTCATCTATCGCAGCCCAATCTGCTTAGCTGATGACTTTATTCTAGAGCACATTCATCTTTGAAGTACCAATACCAGATGCTTGATAATAGGAGACTTTAATGCACCTGATATTAGTTGGACTGAAATGACCACAGAAGGATCTATAAACTCCTTTGATAGTAGGTTCCTGATAACAATAATGGAGCATGCATTAGTGCAGCATGTATCCAAACCTACACGTTTTGGTGCTAACCAAGGTTCTCTGTTGGACTTGGTAATCACTCATGATACTGAAGATATTGTCGACCTAAATGTTCTCCCACCGTTAGTGAACAGTGATCACGCTGTTTTGTCCTCGTTTAGAACTAGGGACATGTTATACGATCAGGTCACACCCCGCCCAAATATATGGAAAGCTAACATATCAGTCATTCAGGAATGCGCTGCTAAGACAGATTGGTTTGTAGATACTAGCTTATCAGTTGAAGAAGCATGGTCTGTATTTAAAGGTAAGTTTAGTTTAGTTACGTCCTCGTTCATACCATACCTGATACCGCGAAGACCGAACAATAGTCCACCATGGATAACCAAACCAGTTAAGAAACTTCTTAGAAGAAGGAAGAAGCACTGGAATATGTTCATCTCTACGAGCTTAGAACAATACCGATCCAGTTATTGTAATACTAGGAATGCCTGTAAAGCTTTAATAAGTAAGACTAGACGATCATACGAAAAGCAATTGGTTAGGGATTCTAGATATAGTCCGAAACGGTTATTCTCGTATATAAAAAGGCGAACTCAGAGAAGTGATGTAATTCCATCACATTTGATACAAGAAAATCCGTTAATCTTGGCAGAAAATGATACCGAAAAAGCTGAAGCTTTATCGAAATATTTCAGTAAAGTGTTTTCACTCACTAATGAGGAACGACCAACGATTCATTATGATCGTAACGGCTCGCTGATGGATCCTGTGGTCATTGAGAAAGGTACTGTTTTAAGGCTACTTCAGCATATCAAACCTGATAAGTCCAGTGGTCCTGATAATATTCATCCTAGGATTATGAAAGCCATACCAGACGTAATTGCTGAACCACTAGCGATACTGTTTGACATGTCTCTGAGGCAGTCCAGACTGCCCGGAGACTGGAAAGACGCTATAATAAGTCCGGTGTATAAGGCTGGGAGTAGGGATTTAGTTAGTAACTATAGAGCCGTTAGCTTAACTAGTGCAGTTGTAAAACTGATGGAAGAAATCATTCGGATATCTGTTATAAACTATGTTGAAAGGCATAATCTTTTTTCTAGGGAACAACATGGTTTTCGGAGAGGCCTATCGTGCTTGACAAATCTCATTGCAAGAGAAGATTAGGCTGCCGCAAAAGATCAGAATATTCCTGTAGATGTGATCTTCATAGATCTAAGTAAGGCTTTCGATAAGGTCTCCCATTCTGGTCTTAAACTCAAACTGGAACTCTTCGGAATCCACTATACAGTCGTAGATTGGATAAGTAACTTTCTCCATGACAGGAAACAAAGGGTAAGGGTTAATGGAACTCTTTCCTCGTGGATACCTGTAAAAAGTGGAGTTCCCCAAGGTACAATCCTCGGTCTCTTCTCTTTTTACTTTATGTAAATGAATTACCAACTGTAGCAAAATCATCCGTTCTACTATTCGCTGATGACATAAAAATTTGGAGACCCATACACAGTATGTCAGATAAAATAGTATTAGAGAATGATCTTAGCTCATTGGTGGCATGGTTAGACAGGAGGTCACTTGAAGTAAATCCTAATAAGAGTGTGGTGATGCAATTAAATAACAATGATGAATCGTATCACTATACAATACGTGGATTCGTACTACCCAAAGTAAGAAACTATAAAGATTTGGGAGTCATATTAAGTAGTGATCTCAAAACCACTAGTCACTGTAAGGCTGCTGCTGCTGCGAAAGGCTATAGAATATTATGGTCTATTCGTAGGTCTTCAGTATTTAGATGATGAAATGTTTAGATTACTATACCCGATTTATGTGCGACCACATTTAGAATATGGAATTCAAGCAGCGAGTCCTTGTTTCAAGTATGAAGCAGATATGCTAGAGCGAGTCCAACGACGAGGTATTAAGATGGTACAAGGTCTCTCTGGACTATCTTATGAAGACAGACTGAGACACCTCAATTTATTTCCGTTATCTTACCGTCGAATACGGGGTGATCTAATATTGGCTTATCGTATACTGGACGATGACCTTGGTATTAACAAGTCTTATCTTTTACTTCCGTCTAGGACTGATCGTTTGAGAGGACACTCGAAAAGAAATTCAAAAACCGATATCAAATCGTTTACGTCTGGAGTTTCGTTTCTCTCATCGATTAGTGAATTATTGGAATTCTCTACCGGAACACGTAATATCAGCACCTTGTGTTGATATATTCAAGACGAGATTGGACCTCCACAGTATTACAAACTGCAAGGATTAACACAGGTCGATAGACCTCCTATCCTTATTACTGAAGACTGAATCAGGAAACTCTAACTAGCTGTAAAGCAATTAGTAGTCCGTAGTAATGAAACAACAATGGGATGACAGCATTGATCGTAATAATTAACTCCTGCAGGTCAAATTATCCCGTCTAGTAAAAAAGAGGAAGTTAAAGTATATACATGCATCCTAGAAGCTTGGTTAGTATTGTAAGGGTGATCACTATATAGAGTTTTGGCCGCCAACTGATATCAGTTATAATGCAAAACTGTTAGAGTTACGTATTGAGAAGTAGTTTTGAGGTGGGTTGAGTTAGTCAAGAAGAAATGACACCAGCTATGATCCAATGTCATGCCACCATCCTGTCTACAAACCTGAAAATCATTAGTTTAAGATTAGGAGCGAGATTGAAAATGGAGAACATAATCTTGCTTCACAAATACTATCGATTACGCAATGGATGAAGCTAAGTACTTAAACAGTCTGCTTTGGAAGCAGGTAAGCCATGTTTCATAGCCTATGCACCACCAGAAATTCGCTTTACTTTTGTGTGTTGTATGTTTTCATTGATTTTAAGCATTTTAAGATCATAATTATAGCAAATTTCCACTTGATTAATAGTAAGATAACTTGATCCATCACTGCAATTTAGCCTTCGAGGGATAAAATTAAGAAGTCATTATAGTTTCTATTAATTAGCCCAAGGATGTCAGTAAACCGTACTCTAAATGAAGCTACTTATTAAGAAATTTTGGTTACGTTATGACTTAAATAAAAAAGTTCATTGTTTTGTATGAATAGGAAGTCCAACAACTGGACTTCTATTAAATAAACACTTCGAAGTTTATTCAGCAACTTACGCCTTGAGAGATATTCCAAACAGTTTAGAAAGCAAGCCGCATAAACGTTCACAACGGAGAGAGAGCGACGAAAAAGCCGCCATGAATTAAGGTCGACTCCAATATCCAACATATACTCAATTACAATATCTTTGTGACGAGATTATATAAACCGATTGCATTCTTCACGATAGCTTCTTATTGTATTAGCACTGATCAAAATATTCTTTTGTTTCTGATAAATTGATTACTCAACTGCATTAATTCAGTTTTCAAAGGAAAGGAGGACAGGTCTGTGCTAGTCCTGGCAACGATGGCCTCACAGTTGATCCAACTTTCTTTTAAAATTGTCGACAGACAGAGCTTCAATCATTCTTGAATCATTCCCTGTCCACTAGTCACTTCCACCCACATTCACAGCACATTTGGCCAAATTTTTTACCAATGTTTTTTCTATTCTATGCTACGTTGTGGTCTGTTCGACTGGTATATAAACTCAGTATGTTGAAATGTAATATTCATATTGCAGAGGCTGAGATTGGCGTTCTGGAGATAACTGGCTGGGCTAGGCGGAAAGCAGGGTCAATCAGAATTCTAGATCGCTCACACGTGTTTAACGCGTCCTTGGTCCGATCGAAATTCACTGCCCTTTAATCAGTGGCCTTGAGATATAACAATTGGCGAAGAGGATGGGACTTGAACCCACCCGGGGAAACATCAGTGGATATAACATTAGATTTAAAAAATACATTAAGCAGCCCGGTTTGATTCTTTTTCAAATTCACTTGACTACCTAGTCTATACAACATAAGCAAGATGACTTCGGAGATATTCCGAGGCATGAGCCCAATGTCATTCTCAAAACGAGGTTTAGGTGCTGGGTTCCACTTTCTTTGGTTCTATCAAAGATAACTGCTCTGTAACTGTGATCAGTCCTTAAGTTCTCGGATACTTTGTGGGAAGTTAAATTTTCTTTAATGCCGTTTTGCCGTTTATTGTTCTCCACCTGTACCCAGTGATCAAGGATCGTAGCAACAACAGGCGCGTCAAACACATTGCGGGATTCCGGAAGGCTGCCGACGACCAGGGCAATCAGGTCGTTTCTCCTTCTAGAAACACACCTAGCCTTGCGATTGGGATTTGCAATTGTTTCTTACATACTACCATTTAGAGGGCGAGGAACAGAAGAAGCTACCTTCATTGAGTCGTCATTTAGAACAGACCACTTTGAAGTCGGCCTTTCTTCTTTAGATCCATGTAAATCAGTCGTTACCGATCATATTTTCGGCGATTTATATCAATTTAATTGAGCCAGACGTTGACTGCGACAATTGTTTTGTTCTTCCGAAGAATAAGTGGGTGTCGCATGGTTCTTTGCTTACGTAGAGTTTTGTGGAAATAAGCGACTACGCGTGACATACGGTGGAAAGACATTTATATAAAATACTTTTGGCCATCCGATAAACCTAAAAAACTATTTGTGTGGAACTGTAATGTGCAAAAACATATTCTACAAATGTGACTATGATAAAAAATGAGAGAACAGAGAATAATCATGTTTTGGTAAAAAAAAAACGGAAGAGTAAGTGGTGCTAACAAGCTATTGATGGCTTCGTTATAAAATTGACGTTTGAAAAAAAACTAAAAACTTTACTAAAATGATAATACGTTTCTTTGAGTAGATCGATGAGCGTCTGAAAAAATTGATCTTTATAAAATGAAGATTGAGAGCGGTTGTTATCGCACAACATTTTAAGTGTCTATTCTGAGTACAGAACAATAGTTAAGATATCTATTTCATGATAGACAAAAACATGCCGAGGTTAGCATTATTTTAGATGACTCATAGCTAAGAATCAAATATTTTCCTTAGGGAATTAGACCCAAATATAGATTTTCAGAAAGTTACTACACATAGGCTGACATTTGTTTAATTATTATCAGAAGGGTGTTTTGTGAAGACTTTAGTCATTTGAATTGTTGAGATAATAATAATAATAATTTATTCTCAAATAACAGTTTGTTACATAAGGCATGCCAGTTTACAGGCAAGATCAAATTGTTACAAATAACACAATTTCCACTGTAGTAAATTACTCAGCTGGGTTGATAATTTATAAGATATGAATGTAGATGGTTTAAGTCAGTATAACAATAAGCGCGCTTCATTAAAGTTGTGTTGCGACGTGCAACTAATGGTCAAGGATAGATTCATTGAAAGTAGGAGATTCTAGAATTATTAACCTTATATCCGTTTGAAATATCTGAGGCTTTGAGAATGGTGCAGGACGAGGTAACGCGTTCCGTATCTCAAGGGGGCCAAAAAATGGTGCAAGAAAAAGAAAGGACGGGAAGCAGATTGAACGATGTTCATGAAGAAATATTTAAGGTATGACTAAGCAGTCTAATTATCTTTTATTGAATTATTTATTATACAGGAGCATTCCGACAGGTTAAAAAAATAAGTGTTAACTAGATATGAGTAGATAAACAACTGACAAATGGAGGTGGTTCAGAATAAAGCGGAGAGTTTGGGATAATGTTTAGTTATAAAATATTGTGATTAAAACAGCATTATGATAAACAAATGGTTGTCTCCCAATGGCGAGACTAATTTATGGAAGAGCCAATCATTAGCGTCTGAGATTTCAAGGTCACGGCGCCAACTTCGGTTCTTTACTAATGCGAGTTTGTTTTTCTCATTGCAGGGCAACAGAAAGCAAACGTACCAGAAGAAGAGGAACAAGCCTTGCGCAAACTAACACTGCAGGACAATGAGTAAAACCATTTTGTAATAAACTTCCCGTTTTTGTACTCGAGCCGCGTAATTCAAATTTAAAACATATCTCTGTTGTGCAAGTACGCTGTGTTCTTACTTCAGTGGCGTTAACCGGTCCTGATTGTGGTGTTGTGTTTCAGATTGCTCCTGCTTGCCAATAAACGCTGATAGTACGTGCTACAATGCCAACATACGATGGGTTCCCAAAACGTTTTGTGCAAAACGTGATAATTTAGCGGCTATAACAAATGAAACAGTGAGACTATAATTTGTGGACAAACTAATCAGGTTTAAGATAACAGATCTCAGATTTTGGTGCAAAAGCCTTACATCCATTTGGCTAAATAGATTTCTGGCATTATAGCTGATGTCAGCTCGTGGTGAAACTCCTATCTGTAATTCCTAGCTAGAGCAAATTATGACAATTATCGCGAACTGGATAATAAAAGCAATAGTACTACTGACTGCAGCCGGATACTAAAATATACACGGATGTTTGGAGAGCGTACAGACTCTTGTTTATGTGCATCGTGTCGTTATCCACAAGTAGCATTTTGTGTACTCAACAATTGAAGAGCACATAAATAATAGTGAAATTATGTGATCGAGGCTCAAAGAGTTTATGAGACTTTATCATGGCTTCAGAGGCCAACTATTCTGTAGCCATATGGATGATTTACTCTACTGCATGCATTACGATTTTAGAACCACTGAACCTGTAGAATTATGGTCTACTATGATATTAGCACTGCTCTAATAATAGACCTAATCCTAAAATTGTAGATTTATCATGATGTAACTGCCTAATCTATAAGATCTTACGTGGAAGTTACATCATCGCCTACACCAATTCATTGCATTGTAACAATTATCAATACGTGATAGAGAACAAGCTTAGGCTAGAGATGGAACAATATATTTATTATGAATAAAAGACATAACGTAACATATAGCAGGAGGGACCACGCCTGCATGGTTGAGCCATGCCATAAGATTAACTCGTATTAATTCAATTCATTCCTTATTCCAGCCTTCTCCATTGTTGGGTATTTCCCAGCGTTAAATGTTGAGTGTCTATTTTCGAATTTTGTCTTGTGTTAGGGCTCAATGCCACTACAAACCTCTTTCTAACCTTGACAAGTTTTTGAACCACGTATAAGAAGTGTATCCACTTTATTTCCTTGGTTTGGTATAATATATTTTTACTCTATACTTACTGCCTTTTGATTAGCTAATATACTCTAGGTCACTTAAAATTCGTTCAAAGGTCATCCATAAATCACAGTCGCGCCGAATTATCTAGTTTGCTTGTAATACGATTACTGTGTAGGAATTGAAACCAATTCAAAGTTCTAAACACGATTTAATGAGGTATTTTGCATGATAAATCAGCATCAATACCATTAGTTCGTGATATCCCACTAGACCATAAGGAGCCGTAATTTAACAAAATCTTCTGCCCTACAGACATGGGTGGATTGAAGTTATCTCCCCACCATCATGTTTGCTGGTTAGTAACGCCACCCTCCTCCTTTTTGTGATGTTGGGCTCTCTTACGTTTGTGGTAAGTATGCATACTGCTTTAATCAAGCACATGGTTGGAATACACCGTCTCTACTAGTTCCATGATACAAGCAAATCAGATGGTTAAAGAGTTTGTATTATGGGTTAGATGCCCATTTAGTATATCACACCGCTATGAAGATAACTGATGGTGAAAGATAAGAAACAGGTTAGATTATATGTGGTTTAAGATGTTAGGACTAATAGCAAATCAAATGATATGAAAGAGTATAAAATTGTAAAATTTTTAGGGTAAGAAAAATAAAACACAGAGCAACTCACAAGACTTTATGACCAATTTTGAGCTTCGTATAATCGGCCTTAGTAGGTCAGCATCCATATGATTTCTGAGTTATCTGTCTACTTGCAATAGAAAAAAAAGACATGACACTTAGGAAGAAAAATGTATATTTAACCAGTAGGGGGATTTGGGAACTGAAAGTGAAAGTTAGGAGCATTAGGCCTGGATTAATGCACAATGAATATTAGGAAACGGCAAACAATATGTCCTGTAATTTAGTTGTATTCATATTAGTAATACTCGGGCTCGTTATATCCTTGTTTAGTTTAGAAATTTGGCGGTCCATAATAAAGTGCTTCATTGGTGGGCGGGAGTTCAAGGAAAGATTGAAGCTCTTTAGAGTCTAGAAACAGGGTTATTAGCCTTTTGAATCTGGTAAATGTATCACAGTTACGGATAGGCAGTGGCAACCTGTTCCACAATAAACTATACCGCACTGTAAAAAACTTACAACGCGCTTGTTTTTGGTGTTTCACGGTGTGTAGTGTATATGCGTTGTTTCTTAGTCTATAGGCTGGGTCGTGGATCGTGATCGAGCAGGAGGTTAAAAATGAGAGTCCATATATCGCTTTGTAGAGAAATATTAAATTATCCTTAAGCCTATGGTACCATAAAGGTTATAAAGAGAGGTTCTTACATCTATCTGTGTAATCAACATTCGAGTTACTTCCTAGCAGTTGGCGTGTGAAGCGTCTTTGAACGTCCTCTACTCTTATCTTATCTGTGGCATTCATATTAGAGAAGATAAAAAAACAGTATTCGAGGGAAGGTCGTACACACATTTTGTAGAGAGTAAGCTTAGCCTTTGTTGTGAAGAATTTTCTCATTATGAGACCAATTCGCCGTCTACATTTAGAAATGAGTCAGCAAATCCAATATTCCTTTATGATAAACATAAAATTTTTATTAGTGAATAATCAAGGCATGGTCATACGAAGACAAAGGAAGTTAGTGTGGTGGTGGGCGTTTCACGTTATCGATTAACACTTTAAACACATGATGGACCCAAGGAGAAGAGGCAAAATTCCGATTCTCATTTGAACCGTGTCAGATATCTTGTTTGCATTAACCAATTATCCTTTTATACTTGATGTCTGTCTGAATATGAATTTAAAATACAATACACTCATTTGTGCCCACCTAGTTCTATTTGCTGAAAATTGCACTATTTCGGTTTGAATAATTTCCTCCAGCTACCGCTTTTTAGAGAATTAGAGTTCTGTGGGATAAGGTGGCTAATCCTATGCCCAACCCTCTAGTTATGTCTGGGCCTGAGACTGCCAATAGCCCCAAAGAGACTGCAAATATCAACACTGTTCTACTGTGTGGGGCGGAAACCTGGAGAACTACGAAAGTCATCATCCAAATGATTCGAGTGTTTATTGTCAACTGTCTACGCAAATTACTTCGGATTCATTGGCCAGACATTATCAGCAACAACCTACTATAGGAGAGAACAAATCAGATTCCAGAGGAGGACGACATCAGAAGCACTGGAACTGGATAGGGCACATATAGAGGAAAGCACCCAACTGCGTCACAAGGCAGGCACTCACATGGTATCCTCAAGGCTAAAGAAAAAGTGGAAGACCAAAGAACACACTACGCCGAAAAAGGGAGATGGACATGAGAAAAATTGGACAGAACTGGAAAGGAAGGCCCAGGACTGAGTGGGTTGGGGGATGCTGGTCATCGGCCTATGCTCCATCAGGAGTAACAGGTGTAATAGGGTGGGAGGAACTATTCCATGAATTCCCACTTCGTACAATAATTCAAAAACGTGTGATTATCACATGTGGTGGTGGGCGTTTTATGTTTCTATTGGTGGGTTCGTCTACTGATCACAACTTGCGCCTCGTAACAACTAGCCAGCTTAGATCACGCACATCTTAACGAACCGACCACATTCCAAATGTATCTTCGGACTGTTTTATTCCTTACCTGTGGTTCGAACGAGGTTGGGATCCTTCGATCGTAATGTAGTCACGAACAAGGACATTTCCAAGCCCCGATTATCTGGGATATCCTTAAACCACCAAAGTCAGCATCAATGTCCAAGACTTTATTTTGGGAATTTTTTTAACATTACCACTTCCTCACAACCATGACTTTTAATCGTTATTATCACTACTTTGAACGACGAAGTATATGGAACTGATTTTTTTCTCAGATGACTAGATGTGTATTACGTCCTACGACCAACCAACTTACATAGACGACGTTTAGCAACCAACACGCAGTAAGAACTTGCGAGACTGATACGCTATGCTCGACGGTTGGCCAAATTCAAGCTAACCCCGAAGGAAGAGAAAGAACAAAAGACCAATATTCACCAGTTCAAGATGGTCATTATATTTCAGACACTCATTTATAAAAATACAAGACTATACCTAGTAGAAGACCGACTGAGCATCAGTATTAACACTGAATAACAGCAGTTATGATGGGAAAACGAAATATTGGGTAAACAAACAACCTATTCTTGTTTATGAATAGCAACAAATCATGGTTAGAATGAAAGCTTATAAACTGGGTATCAAGAATATAACTAATCCAAAATACGTGATAAAAACTCGATCTACATATGATTACAATCACAGGAAAACAACTTTGGGTGTTTTGACATCGTAGTTAATTCATCTCTTATGACAGCCTATATGTATTAAAAGCTTTCATGTTAGAATATTGGTTGACAGTGTTTTACAATTTTTGAGCAATTGGTCTGTAATATTGTGGTGTGTGCTACTGATGTCGACAGATGTAGGTAGTATGAATCATCGTTGGGAAGTGAAATGTCTGGTGGCAGAAGGTTAAAGAAAAGAAAACCAGAACAGAGAACGATTGGTATCGAAACGAAGGAACAATGAAGTCTGAGACGATTGATTGACAATCTGCAAATGAAGTATTTACTCTGTGGTTCTCAGATTTTACTGAGATGTTGTGTAACTTGTCTTTGTTCGAATATACTCGATTGTCACCACTTGTGTCCTCCTTTACTACAATCTGATATACCGTTGTTATAACAGTTGTTCAATTTAATGAAGTTCATCTCAAATAACTCCTTAGAAATATTGTCTAGAAAGCCAAATTACATGTGATATGCTTCATTAATTCAATTATCCATTTTAGGTTATCCAGACATGGTATGAAACTGCTTGAAATTCCAAATCTTAATCACAATGCTTACAGAATCACCTATTACAGTATATCCAATTGAAAACGCAACCAACTACAGTAATCATCTCATTTATTCACTTTCAATTTAAGAATCACAAAAATTATGAAGTCAATAAAACTGAAAATTGATCAGTCTATTCCTGTTATTGTTCTTGGTATATGGAATGTAAACTATAAAGTATTAATTAATAACGCGATGTTGTTTAAAGTTCATCAGATGTAGTTGTTGAAGCTGTATAAAAATCTTTAGAAGTTGATTATCATCATTTAGATTATGTTTATATGATTCAATGAAATTTTTAAAAATTGAACAGAGAACAAATGAAATTCAATCAGCTAGAAAAAATGCGTTCTAGTTCTAACAGACTTGTAAAAAAAGAAAAAAACGTACGACCTTAATGTACATGATACTATTTCGTTTAATTTATAGTATCTTTGTAGTAGTAGTGTAGTGAACAAGAACGCCAATGGGGCTAATGGAATGCATTTAACAGAACGTTAGTGAAATCTAACAACCATATAAGTAAATGTTCAATTTGCAAAATGTTCATCAATTGTCTCAAATGACTCAGAATTCCTTTGTTCTTGCATTTTCCTACAAATTGCATTCTTTCTTCATTCTTTATTGTTTGATCTTCTCGTCTCTCTGCTGCCAGACATTCTGTTGATGACTCACGTCATATACTACTTATGTTTACATATGTGGCACACATCACAGTAGTATTGAATGCTACAACTCACCTAGATATGCTTATTTAAAATATATTTATATTTCATTCAAATTATGATCTGGTGTAAACAAGACCATCATTGGAAACGTGCAAGTAATGAAAGATTCTTACATTCTTGTATATATTGTTTATATTTATATAGTGCTTTCGGCTCTGCATATTCTTTTTTCTATTCAATACAATCTACATTCAGACTCTTCTTGGTTCTCTGCTAACATACACAAGTGATACCATTTCTTAAAGCTAAGTAAGCGAAAGTTGTCTTTTTTTATAGTTTATATTGTTTTATATGAAGATCGTTCATGAGTATCATGCTACTCTGTATTCTAATTTATATATATTCTATCTATTATAATTCTATTTTAAACTTTTGAAAGATTTTGTACAGCTTCAACAACGAAATCTGATGAACTTTAAACAACATCGCATTATTAATTAATATTCCATGGTTTACATTCCATATACAAACAACAATAACAAGAATAGACTGATCAATTGACTTGATAATTTTTGACACTCTTAAACTGAAAGTGAATAAATAAAGAAATAAGATTTTTCGATTGGATATACTGAATTATCAGAATGAATTTATGGAGATTATGAGTCAATCTAAGCTAAACCACCATTGAAAACTTCAAAACACTGGAAGGCTGTTTCGTCCTAGTATGGTTCTTCTCAACGGTACTCATCCATGATTCCACATTTGGGACTCGCCCGGGACCTTCCATTTTGTGAGCGAAATCTTAACCCCTAGACGACTCGGTCGGCATCTAACGGCTTTAATATTCAACTTCGATCGATCCATGATCTTGCCCAACCATTCTAGTGAAAAGCCATGACAGTAGTGTACAATCTGTTACGGGTAGAGACAGGTATTTACCTTAGACAAAGGATGAATGGTTGTGTAAGTTTGCGGATGGGCCGAAGTTAAACATTAGCATCGTTCGATGCCGTCTCAGTCGTCTAGAGGTTAAGCGTGAGTGCGCGAGACTGAAGGTCGCGGGTTCAAATCCCTCATGGAGTCATGGATGACCACTACTAAGGAGTTCCATGCTAGGACGAAACTACCTTCCAGTGCTTCGAAGTTTTCAATGGCGGTCAAGCTTAGATGGACTTAAAAATTCAACTACTAAAAAATACTGAAATAGACATTCGGTAGAAATCACCAGTACATTTTAGACTTCTAAGCAGTTTCATACCATATCTGTAGAATATAAATATAATGTGATTAATATGTTTTATAAATTTCTATAGAACAATGTGATAACCGAGTTTACCAATTTGTGTTTGTGTGGACGCACATAAATAGGTAGGAGTAATCTCACAATGCAATCAACGGTCAATGAACGTGTGCCTAGATGGCTTCAAAATTAATTACTGTTAAATGATCTGACCAACATGGGAGGTAGAAAACATGTTCATAGATAGCGAAGCATATAATTGAAACGGGGCACAAAATTGACATTCACACAGCTTTTAAAACATTGTATAGAAATCTTCAAGGACGAATTCTTAGGTTTATTGAATTCTTGGTTATTTGTAAATTTAAACCCCCCTTATGTGTAACCTTGAATTAACCCTGGTAATCGTTATTGATACTGATTAACTGAACCATTAGCTTTATCTTAACACTTTTTATCAGCCGTTTAATTATTGCATAAATTCTGTTCGTAAATAATTTGTGGTATGATGGCACTTCCAATTTTTAACCATTCAAAGCTATTCTAATTTATTATAAAGTATTATCCGTAGAGGATATTTAACTATAAACTTCTGATAGAACTTTGTACTGATGATGCTGTTCAAAATAACAATGAAAGCTCCATAACCAAACCATCCAGCTCAGAGAACGAAACTGCATCAAAATCGTGCATCTGATCTACAATTTTTCACCAAACCATAACTATTAATACGATTACACTACAAATTCAAGCTCTGAATATTTATTACGAGTCTGCTGCTAATGACTGTTCAAATAATGAGCTCACAAGCCACTGACGAGATGTAAAGCTCTTTCAGCAACAATGATAACTCAGTCTTCTCACAATACCTGTGGGGTAAGTTCAAAAAAATCCAATCTTCTACAGACTGAAACTCATGTGCACACTATCAACAAACGACATGAATGAGACACCTTTATCTACCACGTATTGCTGGACACTGCTTACCCCGACTGGCATATGAGTAATATGAAAAACTAAGGTCCACCTAATGAATGTATTGAGTGTTGAAGTGACCTGTCTTTTAGTTTGTATGCTTTTCGATTCTAATTTATACATTAATGCTAACAAGTAACTGTAAACCTTAAATGATATGGCTTTACATAATTCGTAGTTGTATAAATTTCTTACCATACATCGAATTCCAAATATGATATAACCAATACTTTTTACTCCCCCAAAACAACGTGTTCCTTTTCAAACCACATCGTCAACGTCTAGTTTGTCACCAAAATTAGTAATGGAATTCCGATATGTTTGCTTCTAATCTCACGCCCCAAATTCCAAACACTAGACATGCTCTCTTCATCTATACAATATACATTCTATCGTCCCACATCGACTTCCAATTATGACTCTGTGTAATCAACTAAATCAGTTTCAAAGCAAGCCATTTGGTAAGATCAACACCGCAGTTTCAAAATCCAAACGTCCAAAACTTTCATTTCACCAGGTGTGCAAAATTATTATAAAGAGATGTGCACTACTATTCTTCGAGATTCCACGTTCTTCATAATCCATACCAAAACTATTTCGGTCAGAAATGTAGTGATACACTCACTACAAAGTAAGCGCTTTAAGTCGTTGTTTACGACAATTTACACATAAGGCATCTCCAAACACACTTAAATGTTGTACCGCATATACATACACATATTACAAATAAATCAAATCTAATGACATTGAACAGATTGTCAATATATTACAAAATAATAATTGCCACTATCACAGTGAAAATTATCATTTGTCCAATCGTAATAATGTAGGATCGCTTACAACTGTGGATTACGTTGAGTTCGCAGCACTTTCAAATTAATTTTTATTTAAACATACAAACATTAGTACGAGGCATCAAATATATATGCGCATTAAATCACTGCCCAGGCAGCCAAACCGAAGCAGGTGATTTTCCTAGAGAACCCCACCCTGAGTCGTTGACCTAAATGTTTAATCCACAAGACAGTTGAGCAACACTGGGAGATGATGTCCTATTGTATCCGGAGACCGAAAACAGTTCCATACACGGTTACAATGCCGGACATTCGCTTTTCGTCCTCTTGATTCCGTAAGGAAAACCTTCGCAACGAGAATACGGTGAGTAATGGCCGTATACACGTGATTACGTGAGAGCATTTCGAGAGCGGATTCTCCCCATCCTCGAGGCGTACCGAAGCATAAATCAAGTGCTCAACAAAATCTTTAAAAAATGCGATGTGTGATACACCAGGTTGAAGCCGAAAAGACGGATTGAATCGAATCAGATTTTATTTAATGATGAAAATTAGCACAACTGAGACAATTTTTTAAAAGCATAATGAGATTAAACCTTACAGTTCAATCATGTTCCATTCATTGAATATTCAATAAGCGTCTTTGAATGGATATTCCGAATGAGAGGCCATTCTAGAAAAAAGATGTATGAGGCCCAATATTTATTTTCTGAACTAACCAGAAAAGCCTGATTCAATTTAGTCACTTTAAACTATTTTATAAGATATGGCAAAAAATAACCTGATGAAATCATTTTAGCACAATTATGAACGACTATTTCAGGATACAAAAATAAGCAAACTCTAAAAACCTTACCAAATCTGTGTTTAGCTCTTAGAAAGAGGTCAGAAATCTTTTGAAAGTCTCCTTTTTTATAAAAAACCACAGTCAATGAGAGTAGAGAGAATAATGACGAAGAAATGTTGTGTGATCTTATCTTTCTTTGTTTTTACTTCTCTATTTAGTTGGTCAAAGGGACGATGGTGGACATAACAGAAAGGAAAGTGATGTTAGGATGCGATTATGAACAATAAACTCTAGTGTTGTTAGATTTATAAGGGTGGTTGTCACGTCCTAGTTGCCCACACTGCGAAAGGTGAAGAAAATAGATTTGCAGTGATCGTACCGAGCTGGAAGCGCGAAGGCCGATTCTAAAGGATAACTCCTCAAGGCCGGTCACACACTATCTTACCTTGAAGTTTGTAATGTGTTAACCCGGTGCTTCAAAAGACCAAACTTTTCAAATCCTTTCCTGTTTTCAGAAGGCAGAAGCGTCGTAAACCTTGGCTATTTGAGAGAAACACTTGACTGCTGTCACACTCCTGTACAGTTTGCAGACGAATTCAGATTCAGATGCTAATTTTAGTCTTAGTATCATCCAATCGATCTGCTTGGGAAAGTAGGACCTAACAGTAAAACAGTTAAAGTCAGTATCGCTAGACTGGGTTATTAAGGTAAGCAAGCCCGACCGACACATTAAGGGAGCAGCTACGATGAAGAACGTGCAAAATGTTATAACCAATAGGGAATTTTCAAATTAAAGAATTTATCCGTTCAAATTGTTAACGTCGGTTCATATTTAGGAAGGTTAAATAATACGAGGAATAAGATATCGAAAAAAAACGAGTGAAAGTTGAAAGTGTGTAGACACGTTTTACTGGAAGTATACGGATGACTGATATAACCTGCTTCCCCTTACTTTAAAAAGCTACTTATTCTCAGGAAACCTGGAAAGGGAACTACAGTAGTGGCGACGGCCTCAATAAACTGAGAGTAACAACATACCCGCAGATGATAGCTACTTGAAATATGGTCTTCCTGTGAATAATGGTTTACATTTTTATAGTGCTATTCTGTACTTTAAAAACCTTACTACTGCAACAAGAAATCTCTGGAGCAAAAATCACTACTTCTAGAACCACCTACACCAGTGATTATTATTTTCGATGGGAACATTCTACTGCTTCCATATCTCCATGGTTATCAAGATAACAATGTTATTTAATTTGATTATCATTGGTATTGGTCTTAAAGCTTTCTAAATAGAATCTGTGACACAATAATATCTGTTCCAATAAACCCAATGAAACTACAATAAGACTGCTGAAACCCTTCGGAATAGGTGTTGCACACAAACCAACAAACAGTACTAAGCAAACCAAAAGGTGAAATGACAAAAGAAGACAAACCAAACATCATCTACAAAATAAATTGTGCCAACCACGAAAAACAAAGTGGACGCCCTCTTCATCATTGCCCGCATGAACATCAATTGGCAGTCAAACGCCATAACATGTCCTCACTTATATCAATGCACGTGGACAACTGCGGACACACATTCAACTGTAGAGATTTTGGATATAGGCAATTCGAAAAACACCAAAGAATTTTTAGATGCTTGGCACTCAGGTCAATCAGTAATCAACAAACACATTGAAATCGATCCAATGTATCAACCTATCAGGAAAATTATTGACAAACATAGGACCAAAATTCAAACTAATGGAAGATACAACCAAAACAAAGAAGTGAACAATGACAGGTTTAAAGTCTACAAGAACTAATCAACATCGAGGTCTACAAGATGAGCTGTGAACCACATGTTGAGGAATTTGAACAGTTCACTTCTACCTGAAGTTGTGTTGATGATGTTGTTCAGAAGAACGATGAAAGTTTCACGATCAAACTATTCAACTCAGAGAATAAAACCCCATCAAAATCAGTTGAAATAATTTCTGAATAAAAAGCACAAAATTAATATTTAGATGTCAGGTAGTAAAATAACAAATTTACTGACAACAATGTCTAAAAATAATCTAAGTTTAAATTTTAAAATATAAAGTTTTACAAATATTCGAATACCAGCAATATGAACTTACTTCAACATTACGAATTGGCGTTCATTTAAACCTTTCGTATTTAATTCATGCATTTCTTCTTTTGAAAGTTGGAAATCAAATACCTTCAATGAATAATATAATGAAGAAAGTTATCAATCTAACTAAACAGTAAAATAAACAAACTACATTGCATATTAAGATGTTTGAGTAAACTTCAACAATTTAGTCACTTGATTTATTTTAGAGTCAAACTGTCTCTTTTATTTAAAGAATTCAAATAGTATTGTCATTTCCCGACGTTGTTGCTACCTTGATGTGGTGATCGGGCTTGACTATTGTGATGAAGCAATCGAGCTATACTGGCTGGAACAATCGTTCTTCAAGGTCCTACTATGCCAGAGAGGTCGATTGAAAACGGAAAGACCAAAAGCAATAAACCCAAGGTTCGAAGGCGAAGTCGTACTGCAGAGGTGTGACACTGTTGGCGTTAGTAATGTGTTTCTTTCAGACAACCAGCATAAGAGTAATGCTGCCTTCCGACAAGAAGGAGTGGTGTTAGAAAAGGTTGACCCTAAAAATGCACACCTCGCCTTATCACATGGTAGCTGTCTCAAGTGGTAAGGTCTCAACAAGTACGGAGCTAACACGAAAATTACTCACAAAAAGGCCATGTGTGGCCGACCTCAAGCAGTTATACCTTGGGCATTGTGGTCACACCATCAGGTCAGGTCGGGTAGAGACAGGTATCTCAATACATTGGAAGACGTTCGCGTAATTTCGTGGATTGGTTGATGCTAGGCACTAACACAATTGGATGCCGGCTCAGCGGTGTAGTAGGTTAAGCGTTCGCGAGCGAGACTAAAGACCCTTGGTTCGAATCGCGCGAGTGGGATTGTGGATGCGCACTGCTTAGGAGTCTCATAATAGGACGAAACGGCCGTCCAGTGCTTCCATGTTTCCAACAATGTTTTAACATCAATCGTTTCATGATCTCGATCAACTTAATAATCTCCACAACTGCTATACAGGTATACAACAGTTACACTGATAAATGAACCGGATTACCATTGAATAGTATAGCGACTTTATACAAAAATCACATTCTCTGAGATAAGTTCCAAATTGAGAATTTAATACGTGAAAATCTCTAGAGAATTTATTTCATCAAAACACTCAGTAGCAAATATAGAAAAACTCGAAATACTATTGGGAAGTAAAGTGTGGTCATTAAAGCGAACTGAATCGCGACAAATAGAATTAATGGTATAATTGTAACTAATATGTTACTAGATTTCATATTGTTAATCTTTGAAAATGGAACAACACTATCTCAATGTTCAGTACAAAAATCCTCACAATTGTTACAATCAAGAATGTAGTCTAACCTGAAAGATCATCTAATTCGTGAATGAAAATAAAACAGCACAGTCATAAGTGGATGGATGCTAGAAATGTTAGAAATATCAGTTCACATGAACCATGAAAGTTAATTGACAAACTTATTGTATGTTGTCACCAAAAATATTAGAAAAGCAGTCAACTTATATTCCATTTACTCAAATCATAAAAGCTAAACGTTTATAGATACAGGCTTATGTTTAGGACATTCAATAAATGTACGTTTTAGGAGAGATTTCATTATAATAATAATAATAATAATAATCAAATAAAACAATTACATCTACATAGACTATCATACATGAAAGTTTTCTTCAATTCGTTTTAGTGTTACGGACTTTGGGACCACTATCAAGTTCCTTTGAATTAAATAACGCAAGAGAACTTGGGCCGGTGTTTTACCGTGATGTTTAGCAATTTGTAAAACCCAAGGTTCCGTGAGTAAATCAACTCTTCCTCTAGAAAATGGAAAAACATATTTTAACACATCACAAAATAAGGATGTATAGAGTGAGCAAATAAATAAGATTAAAGAAAATACGTGTCCCAAAATGCCGTGGTATGGCGGAGGGTCGAGAGAGAGTCCACTATCCTCTCGAAATGCTTTCAAATGACCACGCATATACAGCCACTGAAAAGGAAGTTCTACTCACTGCCCTCTGGCAAGCGAGGGTGTTATTTAGGAAATTGAGAGGACGAAAAGTGAATGTCTGACTCTTTGGTTGGTAGGTATGAAAAATTCACCTAGGAGTTAGAAAACCCTGATTCCAAACCAATGATCCATATTGACTCAAGGATCCTGAGGGAACAAATGGCGTATGAACATATTGTTGGTCACCGGTTATCATAGGACTGCATCTCCCAACGTTGCTCAACTGCTTTGTGGATTAGACCTTTAAGTCAAAGGCTCAAGGCGTAGCCCTCTAAGAAAAGCACCTGTCTCGGTTTGGCCGTCTAGGCAGGGATCCAGCCCTTACACAAATCAATGACGATTACTACTGGAAAAATAACTTTCTTCAACACTCTCTCAGAAAAATCTTATTCACAATCATTCGGTAACATTCGTTTTTATTTCTTTTATACCACGCTACTTGTGTATCCCTGTTTATTCTCACTATGCGTATCTTATTTTTAACTTATACAGCAGATCGCCTATGGTGGAAACCTTTTCCTATCTAAACGATTTCAAGTCACTGACTGGTCGAAAGCTAAATGTTTACACGGGTTACGAAAACTGAAACAATCTTTCTGAAAACACGAGTACCATTCCAACTGGCCACCTTCAACATATGCACGCTAATGTAGATCGGACAACAGAGAGGGTCGGTTATGTTTTTAAAGTTTTAACATCGATGTTTGTTCTCTATTCGAGATCCGTGCACAAGACTCTAATGAAGTACTACAGATCTGCTCTTAATCTGTCACTTCAAAAAGGTTGTTTCAAGTGAGTTTTCCGATGACCTTGTGGTATCTCTATCTGGATTTGCTGGCGTTGGTATCGCACTAGGCGCTAGAGCTGAGGCAGCACTGACCGATCGGATCTCCATTAACAGTCAGCTATGTGCTGTTAGATATATGCTATGTGATCATCCCCTGGTTTCTGAGTTAATATTAACATACGTTTCAGTGGCCTACAAATTCATCGTCCTAAACCAAACGATGTCAGTAAATTGGATGCAGCTTCTGTTGCAACAGAATATCAAACCAAGCTAGGTTTAAGGATAACTGCCATCCCACCGAAAAGTATAGATGAGCATTAGTTGCAGTTGTATGACGCCGTGAATATGGTAAGGTTACTTGACGCATCGCGAAACGTCCCGCTTATAAGCACTGGGTTTCCTCTGGCTCCTTACAAATCATTGAAGCCCGTCCGAGTGACCATGAATTTGACCACAAACAACAACTGTTACGCGATGAAATTAGGCAAAGCTTGCATAAGGACCGAGAAATCTGGTGGTCGGAACATGCCAATGAGTTGGAAGCAGCAGCTGCATCTGGTAACTGTCGGAAGCACTTTCAACTCATCCGAGCCACTGGCAGCAAGAAGTCAAGCGTGAGTAAAACAATCTGTGAAGATGAAGGGATGTTATAACTTGCGACCGCCGATTAGAGAGCAGTAACTTATCGATCGTTCAATGACGCGTAAACCCGTAGGAGCAGCCTAGAGTCCTGATTGGTTTCGCTTCCTGCCTAGCCCAGCCAGTTAAGTCCAAAACACCAACCCGGTGTGAAAGAAAGCTGTAAAGGACTGGCTTATGCTGGACCTTCAAAACTCCCTGGTTGGGGTCCTAGAGATGGTGACTAGAGACGTTAACACACGGCTCAAAATAGTAGCTAGTGGCGATTCTGTTCTAACTTTCTTAACTTAAAAAATTCTTGCTGGTTGTATTATTCCCAACTCAACTGTTTCGCCTATTATTATGATTATTATTATTTCATTCACATACACTAATTTCTGTTCTTTTTTTATTGTACGCACTTTACATGCTCTATCTCCTCACAACCTTATTGTTAGTATGCGGCGCATATGTATTTGGTTCCCTCTTCTACCAATAATTATAAATTGAAATAAATAAATTTTATGCTACATTAATATTATAAGATAAAATAAGGAAAAAATAACATTTAGACTTAACAGTATACATGGTTAAAAAATGATAATTAACTCACGGTGAAGCAGCAGGTGAACCAAGCGGAGCATAAGCAGTTACAGTTAAACCAATCGACTGTGCATATTCAACTAATTGTGTGTTAGGAAAATTAGCATGAATTTCAATTTGTAAATTGGATGGTTTAATACGACAGTGTTTAAGAATATTTTCAATCTGACGTTTGTTGAAATTTGATAAACCAATAGATCTGACTAAGCCATCATCAACCAGTTTTTCCATTTCCTTGAATGAATAGAAACAAGTATATACATGTATTTTAATACATCAAACTGGTTTATTATCATTTATTATTACTTGAACACATAAATATTAGTAAAACGGTGCACCAAATATATATGCGCCACACAAATTTTCATTTTATTTGTGTGTGGGTCGCGATACTGCTCGGGTGCCTAAACCGAAGCAGGTGGTCTTCTTAGGGGGCCACACCCTGAGACTTCGACCTAAAGGTCTGACCCACAAGGCAGTGGAGCATCGTAAGGAGATGCAGTCCCATGGTAGTCGGTGACCAACGATTGGTTCATACGCCATTTGTTCCCGCAGGATACTGGAGCCCATGTGCAGCATTGCTTCGGGATCCGGTTAAATCGCCGGACATTCGCTTTTCGTCCTCTCATTTTCGTAAACAAAACCCCCCGAGGAGGCAGTGAGTAGGACTTCCCTGGCAGAGGCTGTATAAGCGTGGCCGTGTGTGAGCAGTTTGAGAGGGAGGGCGGGCACACCTCACTAGGCCATACCAGGGTATTTGAGGTTCCAGCCATAGGTCACATTTTAGACATTAAGACAGGTCATGTAAAAGTTAGGCTTGAGAAGTTCCAATTCATAAACGTTCAGAAAAGATCCTTACATTTCATATGACGTCTAACTAGTGTTTTGTCGTACGAAACCAGCTTATTAAATACGACCTAGTGAAATGTCGTTTAAGCATTATTAGTATTATTATTATTATTAATGGCTTTATTTAATATTATATTTTTGGCACAATATAGAATTCACAGCATAAAGTATTCCAACAAGTTTCCATTTCCTACTTCTCGGTCGATCCTGACGTTAAATATTGAATGATCGCCCGTCAGAAGTTAGCAGTCAGGGAATCGACATCTAAATAACGTACATTCTTTTCGCTGCATATTACCAGCAACTACGATGTCTCTGGGCTTTTTTTTGTGATTAAATATGTTATGCAATTAATAGACATAATGATGTGTTAAAACAAACAAAAACAGATAATTCCAATAGTTGAAATCATGAGTCAGTTGAGCGAAACGGCCATTCAGTGCTTCCAGGTTTTCCACAGTGGTCTAGCTTTAATTGACTCATGATCTTAACTATTGAAATTACTACAATCTCCACAAAACTCCTTCTGATACTAAAAACAGATAACTTGTTTAAATATCTGGATGGCAAGAACAAGTAGTCCCGATGTCCAGGCAGGCCGCCAAGGAAAGCATAGAGCAACAAAGTATGTTCGCAAGTATTAATACAAACACATTACGTAAGTAGTGCAAATTAGCAGCAATTGATACGAATTACACATGAACTAAAGATGAATAAACAAACACCCAATTCAGTACGCAAAGTACCACAAATACAATATACCAAAAAGAACGGAATAAGAATAACATGTTCTAAGCACTGGAACAGATACTTAGTCAAAGCGCTGCTAAATTGCTTCATTAGTTTCAATAATAAACTATCAGTAACTCTCGAATTGTATATAAACATGACTTTCCCCTTACGACATATTTCAATACCATAATCTTAAGGATTATATACCCTGATAAACCGCGAAACGTGGATCAGTGGTGTTCAAAGTAACTAAGACTTGGTGAAAATTACAGATTTATGCACGCAAGACATTTAAAACGATAGTACACTATTATAAACCGCCTAAAAAACAATTTCACCAAATAAAAAAGCTGTGAAATCAAAATTTTCCAGATACTTTTAAACTTGAGTACTTTACGGCGCTCGATGCTACATTACTCCCCAAGAATAACTTCTTACAAATGTCCAAAATCCACGGACTAAGTTACCCCCAAATGCCCTGGTACAGCCGAGAGTGGAGAGAGTCCGCTCTCCCTCTCGAAATGCTCTCACATAACCACGCGTATATAGCCTCTGCCAGGGAAGTCCTACTCACTGCCTTCTCGTGGCGGGGGTGTTGTTTACAAAAATGAGAGGACGAAAAGCGAATGTCTGGCGCTTTAACCGGACCCCAAACCAATGGTGCACATGGGCTCCAGTATCCTGCGGGAACAAATGGCGTATGGACCAATCGTTGGTCACCGGCTACCATGGGACTGCATCTTCTTACGATGATCCATTGCCTTGTGGGTCAGACCTTTAGGTAAAAGGCTCGGGGTGTGGTCCCCTAAGAAAACCACCTGCTTCGGTTTGGGCACCCGAGCAGTATCACAGCCCTCACACAAATCAATTGAGATTTGTGTGGCGCATATGTATTTGGTGCCTTCCTGTACCTATACTTATGTGTTAAAATAAATAAATAAATAATAAATAACTCAATCGGTGAGTACTTATTTATTTTGCAGTAAACCATACGGTATAAAGTATCAAACTACAAATCACGCAATGAACCAAACTACACTTATTATAAACCTTTCAGAAAGTCATAGGTTAATCAGTTCATAACTGACGCTTAATTAGTGGATTATAAGTAACGTAAAATCTGAACACATGAGGATCCATCCAGGTAGTCTGACATTACATCAACTACTGAAAGCAGTACAGATTTGCCCTCGGACGGCAGTAAGACAGAAAAAGGATAAGTCTATTCTCCGATTAACTTCTGTAACTTGATGGGATATTATTTCTCGTGAACTAATTACAATCTCGAAGATCAAGTAACTTACAAATTTTTTATAGAAATAGTACGTTCATGAACGTTATAAACATTCAAAGTAACATTATGAAGCAAACGTATAGTGAAGTTCTACCAGATACTTTATTTAAGTGAGGAATAAAGAACATTGTGAGACACTTCTTTTCAAAAATTGAGCCCATTTTAAAACACTACCAAAGTTACTAAAATATAGAGACTACGTGAATCAGTATACAATTCAGGCACTACGAAAGAGAAATTCGACAGCCCACTGCAAAAAACGAACATACGCTAATAGTGACACTGTGATTATGCAGTTAACGTTCGCTTCCCAGTGAAACAAAATAAAAATACATGAATTTTTAGTACCAACAAACCTTCCAAGTTTCTTCATGTGGTACTTCATCCAAACAGAAATTTCCGTTCGAATCTGTGGGAAAAAGAGGTCCACCATACTACAAAATACGGTCAAGAAATTGCACAAACTTTACTTGGAATGGGACAGGCCAGTGAATTAAATACAAATCAAGATATGTGAGACGCAAATTCTTCAAAGTTTCTTCACAGGCTTTCCTGACATGCTCAGGGCGGAAGAAAGTATTCCACAGCTAGAAATAATTTAAATAACATTAAATGGATAATTGCCTTTGAAGTAACAAAAACATCGTCTCTTTTTAATTTTAGACTCTTTAATGCACCTTCTAGTGCTTCACCTATTTCTGCTTCATTTCTGTAGACGTGAGCACAGTCCACATGTCGATAACCGACCTCTAGAGCTTTTTTCACGGCCGCTCCAACTTCACCTGGTGGACTCTACAGAGTGTATAATACTAAAAATTTTTCTTGCGAACATTCCATGTCCCGAGACCAATGACTGGAATAGAACGACCATCATTCATTTTCAAGGACTCCATGATTACACTGGAAAATAAAATAATGGTACTGACATTTGTAACTGTTACATTATAGTAATAAAAACCGCGGAAAACAAACCTTAACATTATGGAAGCCTTATACATATGGACGTTAGTTTTAGTCTATAGACTCCAAAATTAATCTGAAACATCTTCATCAACGAAGAAGAGGTTGACAAATCTCCGCTTATATACACTAGAATAACTGTTTCTATATGAAAGCAGGTCCACAATAAACCTAGAATACTTACTCATAAAGACGACAACGGATTACTAGAATGTAGATTTTTCATTGACCTAGGTGACTTTCCCATATTTGCGTTAATAAATTTTCATCTTGCTTACTCCCACATTATTAATTTGAACTAGAATGCGAATTTTAAATATTCATAGGCCTACGACTAGTCTGCAATTGTCAGTACAATAGGCAAAATTAGGTAATTAATATATCAATCAAGTGGCTTGTCAGTGACGAACTATCCATGTCTCCTTCTAACTTGATGGATATGGACATGAAAAATGGTGCTCAACTAGATGACGAGTGGTCGGTCACTAAGACTGAGGTTATTCACTAGTGTGGTAATAAGCATACATGTGTTTTATATAGACGGCGTACAGATCGCCAAGAACTTAATGATATCGTTCAGAAAATTCTCCGGCTACAATAATCCTGTTGATGATTTGCAGAGACAGACACGGAAACAAGAGTACCTACATAATTTCGTTGATAGTAATATTGCTGAAATGCAGGCTGGAGAAAGTTGCATCCAGTAACCGAGTGTCAGGTCGTTGGACACACAAATACCACTGAATGCAAAGTTGGTACGTAATATCTGTCAATGTATAAGTTCAACGAAAGTCGCATTCAACTTACGCGTTAGCAGCTGTTGACAGTAGGATCGCAGCTAAGTAATATTTGCAATTTAAACCAGTTTTGGAATCGCGAAACTACACGCTGCTTTGCATAACATGGCATCAGCAATTTTAGACTTGAGTGTAACGGTCTAAGTCTGATGAGCGTAATAATCCATAGAGACTCAGTATTTGATCATTAAGTTAATACTTTCTTTCCTCAACCAGAGGAAGTGAGGACCATGAATCCATGTCTTCAGAAAAGCACGAGGAACAAATTTGTGGGTTCGCTAATATTTTTATCATTATCTAACATTATAAAGGGCGATAGTGTTGCGATTGCCGGATAATAATGGCATAAATTCCATGGGCTAAAACTTGTTATAAAACCCCAGGTAGTCAGAGATTTTAGACTACTTGGCACTAAAGCTAGAAGAGCCCTTCAGAATTGCAGGCTTTACGGAGGCATACGAAACAAAGCTGGCATTTTTTATTCTTGATCGTGAAGCCAACGTTATGGCGCGAAATGAGAGATCAACTCCAAAAGCGTCATTGAAGGAGGAAAGGTAGTGTAATTTATAATTTGAAATGACATGCTATCCTCTAGGTGTAGTATTGTGTTAGCAAACATTACTGTACGGTTCGACTTTATTTTGTCAGTTGTTAGTAATAAAAATATAATGAAGTGTGACACTAATATAAAAGTTGGAACTCTACAACCATGACTGTCATCAAAATTCATAACTCAGAGAACGGTTACTACGCGTCCGAACAACAACGTTCATGTACAAATAGGGTGACAGTGATTTCGAAATTAATCATATTGCAATCATAATTTTCTGATAAACCATCTATTATGTATTATATCGACTTAACTTACATGTGATACGCTGGTACAATTAGACATGTAGTAAGTTTGTATGACATTTGAAATTAGGACAAATTACTGATAACGCATTAACTATTTTCTACATCTCGGTACTTACGAGATGTAGCGGGTACCTACTCGACCTCTATTTTGGGGAAAATTTTGTTTCCAAAATGTTAGGGTTTTCCAAACGTTTCTCCAGAATCTTACAACACTTTCTATTTGTTCCCGAAACACTGGGGGAAACTACCAAACTTTTCACGAATTTGTGGAAAACCCAGAAATTCCCTTAAAATTGGGAGATTAGGTGATAACGTACATCCATGCAAACTATAATTTGATTTCCAGTATATAAATGTTTTTGACCATGTATAATTTTTCTAAACTAAGTTCACTGAGTAGAAAAGATTGTTCGGCGAGACTCTCCGATTGTTTCTCGACAGGTACAAAGGAAGCAATGAGAGACATCCAAGCAGAGGACAGATAATTTTGTATCAACTTGGATAAAGTTCGGATGACTAGATGATCTGCATAAACGCAAACTTAAAGTAGGTAGTGAGTGGTAAATGTATATGAAGAGCAGACGATCAATTGTGAATTCGGCAGAAAGACAATTTGTCGACAATTCAGCGAAAGGAGAAAAACAATGAGACTATAATATACGAACGACTTTTGAGCGACACAAATCGGCGTTCAGAATGTCCACCAAACGACTAGGACTAAATCAGGTTTTTACACCAGTGTGAGGGATAAGGATTAAGATTTACAGTTGATGGTTAAGAATAGAGACTAGATTGACGGTTTTCGTTACGAACTAACATCAGTTAAAATACCAAAACGATATTTAGCTAAATGCTTTAAGAACTTCGCGCTGAAATCCAAGACCTGGGTCTTGAAAAGCTCTTATCGTCAATCTGAATAGTTTGTCTATAAATTATATTTTTGCCATGTTCAGCCTAGAAGTAAGTTATGTTCTAGAAATATACTCACACTCAATAATAAATGGGATCGACAACGGTTCACTCTGGCACGAGTACAACCCAATGGGTAGCGTAAAGTTACAAATACTTACCATCATTAATATCCAAACAAACAAAGCCATAACATAAAACTTAAATGCTTTTCATAAACTGGGTACAATATTGCTTTCGCCTTAATTATTTAAACAACTAATATTAAAATATACTTAACTGTGGTGTATTTCCTTATACTCTTACACTCAACGATAAGTAGTTTGTAGTTTCCAATAAAGGATTTTTTCTTGCTGAAGCATAGAAAATCTACCCGTTTGTTATTTCTGCAGATATTTAGTCTGCCAGAGTTAAATTGGGGTAATGTGACAGCCCAACTGACGTCGAAGTCACTAATAGATGACCACCCTATCGTGGAGTTAGGTAATGATGCTACTGTTGTATTGTTATAAGACAAACGGACTCTTACCACATTGATGGTCTAATTGGATGCGAAACAAAAGGGGCAGCGAAGTCCGTTCAACTGACTATCTGTTTCAGTCTTCAGTTCTCTACCAATCCCTGTTAGCCGTTCTTGACCTTAATAATTCATATCAGACAATTCTACATTTATTAATCTGTCCTCTAACGGAGAATCGTGGACTCTTACAAAGAATATTATTTTATATGTAGGGCTATTTTCGTCGTTATTCATTGTGTTTTATCCGTGAAATCCCTTCCAATTTTATGTTAGTCACTTGGTTATACTTCTGGCTCAATTCGTAATTATGCTTGCTGACATGGATATGTCAAGTTTTTTCTTAAATGACTGCTGTGAAGTCGTTTGGAATAGCTCAGCCGGCAACGAACTCCAGCATTTGACAACTCTTATGGAGTAGAATTTGTGTCTGCAGTCCGTTCTGCTGTGTTGTGCTCCTAGTTTCTGGGTGTTACCCCTTGAGTTTGTGTTGGAGCTAACCTTAAGTAGGTGTTTAAGGGGATGTACAGAAGTGTTAAGGATACTATAAGCCATTCGAAGGTGTAGCATGTATACAAAAAATATCCTGTTGTTTTGGTTTAAGACGTCAGTCGATACCACTTGCTAAGATAACCAATCGTAGGTTCGGACAGCCTCTACCATACGTAAGTTAGAATATAAACATATTGAACCATATTGGCCCTTAACATAGGAAAGCACATCTACAGGAATAAAGTGAAGTACCAGACCAGCTGAATTTTCATTAAAAACCCGTTCACAATATTCGTAAATATGCTAACACATTGAACCGCTATAGAACATTTGTCATCAGAGAAATGTAGACGATTTTTAAAGTGACTTACTCATTGACCGTCTGTACCTAACGAGGAAGCTAACCAGAGTTGCGATTTTACATTGGCATTAATGCCAGTGGGTCTAGAAAAGGCCCAGGTCTAGCTTCTAATGTTAGTATCATTGGATGTGAGGAACAGTCAAGTTGTTTGTTGTGGATTCTAGATCCCCAGAAATCACTTGACAAATGTCTTATTTCCTTAATCTTATTTTGAAAAGTTGAATTTCCTATTTTCATTTCAAAAGCACTTGTTCTCATTTCCATGACGTATTTCTCCCTTGACAGGGCCTTTAAATGTCATTTGTTAGTTGTCTCTTTTGAGATGCTATTTTGTGATGTTTGCTAGGGACATTTCATGCTGTATATATACGCTTGAATTGTGCTTGTTGTTGTTCGCACTTCTTGGGGAAATCACTTTCGCTCTTCTGACTTAAACTTCCCCCTCCAGTTAACAGGGCTGAAATGAATCGTAATAGTTGGCTTATCTGATCATTTTATCATTGAATCTTTGTTCATTTCGCAGATTTAGGTGAACTCGTGATCTCTTCAAGCGTAGCAATGTTCCAGTCACATACCATAAAATCTGCTGTAAATACACTTGGGTATACTTGACCCTTGTTTCGTCAGAAGACACATTTGAGAAATAGGTAGGTAGAAAGGATAACTTAGTAGACTAACACTTACAAGCCGCTTAAAGAACTTTAAATGTCTATTTATATTCACATTCATAATGACACAAAGGGATCCTACACCACACATGTTCAAAAATTCAAATTGTTATAGGTCAAACAACACTGCTTTGAAAGTTTAAAAGGACAGCATAAAGAGCAGTGAAGGATAATGTTCCTATCCCGATGAGAATAATGAGTGGTAACTGTTGGGATGTATCTCTAGACCATTACTATACATATATATTTGTAGTATGATTGTTAAGTAACAAAACTATTTATATTCGTGTCCCTCTTATTATAAGCTTTATTCTGACCTATGAACTATTATTATACGATTTACCATTCTTAAGTTATACCTGGTCTACCAGATACTATCTCTCTTATCCACAGCCACATTTGAGTAAATCTTGTACAAATGTTGTTTCATATTTTACAGTAAGACATGGTCTGTTTGATTTGTATATAAATCCAGTATGTTTGAAATAGATGATTCATATCGCAGAGGGCTAAGCGAGAAGCAGGACCGACAAGGTATCTAAACTGCTCGTGCTTGTTTTATTCGTCAGTGTTCCGTTCGATGGTTCACTGTTCCCTAATTGGTGGTATCATTACGTCATAAATTAATAGGACACAGATCACAGGTTATAACAGGGAAAATATGTGGTAGTATTGGCTTTTGACCACACGATGGTTGAGAAATAGGATCCCTGTGTCGAATCTCGTAATACTAGAAAACGTTACATATATCAAAAGAAAAAATGCAGAAACTAAGCTAAGATGGTGGCTACAAAGTATAAAATTAAAATACGATCACGAGAAAGCTTAGGCCGAAGTGTTTAATTATTTGTTGACTTTCGTAGTGCTCTTCACGTCGTTGCGTCTGCATTCGCTATCATTCGTTAAGATGGGCGTGATTCATTTGTAGGATGACAAAAATTTCAGTATATTCGGACAATCCGTAGAATTATGGTTTACGCTGTTATTGTTATATCCTAATGATGATTAAAGTACGAGCAACTCTTGAGACCGATTAATCGACCAATATTATCTATATATTCTTATTATATAACTATTCAGTAGCTAGATTATATATATATATTCTCTTTATTATAAGCTTCGTTTTGACCTAAAGATTATTATTGTACGATTTATTCTTCTTAAGTTATTCTCAGTCTATTAATTACTGTTTCCCATGATCACAGTCACTTTTTGGCTTTATGGCGTATGAATGTTATTTCCTATTTTATGGTGCGTTGCGGTCTTTTTGGTTGATATAGAAACCCAGTATGTCTGAAGTAAATTGTTCGCATAGTGGAGGCTATTGTTTGCATTCTGGACTGATTTGGACGGGGTTTGCGATCAAAGGACCAACAGGACGCTAGGCGAATAGATTACGTGATAACTAGCGGGCCATAAATACACAACAGTTATTAGTACTGTTATAATGATAGACCTAATCCTAAAAGTGTATATTTGTCGTGATCTTACCACCTAATCTATGAGATCCAACGAGGCAGTCCTATCACTGTCTACTCTGGCTAGTCGTATCGTAAGTATCAGAAATATGACATCTGGCGCTTTTGAGGGACATATTTTGGCTAAAATTTGAATAATATGTCTGACGTGAGTTAAGATAACGTTTACAAAATGATTATGTCTGAGAGGCTGAGCAAAGCTATCTGATTGAATCAACTGAATGAATATTTCCGCGTTCACTATTTTTAACCTTCACTTCGGGTTAAGTGTTGTATACCTATTTTCCCAGTTATATAACGTTCAACTCTGATGATTGTGTGTTTGTGACCAATACTACAGCAAATTTACTGCTCAAAAACTACATATATGGGAGCTCTCTGATCAACATCTTGAAGTTATTGCTGCAGTTCACATACAGACCTAAAAGTATGCTCCTGCAACGTATCCTATAATTTGTAAGATCACGATAACCAGTGATTTCACAAGGGTCTAACTTCATTGCCACAGTTATCGAGCTACAACTACTTATCGAATGGCAAGACACGGGAAGTCTACAAGTTATTGTTTGTAATAAAAAATTTCGTCAATATCAAGTGTTAGTTTTCTTGTCCCAATTCAACCACGACGAACTTTAACCAGAACAATAGCAACAACATAACAGAAATGTACAATAAACGAACACATCCAATTCCGACATGACTGACTAGAGTAGAAAGGCTTAGCACCCGAACTTGATTAAGAGCCCCAGTTACAGCCACAATCACATTACAATAAACATACTAAAGCCTATTTATTTATATTAAAATCCTTACTGCGCCGAATGTGGTAGATGCGGGCTGCGCTCAGGCTTAGGTAGTATATCAAACTTGCCCTCTGAAATTATAAACCTGGATTAAAACTGACGGAACAAGTTAATGCACTAGACTGATCGCGTTTAAAGCTCTAGATGTGAATTCTCTCAAAACTCATGAGCCAGGATATGATGAAGCCGTTAATAATCTTTTGAGAATAATTTAATGATAAACAACTACGGTTAATTTTAGGTAGATGATATAAAATAGACTTATTCGAATGGTAATACGCGAGTCAACTTCACTTGGTTGGGTTTTGTTCGTTTTAGGATCCAGAACGATCTGTCTTCAATAAGGATAGATCAGGTGATCTATGTTAGTCTTAGTGATTTAGGGCCCTGTAAAGACCTGAAGCTATTGAAATTACCGGCAGAATGAGATGACACAAAATGTTTCCACAACAAATCATAAAGACTTACGACCGGATACAAAGTAAGAGTTTGCAGTTGTAGATGGCTAATTCATGCTTTCGAGCGCTTTTGAATGTATTCCTAATTAATCTATCTCAGACAGAAGAGATAGATGAAACATATCGATACTATGATCGTCTTTAAGTAATTGGTAAGCCAGTATTAGGACACCTCGTTACTAGCCATAAGATGGTGAAAATAGGTTCATGGACTTCAGTCTAACTACATACGGTAAGTCGGGAAGACCCTTGGTTATTTTGACCTATCGTCCCCAAGCTCCTCCAGGTATAGCATTTCTATATCCAAAGTAAGAATTCGATATTTGAATCTCATATTCCGAGGTTTGCACTAAACAAATTGGATGTACTAAGTCCTTACCAAAACATGAAATAACCTATTAGCAGTCGTTAAGCTTGTAAAATTTCGGCAAAACCGTCTTACGATTACTCCGAATTCTACGGTGATTATTTATTATAACCACAGAGTTTTCATGATAATCAACCTTGGATAACACCAAATCATTCAATTTGTAACTATGGGAATAATTTCTGTGACTAATTTCTATTGCTAAAATCTTTCTCGAATTCTCTTTTTAATAACCGCTGGTCCACTTGTATATTCCTGTAGTTTTATCGGACACACCAGTTACTGGTCTCTATATTTCAACGTAACTCATCAACGGTAAACTCATACAGGGTAAACCGATCTGATTTTGGATACGAAATTACGCAGTAGCTCAGTAAAATATGAAAATCATACATTAAATACATATTCACGTCACCTTTGTGTTATCACTCACGCCATTATTCTCACTCCCGTTTGTGGCTACATGCTACTTATGTTTGTCAGTATCAGCAGCATACACTGTACTTGTCCCTCCTTTAAACGGCCGTGACTTTTGTCGTCATCTTACTCGCCACGCCACGTTCTGATTTGTCGCAGTCTGTGCCACACATCACCTCGAAATGTCGATTCCGCCAGCTTGCTGACCTCCGTAGCAGTGTCAGTCTGCCAAGTCATCTAAAGCCGATGTCCGTCCTGCCCCTGAACGTCCCACTTCTACTCTCTCTCCACAGTGACTGGTACAATCAACACCGCTACGCCAGCCAACTCCATTCGATTCTCCTTCCTGCTAAACCCCCGTTCTCAAAGAACAAAGGACATATAGCCATTGCCAGTGTTAGCGGCGCCCTTCTAGCGTCATCATCCAAAGACATTTTAGGAAGCCTTCAGCCCTTTAAGAGTGATCGCATACAAACGCCATTAAATTTCATGGAGCAGAAGTGGCGAGATTTCATCACACCTCTACTTTCGTCTCCTCATATAGAGGGAGGGTGTGGGTGACCTTGTACAGCTTATCTGGGATATACTACCATTCATTTTTAGCATAAATGTATGTACTTACTTAATAACATTTCATTCTGCCTTAGGCCTACAGTAAATGGGTTTGGAAACTCCACTATCTGTAGAGATGAGCATGTTCAAATGTCTCCTATGTGTTGGAAGTTTCTTTAACTCTTTTGCTATTTATGATGAACATATGTTCATTTTACATGGTTTAAAACATGGTATAAGTAGGAACGTAATAGGGTTTAATATACCTTTAAGTTTCGGGCAAGTAAAGATGTTACGGTTACGCAGTGTTTGCAAACGCTACTGTCCGAAACCTCTTCTTATACAAAGATCCCAAAGTAACAGAGCGAGTAGTCGAAAACGAAGGCATGGGAAGATATATATAAATAATGATCGATATATTCTATTCGGAAATGATAATATCCGGTTCAGTCATATTAATACTGAACAAAAACTTTAGTCTCAGTTTTTGCCATTCTTTTAGTTTTAGTATAGTAAAAGGAATTTTGTGACATCACGGTCATCTGTCAGTCAAAACCGGTTATTCGTTTGTCGAGATTGGAATATGACGCAGAACACAACGGCTGTTGTTAGCATCTGTTTATTATGATGCATTTATTTTTCAGATTGCTGTTGTTGCTTCAGTATCGGCAGTGGTTGCTATCTCAGGTGTCGTATTGGGGCTAATATTCAGGCCCAAAAAGCCGAAAAAAACTCTTCTGGATAATGATACGAAAATTCCTTTGCGAGTAGTGGATAGAAATGTAAGGTATCACTTTCTAAGCTTCATAAATTAGTTCATCACTCACGATACAATCCGCCTAAAGCTAGGTCTCCCCACAGCTGACCATGTTCTGGGATTACCTGTTGGTAAAGTTTCTTAACCAATTAATTACCGTCCCTTCTAGGTAATCATGTATATTTCAGTGCAAAACTTGATGGAAACATTGTAGTTCGACCTTACACTCCGATCACACTGGACACCCAAAAAGGATATGTTGACTTTGTTATAAAAGTAAGTTTTCATATTCTAGGTCAGTCACCGTACTTTTGCTATTTACAGTGTACGTAATTGTTTCGTTTGTTTTGCATCATATCTAAGCTATGGCCATCTAGTTTTTACAAACCAGTTCCGGTGGCAGTCATAATACAGGAGATTTTGATTTTAGGAAGAGACCACTGTTTAATCTGATAAGGTAGTCGAGCTAAATTTCACTATCTTCACAAATACCTCTCTTTATTACCAGTATACAGTCATGGATTGTACAAGATAATAATATCACCCAATGCTTACCACTCACCGATCTCATTAGTTTCTGTGGAATTATGTTTTTCCTACCCAGCTTTCAGCTGAAGTGGATATTATCCAATATAATCTGCTTCATACTCCGTTGGTTTCTCCATTTTGTTCTGATATAAGGTGTGGCAGCAGCAACGACCGCATCTGTTTCACCTTGTTATTTACGTGTCAGCAGCCTCGTATTACATGTCACTTATTATCTGATATCTCTCGTGATCTGATATAGGCCAGTTGACTGTTTTCGTGTCTCGATATTAAAATATGGTTCTACAATGTACGGTAAAATGTAAAATCTACTATTATATGGAGGAATATCTTTAAAATAGGAAAAAGGATTGTGAAGCATAGCATAAGCATATCGTTAAAGCGACTGAAGCTGTTGAACTTAATAGTAGGTTGTCCATCAGACTAAGAATCCGTCTTCGATTCATAAGGTGCAGACTTCATAAGCTTAGAGTACGACTACTCATAAGTGTGTTCAACATTTTATGGACAGGACCGCCTCACAATGCTGTCGAGTACGGCATACATCGGCTAATAACCCAGTAGTTCTCTAGTTGCTGTCTTAAGGAGAACTACCACTGTACCAACCACTTAATTGACCTCGTCATTTTTAAAGTGCCGGTTATTATTCGTATAACTCAACGTTATTATTGCTGTTTAGGTGTATAAAGGAAACGTTAATCCTAAATTTCCCAAAGGCGGAGTTATGTCACAATATTTGGCTAATCTCCCTATCAATGGATTTATTGATGTTCGTGGTCCATCTGGAAAATTGGAATACAAAGGATGTGGTATGTTCTAGTGGCTTTTATAGCTCCTTTCTATTATTGCTGAAGTCGTTTTGGGTCACCTTATATATACTACTATTGGGCTAAATTTTCTAGCTGGAACCTGTCAATGGACCTATTATAATACACTACACTACTTAAAAAAGTAGAAAAGTTTTCAGTGCATACCGACTGATAAGAACTGCCTTTCGACTAAAAAATCTTTAAAAATCACTTGACTAAATAAAAACATACCATATTTTAATGATAAGCCTTTTTCCTTAGATATAAAGAAAAACATACTCTGACCAGGATGAGACAACACTATTTATTTGAATTGGTTTAGAAGTGGAGATTCTTTGACACAATTTTAAATAACTCCTGGGAATAATTAGTTGGACGTCTTAAACATCAAAAAGAAACTTTTCTTAGAAGTTCAGAACCACTCAATAAATTATACAGCTTGTGCATGTCACTACTATTTTCTTGGAGAGCTTAGTCACGAAGCCACCTTTAAAAATTATCATCAAGCTTAAAACTCCAAGGAATGAAATGGGAAGAGCCTTTCTAAATGCCTATATGATGATCAAGAGATAAATCATAATCCCAGAAATACGTTAGAAAGAAAATTAATCTCAAGATCATGTATTTGTACTATTACATAAGATAATAATTCCTGATGCTTCGGAACAAGGACTCAGCATTCTGAATATCTAAAGATGCTTACAAAATGGTAACGAATCGCATTCATCGATCTCGACGTTGGGTAGCCAAAGTAACAGATTTATTTATTTGAACACATAAATATTAGTATAAGGAGGCACCAAACAGATATGCGTCACACAGATCTCATTTGATATGTGTGAGGGCTGTGATACTGCCCAGGTGCCCAAACCGAAGCAGATGGTTTTCTTAGGGGGTCACACCCAGAGCCTTTTACCTAAAGGTCTGACCCACAAGGCAGTGGAGCAATGTGAGGAGACGCAGTCTCATGGTAGCGGGTGACCAACAATTGGTTCATACGCCATTTGTTCCTTCAGGATTCTGGAGCCCATGTGGACCATTGGTTTGGACTGAGGGTTTTCCAGCTCCCCTAGGTGGACCCTACGTGTCCAGCAACTGGTTAAAGCGCTGGACATTCGCTTTTTGTCCTCTCAATTTCGTAAACAGCACCCCTGTCACGGGAAGGCGGTAAGTAGGACTTCCCTTGCAGAGGCTATATACGCGTAGTCATGTGAGAGCATTTCAAGAGGGAGAGCGAACTCTTCCCACTCTCGGCCGTACGAGGGCATTTTGGTGATGAAACATGTAATCAAGGAACTGGAGATAACCTGACAGGTCACATTGTTGACTGTGTACATGTCAAATAAATATTCTCTCACTAGATTTTAAAACCCAGGTGTACTTATTAACGTCTCGCAGTTATATTTCATGACCTGACAGTGGCACTCAACTTCGTCAGTCAGGAGACCTTATGGCAGTTTCTGTCGTTGACAAAGCTACCAGAGTGATGCATTAACCAAGTGAACATTCTTTGCATTAACAATGTTAGTTAAATTAGCGTCTGCAACTAACTGGCCGTTATTGACTGAGTCAAGTGATGCTGCCCATTTATCCAGATTTGCATCAGATACACTTCCAGAGTTGGTATTTTCTGATTTTTAAGGAACTAGCTTCCTACTGCAAGATTCATCGTAATAAGGTGCACAAATGATATTTTATTTCATGGCTAATCTGTGTCAGTATTTCATCTGCAATTCTTTCCTGTAGTTTTGAAGAAACTGGTGCTGCTTATTGGGTATGAACCCGTATCATTCAGCTTTGCACTCTGAGATGTTACTACTAGGCTGTTCGGGCAATAACTGACTTCCCGCAGGCCTGGGGCATCTAAAAATGATTGATCACTAAGTAGTTACCAGTGTCATGTTTGCCTTGTCCTTTTAATGCTGACTGAATTCTATCAACCAAATTAGTGCGGCTACTCGTTCAGGTAACTCGATATCATGTGCACTACGTTGGGATGCTAGAATGTTAGTTGACAGAAAACCCTTGTACCCTTCTGATTCCATCCCTTTCATGGCCTTAATAACCACATATTGAGTAGTTTCTATGAAAATCTTCAAGAATCGATTAGATTTTATTTATAAAAGCTTGTGAAAAAAGATTATCAATATTTTGCATTTGTTTTTCTTGCATCTAGGTTTATTTCACATAAAGCCGGATCTACGTAGTTCACCTAACCCTGTAAAAGTGAAACATGTCAATATGATTTGTGGTGGGTCTGGTATAACACCAATGTTTCAGCTTTTATCCTACATACTTCAGTCTAAAGATGATACAACACAAATAGCAATGGTCTTTGCCAATGTGGTACGTGGATTTAAATATGTGGGGAATTTTGCATTAGTTGTACACTTTCGCTGCTATCAATTGCATTTTGACAATAACTTCTTGTAACCCAGATGAGATCCTTGCCTGTCAACGAAAAGGTGAAAATAATGTGCAGGAATTTGTCATGTATCACTATGACTTTAAAATGTGGTCTATGAAAGATGTATATAGACTGCAAGTGTTTGATCGTAAGCATCTCTACAGCATCCCTCGCTTATAACAAAAACCACCGAACACTTAATGTTGAGGTTTATGAGTCCGGTGATAAGTATGAACGGCTAGTCGTCTGGTTTGAGTATGGACCTTTACGGTGCGTATGCTTAGTCACCACCTACCGCAACATTCAACCCTCGTTCACTTGTAAGTTAGGAAGGAAGTAAAAGCATGAAGATCAAGGTAGGATTAATTCAAAAAGTAAATAACTGCTGGTATGACTCATGTTCATAGGTTCAGGAATCCTTGTTGAAGGTCTACAGAATATACCCAATCGTTCCTTGAGTGATATCGCTCAAAATCTTTCTCGGTGGATACGTTTTATTCATTTTTTATGTTCCTCGAAATGTTACTCAACCAGTCAGTCAGTCAACCACAATGTAGAACCTGTACATATGTACATCGGTTCAAGTTGTCATACTCCATTAGCACAGAGAAATGAAGCTGTCAGATCAAATCCCAGAAAAGTAGAGATAGTCACAGTAAGTGTTACTTCTACATTCTTATTTAGCCATCTCAATTTTTTCCTTTCGAAACGTATTTTTCCTGACTATATTTCTGTCTCAGTTGAAATTTCAAGTTCTTTTTTTCTCATATTACTTTCTTCTTTGGTTGTGGTGACGTAAGGCATGGGAACTTGGGACAATAAACATTTATGTCTGGTCTTTTGTTGGTGATTAGCTGACTGATAACCACCTTAAAATATATCTGTCAAAATTATTTGCGTAATTTCATAGTTTAATAAACGTCTTTTTAGTCTGAGAAATCGGTGATGAGGTAGTAAATCTTTCTCAAGCGTGGTCGCTGAGGCATGTTATGTATGCCCAGTCACCACCTATCTCCACTTCTTATATTAAAGCATTGAGAGCCAGTTGGAAGAAAATTAGGAGTTGTTAGTAAGGAAGTTACATCAGACGGTGAGGTTATTGATTATCTCCTTGGGTCATCTAAATATATTGTAGATTACCGAGTCGACGTTCACACAACTATCGTAAACAATAGTCTCAGGTGTTTAGTGATACGACTCAGAATCGGTGGCAATTGAACAGATAGTTTCGCTCTCTGTCCTCACTTAAATCTTGAGTCATTAAATTATCTCATGTATTTTATTCTACCATTTTATTCTTTGTTCAGAGTCATATTGTTTATGTCTAATGTTGCCCATAACGACTGACACTAACTGCTCTTACTGTTCTATCATTTGCCTTGATAATTATTATTCTACCGTGTCAATGTGCTATGGAAACTCAAATTGATGCATTATTGTGCCAGATTTTGTATCACATTTGACTCCCACCAATTGATATCGGTTAAAAAAGCAAGTAAATAGTGAGCACGACTTTAGTAATCTGCTTTATGATTTTTTTTAAAGGTCCAAAGTACACAGCATTGATGTGTTTTTATTTTGAAGCGAAACATTTGTTCAGTATTTCCTAGATCATCTAACTTGATTTTTCTTTTTAAAGAAACGAATTTATCCTCATTTTAGGTTACTTCATTGTAATAATATACACTTAACAACTCACTTATCTTTTGGAATATATAAACCAATTCTTTCAACAGATAATTTAGAAGTACAAACATAACACAATAATGTGAAATACAATTTAAAATAGTGATGGTTGTGGCATATTAGTTGCTTGATAAAAAGTCGTTTCTCGTTTGAACCAAAGAGGATGTGCATTTATTTCACACAGTTCAAACATAAACACAAAACTGCATGTACATTCAGTTGGAAAGCCATAAATAAAACATCATACATTCTGGGTCCCGTCACAAGTCACTGACAAAAATTTATTTTAACAGTTGAATTCACGAGTTGGTCTAAGTTGCCCCAAATTCCGTGATATGTCTGAGGGTATGGAGAGTCAGCTCTTCTTCTTGAAATACTCTCAAATGGCCACGTACCTACAATCACTGACATGGAACTTTTACTCACTGTCGTGGTAGGGGTGTTGTTTACAAAACTGAGAGTACGAAAAGCGAATGGTGGGTAAGTTGTAGAAGAGGATCCACTTAGCGTTGTTGGATACCCTTGGTTCCAAACTAATGGTGTACATGGGCTCCAGGATCCTTAAGGAACAAATGGCGTATGAACCAATTGTTGGTCACCGGCTACCATGAGACTGCATCTCCTCACGTTGCTCCCCTGAATTATGGATCAGACCTTTATGTTGAAGGCTCCGAATGTGGCCTCATGAGAAAACCATCTGCTTCGGTCTGGGCACCCGGGCAGTATCACAACTTACACACTAATCAAGTGACTTGTGTGGCGCATATTTATTTTTTACTCCTTTGTAACAATCTTTATTAGTTCAAATAAATATATAAAAAAAACCCATCGAAAACGTGCAAACAATGGATGGCCGTTCCGTACTAGTATGGGACTCCACAGCAGTGTGTATCCACGATGTCGCACACGTGATTCAAACCTAGGACCTTCGATTTTACAGGCGAACGCTTAACCTGGCATTCAACAGTGTTAATGTTTAACTTCATTCGAGGATGAAATAGCCATCCAGTTCTTCCAAGTTTTCAATGAATTCAACTGTAAAGATACTACAATCTTCACAAATCCCTATACTAATTAAAATGTGTTTGTATGTTATAGATTGTTGAAATAATTGTTCATCATTTTATATAACCTAAGATATATACTCTTTATATCTACATTCATATTATTACAGATCTAGTTTCATACAAACAACAAATCAATTCACTTTACATCATTGTCTAAAATGATAGTTTCTTTAATTGATATAATTATCGTATTTTTTTGTTGTTGATGATTATTAATATTTCAGACTGAAAATGATATTATACTACGTGATGAATTAGAAAATTTCAAAGATAAATATCCAAATCATTTTCGTCTTTGGTATACATTGAACGAAGCACCAGAACGTAAGTATTATATCCTTATTCATTTATTACGTCATTTACATTTATCATTTATTTGTTATTGTTAAAAAGTGAGGAGAGTCCGCTCTCCCTCTCCAAATGCTCTCACATAACCACGCGTATATAGCCTCTTCCAGGGAAGTCCTACTCACTGCCTTCACATGGTAGGGGTGTTGTTTACGAAAATGAGAGGACGAAAAGCGAATGTCCGGCGATTTAACCGGATCCCAAACCAATGGTGCACATAAACTAGCTCCAGTATCCTGAAGGAACAAATGGCATATGAACCAATCGTTGGTCACCTGCTACCATGGGACTGCATCTTCTTACGATGCTCCACTGCCTTGTGGATCAGACCTTTAGGTAAAAGGCTCCGGGTGTGGTCCCCTAAGAAAACCACCTGCCTCGGTTTGGGCACCCGAGCAGTACCACAGCCCTCACACAAATCAAATAAGATTTGTGTGGCGCATATCTGTTTGGTGCCTCCTTGTACCAATATCTATGTGTTAAAATAAATAAATAAATAGGTAATATATGGAAAACAATCAATAATACTAAGGAAAATTGAAATGAATTAATTGCATAACGTAATGATTATAGGTTGGGTTGAAATTATAACTAGTACCAAGTTCTCTTTCAATTTCAATGAATACAGATAATGAATGCATATAACTACACAATGAAAGTCTCTAAGAGTAAATCAGTCATGCTTCGAATGAAATATTACAAAGGAATAGTCATTTTTTCGTATGATATATGAATCCCATTGGATTGCGGATACAATTTTCTGATAAGTATAAATTGGCTCAAAATGTAGATACAACGCCTCTATCAGCTGTCTTCAAATAAGTAACATCAAACAATATTCACCGCGATATCGAGTTATCTAGCAACCTATATTGTGGGAAGACAACATCAATGTAAGCATTGGTCATCTGAAGAAAACACCTCAATACGGCTTGTAGTACGATTTCTCTCTTGAATTTTCAGTTGTTCATTCTAGCCTTAACGTAATCCAATCTAATTCCTTGGCATAGTAGTTACTAATGAAACATATGTTCCAGACTACATAGACTGATTGAGTCATCACAGTATACAAGCTTGACCACGATATCAGTACAAGATCTACGGTTGAGTACCAAGTGTAAAATCTTTACACCTATATCTACTTCTGTTAAATGTGTATTTCACACACATATTCATGACAAGCTGATAGCGAACTAGTTCTACATCATGTATTACTCTTCTTTTACCATTAAGTAAATTAGAGCTCAGTAACTTTATAGACATCCATATTACTAAGCTATAAACTGCTGTCAAATATTCAACTTTAAACTTAAAATACCTTGTATTCTCACTGAGATTTAAAAATACATAGTAAATTTTTGTAGTTGACAACAAACATTACTGGTCAAGTTTTTGGTCCACACAAACACACACACACACTTGCATCCTTCATGTAAGATCAGATTAGTTAACTTTTTTTTAAAAAATCTAAAAATACCCATTTAACTCTGTGCTATTGTTATGTATCTTGGATTATTCACTATAGGTTGGGGATACAGTACTGGTTATGTGAATGAACAAATGTTACAAGAGCATATTTATCCAGTGAAAGATAATGATACAATTACATTAATTTGTGGTCCATCACCATTTATTGAATTTGCTTGTCTTCCATCACTATCTAAATTAGATTATCCTAAAAATATGATTCATGTCTTTTAAGTATTGGTTTGTTCATTATCACAATCTATTTCATTAATTTTCATTGGTTTTATTGGTTCCAATTTATCTGTAACTTTTCACTAGTTGTCATGGTAACATTATAACTTGTTACATTGGGTTTCATTTTGCATGAACAAGATACTACTATTATCATTTATTTTCTTTATCTAATAATATCAACTGTCGAATGTTTTAAATAAATATTATATCCTTAAGTTTTTCCACGTACTATACATATCGATGTAATCGTATACATATTCTACGAGCGATCTGATTCCAATTGAGTCAAATCAATAAGACTACTAATTATCTTCAATGAGATTGTCTATTAATAGTCAGATGATCGTTGAGAAAATGGGTACTAAATAAGGATGGAAAATCAATTGATGAATTAGTGAAACTTAATCAGTTGAGATGACTGGGACATGTGTTACGTATGCCCGACCACCGACTGCCCCGACGTGCGATGTTTTATGGTGTAGGAGTAGGTTGGAAGAAAGCTAGGGGCGGCCAGACCAAAACATGACACAAATCCATGAAGTCACTGACAAGTGGACTGAGCCATGTTGGTAGGTGTAGACTACCTGGTTGGGGTCCGCGAGACGATAGCAACCGATGGTTAGAGACCTTGAATGACATGGCTCAAAATCGTTTACAATGGCGCAGGCGCATCCACTCTTTGTGTTCTCTCAAACTCTAATCTTCTGAATTCTTCATGTCGTTTATTTTCTTTCCAAATCTATTCCACTGGATTATACTCCTTAAATAACATCATCAAACTCTAATGTTCCCTATTACTACTTATACTTTCACTACCTCTACCACTATGGGATTTGAATCGATAACTGCATCTCTGTGCTAATGTGATGTGGCAACTCAAACTGATGTACGTACGTACGAAGTTCCACGTTGTTGCTGACTGACTGATCGTTGAGGTTTCAAAGTTAATGAATTAATGATTGAGGAGATTATTTCGATTATTTACTAGTGGCAATATCATCTGGAATGAATCTATTTCAGAAGATAAAACTATTGATCGACTAGTTGATTCAATTTTCTAATACAGTAGTGTGTAGCTTTTAACTGATATTATACCTCTATTGTGTAGTATTTGAACTGTCTCACTAAACTGTATAGGAAATATATTCGACTGGAGATAAAATTGTTTCACTTTTGGATATTACTAAGATTCAATTATTGTAACAGGATTATATTTCCGTATTCTTTATTTATCCTAATAATTGAGTGTCTAAAGACGTCCTGAACGCTAGGTAAAGCTCTCCGAATGAGCGTCAAAATGCTTTGTCAGCTAGCGTTTTCAAGCAGACTGTTTCACTCTTTATGAAGATGACCTGCTGCCCATATGGAGAAGCGAAAGTTCTAAAGTTATTCAACATATACGAGCTAGCTCCTGGATTTCTGAAAGATGGTGACGGATCTCTGATTAAGGAAGTGAACAAGTCTGATAGACTAAATTTCTCCATCACCCTTGGACAAGTTGTTTGTTGTTACTTATTTTTCGTTATGCCTGTTACTCGTTGTTGATCATAGGCCATAGACCAAGATTCTCTAACTATGTCTTGGGCAATCCTTTCCAGTTACTATTCATTCTTTCCATGTCTATTTCCGATTCAGCCCCCAAATGCCCTGGTACGGCTGAGAGTGGGGAGAGTCCGCTCTCCCTCTCCAAATGCTCTCACATGGCCACGCGTATATAGCCTCTGCCAGGGAAGTCCTACTCACTACCTTCTCACAACACGGGTGTTGTTTACAAAAATGAGAGGACGAAAAGCGAATGTCCGGCGCTTTAACCGGATCCCAAACCAATGGTGCACATGAACTAGCTCCAGTATCCTGAAGGAACAAATGGCATATGAACCAATCGTTGGTCACCGGCTACCATGGGACTGCATCTTCTTACGATGATCCACTGCCTTGTGGGTCAGACCTTTAGGTAAAAGGCTCCGGGTGTGGTCCCCTGAGAAAACCACCTGCTTCGGTTTGGGCACCTGGGCAGTACCACAGCCCTCACACAAATCAATTGAGATTCGTGTGGCGCATATGTATTTGGTGCCTCCCTGTACCTATACTTATGTGTTAAAATAAAATAAAATAATACTATTTCCGATTCTCGACGTAGTGTGTTCTTTGGCCTTCCTCTTTTTCGTTTCCCTTCAGGATTCCGAGCTAGCACAGTTTGGTGATTTCCGCAATATATGTTCTATCCATTTCCAGCGACTTATGTCCAATGGGTTTCGCTTATTCTAAGTACTTCCAGGTTATATCTACTTATTTTCGCAGTTATTTGACTGGTCTTCTCGGTCTCTCACATTGTTCGAATATTCCATGTGCCTAAGTTAATTGTTACTCTGGCTGTTATATGGGACATCGGCCTCGTGGCTTCCTAAGAATCTTGGATTTCACCATGAAGCATCTTAATTTTAAATGAGGATCCTTTATCCCCCAGGACAGAAATTGTTCGGTCTAAGTTGTTTTTCCTGATCAGCGTTTTTTAGCAAGGTTGTTTTCTACGGGATGAGTTAGCTGACGCCATGCCTAACTCCCCTCCTTTATCCGGACTGGCGACCGACGGTAAACCTAACAGGGCTCCAGGTGAAGTTTTGTTCGTTCTATCCCAATGTAAACATGTACCAGCGTATAGGTTTTCACCGATTTCGCCTGAAATATGTACTTACCTAAACTAACCTGAAATGATTGAGACTATCGGTGTTGGTCCGTCCTGCAGGAGGTCAATCGCGGCTCATATAGCCCAGTAGTAATGTCTCTGACTGTGAAGCTGGTTGACACGATATCGGATCCGCCAGAGAGCATCGGTCCCCTCCAGATTACAGGTTCACCGTGCTGGTGAGTGCCAACTAGCACGAAACGCTCGGTCCAGGGTTCCCTATCGGTCGCCTACAACTACTACCTTACATTTCAACATGGTGAACACTATATCAAATCACCTTGACTCGTGGCTATATTTCGACTCGATCATTAGAATTCTTTCTGCCCTAAGAAGGATCTGACATAACAATTTGCAAATGTGTCATTTAGTTTCAAATTTCACATGGACTATTAGCTTACCGCTAAATGCAACTTAGAATTGTCACATATATTTATTTTTCTGAAACTGCTACGCTACACGATAGGTATTCAAATAACACAAAATCAATTGAAGTGACATTGTTTGATCAATATTGATAGGGTATCATGTATTCACATTAAGATTTAATCAGTAATCATCATACAACCTTAACATATGAGATAAACAGTTTGTTCTACCACTTTAATTCATTAAAAAAACTCATGATATTCAGTATCTTCTATAATCTATCAGAATATTCATTAAGAAAGACTATTTTCTTTATGTATCTTGATTTTATGAAAAGAAATTCGAATAAGAAATAGTTTTGTGACAGTCATTGAATCACAAAGATATTCACTGGCGTAAGTTGTTACACTCAATATTAGCGAACCTAAGTACCTCAGAAGTACATAAATCTTGTGGAGACACTACTAGTCGAGTGAGAGCTTATGGCGAACTGTCATCTGATTTTGCAACCTCAAGTGGAGTCCATCAAAGCCGTTTACTATCTCCACTCTTGTTCAACTTCATTATTGATATATCAAAAGAAAAAATGCAGAAACTAAGCTAAGATGGTGGCTACAAAGTATAAAATTAAAATACGATCACGAGAAAGCTTAGGCCGAAGTGTTTAATTATTTGTTGACTTTCGTAGTGCTCTTCACGTCGTTGCGTCTGCATTCGCTATCATTCGTTAAGATGGGCGTGATTCATTTGTAGGATGACAAAAATTTCAGTATATTCGGACAATCCGTAGAATTATGGTTTACGCTGTTATTGTTATATCCTAATGATGATTAAAGTACGAGCAACTCTTGAGACCGATTAATCGACCAATATTATCTATATATTCTTATTATATTATTCAGTAGCTAGATTATATATATATATTCTCTTTATTATAAGCTTCGTTTTGACCTAAAGATTATTATTGTACGATTTATTCTTCTTAAGTTATTCTCAGTCTATTAATTACTGTTTCCCATGATCACAGTCACTTTTTGGCTTTATGGCGTATGAATGTTATTTCCTATTTTATGGTGCGTTGCGGTCTTTTTGGTTGATATAGAAACCCAGTATGTCTGAAGTAAATTGTTCGCATAGTGGAGGCTATTGTTTGCATTCTGGACTGATTTGGACGGGGTTTGCGATCAAAGGACCAACAGGACGCTAGGCGAATAGATTACGTGATAACTAGCGGGCCATAAATACACAACAGTTATTAGTACTGTTATAATGATAGACCTAATCCTAAAAGTGTATATTTGTCGTGATCTTACCACCTAATCTATGAGATCCAACGAGGCAGTCCTATCACTGTCTACTCTGGCTAGTCGTATCGTAAGTATCAGAAATATGACATCTGGCGCTTTAGAGGGACATATTTTGGCTAAAATTTGAATAATATGTCTGACGTGAGTTAAGATAACGTTTACAAAATGATTATGTCTGAGAGGCTGAGCAAAGCTATCTGATTGAATCAACTGAATGAATATTTCCGCGTTCACTATTTTTAACCTTCACTTCGGGTTAAGTGTTGTATACCTATTTTCCCAGTTATATAACGTTCAACTCTGATGATTGTGTGTTTGTGACTAATACTACAGCAAATTTACTGCTCAAAAACAACATATATGGGAGCTCTCTGATCAACATCTTGAAGTTATTGCTGCAGTTCACATACAGACCTAAAAGTATGCTCCTGCAACGTATCCTATAATTTGTAAGATCACGATAACCAGTGATTTCACAAGGGTCTAACTTCATTGCTACAGTTATCGAGCTACAACTACTTATCGAATGGCAAGACACGGGAAGTCTACAAGTTATTGTTTGTAATAAAAAATTTCGTCAATATCAAGTGTTAGTTTTCTTGTCCCAATTCAACCACGACGAACTTTAACCAGAACAATAGCAACAACATAACAGAAATGTACAATAAACGAACACATCCAATTCCGACATGACTGACTAGAGTAGAAAGGCTTAGCACCCGAACTTGATTAAGAGCCCCAGTTACAGCCACAATCACATTACAATAAACATACTAAAGCCTATTTATTTATATTAAAATCCTTACTGCGCCGAATGTGGTAGATGCGGGCTGCGCTCAGGCTTAGGTAGTATATCAAACTTGCCCTCTGAAATTATAAACCTGGATTAAAACTGACGGAACAAGTTAATGCACTAGACTAATCGCGTTTAAAGCTCTAGATGTGAATTCTCTCAAAACTCATGAGCCAGGATATGATGAAGCCGTTAATAATCTTTTGAGAATAATTTAATGATAAACAACTACGGTTAATTTTAGGTAGATGATATAAAATAGACTTATTCGAATGGTAATACGCGAGTCAACTTCACTTGGTTGGGTTTTGTTCGTTTTAGGATCCAGAACGATCTGTCTTCAATAAGGATAGATCAGGTGATCTATGTTAGTCTTAGTGATTTAGGGCCCTGTAAAGACCTGAAGCTATTGAAATTACCGGCAGAATGAGATGACACAAAATGTTTCCACAACAAATCATAAAGACTTACGACCGGATACAAAGTAAGAGTTTGCAGTTGTAGATGGCTAATTCATGCTTTCGAGCGCTTTTGAATGTATTCCTAATTAATCTATCTCAGACAGAAGAGATAGATGAAACATATCGATACTATGATCGTCTTTAAGTAATTGGTAAGCCAGTATTAGGACACCTCGTTACTAGCCATAAGATGGTGAAAATAGGTTCATGGACTTCAGTCTAACTACATACGGTAAGTCGGGAAGACCCTTGGTTATTTTGACCTATCGTCCCCAAGCTCCTCCAGGTATAGCATTTCTATATCCAAAGTAAGAATTCGATATTTGAATCTCATATTCCGAGGTTTGCACTAAACAAATTGGATGTACTAAGTCCTTACCAAAACATGAAATAACCTATTAACAGTCGTTAAGCTTGTAAAATTTCGGCAAAACCGTCTTACGATTACTCCGAATTCTACGGTGATTATTTATTATAACCACAGAGTCTTCATGATAATCAACCTTGGATAACACCAAATCGTTCAATTTGTAACTATCGGAATAATTTCTGTGACTAATTTCTATTGCTAAAATCTTTCTCGAATTCTCTTTTTAATAACCGCTGGTCCACTTGTATATTCCTGTAGTTTTATCGGACACACCAGTTACTGGTCTCTATATTTCAACGTAACTCATCAACGGTAAACTCATACAGGGTAAACCGATCTGATTTTGGATACGAAATTACGCAGTAGCTCAGTAAAATATGAAAATCATACATTAAATACATATTCACGTCACCTTTGTGTTATCACTCACGCCATTATTCTCACTCCCGTTTGTGGCTACATGCTACTTATGTTTGTCAGTATCAGCAGCATACACTATACTTGTCCCTCCTTTAAACGGCCGTGACTTTTGTCGTCATCTTACTCGCCACGCCACGTTCTGATTTGTCGCAGTCTGTGCCACACATCACCTCGAAATGTCGATTCCGCCAGCTTGCTGACCTCCGTAGCAGTGTCAGTCTGCCAAGTCATCTAAAGCCGATGTCCGTCCTGCCCCTGAACGTCCCACTTCTACTCTCTCTCCACAGTGACTGGTACAATCAACACCGCTACGCCAGCCAACTCCATTCGATTCTCCTTCCTGCTAAACCCCCGTTCTCAAAGAACAAAGGACATATAGCCATTGCCAGTGTTAGCGGCGCCCTCCTAGCGTCATCATCCAAAGACATTTTAGGAAGCCTTCAGCCCTTTAAGAGTGATCGCATACAAACGCCATTAAATTTCATGGAGCAGAAGTGGCGAGATTTCATCACACCTCTACTTTCGTCTCCTCATATAGAGGGAGGGTGTGGGTGACCTTGTACAGCTTATCTGGGATATACTACCATTCATTTTTAGCATAAATGTATGTACTTACTTAATAACATTTCATTCTGCCTTAGGCCTACAGTAAATGGGTTTGGAAACTCCACTATCTGTAGAGATGAGCATGTTCAAATGTCTCCTATGTGTTGGAAGTTTCTTTAACTCTTTTGCTATTTATGATGAACATATGTTCATTTTACATGGTTTAAAACATGGTATAAGTAGGAACGTAATAGGGTTTAATATACCTTTAAGTTTCGGGCAAGTAAAGATGTTACGGTTACGCAGTGTTTGCAAACGCTACTGTCCGAAACCTCTTCTTATACAAAGATCCCAAAGTAACAGAGCGAGTAGTCGAAAACGAAGGCATGGGAAGATATATATAAATAATGATCGATATATTCTATTCGGAAATGATAATATCCGGTTCAGTCATATTAATACTGAACAAAAACTTTAGTCTCAGTTTTTGCCATTCTTTTAGTTTTAGTATAGTAAAAGGAATTTTGTGACATCACGGTCATCTGTCAGTCAAAACCGGTTATTCGTTTGTCGAGATTGGAATATGACGCAGAACACAACGGCTGTTGTTAGCATCTGTTTATTATGATGCATTTATTTTTCAGATTGCTGTTGTTGCTTCAGTATCGGCAGTGGTTGCTATCTCAGGTGTCGTATTGGGGCTAATATTCAGGCCCAAAAAGCCGAAAAAAACTCTTCTGGATAATGATACGAAAATTCCTTTGCGAGTAGTGGATAGAAATGTAAGGTATCACTTTCTAAGCTTCATAAATTAGTTCATCACTCACGATACAATCCGCCTAAAGCTAGGTCTCCCCACAGCTGACCATGTTCTGGGATTACCTGTTGGTAAAGTTTCTTAACCAATTAATTACCGTCCCTTCTAGGTAATCATGTATATTTCAGTGCAAAACTTGATGGAAACATTGTAGTTCGACCTTACACTCCGATCACACTGGACACCCAAAAAGGATATGTTGACTTTGTTATAAAAGTAAGTTTTCATATTCTAGGTCAGTCACCGTACTTTTGCTATTTACAGTGTACGTAATTGTTTCGTTTGTTTTGCATCATATCTAAGCTATGGCCATCTAGTTTTTACAAACCAGTTCCGGTGGCAGTCATAATACAGGAGATTTTGATTTTAGGAAGAGACCACTGTTTAATCTGATAAGGTAGTCGAGCTAAATTTCACTATCTTCACAAATACCTCTCTTTATTACCAGTATACAGACATGGATTGTACAAGATAATAATATCACCCAATGCTTACCACTCACCGATCTCATTAGTTTCTGTGGAATTATGTTTTTCCTACCCAGCTTTCAGCTGAAGTGGATATTATCCAATATAATCTGCTTCATACTCCGTTGGTTTCTCCATTTTGTTCTGATATAAGGTGTGGCAGCAGCAACGACCGCATCTGTTTCACCTTGTTATTTACGTGTCAGCAGCCTCGTATTACATGTCACTTATTATCTGATATCTCGTGATCTGATATAGGCCAGTTGACTGTTTTCGTGTCTCGATATTAAAATATGGTTCTACAATGTACGGTAAAATGTAAAATCCACTATTATATGGAGGAATATCTTTAAAATAGGAAAAAGGATTGTGAAGCATAGCATAAGCATATCGTTAAAGCGACTGAAGCTGTTGAACTTAATAGTAGGTTGTCCATCAGACTAAGAATCCGTCTTCGATTCATAAGGTGCAGACTTCATAAGCTTAGAGTACGACTACTCATAAGTGTGTTCAACATTTTATGGACAGGACCGCCTCACAATGCTGTCGAGTACGGCATACATCGGCTAATAACCCAGTAGTTCTCTAGTTGCTGTCTTAAGGAGAACTACCACTGTACCAACCACTTAATTGACCTCGTCATTTTTAAAGTGCCGGTTATTATTCGTATAACTCAACGTTATTATTGCTGTTTAGGTGTATAAAGGAAACGTTAATCCTAAATTTCCCAAAGGCGGAGTTATGTCACAATATTTGGCTAATCTCCCTATCAATGGATTTATTGATGTTCGTGGTCCATCTGGAAAATTGGAATACAAAGGATGTGGTATGTTCTAGTGGCTTTTATAGCTCCTTTCTATTATTGCTGAAGTCGTTTTGGGTCACCTTATATATACTACTATTGGGCTAAATTTTCTAGCTGGAACCTGTCAATGGACCTATTATAATACACTACACTACTTAAAAATGTAGAAAAGTTTTCAGTGCATACCGACTGATAAGAACTGCCTTTCGACTAAAAAATCTTTAAAAATCACTTGACTAAATAAAAACATACCATATTTTAATGATAAGCCTTTTTCCTTAGATATAAAGAAAAACATACTCTGACCAGGATGAGACAACACTATTTATTTGAATTGGTTTAGAAGTGGAGATTCTTTGACACAATTTTAAATAACTCCTGGGAATAATTAGTTGGACGTCTTAAACATCAAAAAGAAACTTTTCTTAGAAGTTCAGAACCACTCAATAAATTATACAGCTTGTGCATGTCACTACTATTTTCTTGGAGAGCTTAGTCACGAAGCCACCTTTAAAAATTATCATCAAGCTTAAAACTCCAAGGAATGAAATGGGAAGAGCCTTTCTAAATGCCTATATGATGATCAAGAGATAAATCATAATCCCAGAAATACGTTAGAAAGAAAATTAATCTCAAGATCATGTATTTGTACTATTACATAAGATAATAATTCCTGATGCTTCGGAACAAGGACTCAGCATTCTGAATATCTAAAGATGCTTACAAAATGGTAACGAATCGCATTCATCGATCTCGACGTTGGGTAGCCAAAGTAACAGATTTATTTATTTGAACACATAAATATTAGTATAAGGAGGCACCAAACAGATATGCGCCACACAGATCTCATTTGATATGTGTGAGGGCTGTGATACTGCCCAGGTGCCCAAACCGAAGCAGATGGTTTTCTTAGGGGGTTACACCCAGAGCCTTTTACCTAAAGGTCTGACCCACAAGGCAATGGAGCAATGTGAGGAGACGCAGTCTCATGGTAGCGGGTGACCAACAATTGGTTCATACGCCATTTGTTCCTTCAGGATTCTGGAGCCCATGTGGACCATTGGTTTGGACTGAGGGTTTTCCAGCTCCCCTAGGTGGACCCTACGTGTCCAGCAACTGGTTAAAGCGCTGGACATTCGCTTTTTGTCCTCTCAATTTCGTAAACAGCACCCCTGTCACGGGAAGGCGGTAAGTAGGACTTCCCTTGCAGAGGCTATATACGCGTAGTCATGTGAGAGCATTTCAAGAGGGAGAGCGAACTCTTCCCACTCTCGGCCGTACGAGGGCATTTTGGTGATGAAACATGTAATCAAGGAACTGGAGATAACCTGACAGGTCACATTGTTGACTGTGTACATGTCAAATAAATATTCTCTCACTAGATTTTGAAACCCAGGTGTACTTATTAACGTCTCGCAGTTATATTTCATGACCTGACAGTGGCACTCAACTTCGTCAGTCAGGAGACCTTATGGCAGTTTCTGTCGTTGACAAAGCTACCAGAGTGATGCATTAACCAAGTGAACATTCTTTGCATTAACAATGTTAGTTAAATTAGCGTCTTCAACTAACTGGCCGTTATTGACTGAGTCAAGTGATGCTGCCCATTTATCCAGATTTGCATCAGATACACTTCCAGAGTTGGTATTTTCTGATTTTTAAGGAACTAGCTTCCTACTGCAAGATTCATCGTAATAAGATGCACAAATGATATTTTATTTCATGGCTAATCTGTGTCAGTATTTCATCTGCAATTCTTTCCTGTAGTTTTGAAGAAACTGGTGCTGCTTATTGGGTATGAACCCGTATCATTCAGCTTTGCACTCTGAGATGTTACTACTAGGCTGTTCGGGCAATAACTGACTTCCCGCAGGCCTGGGGCATCTAAAAATGATTGATCACTAAGTAGTTACCAGTGTCATGTTTGCCTTGTCCTTTTAATGCTGACTGAATTCTATCAACCAAATTAGTGCGGCTACTCGTTCAGGTAACTCGATATCATGTGCACTACGTTGGGATGCTAGAATGTTAGTTGACAGAAATCCCTTGTACCCTTCTGATTTCATCCCTTTCATGGCCTTAATAACCACATATTGAGTAGTTTCTATGAAAATCTTCAAGAATCGATTAGATTTTATTTATAAAAGCTTGTGAAAAAAGATTATCAATATTTTGCATTTGTTTTTCTTGCATCTAGGTTTATTTCACATAAAGCCGGATCTACGTAGTTCACCTAACCCTGTAAAAGTGAAACATGTCAATATGATTTGTGGTGGGTCTGGTATAACACCAATGTTTCAGCTTTTATCCTACATACTTCAGTCTAAAGATGATACAACACAAATAGCAATGGTCTTTGCCAATGTGGTACGTGGATTTAAATATGTGGGGAATTTTGCATTAGTTGTACACTTTCGCTGCTATCAATTGCATTTTGACAATAACTTCTTGTAACCCAGATGAGATCCTTGCCTGTCAACGAAAAGGTGAAAATAATGTGCAGGAATTTGTCATGTATCATTATGACTTTAAAATGTGGTCTATGAAAGATGTATATAGACTGCAAGTGTTTGATCGTAAGCATCTCTACAGCATCCCTCGCTTATAACAAAAACCACCGAACACTTAATGTTGAGGTTTATGAGTCCGGTAATAAGTATGAACGGCTAGTCGTCTGGTTTGAGTATGGACCTTTACGGTGCGTATGCTTAGTCACCACCTACCGCAACATTCAACCCTCGTTCACTTGTAAGTTAGGAAGGAAGTAAAAGCATGAAGATCAAGGTAGGATTAATTCAAAAAGTAAATAACTGCTGGTATGACTCATGTTCATAGGTTCAGGAATCCTTGTTGAAGGTCTACAGAATATACCCAATCGTTCCTTGAGTGATATCGCTCAAAATCTTTCTCGGTGGATACGTTTTATTCATTTATTATGTTCCTCGAAATGTTACTCAACCAGTCAGTCAGTCAACCACAATGTAGAACCTGTACATATGTACATCGGTTCAAGTTGTCATACTCCATTAGCACAGAGAAATGAAGCTGTCAGATCAAATCCCAGAAAAGTAGAGATAGTCACAGTAAGTGTTACTTCTACATTCTTATTTAGCCATCTCAATTTTTTCCTTTCGAAACGTATTTTTCCTGACTATATTTCTGTCTCAGTTGAAATTTCAAGTTCTTTTTTTCTCATATTACTTTCTTCTTTGGTTGTGGTGACGTAAGGCATGGGAACTTGGGACAATAAACATTTATGTCTGGTCTTTTGTTGGTGACTAGCTGACTGATAACCACCTTAAAATATATCTGTCAAAATTATTTGCGTAATTTCATAGTTTAATAAACGTCTTTTTAGTCTGAGAAATCGGTGATGAGGTAGTAAATCTTTCTCAAGCGTGGTCGCTGAGGCATGTTATGTATGCCCAGTCACCACCTATCTCCACTTCTTATATTAAAGCATTGAGAGCCAGTTGGAAGAAAATTAGGAGTTGTTAGTAAGGAAGTTACATCAGACGGTGAGGTTATTGATTATCTCCTTGGGTCATCTAAATATATTGTAGATTACCGAGTCGACGTTCACACAACTATCGTAAACAATAGTCTCAGGTGTTTAGTGATACGACTCAGAATCGGTGGCAATTGAACAGATAGTTTCACTCTCTGTCCTCACTTAAATCTTGAGTCATTAAATTATCTCATGTATTTTATTCTACCATTTTATTCTTTGTTCAGAGTCATATTGTTTATGTCTAATGTTGCCCATAACGACTGACACTAACTGCTCTTACTGTTCTATCATTTGCCTTGATAATTATTATTCTACCGTGTCAATGTGCTATGGAAACTCAAATTGATGCATTATTGTGCCAGATTTTGTATCACATTTGACTCCCACCAATTGATATCGGTTAAAAAAGCAAGTAAATAGTGAGCACGACTTTAGTAATCTGCTTTATGATTTTTTTTAAAGGTCCAAAGTACACAGCATTGATGTGTTTTTATTTTGAAGCGAAACATTTGTTTAGTATTTCCTAGATCATCTAACTTGATTTTTCTTTTTAAAGAAACGAATTTATCCTCATTTTTAACAGTTGAATTCACGAGTTGGTCTAAGTTGCCCCAAATTCCGTGATATGTCTGAGGGTATGGAGAGTCCGCTCTTCTTCTTGAAATACTCTCAAATGGCCACGTACCTACAACCACTGACATGGAACTTTTACTCACTGTCGTGGTAGGGGTGTTGTTTACAAAACTGAGAGTACGAAAAGCGAATGGTGGGTAAGTTGTAGAAGAGGACCCACTTAGCGTTGTTGGATACCCTTGGTTCCAAACTAATGGTGTACATGGGCTCCAGGATCCTTAAGGAACAAATGGCGTATGAACCAATTGTTGGTCACCGGCTACCATGAGACTGCATCTCCTCACGTTGCTCCACTGAATTATGGATCAGACCTTTATGTTGAAGGCTCCGGATGTGGCCTCATGAGAAAACCATCTGCTTCGGTCTGGGCACCCGGGAAGTATCACAACTTACACACTAATCAAGTGACTTGTGTGGCGCATATTTATTTTTTACTCCTTTGTAACAATCTTTATTAGTTCAAATAAATATATAAAAAAAAAACCATCGAAAACGTGTAAACAATGGATGGCCGTTCCGTACTAGTATGGGACTCCCCAGCAGTGTGTATCCACGATGTCGCACACGTGATTCAAACCTAGGACCTTCGATTTTACAGGCGAACGCTTAACCTGGCATTCAACAGTGTTAATGTTTAACTTCATTCGAGGATGAAATAGCCATCCAGTTCTTCCAAGTTTTCAATGAATTCAACTGTAAAGATACTACAATCTTCACAAATCCCTATACTAATTAAAATGTGTTTGTATGTTATAGATTGTTGAAATAATTGTTCATCATTTTATATAACCTAAGATATATACTCTTTATATCTACATTCATATTATTACAGATCTAGTTTCATACAAACAACAAATCAATTCACTTTACATCATTGTCTAAAATGATAGTTTCTTTAATTGATATAATTATCGTATTTTTTTGTTGTTGATGATTATTAATATTTCAGACTGAAAAAGATATTATACTACGTGATGAATTAGAAAATTTCAAAGATAAATATCCAAATCATTTTCGTCTTTGGTATACATTGAACGAAGCACCAGAACGTAAGTATTATATCCTTATTCATTTATTACGTCATTTACATTTATCATTTATTTGTTATTGTTAAAGAGTGGGGAGAGTCCGCTCTCCCTCTCCAAATGCTCTCACATAACCACGCGTATATAGCCTCTTCCAGGGAAGTCCTACTCACTGCCTTCACATGGTAGGGGTGTTGTTTACGAAAATGAGAGGACGAAAAGCGAATGTCCGGCGATTTAACCGGATCCCAAACCAATGGTGCACATAAACTAGCTCCAGTATCCTGAAGGAACAAATGGCATATGAACCAATCGTTGGTCACCTGCTACCATGGGACTGCATCTTCTTACGATGCTCCACTGCCTTGTGGATCAGACCTTTAGGTAAAAGGCTCCGGGTGTGGTCCCCTAAGAAAACCACCTGCCTCGGTTTGGGCACCCGAGCAGTACCACAGCCCTCACACAAATCAAATAAGATTTGTGTGGCGCATATCTGTTTGGTGCCTCCTTGTACCAATATCTATGTGTTAAAATAAATAAATAAATAGGTAATATATGGAAAACAATCAATAATACTAAGGAAAATTGAAATGAATTAATTGCATAACGTAATGATTATAGGTTGGGTTGAAATTATAACTAGTACCAAGTTCTCTTTCAATTTCAATGAATACAGATAATGAATGCATATAACTACACAATGAAAGTCTCTAAGAGTAAATCAGTCATGCTTCGAATGAAATATTACAAAGGAATAGTCATATTTTTTCGTATGATATATGAATCCCATTGGATTGCGGATACAATTTTCTGATAAGTATAAATTGGCTCAAAATGTAGATACAACGCCTCTATCAGCTGTCTTCAAATAAGTAACATCAAACAATATTCACCGCGATATCGAGTTATCTAGCAACCTATATTGTGGGAAGACAACATCAATGCAAGCATTGGTCATCTGAAGAAAACACCTCAATACGGCTTGTAGTACGATTTCTCTCTTGAATTTTCAGTTGTTCATTCTAGCCTTAACGTAATCCAGTCTAATTCCTTGGCATAGTAGTTACTAATGAAACATATGTTCCAGACTACATAGACCGATTGAGTCATCACATTATACAAGCTTGACCACGATATCAGTACAAGATCTACGGTTGAGTACCAAGTGTAAAATCTTTACACCTATATCTACTTCTGTTAAATGTGTATTTCACACACATATTCATGACAAGCTGATAGCGAACTAGTTCTACATCATGTATTACTCTTCTTTTACCATTAAGTAAATTAGAGCTTAATAAATTTATAGACATCCATATTACTAAGCTATAAACTGCTGTCAAATATTCAACTTTAAACTTAAAATACCTTGTATTCTCACTGAAATTTAAACATACATAGTAAATTTTTGTAGTTGACAACAAACATTACTGGTCAAGTTTTTGGTCCACACAAACACACACACACACTTGCATCCTTCATGTAAGATCAGATTAGTTAACTTTTTTTAAAAAAATCTAAAAATACCCATTTAACTCTGTGCTATTGTTATGTATCTTGGATTATTCACTACAGGTTGGGGATACAGTACTGGTTATGTGAATGAACAAATGTTACAAGAGCATATTTATCCAGTGAAAGATAATGATACAATTACATTAATTTGTGGTCCATCACCATTTGTTGAATTTGCTTGTCTTCCATCACTATCTAAATTAGATTATCCTAAAAATATGATTCATGTCTTTTAAGTATTGGTTTGTTCATTATCACAATCTATTTCATTAATTTTCATTGGTTTTATTGGTTCCAATTTATCTGTAACTTTTCACTAGTTGTCATGGTAACATTATAACTTGTTACATTGGGTTTCATTTTGCATGAACAAGATACTACTATTATCATTTATTTTCTTTATCTAATAATATCAACTGTCGAATGTTTTAAATAAATATTATATCCTTAAGTTTTTCCACGTACTATACATATCGATGTAATCGTATACATATTCTACGAGCGATCTGATTCCAATTGAGTCAAATCAATAAGACTACTAATTATCTTCAATAAGATTGTCTATTAATAGTCAGATGATCGTTGAGAAAATGGGTACTAAATAAGGATGGAAAATCAATTGATGAATTAGTAAAACTTAATCAGTTGAGATGACTGGGACATGTGTTACGTATGCCCGACCACCGACTGCCCCGACGTGCGATGTTTTATGGTGTAGGAGTAGGTTGGAAGAAAGCTAGAGGCGGCCAGACCAAAACATGACACAAATCCATGAAGTCACTGACAAGTGGACTGAGCCATGTTGGTAGGTGTAGACTACCTGGTTGGGGTCCGCGAGACGATAGCAACCGATGGTTAGAGACCTTGAATGACATGGCTCAAAATCGTTTACAATGGCGCAGGCGCATCCACTCTTTGTGTTCTCTCAAACTCTAATCTTCTGAATTCTTCATGTCCTTTATTTTCTTTCCAAATCTATTCCACTGGATTATACTCCTTAAATAACATCATCAAACTCTAATGTTCCCTATTACTACTTATACTTTCACTACCTCTACCACTATGGGATTTGAATCGATAACTGCATCTCTGTGCTAATGTGGTATGGCAACTCGAACTGATGTACGTACGTACGAAGTTCCACGTTGTTACTGACTGACTGATCGTTGAGGTTTCAAAGTTAATGAAATAATGATTGAGGAGATTATTTCGATTATTTACTAGTGGCAATAACATCTGAATTGAATCGATTTCAGAAGATAAAACTATTGATCGACTAGTTAATTCAGTTTTCTAATACAGTAGTGTGTAGCTTTTAACTGATATTATACCTCTATTGTGTAGTATTTGAACTGTCTGTCTAAACTGTATAGGAAATATATTCGACTGGAGATAAAATTGTTTCACTTTTGGATATTACTAAGATTCAATTATTGTAACAGGATTATATTTCCGTATTCTTTATTTATCCCAATAATTGAATGTCTAAAGACGTCCTGAACACTAGGTAAAGCTCTCCGAATGAGCGTCAAAATGCTTTGTCAGCTAGCGTTTTCAAGCAGACTGTTTCACTCTTTGTGAAGATGACCTGCTGCCCACATGGAGAAGCAAAAGTTCTAAAGTTATTCAACCTATACGAGCTAGGTCCTGGATTTCTGAAAGATGGTGACGTATCTCTGATTAAGGAAGTGAACAAGTCTGGTAGACTGAATTTTTCCATCACCCTTGGACAAGTTGTTTGTTGTTACTTATTTTTCGTTATGCCTGTTACCCGTTGTTGATCATAGGCCATCAACCAAGATTCTCTAACTATTTCTTGGGCAATCCTTTCCAGTTACTATTCATTCTTTTCATGTCTATTTCCGATTCAGCCCCCAAATGCCCTGGTACGGCTGAGAGTGGGGAGAGTCCGCTCTCCCTCTCCAAATGCTCTCACATGGCCACGCGTATATAGCCTCTGCCAGGGAAGTCCTACTCACTACCTTCTCACAACACGGGTGTTGTTTACAAAAATGAGAGGACGAAAAGCGAATGTCCGGCGCTTTAACCGGATCCCAAACCAATGGTGCACATGAACTAGCTCCAGTATCCTGAAGGAACAAATGGCATATGAACCAATCGTTGGTCACCTGCTACCATGGGACTGCATCTTCTTACGATGATCCACTGCCTTGTGGGTCAGACCTTTAGGTAAAAGGCTCCGGGTGTGGTCCCCTGAGAAAACCACCTGCTTCGGTTTGGGCACCTGGGCAGTACCACAGCCCTCACACAAATCAATTGAGATTCGTGTGGCGCATATGTATTTGGTGCCTCCCTGTACCTATACTTATGTGTTAAAATAAAATAAAATAATACTATTTCCGATTCTCGACGTAGTGTGTTCTTTGGCCTTCCTCTTTTCCGTTTCCCTTCAGGATTCCGAGCTAGCACAGTTTGGTGATTTCCGCAATATATGTTCTATCCATTTCCAGCGACTTATGTCCAATGAGTTTCGCTTATTCCAAGTACTTCCAGGTTATATCTACTTATTTTCGCAGCTATTTGACTGGTCTTCTCGGTCTCTCACTTTGTCCGAATATTCCATGTGCCTAAGTTAGTTGTTACTCTGGCTGTTATAAGTGACATCGGCCTCGTGACTTCCGAAGAATCTTGGATTTCACCATGAAGCATCTTAATTTTAAATGAGGATCCTTTATCCCCCAGGACAGAAATTAAACGGTCTAAGTTGTTTTTCCTGGTCAGCGTTTTTTAACAAGGTTGTTTTCTACAGGATGAGTTAGCTGACGCCATGCCTAACTCCCCTCCTTTATCCGGACTGGGGACCGACGGTAAACCTAACAGGGCTCTAGATGAAGTTTTGTTCGTTCTATCCCAATGTAAACATGTACCAGTGTATAGGTTTTCACCGATTTCGCCTGAAATATGTACTTACCTAAACTAACCTGAAATGATTGAGTCTATCGGTGTTGGTCCGTCCTGCAGGAGGTCAATCGCGGCTCATATAGCCCAGTGGTAATATCTCTGACTGTGAAGCTGGTTGACACGAGATCGGATCCACCAGAGAGCATCGGTCCCCTTCAGACTACAGGTTCACCGTGCTGGTGAGTGCCAACTAGCACGAAACCCTAGGTCCAGGGTTCCCTATCGGTTGCCTACAACTACTACCTTACATTTCAACATGGTGAACACGATATCAAAACACCTTGACTCGTGGCTATATTTCGACTCGATCATTAGAATTCTCTCTGACATACATAATAATTTGCAAATGTATCATTTAGTTTCAAACTTCACATGGACTATTAGCTTACCGCTAAATGCAACTTAGAATTGTCACATATATTTATTTTTCTGAAACTGCTACGCTACACGATAGGTATTCAAATAACACAAAATCAATTAAAGTGACATTGCTTGATCAATATTGATAGGGTATCATGTATTCACATTAAGATTTAATCAGTAATCATCATACAACCTTAACATATGAGATAAACAGTTTGTTCTACCACTTTAATTCATTAAAAAAACTCATAATATTTTCAGTATCTTCTATAATCTATCAGAATATTCATTAAGGAAGACAATTTTCTTTATGTGTCTTGATTCTATGAAAAGAAATTCAAATAAGAAGTAGTTTTGTGACAGTCATTGAATCACAGAGATATACACTGGCGTAAGTTGTTACACTCAATATTAGCGAACCTAAGTACCTCAGAAGTACATAAACATTGTGGAGACACTACTAGTCGAGTGAGAGCTTATGGCGAACTGTCATCTGATTTTGCAACCTCAAGTGGAGTCCATCAAGGCCGTTCACTTTCTCCACTCTTGTTCAACTTCATTATTGATATAGTGATGGAAATAACGTTCTCGTCGACAGTTCTCCTACCAGGAGGTGACCTTATCGACTTGGAATACACAGATAATATAGTCCTATTTGGTGAAGACGCTGATAAAATACAGAGTTTTGGTGGCACTGAGCAAAAATAACAGAATGTTTGGGATGCGTTCTTCCTCTGTAAATGCATATTGTTGATACAGGATTTACCTGCCTTAACACATGAACTAAGGATAGGGAGCAAAGTAGTCGAATGCTTTGACAACTTCACTTATCTTGGAAGTCTGATGAGCTCTAACACGTTGATGTTTGACGAAATCTCAGCACGGATTCAAAAAGCTCATTTGGCTTTTGCCAACTTACGTCAGCTATGGTAAAGACGAGATATCTATCTATTAATTAAGGTATGAGTATAGTGCGCTGCAGTTCGTTATGTTCTACTTTATGGCTGCGAAACGTGTCCATTAAGAGTAGAAGATATTTGAAAGCTACTAATACTTGACCACAGATGACTAAGAAATATTACTCGCATCTGATGGGATCACCGAGTAAGTAATAGTGAGGTAAGACACATGGCATTAACGAATGATGGTTAATCAGTTGATGAGATTTAGAATCTTCATCGACTGAGATGTTTGGGTCACCTGTTACATATGCCTGAACACCGATTAACAAGAAGCGCAAAGCTGACTAGCGTTGCGAATGGTTGGAATAAAGTTAGGGGCGGCCAAACCAAAACGTGGTATCAGTACTTGAAGTCACTAACTTCTAGTCTGAGCCATGTTGGTAGATGCGGACTACTTAGTTGGGGTACGCATGACTATCGTAACCAATGGTTAGAGACTTTATGTGACATGGCTTAGAATCGATCACAATGGCATAGGTGTATACATTCTCTGTCTTCCCTTAAACTTTGAGATCAAAATCGCTTGATATATATTTCTTTCTACGATCTAATTCTTTCTTCCTGTACTACGTCCTTAAATGCAATCTTACTTTTATATATTACAACCACTGAATTAACTGCTTCTATGAACCCGGTGTTCATCTTGTTGTGCGCATGAATGAGGTATGGCAACTTAGACCGATGAATATATATGCCTGGTCCTATGTTGTAACTGACTGATTGAGCGAACGTAAGTTAACAATGGAGCGTAAAGTAGAGGAATACAATGTAGAAAATAATATTAGATTTAAGAACACCGATTCCTAGTTCTGGTGGTATGACTTAAAAAAATAAGGTAGAAAACTGTATGATGTTTAACATTCCAAAAAGAAATATCTGATTTCCTCTTGACATAACTTAATGAAATGTTTGATGAACTATTGATTACTTAGGTTTCAATGCAACAGTTTATTATTGAATCCCAAAATATAGAAAATATGTATTCATAAGTTAATTTACTTCAACTTAATCATAAATATCTAATATTCAATATATGTCCCCAAATGCCCTGGTACGGCCGAGAGTGGGGAGAGTCCGCTCTCCCTCTCGAAACGCTCTCACATGACCACGCGTATACAGCCTCTGCCATGAAAGTCCTACTCACTGACTTCTCGTGGTGGTGGTGGTGTTTTTTTACGAAAATGAGAGGACGAAAGGCAAATGTCCGGCGCTATAACCGGATCCCAAACCAATGGTGCACATGAACTAGCTCCAGTATCCTGAAGGAACAAATGGCGTATGAACCAATCGTTGGTCACCGGCTGGCTACCATGGGACTTCATCTCCTTACGATGCTCCACTACATTGTGGATCAGACGTTCAGGTCGAAGGCTCGGGTTGTGATCCCCTAAGAAAACCACCTGATTCGGTTTAGGCATCCGGGCAGTATCACAGCCTCCACACATATCAAATGAGTTCTGTGTACCGTATATCTATTTGGTGCCTCCTTGTACCAATATCTATCTGATCTTATTATTTCAACACCTTAATTTTGTTCTTATCTAAATGTTTCAATTATTGATCCAAAAATAAATTACATGCTTTTCACAAATGATTTATGTAGTAGTCCGGACTATATTGACCTTGAGAAATTAACCAATCAGCGAGATTTATTTTACTATTTTTTATTTTTGATAAAGAAATTATCTGTATCAATATTAATCAAGAAAGAATTTGATCAATTTTATTTTAATAGTTGAGTTAATCATAATCGATTTTGGGATGATCTAGGGGGTAGTTTTTTTCTTTTTTTTTAAAAGAAAACTTGTTGCTATGCAAAATGTTAATTTTAATACATTCAGATTTATTGTTTTTTTTTTGTTAACATGTATATTTGAATATTAGATAATTCAAATTTTTGTAATTTTCAATAATTTACCTTTTCTCTTGATTTAATACTATAGTGAACGTGAATACATTCGTGGGAACATTGTAGTAAAATCTGGTCTCTAAATACCCTGATACGGCTGAGGGTGGGGACAGTTAGCTTTTCATCTTGAAGTTTTCTCACATGGCCACATACATACACTACATTCTCATGTCCAAGGTGTTGTTTATGAAATTGAGAGGATAAAGAACGAATATCCGGCAAATTAACCAGGTTGGTGGATATGGAGGATCCATCTAGGAGAGTTGGAAAACCCTCAATACAAACTACTGGTGTATATGGGTTCCATAATCCTGAAGGAACAAATGGTGTATGAATCAATCGTTGATCACCAGTTACCATGAGACTTCATCTACCAACATTACCTCACTGCCTTGTGGATTACACTTTTAGGTCAAAGACTCTGAGTGTTACCCCCCCCCCATTAAAACCACCTATTTTGGTCTGTACACCTGGGCAGTATCTCAACCCTCACATAAATCGAATGATTTATATGGCGCATATCTATTTAGTGCCTGCTTCTACTAAAGTTTTACATCTGTATATGTCAGAGATCCGAGTTAGCCAATTAAAGCTTAATACTCACTTTGATTTTTCTCATATAGGTAATTAGTTAAGCTGATATATACAAAGCTTGTTTATCAATACCAAAGTTAAACAATAACAGAACATCATATTTCTAGGTAAAAATAAAATGAACTCCAGACAAATTACTTCAATGCTCATTAGTTTATAGTAATCTAATGAATGATACTAATAGTAAAATGCATTAAATGATTTACAAATGAATTATATATTATTCATATAACATTTCATTGTATTATCATATGAATTCTAGTTTGTAATATCATCTATAGGATTCCATTATAAAGTAATATAGTAAGAGAGATTTCATATCATGTGATTGAAAAACACGATTTTCAATACATAACACAAATGAAAACTGAAAACCACGTTGCAAAACAAAAAAAAACCCGTTTCTATGTTAAACAAAAACAATGAACTTTCATATATAGAGAAAAAATACATGTTTAAAATGATTTATATGGGTTCGTTCATGATAAGGAATATGATGAATAATAAGATTATACAGACCATGTATATGTATTTTAGTGTATACTACTACTACTACTACTATTGATGTCGTCAAATATAAGTAGTATACAACATCAATCGAAAGTGAAATATCTGGTAGCAGAAGGTTAGGAAGATTAAAGAAAAGAGAATGAGAACAGAGAATGATTGATATGGGAACAGAGGAATAGTGAAATTTGAGACAATTGATTGACATTTTGCAAATGATGTATTTACTGTATGGTTATGACAAGGCAGTTAGGCAACGTTGGCAAAGACAGTCCAATGGTAACCGGTGACCAACGATTGGTTTATACGTCATTTGTTCCCTCAGGATACTCCAGCCAATATACACCATTGGTTTGTATTGAGGGTTTTCCAACTCTCCTAGATGGATACTCCATACCCACCAAGACGGTTAAATCGCCGGACGTTCGCTCTTCATCCTATCAATTTCGTAAACAACACTTTAGACGTGAGAATGTAGTGAGTAGGACTTCTCTGTCAGTGTTTGTATGCACGTGGAATGACCAAGTAGGTTTATGCGAAAGAATCATTATTAAGCCTCAGTCATCACACATTACAACAATCAAGTATTCAGTTGCAATTTTGATAGTTGTGTAATGAACAAGAACACAAGTGAGAACAATCAAATGTATTTTAACACAAAATTATAGAACAACTTAATAGAATCTGAGAACTATACAATAAAGTATACTTCATTTGCAAAATGTTAATCACTCGTCTCAGATAAGGACTGTTTTTTCACTTCCATACTAATCATTCTCTGTCCTCGTTATTCTTTTCTTCAACCACCAGACATTTCACTTTCGATTAAATGATACATACTACTTATATCTGTCGACATCAATAGCACATACCACAGTTGTAGATAAGAAGTTCTAATTATAACTGATTAATTCATTCTTAAATTCTAATCACATTTGAAATGACTGATGATGAAATTATGATAACATAAATAATATTAATATTCCAATAGTAACCATGTTATGTAATCTAATATTATCATTGAATAAATCAAGTTTCTATTTGAGTATATACAACTGATGATATTAGAAAACATTCCTGTTGAGTTGCAGGAGATTATTCAGTTATTGATTAAGATCATGAGCTGATTGATTTTAGACTACCATTGAAAACCTGAATGCAGTGGACAGTCGTTTCGTTCTATTAAGTCGGGTAGAGATAGGTATCTACCTCAGTATAATGGAAGATGGTCGCTCAATTTCGTGGATTGATTGATCCTAGACATTAACACCACTGGATACCGGCTTAGTAGTCCAGTAGGTTAACCGTTCGTGCGCGAGCCTGAAGGTCCTGGGTTCGAATTCCGTGAGCGAGATTGTTAGTGTGCATTGCTAAGGAGTCCCACAATAGAACGAAACGACCATCCAGTACTTCCAGGTTTACAATGATGGTCTAACATCAATCAGTTTATGATCTCAATCAATAAAAGAAAATTAATCAATGACAAAACGTGAATTCTGGAACTAATAATCTATGAAAGATAAATCTGTTCGTGTTTGTTCCTTTTATCTCAAAGATGTTTAGAATGACCTTGAACTACATAGTCTACTGAATAAATGAATCGATTAGCAAACGGATTAATTTATGTAATTGAATATAAACATGAATTTTTCTGTTGAATACCAGGTTTTCTGAAGCCAAATAAAAAATGTGATAAATCATAAGATTGAATACATTTTATTTTCAGGAATGGGGGGTTATTGATTAAGACCAGACTAGTTAAAATTTATTGAATAATGGTATCTTTATGCTAAAAAACAGTAATGAAAAGAAACAACTAATTATATTCACGCTATATGTCCCCCAAATTCCCTGGTATGGCCGAGGGTGGGAAGAGTTAGCTCTCCATATCGAATTGCTCACACATCACCACGTGCGTACAACCACTGACAGGGAAGTCCTATTCACTACATTCTCACGTCCAAAGTGTTGTTTATGAAATTGAGAGAATAAAGAGAGAATGTCCGTCGATTTAACCGGGTTGGTGGATACGGATGATCCATCTAGGAGAGTTGGAAAACCCTCAATACAAACCAGTGGTGTACATGGGTTCCAGGATCCTGAAGGAACAAATGGTGTATGAACGAATTGTTGGTCACTGGTTACCATGGAACTGCATCTCGTGATGTTGCTCCACCACCTTGTGAACTAGGCCTTTATGTTTAATATGATGGAAAGAAAAGTCAAAATTCGATTGATTTACTCATTATGAGTTTTATTCAAGATTACTTTCGTTTTGATTCAATGTAATGATTACTCAGTATCGTATTTGTTTTCTTCTCTCGTATGATAGTTTATTCTGCATAATATACTATATTCTTGTATTCCATTGATATGAACCATGCTGTATATGTGATTTGTTATAACTCTGAGTATTTTTCATATATGTGATTTCATCCTAATTAGTAATCAAAATGTGTGTACAATCAACATATAAATGAGTGTATTTTCGACTAGGGTCGTTGTCATCATCATCATTATCATCATCATAGTGTTTCCGGCTGATAAATATTCACTGATACCAGTCTTATGTTCTTAATTTCGCGTCGTGTGAATTGCGGAGGTCCTTCGTTCCGAGTATAAGTGATCAGCGTTTTCCGGCACATCAATCAGCGACAACCAGACCTAACAATATCAAAGGCTCTAGGTGTGGTCCCTTAAGAAAACCACCTACTTCAGTGTGGGCATCCAGGCAGTATCTCAGCCCTCACACAAATCGAATCATATATGTGGCAAATATCTATTTGGTGCCTCCTTGTATCAATGTGTATTTGTTGAAATAAATAACTTCATACAATATAATACCTAACATAAAAGGAAACAATATTGAACAAGTTGTTGAATTAGGAACGAAAAATATTTTCAATAAACCTGTCTGTAATACTGAAGGCAATGATTAGATTTTATTACTTAGTTCAATTACATACTTATGCCTGTTACTCCCAATAAAGTATGAGCCACCAACCATCATTCTGCATCCTACTCAGTTCTGGGCCTTCCTTTCTAGTTCTATACAGTCGTTGTTCATCCTTCCCATGTCTGTCTTCATTTCTCGACGTAATGTATTCTTTGGGCTTAATCTTCACTTTTGGCCACTTAGTTCGATTGGTAGCCTACGAAACTTATATCCCATTGTTCTTCATATATGTTTTCATATTTAGGATACAACTATATTATTTTAAAAGAGATACATATAAATAGCGACAGATTGTGTCCTTTGATGTTTATTAGTTAATGTTGATCAAACAAGGAAGTGAGTCATGATTGATCAAAATCACAGGCAACATAAAACGCAACAGGCGATGTTAACAGCTAAGTTAAAATTTATTGATGATATCATATGAATTATGCCATCCACCTTACCATAAAGATGTTATTGCAATACAGTCAAAGTTGTAAAAGGACATTGTCATTAGGGCATTGTAAGACATGTCACCATTGCTGACATTAATGAGTTTGACTGTCGTGTAAGCGCAATAGGTCAACACTGGCCAGTTCGTGATGTGTATAATTGATTCATGCGATCATTGGTCAGAATAATTAATATACATGTGATGTGAATGTGTATATGAATGATGCGAATCGTCCAGCAGGGCGCTTGGTACCTATGTGATTGCGCTGCAGGATTGAGTTTCACTATTCACTTTGTAGCGTTAAAGCCTATTTAGTGTCTGGTTCTTCTGTGAAGCGAGATTGAGCTGTACTGATGGCCGAGAGAATTCCAGTTGTTTTTAACAAAACATTTTCCTCAGCCATTGTAAAACAATGTGTTACAAATTTTCAGATAGATATTTGCAAGAGAAATCGAATAAAACAAGAATGAACAAAATTGAATGGTTTGTCGAAATGTTATGGTCAGAAGTGAATTCACTTTTGATGCACAAAATTAGTTTGCTTAGTAACCGATTTCATTCATACTAATGGTTTCTTTTAAAATGTTCTGAAGGTCCATTGTCATTAGGACATTGTAGTTTGTTTCTCGTAGAATTTTTGTATAATCTGTTACTACCGTCGAGTTTTACACGAATACATTTACATTTTCTACTTGTAAGTGCACATACTGTGGCATAACATATTTCATGTACACAAGAAATCTTAGTCCATGTCCTAACTAGCCATTTTGTCGAACGTGATATTTCACTTAATGCTAGCTAATAAGCTCTTTGCATCAGCCTTTTACTAAATGGCCATGTTACATGAACCTTCTTACCATTTTAATTAATGTTGTTTTATATTATTTCACACGGTAAATCATATCTCGACTTCCTCATTACACGACAGTCGTTTTTATTCCTTTTGCGATTTAATGACATACAATACGGGTTTGGAAAGTATTTAAACGACCTATGAAATTCTTAACGAACCACACCGTACATCCAACCGTTACGCTTATAATATCTAAACGAATGTTCAGTGCAACTGTTAGAGTTCGTAAGAACGATGTTATTTCGATTTGACGTTATAATACATCCGAAGTATTATGGTTATTCAACTTCGTCCTCGCACACTATTTTGTGAATTATTGTTTACTCATAGCTGTCATCTAACAGATTTTGGTACATCGATCAGCTGTTCAACTACTCGGTTATTTAAAGCCTGTCCAGTTCAATTGGTGGTCTGACGATATTATCATTCGCGCGAATCATCAGTTTACGTAGTCGAGAGAATCTTCTGCAAACTGAAAACAACATTGTCGCCTCTATCTCAACACTGAAAGCGTTTTTTACTGTTATCATTGACATGAGTCCAGAGTGACACTCTCGGTTTCGTATGTTGTTTTCGATATTTTTCGGTTCACTTATCGGATAGACATGCAAAACTCACTGTTTATTATCTCTTAGAGACTTCACAGTACTGCCTTCGACCCATGCTGACTATAACAGCAGTCGTCAACTTTTCAAACTCTGACTACAAGTTGATCACTAGCTTCTCACAACAAAATCACGACTTCCCATGGTTATACTTCTGTACTGACAGTTAGTTTGTTAAATACAGATATAACTAAAATTCGACACTTACGAACAGAACCTGTTGACGACAATATCTGACTTTACACTTTAAACCAATGACAGTATAAAAACAGGCATCGAGTAATAATACACTTAACATACTGTGGAGATATGCATGACAAGCTTATTTTGTAAATAGTTTCTGATGTTAATTGTATTTATTCTGTCAATTTTTCACTGCATATACATTTATCATTAAATGATTGTACGTGTTGTTTAGGTGTATGACCTTGATCACACTTTTTCTGTCGTGATACACTCATAGCATGACATAAGTTGTTACCTACTAACAAATACACTGCTATGCACATACATCTTGTTCTTTATTGCTCGTGATTGTGTTAACTGTGTAGTGACCTACTTTTGTCAACAGAACGCGATTGGTTCGATGAAAACAATTATTATTATAACCAATTGTACCAGTGACTGTTTTACTGTGCTCGTTTGTTTAACTATGCTAATGACAGCCATTACACTTACTCTCCCGTTGACTTTAAACCCGGTTGCGCTCAGTAACCTAGCTTGTACTCCTTTGGCACGATCTCGGTATCTTTCGACACCACGAGATTGCCAGCAAATATATCTCGACTACAGCCGTCATCTGTCTTCTGGTATTGGCCTACGAGAATCTTATTGGTTTACTGGCACGTAGTCTTGTGGCGGTGTTCATAGTCAAGCTCAACTCGACACCACGCTACAATTGGTGAGCCAAATCTGGTAACACGCATCAACCTCTGGTCAAATGTTCCAATGAAGTCATAAGATTGAATACATTTTATTTTCAGGAATGGGGGGTTATTGATTAAGACCAGACTAGTTAAAATTTATTGAATAATGGTATCTTTATGCTAAAAAACAGTAATGAAAAGAAACAACTATTCATATACACGCTATATGTCCCCCAAATTCCCTGGTATGGCCGAGGGTGGGAAGAGTTAGCTCTCCATATCGAATTGCTCACACATAGCCACGTGCATACAAACACTGACAGGGAAGTCCTATTCACTACATTCTCACGTCCAAAGTGTTGTTTATGAAATCGAGAAAATAAAGAGAGAATGTCCGTCGATTTAACCGGGTTGGTGGATACGGATGATCCATCTAGGAGAGTTGGAAAACCCTCAATACAAACCAGTGGTGTACATGGGTTCCAGGATCCTGAAGGAACAAATGGTGTATGAACGAATTGTTGGTCATTGGTTACCATGGAACTGCATCTCGTGATGTTGCTCCACCACCTTGTGAACTAGGCCTTTATGTTTGATATGATGGAAAGAAAAGTCAAAATTCGATTGATTTACTCATTATGAGTTTTATTCAAGATTACTTTCGTTTTGATTCAATGTAATGATTACTCAGTATCGTATTTGTTTTTTTCTCTCGTATGATAGTTTATTCTGCATAATATACTATATTCTTGTATTCCATTGATATGAACCATGCTGTATATGTGATTTGTTATAACTCTGAGTATTTTTCATATATGTGATTTCATCCTAATTAGTAATCAAAATGTGTGTGAATTGCGGAGGTCCTTCGTTCCGAGTATAAGTGATCAGCGTTTTCCGGCACATCAATCAGCGACAACCAGACCTAACAATATCAAAGGCTCTAGGTGTGGTCCCTTAAGAAAACCACCTACTTCAGTGTGGGCATCCAGGCAGTATCTCAGCCCTCACACAAATCGAATCATATATGTGGCAAATATCTATTTGGTGCCTCCTTGTATCAATGTGTATTTGTTGAAATAAATAACTTCATACAATATAATACCTAACATAAAAGGAAACAATATTGAACAAGTTGTTGAATTAGGAACGAAAAATATTTTCAATAAACCTGTCTGTAATACTGAAGGCAATGATTAGATTTTATTACTTAGTTCAATTACATACTTAAGCCTGTTACTCCCAATAAAGTATGAGCCACCAACCATCATTCTGCATCCTACTCAGTTCTGGGCCTTCCTTTCTAGTTCTATACAGTCGTTGTTCATCCTTCCCATGTCTGTCTTCATTTCTCGACGTAATGTATTCTTTGGGCTTAATCTTCACTTTTGGCCACTTAGTTCGATTGGTAGCCTACGAAACTTATATCCCATTGTTCTTCATATATGTTTTCATATTTAGGATACAACTATATTATTTTAAAAGAGATACATATAAATAGCGACAGATTGTGTCCTTTGATGTTTATTAGTTAATGTTGATCAAACAAGGAAGTGAGTCATGATTGATCAAAATCACAGGCAACATAAAACGCAACAGGCGATGTTAACAGCTAAGTTAAAATTTATTGATGATATCATATGAATTATGCCATCCACCTTACCATAAAGATGTTATTGCAATACAGTCAAAGTTGTAAAAGGACATTGTCATTAGGGCATTGTAAGACATGTCACCATTGCTGACATTAATGAGTTTGACTGTCGTGTAAGCGCAATAGGTCAACACTGGCCAGTTCGTGATGTGTATAATTGATTCATGCGATCATTGGTCAGAATAATTAATATACATGTGATGTGAATGTGTATATGAATGATGCGAATCGTCCAGCAGGGCGCTTGGTACCTATGTGATTGCGCTGCAGGATTGAGTTTCACTATTCACTTTGTAGCGTTAAAGCCTATTTAGTGTCTGGTTCTTCTGTGAAGCGAGATTGAGCTGTACTGATGGCCGAGAGAATTCCAGTTGTTTTTAACAAAACATTTTCCTCAGCCATTGTAAAACAATGTGTTACAAATTTTCAGATAGATATTTGCAAGAGAAATCGAATAAAACAAGAATGAACAAAATTGAATGGTTTGTCGAAATGTTATGGTCAGAAGTGAATTCACTTTTGATGCACAAAATTAGTTTGCTTAGTAACCGATTTCATTCATACTAATGGTTTCTTTTAAAATGTTCTGAAGGTCCATTGTCATTAGGACATTGTAGTTTGTTTCTCGTAGAATTTTTGTATAATCTGTTACTACCGTCGAGTTTTACACGAATACATTTACATTTTCTACTTGTAAGTGCACATACTGTGGCATAACATATTTCATGTACACAAGAAATCTTAGTCCATGTCCTAACTAGCCATTTTGTCGAACGTGATATTTCACTTAATGCTAGCTAATAAGCTCTTTGCATCAGCCTTTTACTAAATGGCCATGTTACATGAATCTTCTTAACTTTTATTACATTGGTGGTTACCATTTTAACTAATGTTGTTTTATATTATTTCACACGGTAAATCATGGCTTGACTTCCTCATTACACGACAGTCGTTTTTATTCCTTTTGCGGTTTATTGACATACAATACGGGTTTGGAAAGTATTTAAACGACCTATGAAATTCTTAACGAACCACACCGTACATCCAACCGTTACGCTTATAATATCTAAACGAATGTTCAGTGCAACTGTTAGAGTTCGTAAGAACGATGTTATTTCGATTTGACGTTATAATACATCCGAAGTATTATGGTTATTCAACTTCGTCCTCGCACACTATTTTGTGAATTATTGTTTACTCATAGCTGTCATCTAACAGATTTTGGTACATCGATCAGCTGTTCAACTACTCGGTTATTTAAAACCTGTCCAGTTCAATTGGTGGTCTGACGATATTATCATTCGCGCGAATCATCAGTTTACGCAGTCGAGAGAATCTTCTGCAAACTGAAAACAACATTGTCGCCTCTATCTCAACACTGAAAGCGTTTTTTACTGTTATCATTGACATGATTCCAGAGTGACACTCTCGGTTTCGTATGTTGTTTTCGATATTTTTCGGTTCACTTATCGGATAGACATGCAAAACTCACTGTTTATTATCTCTTAGAGACTTCACAGTACTGCCTTCGACCCATGCTGACTATAACAGCAGTCGTCAACTTTTCAAACTCTGACTACAAGTTGATCACTAGCTTCTCACAACAAAATCACGACTTCCCATGGTTATACTTCTGTACTGACAGTTAGTTTGTTAAATACAGATATAACTAAAATTCGACACTTACGAACAGAACCTGTTGACGACAATATCTGACTTTACACTTTAAACCAATGACAGTATAAAAACAGGCATCGAGTAATAATACACTTAACATACTGTGGAGATATGCATGACAAGCTTATTTTGTAAATAGTTTCTGATGTTAATTGTATTTATTCTGTCAATTTTTCACTGCATATACATTTATCATTAAATGATTGTACGTGTTGTTTAGGTGTATGACCTTGATCACACTTTTTCTGTCGTGATACACTCATAGCATGACATAAGTTGTTACCTACTAACAAATACACTGCTATGCACATACATCTTGTTCTTTATTGCTCGTGATTGTGTTAACTGTGTAGTGACCTACTTTTGTCAACAGAACGCGATTGGTTCGATGAAAACAATTATTATTATAACCAATTGTACCAGTGACTGTTTTACTGTGCTCGTTTGTTTAACTATGCTAATGACAGCCATTACACTTACTCTCCCGTTGACTTTGAACGCGGTTGCGCTCAGTAACCACGCTTGTACTCCTTTGGCACGATCTCGGTATTCTTTCGATACCACGAGATTGCCAACAAATATATCTCGACTACAGCCATCATCTGTCTTCTGGTATTGGCCTACGGGAATCTTATTGGTTTACTGGCACGTAGTCTTGTGGCGGTGTTCATAGTCAAGCTCAACCCGACACCACGCTACAATTGGTGAGCCGAATCTGGTAACAGGCATCAACCTCTGGTGAAATCTTCCAATGAAGTCAGTCCGGTGAGTCCATTGTTTATCTATCCACGTCTGTCGTATATTTTCATATTAATTTTTTTATTATATAATATACTCGACATGACGAATAACGATAAGAATAGTATTAATATAATAGACTCCGATGTACGCGTACCGAATCCTCGGCACTTTTTATTCGCGTGACGATAAATTCCACGCTTTATTCGAGAAATTCCCCAGAATAACTAAACCACTCGAGGAGATTTCATCGGCGACCAATCGTGTTCTACACCACATAGTCACCTGCGGACCACCAGTCACGGCAAGACCACGCCGACTGGCACCGGACAAATCAGCTTTTGCTAAACGTGAGTTTGACAATTTACTATCTACTGGTATTATTCGTCCTTCTCACAGTCCTTGGGTCTCTCCTCTTCATATGGTGCGCAAAAAGGATGGGGTTAGTTGGAGACCATGCGGCGACTACCGAGCATTAAACGTAGTTACGCGCTTTGATAGCTACCCCATCCCCCACATACACGACATCACGGCATCGCTCAAGGGCACGACTATATTTTCTATGATCGATCTGGTACAAGTATATCACCAGATCCCAGTCGCTCTTAAAGATATCGAAAAAACTGCTATCACGACTTCTTTCGGTCTGTTTGAGTTCCTACGAATGCCATTTGGATTACGGAATGCTGCTCAAATTTTCCAAAGGTTTATCGATAGCATAGTGCGAGACTTGGATTTTGTTCACGTCTCTATTGATGACCTTCTAATCGCATCATCAAACGTAGACGAACATTATCAACATCTTAAACTATTATTCCAACGTCTTTCGGATAATGGAATAGTAGTCAACACAGAGAAATGTGAATTGGGTAAATCAGAAATAATATTTCTGGGTCACATCATCAGACAAGAGGGTATTCTGCCTTGCGAGGACAAAATTCGAACAATCAAGGAGTACAACGTGCCGTCCTCAATCAAGGAACTGAAGGCTTTTCTCGGTTTGGTTAACTTCTACCGACGTTTTATCCCTCACGCGGCAGAACGGTTACGACCATTAACCGAGTTACTACGCGGTAATCCACGCAAATTAGAATTGAACGATACCGCACGTACTGCATTCTCAGAGATCAAAACGGCTCTCGCTGAAGTTACACTTCTCGCTCATCCTGACCCATCAGCCACGTTTAGTATAGCGGTTGATGCATCGGATTTTGCTATAGGAGCTGTTATGCAACAGGACATCTTCGGTAGTTGGCAACCACTCGAATTTTTCTCACGACGCCTTACTCCCACGGAGACGAGATATAGCGCTTTTGGTCGCGAGCTGCTTGCAGCCTACTGTGCCATCAAACATTTCCGGCGCGCAGTAGAAGAACGCCAATTCATCTTATTCGCCGATCATAAACCCTTAACGTATGCCCTGCATACCAAGTCTGACCGCTACTCACCACGAGAGTGCAGACATTTGGACTATATCTCACAGTTCACGACAGACCTTCGTCACATTAAAGGCGAGTCGAACTATGTTGCCGATGCTCTATCACGTATCCAGACGAATGCAGTTACCTTACCGGTGCTCGATCTTCCTGCTATAGCCGCCGCGCAAGCAAACGATCCTGTCTGTACAGAAGCACCACAATCTTCGTCCCTTCAGTGTCAGGAAGTACCCCTAGCTACTAGCTCAGGTACTATCCTATGTGATCTTTCTACCGGTCTTCCTCGACCCATCGTACACTCTGCCCATCGCCGTCTCGTCTTCGATGCCCTTCATGGATTGTCTCATCCGGTTATCGCAGCCACATTACGTCTCATCGCTGCACGATACGTCTGGCCGTCCATGAATAAAGATGTTCGTATGTGGGTAAAGCAATGCTTACAGTGTCAACGATCAAAAGTGCACAGGCACGTAGCTGCCCCCATTGACACGTTCGCTACGCCTGATGCTCGCTTTGATCACGTTCATATAGACATTGTAGGACCATTGCCACCATCGCATGGGTATGATCACATACTCACGTGCATTGACCGTTTTACAAGATGGCCCGAAGCTATTCCCATCACGTCTATCACGGCGGAGACAGTTGCTCACCGCTTCGTAGAACGATGGATAGCATTGTACGGTTGTCCCTCGACTGTCACGACTGACCGAGGACAACAATTTGAGTCCGCATTATTCTCCTCACTGACCCGGCTGCTTGGTGCGGAACGCATACGCACTACCACCTACCATCCAGCATCGAATGGTTTAGTTTGACGGTTTCGTCGCCAACTTAAAAGTGCTCCCCGAGCACATGAAAACGACAATTGGTACGAAACCTTACCGCTTGTCTTCTTAGGTATCAGAACGAGTTTGAAGGCAGATATTCAATGTTCCACCGCTGAACTTGTATACGGCACGACATTGCTTCTGCCTGGGGAATTCTTCACACCACGGAGCAGTAATGATTTCGGTAAATCAGACTACGTCCATCGACTGTCTGTATTTATGTGAACACTATCTCCGGTGTTAACTCGAATACAGCATCGACAGGTCGCTCTCCTTCGATTGTTGTCTACCTGTTCACATGTCTTCAAACGAGTAGATTCGGTACGCAAGCCCCTGCAACAACCTTGCGAAGGACCTTTTCACGTGATTTCTCGTCACGAAAAAGCCTTCAAGGTTGATCGACATGGCCGTGTCGAGATCGTCAGCATTGATCATCTCAAACCAGCACACGTCAATGACAGTGCCCTACCCGGCAACTTGAAACTCAATGCTAGACCTGTCAAACCTACTAGCGGGATCTCTACATCTACATCGGATCCCACGCTAGATACATCAGAGACCTCGTTCTCACGTCCCAGTCAACATCACGCGTCATCTGCACCATCTACAGATGAGACTTCCGTCTCACGTCCAGATCAGCAGACCAGGCCGCCCTTGACCTCGGATGAGATCACGGGCCCACGAAGTACGAGCGAGACTACCGTCTCATGTTCCGGTCGCCGAGTACGATTACCCGTACGCTTTCGCGACTAACCGCACAGTCAACAACGGATACGGTGTAGGACTTTTCCTATACTACACGCATGCTACACTTTTCTTTTTTTTCTTTTATTCTATCCTGAGCCCACGCCTCCGACCATCTCCCGTTTGGTGACGTCAACTTCAGTCGACCTTGGCGAAAGCTGGCCTGATCACCCACGCTCTAGTCAACGCACTCAGTAGATAATATGGTCACGAATGCGCCTGACATGCGCTTAGTCGTCATGGTCGCTTCCGTTTTCATGGCTCAACGTGGTTTCGTCCTACGTCTGCAGCGTTTTCTGATCCGCATTCCTACAAACGCAATCTTCAGATCCTGGATACAAACCACTCTGGTGTGGTATGCTAACTCGACGAACAAATACAGCATGCTTCTCCTGGTACCGTTCTGCGCAAAAGACTTTCGTTGGCAACTCGAGGATCAACGATCGCTTCTTGTTTCGCCAATTCTTCCGTCCTACGACCGCACTTTTACCGATCAGTCCCACGAATCAAACCGCTACCTATCGAAAGTGTAAACCCTTTCTAGCGGAGGGCTCCTGTAGTGACCTACTTTTGTCAACAGAACGCGATTGGTTCAGCGAAAACAATTATTATTATAACAAATTGTACCAGTGATTGTTTTAATGTGCCCGTTTGTTCAACTGTGCTAATAACAGCCATTTTGGCCTTCCGTTGGACCCCATTACTTCTGCGCTGTTTGTGACTCTACGCAATTACTTTTTCTTGCCGATCCCATTTGTACTCTTTTGGCACGATCTCGGTATTCTTTCGATACCACGAGATCGCCAGCAAATATATCTCGACCACAGCCATCATCTATCTTCTGATATTGGCCTACGGGAATTTTATTGGTTTACTGGCACGTAGTCTTGTAGCGGTGTTCATAGTCAAGCATGATTCGACACTACGCTCCAAAACGAAGAAATTCAGTGAAAACGTAAGAAAATCAAAGCCTACAATATATTAAGAACAGTGCTATCTCAGCTGGGTTCAAAAGGCCAAGGAAATTTAAAGCTGAAAGAATCGAGAGGAATAAATCGCAAAAGTGTGTACGTGTCATTAGCATTTTGCTTCGTTGGACACCAAGCACACACGCGCTTCATCGAGAACCGCTCCCGATTATTTTCTCAAAGAGTGATCCCAGGCTTGTAACCAATACGAACTTGGAAGCCAGCGCAATCACCCGAGAGCTGTTTGCGACACTGTTACAAGCGTACGCACAGCTCTATCATGGAGTTCACGATGTCGTTGAGCCCCTCTATTCAAAATAGATAAATCTCTTAAACCATGTAATAACATGGTTAGCAAAGTGCACGATAGGTCTAGATCATAGATCTTGAGAAGATAGACTTAAACACCTGGTATTATTCTCGTTGTGCTACAGGAGAATAATAGGTGATCTGATAATGATACAACATATTAAGTACTCCAAACCACCTAACGCGAGCATATAACCAAAACATCATCACCACCTTCCTCAAGGACAACGTCGAGAAATTACAAATAAAAGAACGAATTTCGGTTATTATATGAACCAATGATCCCTTTGCAATTGATGTCTGCCTGATTTCGAGTCTCAAGAACAATACGTTCGTTTGTGCTCACCTAGTTCATTTTGATTTAAATTGCGCGACTTCTGGGATTCTAATGATCACACAAATACTCAGATATTTTCTCACATTTTTTCAATAAGAGTTGCTTCTATTTGAAAAATGTGACTACAGCTCCACCAGTATATATCTTTAGAAGGACATCTGAAAAACACATACAAACCAACGGATTACCAACTATTTCGGACAGGTGTGCCTGATGCCCGTCTCATAAATTACCACGGTTGTCACCGCCGAACACTGGTAACCACTTCGTTTATCTCTGGTTCGCATTCCTGCTTTCTTTTACACTGCTCTTCTCAAATTGTCAGCATTACAAACTGATGAACTTATGTGACGTTCTTTAAACAATCGTTTTATCTTTTCACTAAAACAACTACTTTATCATCTTACTATTACAACCAGCCCACCTCCCACCCGATTATATTATTGCTGCGGGTATCTGGAGATCCTTCTATCCTGAGACAATATCGCTCACTCGAATTGCAAGATTTTCAAGTCACAGAACTATTACCAAAATGACAACAAATACTGAAGCTAGGTAAACAGTGTATCACCATTTAGACGCTTTAAAGTGCTCAGGACATTAGTCAAACAATAAGAAGCATGCTCAAGAAAAATCAATCAATTTACACAAGCTCAAGACGAGAATATTGGATATTTGATGTTGTACGTGCGCCAAGTATAACTTCAAGGTTAGATCAAGGCTAAACAGTCCAAGGGAAGTGGGAGTTTGATTTGTGGGATTCATTCTTTTTTCATTGTATAATTAAAATTTAACGTTTTGATTTATACATGTGGCACATTTTGGCGAGATTCTAATTTAAGGACGACCTTTGAACGAATTTTAAGTGACTTTGAGAATATTAGTCAACCAAAAGACAGTTAGTATAAAATAAAAATATATTAGAAGAAATTAATGAATTACAGTGGATACGGAATGTGTAGAAATTTAAATATGTTGCTTATTTTTATCTAATGCTAATGTCACCATCCTCTTCTTTATTTGTTTCATGTAATTACTGTTCTGTTACGTTTTACGGTTCGTGTTGGTGTTCTAAACGTTAGAGTGTAGACGTCGGCTACTTTTTGTTGCTGTTCGTTTGAGATGCGTAATATAATAGTTTCAAGGAATACTCAAATAAGGATAAAATACTTAATCAAAGTCCACCAAATCTCTGCAAATATGTATTGAGTAAAGAAAATACCTCTTTAACTCACTTATTCTTACGCTCATACTGATCGCAACTTAGATCGGGTAAATATGAGCTTTACAGGAAATTTTTTACCTGTGAAACCATAATGTATGAACAAATCAATGAAATTAGAAATAGTAAGCCTTAGGTTTTAGTGCGAGATTCATTCATTCACATATTGTAGCTGGTGTCCTAAATTCAAATTCGTAATCTTAATTCCTTATACTAACTCATAACTTTTTTCCGATCCTAGAAAGTTGATGATTCGACTTAAGGTCAAACGTCGTTCAAAAACCTTAGTTTCACCGACCGGGTCAATCTGAATTATACTTGAGTGGGCTTTATAGTATTTTAGCCGAGCAAACAGATAACGATGATTTTTTCCTGAAATTATGCTTGGAGAGCCGATTGTTTTTAAGAATAATGGAATTTAAGCATTAGGAAAGACATTTGTAGCCCCTAGAACCAACCCAGTAATGGACATAGATCGATCATTTCGCCATCACTAATCGTTAGGCAGAATCGATTGAAAACTTCCGCTCCTTCTGGAGTACATGCCTGAACTTCGATCATAATCCAATACAATTTCGTTTATCTACGAGTTTTACTGGATGTAGGGAGGTCACAGCAGGGAAACCCTTTAGATATCAACTTGAAGATGGAAAGTTCAGGGATACATACATTGGGTGGAATTAGATATGCACATGGTCGATTGTAGTAAGTGTTTATCCTGAAGAATCTTGAAATGATCGATAAGCAGCATACTTTTAGTAACAGTTCAGCTGGCCATCACATATTTTATAGCTACTCACTGTCCCAAAAAATCACCTAAAATCACATAAATCCTCTAACCTCTAAGTTACAAAGGTTATAGCTAATCTAAAGCAATAAAAAGCAGAAGGCCCTGAAAGATTAATACATGAGATATTTATAGATAGCTATCAGATTTTAGCTGCTAAACTGACTGAAATACAGTCCAGAGTTTCGGATTATCAAACATTCATAAATCCATCAACCATGAGATTAAGCCTTTTATCACTCTGAGCATCCAGTTTTTGTATTATTTAAGCCTCCATACTTTGTTTCCTTAAATTTTATTTAATTAGAGGCAGTATCTTCACATTTATGTGGATGTATGCTCCTCGATTCTTAGTCTTTTTTTATTTTGTCTACTGAAATGCCTAAATGTGAAGTTTTTCAAAATTATATACTTCTGAAATTACAGGTTTTGAATCGTTGATGTAGAATAAATACTTCAGATTTTAGTTTACATTTACAATGCCAACACAACACATTGCTCTGGCATTATTCTTAGTTCTATTGGCAATTGGAGTCATCATTTTGATCAGCATACTAGTTATTGTCAAAAGACGTATAGCTCGACGAAAAAGCCGAATAGGACGTACTACTTATAATTCATGTGGACATGGTCTACCAAAAGTAAGATAATATAAATTTACTTGTACTTTGTCTTTTGCAACTGAGTGATTAAGTCCCTCATTTTCCCAAACTAAGTATTCTCGATAAACTCGGGAAAATTGTAGATATAAAGGATTTTGTATCTATTGTTCTCTTAAACTAGTTGTGTACTGAATCAAAAATAGTTGTCCTTCAGAAAAATCTTTGAAATAGTTTAACAGCTTCTGGGTTTTACCAAGCTATGAATGAAGATGTAAAATTAAAACTTATCTGGTGTTGATTCGAATATTACAACTAAATGTTTTCTTTAGTCAAAATAAAATATGCTTCGTAGACTTAGTTACGCAGAGATTGTGACTGTTGTGTTAAAACCACACAGTTATCGAGGTAAAGTTGAAAATTAGTAAACAAACAGGGAATTAAACGTAGATTTTGAGCCAGGAACTCAGAGACCGCCAGTTCCAACCTAGTTTTGTCCAAGATATCCTGACGACTTTTATCATATTCTTCACGTCAACGGGTCAAATTGTGCTATTCAAGAATTTTTACTGCAACATAGACTTTTTATTCATTTTGAAAATGCTTTTTCATAACTCAATCTTTCCTGACTACTGATTTGTATGAGGCTTGTATAAACTGCTTTAGTATCAATGTACTAACATGGATACCTTTAAATGGTTTCACTGTGTATCTATACTTAATTATTTTGGTTACCTAGAGTGTTCTTTCTTTGGTTGTCTAAGATTCATTTTATAACTCAAGTAAATTTATCTTGTATTACCTCAATTTGACTGTTCTTATTCTTTTTGTTTACCGCCCCCAAAGGCCCTGGTACGGCTGAGAGTGGGGAGAGTCCGCTCTCTCTCTCGAAATACTCTCACATGGTCACGCGTATACAGCCTCTGCCAGGGAAGTCCTACTCACTGACTTCTCACAACACGGGTGTTGTTTACGAAAATGAAAGGACGAAAAGCGAATGTCCGGCGATTTAACCGGGTCCCAAACCAATGGTGCACATGGGCTGGCTCCAGTATCCTGAGGGAACAAATGGCGTATGAACCAATCGTTGGTCACCGGCTGGCTACCATGGGACTGCATCTCCTTACGATGCTCCACTGCCTTGTGGGTTAGACCTTTAGGTGGAAGGCTCGGGGTGTGGCCCCTAAGAAGACCACCTGCTTCGGTTTGGGCACACGGGCAGTATCACAGCCCTCACACATATCAAACGAGATCTATGTGGCGCATATGTATTTAGTGCCTCCTTGTACCAATATCTATGTTAAAATAAATAAATAAATAAATTTTGTTTACCACATAATTATAAGTCAGTCTACTACCTCGTTTTCATATTGTATTTGATAAATGTAACCCTATAATAAAACCCCTCTTTTCAAACATTCCAGTTCCTAAAAACCAATTACAATTCAATTCATTTGTAAGGGTTTGAATCTTCTTTTTGGCCTGAAGGACTACAATTGACCAGTCTCTAAGTTAATCATCTTGATATTGCCATTATGTCACAAACACTTTTCAAGCAGAATTGGATGAGCTTTTCGTCCTATTTAAGACTCGTCAGCTGGGTACATCTGCACCCCAGATTTGATTTTTGCACCTGGAATCGAACTTATTACTTTTCACTTCTACCGCCCAACGCGTTAACCGCTTAGCTACTGAGTCCCAGTGAGAACATCAACACTAGAGTACATACAGATTCAGCTGACAAGCGTTTTATAGGACGGAACAGTAATTTTGAATTCCACTACTAACCACCATCCAACTCTATATGAACAATTACAATCTATTTGTAAGATTTTATACTGAATTTATTCTTATATTTCTTCATTTATTTATGATTTAAGGTTTGGAAATCAAATATTGAGAAAAAAATTAATGGCACTGTAAAAATACGCACTGAACCTCAGGTATTCGGTCCTCATTATTCTGAAAATTATGATGTCTACACTTCTACTGGTATGTATAATGTAACCCAAACATCATTAATTTGACTTATTTTCTTTATTATATTACAGGTGAAGTGACTTTCCTTTATCGTGCTAAAACAGTCGATCAGTTTCTTATATTAAGTAGGCTGGTTGTTGAATTTTTTTTATTTTTTAATAAAAATAAATTTCAACCGTTAATTGTTGCTTTTTTTCTTCCGATTTTTTTCTGTTTTGTATTTCAAATAGAACAAGCTATACTTTCCTTAGATTCAACATTAGAAGCTCCTCCATTAAGAGATATACGTGATTTCTTATTGACAGCGCGTCATAATATCATGAATCCGCCACCATCTCGTGATTACATTGAAGAATATTGTCAACTGTATTTATGGGCAAGGCATGATTTGAATGTACGTAGGTTGTTCCTTTTTCCTCTTCTGTCTACTACTACTAGTCTTACTACTACTCCTACTACTACCACTACTACTAATACTACACTACCAGTACTACTATTACTATGTAGTAGTTTAAAACCATTGAAAAAGACATTTTCTATAAATTTTGGTTTCTCTTTCTAGCCTTTTGGTGAATCAGAATATAAACGGTTTTGTGAATTGCAAACTAATTTATTAGAAATGTAAGTTTATATTTATAAACTGTATTAATCTCTTCTTTTAATTTGTATGACTTGTTATTTTATAAGTTGGCTTTCGTCACAGAATGATTACAACTGGGGGCACTGTTAAGAACTACTAGAGAACACCAGAAAAAGGTTTCATTTTTGTATAGGGCTCCTTGAGGGAAACAACCATTCAGTACCTCCTGATTTCCAATTGTTTCCCAATTTGTAATCAATTCATGACAGAAACTGGATAATATGTTCAATGAACGAATCCTAACTTATTCTCTTTTATATTCTCTAATTAAGAGACAAGATGGAAAGAACATCTCAAATGAGAAAGGTATTGGCCTTTTTGTTTCCGAAAAATCTCAGCTTTCACTGTTAGGTGTCGTAACTCTTTTATATGAAGATTCTTTGACTCACCGAGTATAGTTTAGTTGGTTTGTTCTACAGTGTTGTTATAACAAGTAACTATACTAATATTTTGTTCTAGATACAATACTAGTATGCAGCACTCAACCAACAAATGAATGAAAAAGAAATGCTCGAGTTGCTAGAAATCGAACAATCTTTTAAACACTGAAAAATAGATAAGCAACTTCACATAAGGCAACTTGACTTAAATTTTAGAACGAACTATAGGCAATTATAACAGTAGTTCTATGTGTAGTTACTCTAATTAGTTGTTTACAATTTGTTAAAAATGATACAAAATGTTCTCTGATGTAATGACATAAAAATACATCCACGACCTCACCCCGCGAGATTCGAACTCAGGACCTATCGGTTTTGCACGCGAGCGCTTAACCATTAGACCACTGAGCTGGCTGGCATCCAACGGTGTTAATATCTAGCTTTAACTAATCCACGAAATTGAGCGACACATCCACCAATGTTTTCAGCGTCGCTCAAATTCGTGGATTGTTTGAAGTTAGACATTAACACCGTTGGATGCCTGCTCAGTGGTCTGGTGGTTAAGCGCTCGCGCGCGAGACTGGTAGATCCTGGGTTCGAATCTCTCAGGGGGAGAGGTCGTGGATGTGCACTGTTGGGGAGTCCCACAATAGGACGAAACGGCCATCCAATGCTTCCAGGTTTTCCATGTTGGTCTAACATCAATTGACTCATGATCTCAACCATTGAAATTACTACAATATCCACAAAAAACCCTTCTGAGATAAAGTATACGTTTGATGATTTCAATTTCATTGTATCACCTTTATTATTATTATTATTATTATTATTATTATTATTATTATTAATCATTTAAGAGTCAATCGTACAAAACCATGGCCTGTCTATTCATCAGGTGGAATCAATACTATTGGTCAGTCATCATCCGAACAGTCATCAAAGACACATAAAAGAAATCATTCAAATTTTAAAACTAATTTTCCATCATTTCTATTTAAGGCAACAGAACATTCACAACCTCGCGTTGTTCATTCAAGTGCTTCTGTTACAACAGTAACAACTACAATACTATCGTCATCATCACCGCTAACAACAACGATAACTACAAGTATTGCCTTATCAACAGCTACATTGTCATCACCATCAATGTCTATAGTTAATCAATCACGTCCAACACGTGTTAAAGTATTATCCAGAACTGGACAACCTAGCGGTATAAATTTAAAACGTTTATCTCATTCAACACATCGTAAAAAGCATGAATTATTAGTTTCATCATCTGAACATGAAACACTTACTAATAATTCACATTTAATTCATTCAAGTCATGTATTTACAAATGATGTCATCGGTGAAATTGATTCTAATGTAGATTTAAATTTATTAAATAAAATTGATAGAATAGAAACAAAAACTGGTAGTTGTTCACATCGTCGTGATAGTTGTCAAAGTGATGGTTCACAAACAGCGTTAATTGATTTAGAACCTGTTATTGTTGTGAATCAATCGAAAACCTCATCACAACCATCACGACAAATAAAACTCAATGAATCTTATATTATTCAACCGGATATAAAAAATCTAACACGATTTAATAAAGGTGAGTATGTGTTATGCATTATTCTATCGGTTGTTATTCAACTATGGGTTATGTGTGTAGTTACGTTGTCTTTTGTCTAGTAGCATTTTGAAAAATATACACCTGATACAGCTTGATATAAATAAAAAAAAGTTAGGAAGAAGGTTACATTATCAGAGGGTGGGTAAAACAAATTATTTACTTATGCCTGTTACCCTTCGTGAAGGAGTATAGGCTGCCCACCAGCATTCTCCATAGAACTCTGTCCTGGACAATCCTTTCCAGTTACTATTCATTCTTTTGATGTCTACTTCCAATTCTCAACGCAGTGCGTTCTTTGACCTTACTCTTTTCTGTCTCCCTTCAGATCTATTGTGATTGTGACTGTACTAAAAATATTCTGAATTATTTCCTTTGTACTATTTAAATTTGTGTTAATCCGGTTATTTGTTTACTCTGAAGAAGTGGCTTACATTGAGTTACGAAACGTCAGATGTACAATTTTTCTAATCATCGGGATATAACAAAAATATATTTATTACTGATGATAGAGATAGTTTCATTGGTAAACCACGTTTATACAGTTTGGTTTGTCCGTAGTTAGATTGTGGGCGTTAGTCAAATGGTTCGAGTTGCTCATATGATGTACGCTACTGATGTCGCAAGATATAAATAGTATGTATCACTATTCAAAAGTGGAATGACTGGCAGCATCAGGTTGAAAAGATCAAAGAGAAAAGAACGGGAATAAAGAGTGATCGGTATGGAAACAAAAGAACAACAAAGTCTGAGACAATTGGTGGATATTTTGTAAATGTAGTATTTACTGTATGGCTCTCAGATTTTAGCAAGATATTCTGTAATGTACTAAAATTCATTCAATGCTCCTCGTCTGTGTTCTCATTCACAACACTCATGCCACTGATATGATTATTTCGACTGTGTTAATTCCCTTTTTTCATTTTACTATCTCGATATTTTAACATGAAGCGTGTCGATTGGAATCGATACACATTTGCAACAGGTTTTGTATCAGTTGTATTTTAGGGCTTTAGTTGATTGGGGGTATTCTGCAGGGAGCCCCACCTAACCTAGATTTCATTCGAGGTGTGACTCCCCATTGGATACTGACTCTGTGGTCCATCTATCTTTCTTGATTCAGTAGGTTCGTTTCTTATTTACGTTTACCCATAGGCATATGCGCAGTTGTTTAGTGGTTAAAGTATGGCAACTTATAATTAGTAGGTCGCAAGTCCGAACGCCACTCCACTATTCCACCTTGGGTCCATCGTTAACTACCTAAGACGTGAAGATCTTGTGTTATAACCCATGTAGTATTGTGGGTAAAACTTGTTGATCAGTTCTAAAACAGTATGAAACCACTTCAGTCTTTATGAGCTTTCAGTGACTGATCTCCCCCCACACACACCTCCAGATAATTTCGTTTATGATTTTGAAAGCGAAACAGTCGTCACTAGTAACATTGGATAATCAACGTAAATTGATTCACATTGAAATTTGTACCATTAGGTTCAAACCCAATGGTTTAATTACTAAGCTCTTAGGATCACTTGAATGTCTTGGTTTTGATCACTGATTTGGCCGTGGGTGCACACTACTGTGTAGTCCTATACTACTTATTTATTTATTTATTTAAATATATAAATATTAGTATAAAGAGGCACCAAATAGATATGCACCATATAAATCATTTGATTTGTGTGAGGGCTGGAATACTGTCCGGGTGCCCAAACCGGAACAGATATTTTTCCTAGGAGGCCACATCCGGAGCATTCGACCTAAAAGTCTAATCCACAAGACAGTGGAACAATGTCAGGAGATGCAGTTCCACGGTAGCCAGTGACCAACAATGATGGGCTCGTACTCCATTAATTCCTTCAGGATTATTGAGCCCATATACATCATTGGTTTAAAATCAGGGTTTCCCAACTCCCCTAGATGAACTCCGTGTTCACCAACGCGGTTAAAGCGTCAGATATTTTCTTTTCATCCTCCCAATTTCGTAAACAACAGTAATACCACTTGAAGGCAGTGAGTAGAACTTCCTTGTCAGTAGTTGTATTCACGTGGTCATTTGAGAGCATTAGGAGAGAGGTAGAGCTGACTCTCTTCACTCTCAGTTGTGCCAGGGCATATGAGGTGCAAAACAGTTGTTTAGGATTTCATAGTTTTACAATTTGTTTCGTTCAATTCAATCTGTGAATAATACCATTTACAATAACTCTTAATTATTATCAGAAGGGGTTTTGTGGAGATTGTAGTGATTTCAATCATTAAGATCATGAGTCAGTTGAAGCTAGACCACCATGGAAAACCTAGAAGCACTGGATGGCCGTTTCGTCCTGTTGTGGGACTCCTCAGCAGTGCGCATCCACGACGTCGCCCCCCTGCGAGATTCGAACCCAAGACCTACTGGTTTCGCGCGCTTCAAGAGGTATATCCTGGAGTTCTAGTGAGAAGTAGTGACTAGTGGAGTTCAGCCAGGTCTGTTGTGGGATAGAAACTCACTGAAGACAATGGTGGATGTGTCGCTCAATTTCGTGGATTAGTTGAAGTTAGACATGAACACCGTTGAATGCTGGCCGGCTCAGCTGGTCTAGTGGTTAAGTGCTCCCGGGTTCGAACCTCGCAGGAGGGGCGAGATCATGGATGCGCACTGCTGACGAGTTCCATAATAGGACGAAACAACCTTCCAGTGCTTCCAGGTTTTCCAAGGTGGTCTAGCTTCAACTGACTCATGATCTTAATGATTGAAAACTCTTAATTATTTAAAAATTGAAATCTACTTTCACTTATATAATCATTTAACATTTCAATTCTGTTTTTTTTAGGTATGGAAAATGAAGGTGTAAATTGTTGATTAGTTTATATACTTTCTATTATCTCTTCCTATTATCTACTCTTATGAATCAATAATAAGTAGTATATTTGTACAGTTAGTATTTAAGTAGTATATCTATGAATGTGTAAATATTTAATGTTTTTATTTTTAGTTGTTTTTTTTTATTTAAATTTCTGTAAATTTATCCCCCTTTTATACATTTGTAAATAGTAATATTCATCTTATAGTTATTTATTTTAACCATTACAAAGTTCAACTTATTTTGTTTTATGAATATTACTGAAGTTCTACTACTTTTTAAGCTTTAATTTCAATTGCTAAAAGATTATTTCAGAATATAATTTTCATACATATATAATGACTTCTTTATATTTGACGCCTAATTTCTGTTAAACTATTCATTCTAATCTTAACGAATAGTCGTATACATTATATGATGTCAATTGAAAGAGTTCTACCCTGTAACAAATACTCAAACTCACATCACAATTGATTGATCACTGGGTGGTGACCAATGTCATGCGTGTCTAGTTCTTATTATTAGTGCAGATTGAATACTATCGACAATGTTGCAATGTGGCCACCAGTCTAGGTGACTCGACATTGCGGGCACTATTGTGAGATTAGATGTGGGTTGAAGGTAGTCGATAGGAAACCATGGACCCGGATTTTGTGCTACTTGGTACTCGTCAGCAAGGTGTACCTGTAATGGTTGAGGGAACTGATGCTCCCTGTAGGGTTCGATCCCGTGTCACCCAGCTTCACAGTCAGAGACGTTACCACTGAGCTATCTGGGCCGCAGTGTCGAATACTCAAACTCATAGTTGATTGAGTTAAGAGAATTGTATTGTATTGTTTGTTTGTTTTTGATTGAGATCATGAACAGATTGATTTTACACCACCATTGAAAACCTGCAAGCACCGGACGAATGTTTCAATTGTGTACATTCACGATTCGAACCCAGGGCCTTCGGTCTCGCTCACGAACACTCAACCTCTAGACCACTGAGTCGGCATCCAATGGTGTTAATGTCTAACCTCAACCAATCCACAAAATTTTCGGAGTTCTAGTGAGTGGAGCTAATCCGTGTTGGGTAGAGATAGGTATCTACCTCAGGACAATAGAAGATGGTCGCGTAATTTCGTGAATTAGTTGAGGTTAGACATTATCTAGACCATATCTAAAATATGATATCAACCCATGAAGTCATTAATTGTGTTAGTTTCTGTAGACTTTCTGGTTGTTAACGTAGCAGCTGTCATAAATTAAAGTATATACGGTTATTCAATATGAACTGAAGTCGATCGTATTAATGTGGTTATTGTATTTACTTAGTATGTTCCTTCATACTACTCATTCGATTTTTTCCGAAACATCTATCAAAAACTTTCTACTATAGTTAATTTTTAATTAATTAATTTTAACACATAGATATTGGTACAAGGAGGCACCAAATACATATGCGCTACACATATCTCATTTGATATGTGTGAGGGCTGTGATACTGTCCGGGTGCCCAAACCGGAACAGATATTTTTCCTAGGAGGCCACATCCGGAGCATTTGACCTAAAAGTCTAATCCACAAGACAGTGGAACAATGTCAGGAGATGCAGACCCATTGTAGCCGGTGACCAACGATTGGTTCATACGCCATTTGTTCCCTCAGGATACTGGAGCCAGCCCATGTGCACCATTGGTTTGGAATCCGGTTAAATCGGCGGACATTCGCTTCTCGTCCTCTCATTTTCGTAAACAACACCCCCGCCACGAGAATGCAGTGAGTAGGACTTCCCTGGAAGGGGCTGTATACGCGTGGCCATGTGAGAGCATTTCGAGAGGAAGAGCGGACTTTCCCCACTCTCGGCCATACCAGGGCATTTGGGGGCACTATAGTCAATACTATTATTTCTACTTAGTTTCTCATATTGTTAGATTTGTTTCTTTGATTCAACATCAAATTTGACAACTTGAATGAATACAATCTTTTACTAAATCTTATATTGTCTATATTTGACTGATTTCTCTCTAACGTACCATTTTCATACTGTGTGTATAGATCTGAAACAATCTAGCTTAAATTGTAAATCACTGTCGTTAAACAAGAACTTTCTGCATTTATTGCGAGTAACAATTTCATAACCGGAAAAACGGATTTTTAAAACGTCCATGATTTATCGGATAATAATAGGCTCTAACTGATCAACGCGCGAAGGTAGACACATCCGCTTATACTAAATTTCGTACATGTAAAACTGATTCCATTCTCATTCCCATTGGACTCCATTTGTCAGTTGGATTGTATTATGATTTATGGAATACTTTCCCTGATATATATTTACTTGTTGATCATTGTCCAAATTTATGAATGAAGTGTATTGTTATAACTTGTGATCCGCCTATTTGAGAGCAGTGAATTATCGATCGAACAGTGACGCATAAAATACGAGCGAGCAGCCTAAAGTCCTGATTGGTCCTGCTTCCCTGTCTAGCCCAGCCAGTTGAGTCCAGAACATAAGTCTCAGCCTCGGTGATATGAATCATTATATTTCAAACATACTCTGTTTATATAACAATCAAACAGACCACAGCGTACCATAAAATAGAAAGTAACATTTGTACAAGATTTAACCTTCAGGAAATGACACAAATAAATATTGACCAACGGGAAAATGACACGTTGGAAGAATATTGACCAATGGGGAAATGACACCACTTCTCATTTAGGAATAGCATTAGATAATTTCTGGGGTATTTTCTGAATACCCCAACATGTATCACCTGATAAAGTATGACAACTTACTGATTCTATTGATCTAGTCCCTAATCTAGTGTTAAGTTCTACTGATTTAATTATCTTTCACCAAGTAATTTGATGCTGTTTTTGGGGTCCCAATCTCAAACCTGCTTACTTACAAATTTGATTGTTGTAAAGTATATGTATGTTTCATTGTGATTATAATCATGTTCATGTATGTACTGGTTGTTTTTGATTCTCAACATTATCTCATGTAGTCTTGTATGAAAGCGGTATTTTTTGTCAATTTGTTCCCATACAATTGGTTTATCATTGGAGTATTTGATTAGTCTGAAGTTAACAACATCGGGATAACCATTTAGTCTATAAATTCCTCTGTTCATTATTGAATTCGATTAAGTGTTCACATGTCATCTTAATTTTTTTGATGTGTGTGGAATATAACTACCCATGAAACTGTTAATAAGAAAGATTGATGAGACTAACTATAAGGTTAACACTGATGTAGAGCTAGTACGATGAATTAGTTCGATTACTGAATATGTATATCTGGCTTTGCAGATGTATGGGATTGTTATGTCTATTAAAGACCAAAAATATTCACGTTTTAGGTACGATATTTTCGATGCAACAAATTTTCAGAAAGTTCCTTTTCCAATTATTTTTCGTTGTTTAAATATGGAATTTAGATTGGTATCATAAGTGGATCAAGGTTAGACCATTATTGAAAAGCCGGAAGCACTGGACCACCGTTTGGTTCTAGTATGGAACTTTTCCATGGCAGTGCGCATCCACGATCCTGCACGCGAGAATTGAACCCAGGAGTGGAGTTCAACCGTGTTTGTTGTGAGTCAGTTACTCACTGAAGACAATAGTGGACAGTCAAGCAATATCGTGGATTGGTTGAAGTTAGACATTAACAGCGTTAGATGCCGGCTCAGTTGTCTACAGGTTAAGCGTTCACACACGAGAACGAGGGTTCGAGGCTCGCGTGCGAGATTGTGAATACACACTGCTTGGGAATGTTTCCAGGTTTTCGATGATGGTCTGACACCAATCCATTCATGATATCAATCTAAACCCAATAATCTCCATAACCCTATACTAATAAATATGGAATTGAAAAGTTGTTATATTAAGTGTCGAGTGGTTTTGATAGTCTGACTTGTATCGGTGAATTTGGTTGTTTCTAGGACTACAAGTACTATATATCTACATTATCGAGTCAACCACTCGATTTAAAATATGATAAGTATCTAACTAGCATTCAGAATATTTACAAAGAATTTGTATTTTCTTGTTGTTTATAGTCACGGATGAATCTAATCAATCTCTGTTGACATATTATGTTATGGAACTCTTGAATGGGATACTTTGATATTTCTTATATTGATAAGCTTAATTTATATTTTTGAATACTGACTAACATTCAAGATGTGCCTTCCATCTTGTCTACGACTCATTACTTGAATCCCTTAACATATATAGAAGATAATTGATTATTGTTGATTTTGAGAGGATGTATCTACTATAAATAATGTGAGGACAATCCATGGGTGAAGTCGAGGAACCTCAGAAAGAGCCAAAGACATTTCATCCAATCATCTTCTTTAAGAATAATCCAGAATCCCTATGTGTAGCTTCCCTATTGAACAAATGCTATTTAATTAATTATTTAAACGCATAAACATTGGTACAAGGAGGCACCACATAGATATGCGCCACACAAGTCACTTGATTTGTGTGTAGGCTGTGATACTACCCGGGTGCCCGAACCGAAGCAGGCAGTTTTCTTAGGGGGCCACACTCCGAGTCTTCAACCTAGAGGCCTGGTCGACAAGACAGTGGAGCAACGTCGGGAGATGCAGTCCCATGGTAGCCGGTGACCAACAATGGGTTCATACGCCATTTGTTCCTTCAGGATTCTGGAGCTCATATACACCATTGGTGTTGGGGTGATCCAGAAATTTTCTCTCAAAAGACAACCAACGATGAGGAAACACTAAGAAGCATTTCATCCAATCAGCGTTCACTTGAAGTTTCAGCCAAAAGCATCTAGGAAGTGAAACGTCACATGTAGACTTCCTGATTGGCTGGTTGTTGTACTACTACTACTACTATGTTTAGTAGCATTCCAGAATCTTCGATCAACCCACGGACATTTAAAATATTATAAAAACCTTATATTTCCTGTATTCAAATGAACCTTTGGAGTAAAGTACTTCTCGCATACTTTGCGCCTTCTCTCTCGTGTTCAGGTCGCTGTATAGTTCTAGCTTGGGAGTTACAAGAATAGCTTAAGAACCGAGTATAACGTTCAAAGTGCAAGACTTATAAATTGGTTTGGAATCAGGGTTTTCCAACAACCCTAGATGAACTCTCTTTGTCCATTATCGCGGTTACAGAGCCGGACATTTACTTTTCGTTCTCTCACTTTCGTAAACAACAACCCTGCGGAGAGAAAGCATGGAGTAGAACCTCCCTGAGAGTGACTGTATACGTATGGACATTTGAAAGCATTAGGAGAGGTAAAGCTGACTCTCCGCACTCTCGGTCGTACCAGGACATTTTGGGGAGGAGCATAATGATGTTTTCTTTTTTTTTTTACTAAAAAACTATCAATACATGACAGTTTTCTATCATTAATTGACACTTTTAAGAATAGCATACTGATGTGTGAGTGAGAATGATAATGATTGGTTGTTTGCTTAGTCAGACTTGTAGACAGTCTAACAGGCGTTAAATGAGTTATATACTCTCCTATCGTTATTAGTATTATCATGAATTGTTGATTCTTGTTGAATTGGGTCGGATTGTTGTCGATTTTTCATGTGGAAATAATATTTACATCGTGGTCAAGCTAATTACGTATTCTTGATCTGAGTTGTGTTGAAGCCCTATAGAATAGACACTGGAAGGGAATCTAGTGTAGATATTCGTCCTATACGTGTAAACGTGGAAATTCAATTGTTATAACATTAGACAAAGTAAAACCGAGCGTTATAACACATTTCTTCTCACTTATCTTCTATTTTCGCATTTATAACTTGAAAGAGTTCTAACATTCCAGTGGTCATATTGTACACAGTATTATTTTATTTATTTATTTTAACACATAGATATCGGTACAAGAAGGCACTAAATACATATGCACCACACAGATCTCATTGGATATGTGTGAGAGCTGTGATACTGCCCGGGTGCCCAAACCGAAGCAGGTGGTTTTCTTAGGGGACCATACCCCGAGCCTTTGCCCTAAAGGTCTGACCCACAAGGCAGTGGAGCATCGTAAGGAGATGCAGTCCCATGGTAGTCGGTGACCAACGATTGGTTCATACGCCATTTGTTCCTTCAGGATATTGGAGCCAGCCCATGTGCACCATTGGTTTGGGATCCGGTTATAGCGCCAGACAATCGCTTTTCGTCCTCTCATTTTCGTAAACAACACCCCCGCCACGAGAATGCAGTGAGTAGGACTTCCCTGGAAGGGGCTGTATACGCGTGGCCATGTGAGAGCATTTCGAGAGGGAGAGCGGACTCCCCCACTCTCGGCCATACCAGGGCATTTGGGGGCACAGTATATGAAGAGTCTAGTCTCTCTCTCTCTCGATATAAAAAATAACTACATGTCAAATTAGAAACCCTTTATTCTATTTCATGAAAGAAATCAGTATTGATTTGATGGAGAAACATTCAAACATAATCGATACATACATACAATTTATATCATCATTATGATTATAACAAAAGTTAATAGTTAACCATTGATATAAAATCAGTCTTAACGATCATCTACTTGATCTTATATATCATATACAAGAGTAATGTTATATGTATATATATATACTTCATTCATTGAATTGATCCATACTAGATGGATTGATTATTCAAGAGATGTGGATGGATACTCATCGATGTTTCTGTTGTTGTTGTTGTTGTTGTTGTTGTTGTTGTTTAAACGGTTGTTTCATGGATATATTTTGTATTATAATATAAGTATAACCATGATCTATGATCCATTCCAAGTGTATTATTATTATTATTTTGAAATAATATTAAATCAGATTTCCATAATTTAGATTGAATTGGAATAATATTCCAATTTTCATTTTTATATATTTTCATTATTGATTTATGGTTATTGGTAACATGTTGAAAACTTTTACTTCTTATCAAAGAGGAATTCATATTCAATAGATTAGATCCAATGAAATTTCTTGATTGATTTAATGAAAATAATAAAAAAAAACTTTGTAATTATTTATTGAATGAATATGAATTATTATTATTATTATTATTATTATTATTATTATTGGTATAGTAGGATAATACTGTTTGTTATATCCCGATGAGAATAGTGGATGGTAACTATTTGGATCCATTTATAGACTAATACTATACGTCTATTTCTATCGTATAATTGTTAAGGAACTAAACTATCTGTATATTCATGTTCCTCTCATGATAAGCTTTATTTTGACCTATGAACTATGATCATACGATTTAGCATTCTTGAGTTATTCCCAGTCTATCAATTACTATCACCCACATTCACAGTCACTTTTCATTAAATCTTGTACAAATGTGGTCTGTTTGGTTGATATATAAATTCCGTATGTTTGAAATACATGATTCATATTGCAGAGACTTAGATTGATGTTCTGGACTTAAGAGTTAGGGCTCAGCGGAAAGCAGGACCGATAATTACTCTAGACTGCTCGTACGGGTTTTATGTGTCATTGGTCCGATCGATAAATTTTTGCTCTCTCTATTCGGCGGTATCATTACGTTACACATTAATAGAACATAGGGCACAAGTTATAACACTTGACTGATTGGTTGTAATTATATGGATAGATAGATAGATAGATTTAGACATGAGAATGTCAACATGATGTGTATTTCAAAAATGCTTATAATAAAACGATATATGATCTATTTTCAAGGAGGATTAACAGTATCCATTTATAAGAACTTTTGGTGAGACTATAATTTATGGACGAACCAATCAAGTATAAGATAACGAGTCTCGGATTTTGACGCGAAATTCGCTCATCCATTTGAATAAATAGAGTTCTAGCATTATAGCTGATGTCAATTCATGATGAAAACTCTAAATCCAATTCCTAACCATAATGGTAATTCCTCACACAGGTATATAACCTTGATTTGAGCCTTGTTACTAGGTGGATACTCTAAAGGTCAGTCTAGCGTCGCTCAAAGGTTGTCCATAAATTATAGTCTCATCGAACTTTTGTCTAAATTCGATTGAATAGTTTCACAGTACTTGAGTGCTGAGTTGATGTCAGATGTTAAAGACGAAGAATGTATTTGTAGAAATCTAAACGAATAAATTTGAAGAAAATTCAATGTTTCACACCACTACATCTCTCTTATACACTAATGTAAATATACCTACGTTAAACATTGTTAACGTTAATTGGATGACTTATTCAAGTATACAGTGAACCGGAGAATCATATACCTATTTATATTCGATTGACTCATGATCTCAACCATTGAAATGACTATAATATCCACAAAACACCCTCCTGATATTTAGTTAAAATTGTACAATAACTACTAAGCAACTGCTCTAGTCGTGACTTAATTCTAACATGACTGTTAACTAATTCTTCGTCATTCATAAGTTAATCTCATAAAGTAGGACGAAACGGCGGTCCATTGCTTTCAGGCTTTCCATAATGATCTAGCTTCAATTCAACAATTAAATGAAGTATTACGTAAAGCAGATAATCCATTTTGATAGTTCTTTGAATCAGGGCTAATTAAGATGACTTACATCTATATTGCTTACAGAAAGTCGTAATCTTCATTAGTAACATTCAGTTTTCTCAGAAATGCAATAAACAAGAACTAAACACTGTTAAACTAATGCAGGACAACTATCCATTAAGTGTCTTATGGTGAACTTGAATTGGATAGTCGGTATCAACCAAACAAAAGAAATTCCAGTAGTTTAGTTCAGAATTTATAGTAGCTACTCTGTTCTTTTTTGTCTTCATTTGTTCTTTTAATTTAATACTGTATCACCAACAGAAATTTTAAACATGAATCATTGAAAGTAACTGCAATCAGTGCAATAGACCTTGAAGAAGTCCATTAGTTCTTCGTAACCCTTTGGTTTAAATCACTAATAGATGTCACTGCTGTTTCCCCAGCTGATTGTATATCTTTCCAAGAAACATCTTGGTCAGCCTCGTTTTCGGAACTACCTAAGTGTGACCTCAGATGTTTCTGGAACCTACTTTTGGTTTTCCCATTACTCAATTCAGTTTTAATGAGTCTTTTTTGTGTGGCTGTTTTGCGTCCAGTGAGGAGCAAGCAGATACGTGCCCTTATTAGGGCATGGTCGAAGTTCAAGCAGGTACTCCAGAATGAGCGACAATCTTGTACCGACCCTCTCCAATGTTAACTGATGGCAATATGGACTATTTGAGTCCATCGTTGGTTTGGTGCAAGGGGTCGCCATGTTAGACGATGTCTCTCCTTATGCTTAAAATTTGTGTTCGCTAAAAATAAACGATTGTCTGAGCAAAGTTGCAGCAGACGATCACCATTATCTGTTTTCTGTGCTCGCATACTAAAATACCCACCTGAATGTCTTTCTGTTTCGTTTAAGCTGCCTACCTGGGCATTAAAGTCACCTGCTACGAGTACTATGTCTGAACGTTTAGCATTCTGAAGAAGTTCAAAGAGCTTTCTGTAAAATCCACCTTTCACTTCATCCGGGCTGCAGACAGTGGGAGCGTAGGCAGAAACGACAAAAAGGCAACGACGTGTGTCCCTATCCTTCCGAGTTCTTACGGAGCCGTTTAGCCGAACAGCACATAGACGACTGTTAACGGGGATCCACTCTAGTAGCGCTTGTTCCGTCCTCATGCTTAGTGCTATGCCTACACCTGTCAGTCCACGAGAACTGGCCATCAGGTCACCAGATAAACGGAGGGTGTATCTCGTCGGCTCTCCGTTTTGCCGAGGTGAGGTCAAGTGGTTGACCACACTAGGATCGTGTATGTGTGTTATGTGAACACAACATACATCAATGGTACGAGATTCTAGGGCTTTAGACAAGGAAGCCTGCTGGCCGATTTGACATAGTGTGCGTACGTTGAAGGCTACAATATGTAGTTAAGAGCGAGGTTTCAATAGAACTGGGACAGTGTTTTGCGCACTAGAATCGTTGGTTATGGTGACACTTGGGGAGGAAGCCGAAAGAGGAAGTTTAGCGTTGAAAGTTAATGTAGGAGGAATAAAAGGAATTGAAGAGGTTAATTATGAATACAGTGGTCTTGAGTGCTGTTAGAGGTATGATGGCGGTTATCACTTCCCGGTTGCCCACACCGTGGAAAGGTTCTGCTGGAGGTACCTGAAAAGGAAATTGGATTAGTGACCTGAGAGCGTGACCACAATGCCTAAGGGACAACTGCTTGAGGTCGGTTACACACAACCTTATTTTGAGTAACTTTTGTGTTAGCTCCGTACTTGTTGGGACCTTACCGCCGGAGATGGATATCCGTGGGATAAGGCGAAGTGTGCATTTTTAGGGTCGACCTTTTCTAACGCCACCCCTCCTTGTGGGAAGGCAGCATCGCTGTTATGCCAGTTGTCTGAAGGGAACACCTTACTGCTGTCACACCTCTGGACAATCAGCAGTACGACTTCGCTTTTGGACCTTGGGTTTGTTTGTTTTAGTCTTACCGCTCTTCAACCCACCTGTCTGGCATGAAAAGACCTTGAGGAAGGATTGTTCCAGCTCGTATAGCTCGATTGCTTCATCACGGTAAGTAAGCTCGACCACCACGTCAAGGTAGCAACAACCAAAACGTGGCATCAGTGCTTGAAGTCACCAATTTATGGTCTGAGCCATGTTGGTAGATGCGGACTACTTGGTTGGGGTCCGCGTGAATATCGTAACAAATGGTTGGAGACTCTGTGTGACATGGCACAGAATCGATCACAATGGCGTCGGTGTATACACTCTCTATCTTCCCTTAAACTACGAACTGATTCTTTTTTCCTGTGCTATACTTTTATATGCAATTTCTATATATTACTACCATTGAAGTAACTACGTCTATGAATCCAGTGTTCATCTTGTTGTGTTAATGCGGTGTTGCAACTTTGACCGATACATATATGTGCCTGGTCCTACGTTGTAGCTGACTGACTGACTGACTGAAAGTAACCGCATGATTCGGTACGTGTATACTACCAGACTACTTAGTACTAACCAATCTCACGTTGTTTCTTTTTTCTCACTGACAGAATTATATCGATTGATCGTTGTAAATACTTCAGTCCTATAAGGAGTCATTCCTAGCCCCATTAAGCCGAAAAGCAAAGTATTAGGTTGCGAAACTAAGTAACAGCAAATATGAATCCCATGGAGGGAAACAATCTACTTAGAGTTATGGATATATTTTGATGTTGACGATTGTTAACAAACACAAAACGCTAACCGTTTGCCTTCAGATGCTCTGGTACTAGCGAGGGTGATGAAATTCAGCTCTACCTCTCCAAATGCTTTCAGATGGCCACATACATACAACCACTGACAGGGAAGTCCTACTCACTTTCTTCTAGCATCACGGGTGTTGTTCACGAAATTGAGAGGATAAAAAGCGAATTCCCGTCGCTTTAATAGCGTTTGTGGATATGGAAGATCCACCTAGGGTTGTAAGAAACCCTTGATTTCAAACTAATGGTACATATGAGCTCCAGGTTCCTGAGGGAACATTTTGCGTATGAACCAATTGTTGGTCACCGGCTACCATGGGACTGCATCTTCTAACGTTGCATCACTACTTTGTGGATTAAACCTTAAGGTCAAAGGCTTGGCTTGTGGCCCCCTAAGAAAACCACCTGTTTCGGTCTGGGTACCTGGGCAGTATCACAGCCAACACACAAATCAAGTGACTTATGTGGCGCATATCTATTTGTTCCCCATTTGTATCAATATTTATTGGTTCAAATAAATAAAATGAATAATATCGAGTATCCGAAGTAAACGTTTTGAAAAATCTCTATGAGATAACGGTTCCCCACAAACTTCTATTGGTAATTATGGAGAAGTAAGAGTAGAATATCCTACGGTCAATAAGAAGCCATTCTAAATTAGCCTCCTTATGTCAAACAAATAACTTACTAAAACAGATAAGCTGGATAAATTCCTACCCCAATTTTCTTCTAATTATATTTGCCAGTTTATGTGTATGTGCTGAAGCTCATGTGCACCATTAGTTTGAAATCAAAGGTTTCCAACAACCCTAAGTGGATCCTCCATAACCAACAATGTGGTTAAACCGATGAACATTCACTTTCCTTCCTCTTAATTTCGTAAATAACAGCCCCACCACAAGAAGGCAGTGCGTAGGACTTCCCTGACAGTAGCTGTATACGTATGGCTATCTGAGAGCATTAGTAGAGGTAGAGCTGACTCTCCCCACTCTCGACTGTATTAGGGTATTTGAGGGCTTACCATACTGTTCCATTTTGAATGAATAAATTTACTAGTCAGAAAATGGTGATATTTATTGTTGAATTAAATAGGTCATGACTATTATTTAAACAATTTTATTTTAATACAGCATGTCCGTTTCAATTATCTAAAATTTAGTCCATGAATGATATACTTGGGTTGATCCGGTTAAATCATTTGACCATTTTTATTCTGACTAGTTTCCTAGTGATCCATATAACTGTAACGTTATGCAATTCAATTGAGATTCGATAGGGAAGCAACAATTCCTACTAGACTACAGATAAACTACTATTGATAGGTGTTAATTACCATGAATTATAGTTCCAGAACAACTGGGCAATTGTATCCAAGCATTAATACTAACACATTAAAATAACTTAACAAGTTTTTTTCATATTATGAACTTTGTAAACATTCAGTTTAGGTTCTAATTACCGATTCATTATGGCTAGACTATAATTTATGGATGAATCAATCAAGTATAAGATAACAGGTCTCGGATTTTCGCGCGAAATTCATTCATCCATTTGGCATTATAGCTGATATCAGTTCGTGATGAAAACTCTAAATCTAATTCCTAACTCTAACCATCAGCTGTAAATCATAGTTCTAATTCCTCACACAGGTTTATAACCCTGATTTAGTCCTGGTTACTAGGTGGATACTCTCAAGGTAAGTTTGGTGTCGCTCAAAGGTTGTCCATAAATTATAGTCTCACAGAATCTACTAGTCCCCTACTAAAATTGGTACACTAAAAGTCAAAATTTTGTTTTAATCGAACAAAGAATGAGACACTGTACTGTACTTTTTTCCATCGCTGAAGTCTAAGTAACACTTTAAACATCATATTCACCTTATCAATCTATTAATTAATTCAATTTTATAATTACCAACATATTCTAGCCAGGCTCCTCAGATCAAATCTACTGGAATGAGGTTCACCTCTATAATTCACTAGATAGAATTTCAGTATCGTTACTGTTTGCTTTCATAAACCGAATATCGAAAAATAAAATAATCTATTATAGGCAGAGATAGATGGTGGCCTACAGTGAAATCGAAGACGCGCGTTTCATCCTTTATAGGACTCGTCAGCTGGATGTACCTACATCCCAGAGTTCATGTTCACTACGGAAGAAATGTTGAGGCAATCTGCACACGATGCACATATACCAATAAAAGACTGATCAGTTCCAGTTCTTAACTTCAATAAGAAGATTCAAACAACTAATACAAAAATGAATTAACCCATTATAGGTTTCTAAACCTTAGGACCAATGGTTCTTTAAAACTCGTAAAACTATGTATTCTGTAAGCCATAATGATAACTGGCAAATATCTCACTATCAAACTAAACACAATAATTGAAGCATGGATAGAAAGAGTAACTTGGATATAAAAAACTCTTCTTGAATCTAACTTCTTATGAATAGTATTTGAATATTCGAAAACTGTGTATAAATAATGGTATCTCACTTAGATACCGATTCTTCATAGTCCCAGGAGAGATTTTATTAGCACTTAATTTTGTTACTCTGTCGTATATGATTTTTGTAGATCTCTTTCTATTATCACTTTGCATTCACTCAGTTGTAACATGATCCGTTCACAATAGTAAATGGCATGTATCAAGAAAATATTTTTCAAATCATAGGTTAACTACTTACTAATATAAAGTAGTAAAAAAAGCATCCTATAAAAACGTTCAGAGTGCGGATTTTAGAAGACTATATCATAATTTAAAATGTATCATGATTAAGTAGACGGAATTAGTGATTTCTGTTACTTGGAAGTATTTCTAGAGTATCTACCTCAAAATAAGATGAGTTCATTGTATTTCAATGTATTGTCTCTAGTTACATACAAGCTAATAGGTTAGGTTGTAATAAAATAATTTGAAAAATGGGCATCTACACGTTTATTTGAACATATTTCAAAGAACCCATTCATTCGATGATGATGATGAAATAGTCTTGATGGTTCGATAGCACGACAGACAATCTAACTCTGGATTAGTAAAAGTTACGGAAACCTTAGCAATTAGTAAGCTTGAGATTAACCTTTCCATTCATAGAAACTCGTTGGATAATCCTTTGGAACCCCTTGGTAACCAAATGATTTTGACATCTCTTCTCAATTTTATTATTCAATTATTCATAATGGCAAACTAGTGAGTTTAGTTTACATGTCTCTTCTTTTTGAACCTTTTGAATCTTCTACTATATTAAATCATGAAAATTATTTTGAAAACATTCTAGGACTGTCACTTCTAGCCAGTAGCAAATTTAAATCTTAACTACACTTACTTTTACATTCTATACACCTTGTGTTTTTCAAATTAACAAGACTGATAGATCCTGGGTTCGAATCTTACTAGGCAGGGTCTTGGAGTGTTTCGAGGTTTTCCATGGTGATCTAGCTTCAATTGACTAATGATCTCAACTATTGAAATTACTAAAATCTTCAGAAAACCCCTTCTGATACTAATCAACATTTGCTCACTAGTGACTGGTTTCAAGAGGTATTTCCTGGAATTCTAGTGAGAAGCAGTGACCAGTGGAGTTCAACCAGTTCTGTTGTGAGATAGTAACTCACTGATGACAATGGTGGATATGTCACTCAATTTCATGAATTATGTTGATAATTTAAAATAACTTTTTGATTCACTGATTACTGTGTTAATGTCACTTTAGTGAAGAATCTATGTTACGTTAGTCTGCCTATTTCTCCTTAGTCAATCAATCAGTCATAAACAATGTGCATGATGAAAGGAATGTGCATTAGTGCAAGTCACCATAGTAACATCAATATAGTGAAATGTAATTACCAGGATGAATTGGGAAAGAAGTCAAACTAGTGTACTGGTAATGATTATAAGAAAGAGGAAGGAAAAACTTATGATTATTGAATTTAAACAAAAAGGGTTACAAAAAAATTCTAATATTTGACACCATGAATTATTAAGTTAGCGGTTATATCTCCTAGTGTATTCTGGAATAACTATTGTTCTTGCTTTACTTAGATTATCAAGGAGAATCAACTGTAGGATAAGACATATGTGCTTAAAATATTGAATACATCATTTACCTCAATATTTGGATTGTATTCATTCAAGTCGTAGGCATTTTTGAATCTGCCACATTGATTTTTCTGAAGAGAATCTGTAAGAAATCTAACCTGTAAACTGGCATTTATATTAATTGGTAAGTCTATATGATCTTTAACAGTTGAACTCGAAAGTTGACCTAATCTAGACCAGCATCAAAAACTTGGAAGCACTGGATGGTCGTTTTGTTTTAATACGAGACTCATCAGTAGTGCACATTCACGATCGATATGAAATTATACATGGTTATGAAATCTGGCAGTTGAAGATGAATTATTGAAGAAGATTCTTTTCTTTTGAAAGTATTTGGATGAAAAGAGGAACCAATCTACAGAGAATGGATTCGACATGGTAGCATATAGCTTGTAACTTAGGTGGGTATTCTATCAGGAAATGGTAATTCAATGCTCTATGTTATCAAACTTCGACTGATTCTCATGGAATTTAATCAATGTCGACGGTTAATAACAAACTCACTTTTTACATGATTAGTCTACATTAGTAATGTTATAACAACCGTATAACAGCCCTATAAAAATTTTAAGAATTCTCAAAACAATATTTCAAGTTTCATGTGGACGTATTGTGGTGTATACTACTAATATCGACAGATATAAGTAGTATATATCACCATTCAAAAGTGGAATGACTGGCGTCAGACAGGTTAAGAAAATCGAAGAGAAGAGAATGAGAACAGAGAGTGATTGAAGTGGAAATGAGAGAACAATTGAATAACATTTTGTAAATGAAGTATTTACTGTATAGTTCTCAGATTTTACTAAGAGATTCTGTAATTTCGTATTCAAATACATTCGATTGTTCCCTCTTGTGTTCTCGTTTACGACAGAATGACAAACAAGATTTTATCGAATCATTTCGACCTGTTGACTTTACATGTATGGTGTAACCTTATCAAAATAATTGAAGATTGACTTGACTTTTAATTTGATCAAATGCATATATAAAGATAAGACTTAGGTAAAAAGGTAGTCTAAGGGTTATCCAACCAGAATCGAGAATGTGACTTTTAGGTTTTTCTGCGAAAATCAAATATTGTGTAAACTGTGAAGCGAACATTCAGGCAAGATTGTTTAGGCTTACTCTTTCTCTTTTTCCTGGTGATTGACTGGATCATAAAAGACGTCAACATCTGGGGAGAAGCATGGGATACATTGAACAGCTAGGATTTAGCTCGTCGATTTAGACTTCGCAGATGATCTGGCTCTTTTATCGCACGCGCAACAACAAATTCAGAAGAAAACGGCCAGTATAGCAGCAGCGGTAGGTCTCAACATACACAAAGCAAAAAGCAAGATTCTCCGATACAACACAGCATGTACCAATCGAATCGGAGAAGCAATGGGAGATGTAAAAACCTTTACATATCTGGGCAGCATCATTGATGAACACAGTGGATCTGATGCAGATGTGAAGGCGCGGATCGGAAAAGCAAGAGCAGCATATTTACAACTAAAGAACATCTGGAACTCAAAACAGCTGTCTTTCAACCAATACCAATGTCAGAATTTTCAATACAAACGTCAAAATAGTTCCATTGTATCGGGTGGATACTTGGAGAACTACGAAAGCCATCATTCAAAAGATACAAGTGTTTATTAACAGTTGTCTACGCAAAATACTTCGGATCTGTAAGCCAGACATTATCAGCAACAACCTATTGTGAGAGAGAACAAACCAGATCCCAATGGAGGAAGAAATCAACAAGATGTGCTGGAAGTGGAATCATGAAGGTCAAAGGAGAAGCGTAAAACCGAAGTACACATTACACCGAGAAATGTGGACAGACATGAGAAGAATGGATAAGAACTGAATAGAACTAGAAAGTAAGGTCCAGGACAGAGTGGGTTGGAGAATGCTGGTGGGCGGTCTATGCTACATTGGGGGTAATAGGCGTAAGTAATTAAGTAAGTGAAGTGAACATTACCTTTCTTTCCTACAAACTATTCATTTACAAGCCTGTTTTATGATTGTCAAAAGAACTGCTTGAAAATTTGTCTCAATTGTTTATGAATCATAGTGGGAGATTTTCACATGTTCAATTAATACATTGATGAAATGGATTGATTGATTGATTACGTTTCTTCAAGTAAGAAGGTCAAACCAGAAATACCAGGCTAGAAGAGAATGCATCTAGTTATGTCAATTAAACTCTATAACTTATGGTAGTCATGTCAAGATGATTTTAACACTTCAGATAAAAAATCAATTATTAGGGAAATCGCCTAAAATGTATTATGTTGGATGTTATTGTCCATTACCAAAACATGTGTATGTCTCCCTCTCTTGTCACAATCTTATTTTGATAATCACTGCCTTTGTAATTCAAATATAACCTTTACTACTCTGAGAGCCAAAATCCGACTCATACATCCTCATCTTGCCTCCCGGATAGTGGGACTCAGTCCCATGAACTAACGTGATCGGTGACCCAGGTGGTAGAGGTCGGGCTAATCACCAACTCTACCGATACCCACAAACTGGGTACGAAATCCAAAAAGAATCACAGCACAATTATTCCTGGATCGAAAAGCGACAAAACATTCATAAAAGTGGTGCATGGAATGCACGGGGTTGCTTCCTACAGGGAAAACTCCAACCGATTGCAAAAACAGCTATTCTAATCCCGGTAGATGTGTCGTGCTTCGATGTGGCCTGTTTCTCTCCCAAAAGGGCGTACTAGGCTTTACCAACTTATTTGGCTGGAAGGGGCACTTTAGTACTCTACTTTTTTTTACCCTATTACCTAGTTTTTAACATATTTGTAGTTTCCTTATTGTTTTCGCGTGATGGAGTTATGTTAGTCGGGACGAAATCAGTGTGTGAATCGAAATGGGGAATAAATTGTGTAGTGTTCCAGTTGACTTGTCTTCTCTCACTCGCGTGCTTGTTAGCTAATCAGATGATAGAATAGTTTTCGTCTCACTACTCCAATCAGTTGACCTCACTTCAAACTTACACACACCAGCTTCAAGGTTAAGCCAGTCAACCTATCGCGTCAAGGTCTTAATCTGCACAAAAGTGGGTAGACAGATCAAGGACGTAACACTAGTCACATTCAGTCTTGAATATCAGTAAAAAAAAAGAAAAACAAAAAACTTTATGAGTAGTATCTTAGGCAAAATATTATTAGGTGACTTTAATATGTATATATAGGAAGATTTAAAGACTAAGCTCCATAACATACTACTTAAAAAGTAAAACACATTGAATGTCTCAATCAAAATTTCATACATTTGTATCTCATTATCATTATTATTACATAATCGTTATTGAAACATTTAGGAGAAGAAAGAAAACAAAAAATAGAAAGGCCAGAAACAATAAAGCCAGTAATGATTTCAATTTCTACCAAAAAAAAAACAAAACAAAATAACCTACATATCAACTAAATTCAATGACTTCATTACAATAACTGAAAATAAGAAAAGTAATCACTGAGAGGTGGGAGAAATCCAGTTTAAGAAATTATAAAACAAAATATCAATCTAGTATAGATAACATAATCATCACCAACCCCCCACCCCAACCCCACCCCACCTCAACCCCTCTATACATATATACTGCTAATATAGCGGTTTTCAAGTTATTACATAATACCAGCTTTGTAGAAAATGAGATTGATCAATATTGTTACTGAAGGGATGAATAGATAGTTTCAAAGTGACATTTGTGAGATTTAAATATAAGAAAATACATTAGTATGAAAATAATTGTCTGAAGATAAGTATCATGGCAGAATGATACCAATTTGATTATGTGTTACATAGTAACTGAAATTAGATAAATATTGAAAACCAAGAAGTTATAGACAAATATCTCATCGAAACATGAAAATCCTCTATTATAAGCATCTACGATCACATAGGGATCAAACTCAAGATCTCCATTTCTCGGATCAGTTTCTTGATGTTTAAACCACTAGGATGTTGTTATACGGTGATCTATATTTCTAACTGTGGTTAATTAGTGATTATGAAGAGCACTCATCGAATGAGATTAGTGATATTTAGTTCACGTCCTATACATTCTTACTAGAACTCTGGGGGGGGGACATTTACTAAAGTTAATCACTAATAAGAACATAGTGAAAAGTCATTGAAAACTGTTGAACAATAGATAGCTATATCTGCCTTAGTCCGAAACTACTTTAACAACTCAAAACAACAACCTACTTAAATAATCGGTTCCGAAACATTTCGGTTTCAAGTAGTGTGTGATGATTTTAGACCATTACATTAGTATCTTGAAATCAATATTTTCTACGTCGGTCAATTCATGTTATATGTGGAAACTATCATTCTCTAACATCTTCAACATTGTATACTTGATAAGTCATAACTTCTTACTGATACTTTAGAAAATTCTTCTTTTAAAGTTATTCACCATCAAATTTATGGTTACTACCTGGACCAGTGTTTTATGGAGAATAATTCAAGTAAATGTATTGATTAGTTGCTGTGTTGTACTAAGAGTTTCATTAACTAGTCCATTGACTGATATCAATTTAAAGTGAACAGATCTCCGTTAGATAGTGAGATGCAACCTATAGGAATATTATATCAACAATTAACCGAAGCTAAACTTATGTACCATTATTAACGAACTTAATTAACTAAATGTGTTTATGTCTTCCACGAAACCTGAATATTCATAAGTCAATTAAGTATAAGATGCTGAGTGTATGGACATTATTAAAGGGTCCAACAGGAGGATAAAAAGCGTTATCAAGTACTTTCTGAGATTTTATAGTTCTATTCATAGATGTCAGTTTATGATGAAGTCACCAACCAAAAACACAAGTAAATTTCAAAAAAGAAGATTTAACTAAAAGGAAACAGATAATATGTAATGGAAACTTGAACAAATCACGTACTTTTGCAAAGTGTACATATAAGAGGGTTAAGGTAATTACCCAAAATAATCCCAATGGAACCAGTTGAATAATAAATATACATGAACAAATTTTGTTTATATTCATCCAGTCTTGTAGCCTGTAGCTCTTCCAGAGTTACTGCCGGTCCCAAGCTCGGGTAAAGGAGGAGGGTTGGGCATGGGGTTAGCGACTCCGTCCCGTAGAAAACTAACTCGCTAAAAAAAACGCTACCCATGTCTTGAATATTTAAGTTTCTTACACACATTTAATCCTTTTAATTTAGTTGGACAAATTCAAAATAGGAGAGAAAAGTTAAATCCGAGAAATATATGCTCCCAATAGTTTAAATCATGAGTCAATTGAAGCTAGACCACCATGGAAAACCTGGAAGTACTGTTTGACAGCCGTTTCGTCCTACTGTGGGACTTCTCAGCAGTGCGCATCCATAATCCCGCCTCGCGAGATTCGAACTCAGAACCTATCAGTCTCGCGCGCGAGCGCTTAACTATTGAAATATCCACAAAACCCTTTTTGAAAATATATAATCATCAAAAGACTTTCAAAACTAATAAATGTTTATTGTTTGACTTTGGTTAGTTCCAGTGAGAATGTGAGATCAGTGGAGCTAAAACATGTAGGACGTGAACTAAAAATCACCAGTCTCAGTCGATGATCGCTCTTCATAATCAATAATTAGCTAGAGTTAGAAATATAGATCACCATATAACAACATCCTAATTGGTCTAAAGATCAAGAAACTGATCCGAGACACCGAGATCTTGAATTTGATCCCTATGTGATCATAGATGCTTATAATGGAGGATTTCCATGTTAGGATAAGATGTTTGTCTATCACTTCTTCGTTTTCAATAGATGACTAACTTTAATCACCATGCGATATAAAATGGTAAATCTAACAATCTACAGAACACCTCTACACTACGAATAATAAGTGTTAAATTACTGAAATGAAATCATCAATAGATGAGAATATAAAGTGAATGAGCCTTGTATAAGCTGTCATAACGAGTTAAGAAGTTACAGAATGGTATTAAAATGTTTTGTTATCAATGATGATATTTGTATTAGATTAAATGAAATGAAACAAACGAATATGTATTTCATTTCAATGATACTAATCAAGTTGTCCCCGGTTAATGTCTATCAATAGTTAAGAAAACAAGCTATTTGTATGAACATTCGAAATGAATTCAATTTGCTGTGGAAAAAACACTTCATTGATTACAATGTGATTTATCATAATCACCAACTTAACAAAGATTTAGCACAATAGGGATTTGTGTAGAGTGTAGCAATTTTAATAATTGAATTCATGAGTCAATCTAAGCTAGACCTTTTACAGTATGAGATTGTGGAGATTGTTGAGATTTTGACTGAGATCAGGAATCGGTGAATGTTAGATAATTAGTGAAAACCTATAAACATTGGACGACCTTTTCGTCCTCGTGTAGGACTCCTCACCAGTGTGCATTCACAATCCCACACGTGGGATTCAAACCCAGGAACTTCAGTCTCGCGCTTGAATGCTTAATCTGTAGACACTACTGAGCTGGCATCCAACGCTATTAATGTCTAACTTCAACCAATCCACAAAATTAAGCGATCATCTTACATTGTTTTTAGAGAGTAACTGCCACACAACAGAAACGGATTAAGTCCAGTGGTGGCGGCTTCTCACTAGAACTCCAAGAATTACATTTTGAAGCTAGTCACTAATGAGCGCATGGTAATTATCATTAAGAAGTAACGTAAGTTGTTGAGTTTTTAAATGAGATCATGAATCGATAAGTGAGTACTGCTAAGGAGTTTCATATTTAAATGAAACAGCCGTCCAATGCTTCCAGGTTTTCAATGGTAGTCTAGGTTAAATAGACTCATGAATTAAACTGTTAAAATTCTATTTTATATTCAACAGCTTTCACTTGAAACCATAACAATAACTATCCAAATAGGTTTAAAATAATCCTCTCCTCTTTTCCTTGAAATGAAATCTATTCAACTAACATTATAATGACAGATAAACACATAAACGTATATTCATTGTTTCATTGCTTAGAATTCTAATTTCCATTTATAATCAGCTCTAATAAACAATAAACTGCTGACTGCCTTTTTCACATGTTGTTACTCATAACTTTAAATGGAAGTCTAATGATAAGACAAGTTGAACAGCTTATTTTAAGTACATAACTGACTAAATGAACTCCAAATGAAAAAAAACCTTTAGGCTAATCAACCAAGTTAATTATATAGACTAATTGGAATGGTTTTAAGTAATATATTTTGATAGCATAAGGTTTTCTCTATCTCCCACCCATCCATATGTAATATAATGATAATTAAAGTATTTAGCTCTCAACCATTGAATAACTAGTTCGAACCCTTCCCTGGTTTATTCCAATTGTTTATTCCAATTGATTCTATGTACATGGGTTGAAATCACACTTTGTAATGTGAGGACTAGTAATGTATGCTGCTTATGTAGACAGTACTATATAATACCAATCAAAAATGGAATGCCTGGCAGTAGAAGGTTAGGAAGACTGAATTTAAGAAAACAGGAATGTAAATAGAGAGCAGTTGTGATAATAGCAGACCATTCAATGATGTTAATGTCTAACCTCAACCAATCCACAAAATCGAGCGACATATCCACCGTTGTCATCAGTGAGTTACTATCTCACAACAGACCCAGTTGAACTCCACTGGTCACTGCCTCTCACTAGAACTCCAGGAAGTAGTTTTTGAAGACAGTCACTAGTGAGTATATGTTGATTAGTATCAGAAGGGTATTTTTGTGGATATTCTAGTAATTTCAATAGTTGATATCATGAATCAATTGAAGTTAGACCATTATGAGAAACCTGGGAGCACTGGACGGCTGTTTCGTCCTATTGATTTTAGTGTCAATCTCTACTGGCTTTGTGTAATGTCGTGTTGTTTGAAAAGCGGAACAATAACTTTAAATAAATTATTTTTATGATCATATTCAATTCGTGGATTTTCCCGTACTATTATTATTATTATTACTGTAGTGAACGAGAACACAAGTTGGGACAATCATACGTATGCGGATACAAAATTACAGAATTGCTTAGTAAAATCAGAAAACTATACAGTAAATACTTCATTTGCAAAATATTCATCAATTGTCTCAGACTTTGTTGTTCCTTCGTTTCCATATCAATCACTCTTCTCTTCTATTTTCTCAACCTTCTGATGCCAGTCACCTCACATTCAAATGGTGATACATACTACTTATATCTGTCAATATCAGTAGCACACACCATACTGCTACTATTAATACTAATATTATTATTCAGACTATGAGGCAATGTGACGTTGGTTCAAATGCTATAAAGAGCATTGATTTCCTTCAAATTTGCAACCAAACTTTTTAAACCATTACCAACTATCATGAGGCCTAAAACAATCACAGTTTCCTGCCACCTACCTCAAACCACCTAACACTCATCAAGACAGTGTGATGATAATTAGCATAACAAAATAAATTCAATAGAGTAATATGTTTTACTTAGCAAATTATTTATGGGCTTTTTACTTCTAACCAAACATACAAGATGCACTGTAGAATGAAGTGTCTTCAAATTTATGAGACAGTAATGGTTTTTTTTACTCCGCCTGTAACTCTTCTAGGGTTGTTGTTGGTCTCAAGCCCGAGTAAAGGAGGAGGGTTAAGCATGAGGTCAGCAACACAATACCGTAGAAAACAATCTTGCTAAAATGATGCTAACCAGAAGGTGTTGCTCCACGAGGAGCAATAGGGGTAAGCAGCAGGGAAATTTTTTTTTCCAAGAGCCTAAGATATGTGTGCTATTATTAATACTACTGTTATATTTACTTACCACATACTAGTTTATATATTTAACTTAAGGTTATACTGTTCCTGTGAGAATTACTGTTTCCCGTACTATCCTTAAACCGAAGTAGATATAAAAATGTTTGAACTTGTGACGCACTTCTTGAAATCCATGTACTTTAACCAGTGGGACTATAATGTATGTATGACCTTTAAGCGACGCTAGACTGACCTTGAGAGTATCCACCTGGTAACCAGGACCGAATGATGGTTATAAACCTATGTGAAAAATCAGAATTCTCATTTACTGTTGATGATTAAGGTTAGGAAGTAAATTTCGGGTTTTCATCACAAAGTGACGTCAGTATTAATACTAAAGCTCTATTTTTGTAAATTGAATTTCGTGCCAAAATCCAAGATCTGTTATTTTGTACGTGATTAGTTCGTCCATAAATTATAGTCTCACCCTTTAACTACTAAAACATCATCTTACCGATGAACAAAACTATTGATTTTTCAACACATGGTGTTAGATTACTTTAAATAATTACTGACTCAGAGATTCACTCATACAGTATTGCTGTTGTTGTTGTTTGTTTTTGATAATTTTTTTTATCGTTCTTCAAATCATCTACACATTTTACATGGCGAACATTATACTATTCATGAAAATAACAGACAAATATCGTAGATGTGCAATGCTGAGGAGTCCCACGATAAGACGAAACAGCCATCCAAGTTTTCCATGGTGATCTAACTTCAATTGACTCATGATCTCAACCATTGAAATTACTATAGTATCCACAGAAACCCTCTTCTGATACAACCAATCAATAGTATGTTAGGAAACGATGATACTATGGATATAAAATCTAGAAATATGTTTTTATTCACACACACACACATACACGAATATAAAATCTCTGAGAACTAATATTACTACTGATATTATTAATAATCAGTAGTAGAAAATAATAAAAGTCAAAAAAATGCTTTGGTTATTCGGTGATATTCACAGCAATCAGAGAATATACTGATTGAACAATGGTGTAAGTAAATAAAAACAAAAGAATAAACAAACAAATTATTCATATTTCTTGGTTAAAAATATTAAAAAAAAGAAATTAAACTGGACTGATATGTTTTTTTTCGTTTTTGTGTTGATAGTTTAGGTGCTTGGGAAACACAAACACACATACCCACGCACACATACGCACTCTCTCTCTCTCACACACACACACACACAAAACTTGTGAATGTAACTAAGTTAAAGTTGAATAAGTCAAAAAAAATTTTCATTCAGGGATCACAGCCATAGATTACGGGTTAATCACTATGTCAACAGAGAAATTAATGTACTCAATTAAAAAATAAATAGAATCATAAGAAAATATAATAATCAATAAAATAAATCGATTAATCAGGTTAATTAAACATTTTAAATAAAGTAATAATGATAATGATATAAGCAACAACAAAAAAAAATGTAAGATTATCGCATACAACAATTGAGAATTGATGGTGTGCATGGATGTCTCTTAGTGCTTACTGATTTGTTGCGTATAGCGGTACGATGGGTTACATGTTTATTATTATTATTATTGTTATTATTATTATTATTATCATTATTATTATTAATATTAGTATTATTATCATCATCATGATTCCGATGTGATTTATTCGAAACCCGTTTCTGTCTAGATAGATAGATAGATAATATTATAGATGTAATGTGAATATTACTGTTATATTGTTTGAGCTCACCGAATTTTAGGCGCATTGAAATCCCGTAAAGCAAATGCCATCGCTGAATTATCCAATTGTGCTTGTCGTTCATCACGATCTATATGACAATCAATAAAAAAAATATCAAAAGGAAAAAGAAAACTATTTATTCTGATTACAATCGGGATTTGTAGAGATTGTAGTAATTTTATTAGGTGAATTCATGAATCAATCTAAGCTACACCAACATTAAAAACCTGAAAGCCGTAGACCGTCGTCTCATCCTTGTATAGGACCTTTTTGAGCTGTTTAATGATATGATAAAGATTTTAGAACATTGTTTAACACAGTGAACATTGGACATCAAATTGCAATTATACATCATATAACTGGGTACATTTGTAAGATAATGATTTGGTTGAAATTAGACATTAACACCGTTGGATGCAGCTCGGCTCTGCAGTCTAATGGTTAAGCGCTCGCACATGAGACCGACAGGTCCTGGGTTCGAATATCGCGAGGCGAGATCATGGATGCGCACTGCTGCGGAGTCCCACAATAGAAAGAAACGACCGTCCAGTGCTTCGAGCTTTACCATGGTAGTGGTCTAGCTTCAATTGACTTATTGATGTGTGGGCGAGAACGATCATGATTGGTGTCTTCTGAGTCAGACATGTAGACAGTCTGACAGGTGTCAGATAAGTTATATATTCCCTTACCCTTATTATTGTGACACACTCTCTTATATACATCCTATTATTGATTGTTCATTTGTTGTGGATTGTGTCGGTTTTGGGTGTGGAAATATATTACGTTCTGGTCAGGCTGATTACGTGTTCTTGATCTGAGTTGTGTTGAAGTCCTGTAGAATAGACACTGGGAGGGATCTAGTGCAGATAATCGTTTAAGTGTTACAACATCAGACAAGGTAATACCGAGCGTTATAAAATTCGCGACTGATCGTTATAACACTTATGATTTCAACCAATGAAATTATTAAAATCTCCATAAAACCCCTTCTGATAATAATCAGAATAGTTGAATTCATGAGTCAATCTAATCTAAACCACCATTGCAAACCTGCAAGTAGTGGATGAACGTCTTGTCCTTGAATACGACTCTTTTGAGTTGTTAAATGATATGATATTGATTTTAGAACATTGTTTAACACAATAAACATTAGATATCAAATTATAATTATATATTATATAACTGGGTACATTTGTAAGATAATGAAAATGGATTTGTATTAGTAGCAATCAAAGTAACCTCAGATGATAATATCTGATTTGAAACTGTGTAACATTATTAACTCAGAGAAGCATAACTCTTTCTATACATTTCTAACCAATCTAAAATTACGATGGACAAATGATTGATTGGTTGATTTAAGCTGATTAGTTATAAAAAACAAAACAAAACAGGATAGTGTCCAATAGAACTTTACAGACTATAAAGTGCCATCAATTGAAATTATTCCTTGAATCATTTCGACTCATATTGTTTTAATGGCAGTGTTCCGAAAAAGTGAAAGGACAACCGATGATATCCGGTAGATATGAAGAATTTATCAAAATGGAACTGGAGAACCATGATTGTATACTGATGATGTACATAGGTTTTACAGTTATGAAATAATGAATAGTTTAACAATCTTTGATCAATTATGTAATCAGAATGAGTATGGAAAAAAAAGCATTAAACTTCAGTTAAAACAAAAGTTCTGTTATATGTCTTGACGATAATATTGAATGGTAACTATTTGGATCCATTTATAGACTAATACTATGCCTGATCTATCAATTACTATCACATTCACAACTACTTTTGGTTAGATCTTGTACAAGTGTTGTTTCCTAATTTATGGTACGGTGTAGTCTGTTTGGTTGGTATATAAACCCAGTATATTTGAAATGAATGATTCATATCTCAGAGGCTGAGATTTATGTTCTGGACTTAACAGTTAGGACTCGGCGGGAAGCAGGATCTATAAAGACTCTAGACTGCTCGTATAGGTTTTGTCGACAATACATTGTTCTCCAATTGGCAGTATCATTATGTTATACAATAATAGGACACAGGGCAAAAGTTATAACAAGTTTATCTGTTAAAGTTACGACAATCATTGAAATATTGAAAAGAAACGAAGTAAAGTACTTGGAAATAACAAAAGATTATGGATATAATTCACTTTGGATGTATATGTTAACTATGCATCCTATTACATAAATATACGTTTACTGTCCAATAGCTACGCAAATTGAGGATATCAATTTTCAATTTATATAAATCCTATTGCATCCAAAATTCCTTCCATTTGTAGCACTATACTTACCTTATCTCCAATACCATTAATGAAACTACCTTGGATGTTCGTAAAAGTTATATTTCTTCAAGTGACTCATCATATCACATTTCATTGTTCATAGAACTAACTATTATTCGGTCTTTCTTATCCTCTCTCTGGACAAATGTCAGTAACTTTGAGAGACTATTCTTATTTAGAATTTTCTCAATCTTAACTTCCTTGTTAAAAATTATTGTATAGATGATTTTCACATATTCAGTTCATCAAAAATCACCCGAACAGGTAATCCGAAATGAAAAAGCACAACAGATAGATTACCAGATAATTACTCTTATTATTCACTCATGAGTTAGAAGCTATGACCAATGGAGTTAAACCATATCAAGTGTGAAACAGTTATCCTCATCAAGTAATGAATGAGTATTGAGCATTATCATGAATCAATTAAAATTAGACACATAAACTGTTAGATTATCAGTGAATGTTCTACAAGTTAATTATTCACATGTGAGATCGATGATCCTGGATTCGATTGCTCATGGTAGAATTGTGAATGTGCATTACTGATGAACTTTATACTAGAATGGAACAGCTATCCAGTAGTTCTAGGTTTCTATAATGATCTAAGTGAGATCAGTTCATGATTTAAATTATGAACATCTTACAGTTTCGACAAATCCTCCTATACTGATGACAACAATAGTAAAATGATTAGAAATTACAAAGTCTATATTTTTTAATTTTTTCGTAATCATTAATCAATGACCTTAATGAAATTCCATCACTTTTACTCTTGACTTGAATAATTTTACAGGTTAAAACTAATCACCAGAAATTCGACTGATACAATAATGAAACAATTGTCTGTTATCTAAAAGATCATTGGGACATGGTATTATGTTTGCCAAGGGATCAACGACCTTGATGTGTAAAGTTTAGTGATATAAGAATAGATCTATGAAGTCATTGATTGTAAGATAGAGCTATGTTGGTTGATGTAGCTTACCAATGGTTGAAGATGTTGGATGACACGACCCAGAATATGTCTTAATAATAAAAATGTATTCACGTCTTTTTCTTCTCTTAGATTTTGAGCTTTAAAATTACCGTAGAGTTTATATCGTGTGAAGACGTTCTTTCTCTCCGGTCATATTGTTTACACTAAATACTGATACTATTACATTTCTACTACTCTAGTATTCATTTTGATAGTTCCATTTTGCTATGTTAATGTGGCGTAGTAACTTGAATCTATGTGTATATGTGCCAAATTCTACATTTCTTAAGAGTTACTGTTTTACCAAGTAATAAGTATCGAATGTTTATCGACACTACTCTTAAACTAATTTGCATGTTAAGCATGTTATGAATATATATATACCGGAAATAAGAACTTACTCATTAGCGAACTAGCTGTCTTATCAGATATTTGTTTAACTGGATAGTGTTCACCACTTTGTGGTATCCATACTCTTGATAAACTTTCATGACCATCTAATAATCGACGTTTACGACTAGCTGAACGTTCAGGTAAACATGCACCACCATGTATTAATCTTCCTCGATTATCATATGCATAACCAATTCCTTCATAACCTTGATGATAATCACTTAAACCTTTGGACAAATGACTTTCTGTCATTCCTGTGCTATATATAGATTTTCTATCTAAACTATGTCCATGTGAAGATGATCTGTGTCGACGTTCAAGTTCTGCTTGAGCTTGTATTTGTATATTTGATAATCTAACTGGTGTAGCTGGAGAGAGTGTACGTTCCGATGGTACAGGATGATCACCGAACCATAAAGTATTCATTGAACTGGAACGATGTTTTGATGGGTGGGTACCAGTTAAACCACTTAGTGTTCGACGTTTTGTACTGATTATTAAACTGTGTTTTGAACCTTAGAAAAAACATATACGATTATAAAAAGTGTTTATTCGATTTACTTATATACTACCAACTAATGAAGTTGTTCAGTGTTCTGATAATCTTTAGCTAACTTTCACAAGTATAGTACATATAAACATGGCTCCTAAAACAGAAAGATATATAAAGCTGGTAGATATTCAAAACATTTCTCCCATGTAATAGAACCATTAGATGAATAATGCTAAAGTGAAGTGTATAGCTTGAGAGAGATATGATAATGTAAACATCAGTTACCTTACATAGTGGAAGCATTTACCATATCAAACTCGATGTATAAGGCCAACTGACTTAGGATTAAGTTGAAACAAAGTTAGGGGTTTGAAAACCAAGATACAGTATCGGTTCTTGGAATTATCGGTTATCAGTTTGAACTATGACTGTAGTTGTAGAATATCGAGTTGGAAATCGTAAGGTATTTGTAATGTATGACATTTACAGTATTGAACTTGGATGCATCAGTGATTTTTTTAGATCTTGAGTTTAGTGTCATTTATGATGCGCCTGTATTTCAACACCTTCAGCTGACTCTGAGAAGCCAGACCTATTATTTAAGAGGTAAAGGTTATACACCGGGCCAATCAGAAATCAGCCAAATGATAAGCACATGGGATTAGTCAAAAAGTAGTTTGAATTTATAGGGAAGAAAATATGCACCGCCGGTGGCTTAATTTTCCTGAGGGATATAGGTACATAGGAAAATTGCACGTCAGTATCATTATTGGACACAATGCATCACAACAATTCCATACTGTTTGTTCTTTATTTCTATTCTCTCCTTTTAAAATACCCTTCCTATATTTGGCCTTATACTATAATTATCACTTTTATTAATGTTAGATAGTGAATGGCAGTGGAATCCAGAATGTTCGCTTCTTCTCGTTCAAAACGTTTAATCAAATGTAGTTATTATTTATTTTATTATTTTAACACATAGATATCGGTACAACAAGGCACCAAATACATATGCGCCACGCAGATCTCATTTGATATGTGTGACAGCTGTGATACTGCTCGGGTGCCCAAACCGAAGCAGGTGGTTTGCTTAGGGGACCACAACCCGAGCCTTCGACCTGAAGATCTGATCCACAAGGCAGTGGAGCATCGTAAGGCGATGCAGTCCCATGGTAGCCGGTGACCAGGAAATTGGTTCATACGCCATTTGTTCCCGCAGGATACTGGAGCCCATGTGCACCATTGGTTTGGGGTCCGGTTATAGCGCCGGACATTCGCTTTTCGTCCTCTCATTTTCGTAAACAACACTCGTGACACGAGAAGGCATTGAGTAGGACTTCCCTGGCAGGGGCTGTATACGCGTGGTCATGTGAGAGCATTTCGAGAGGAGGAGCGGAGTCCTCCCACTCTCGGCCATACCAGGGCATTTGGGGGCAAATGTAGTTGCATACCAGTGTTGGCGTTCAGATTAGGACTTTATTCTAGTTGTTTGCATTTTAAACTCTAACACGTTATTCACTAAGCTACTAAGTCGAGAAAGTCAACAGTTGGTGAAACAGGTATCAATTTTATTCGTATGTGTTTGTAATTTTCTATCATCCATGATGATACTGATCAATAAACGTCAAGAACTGGAAAGTACAAACTCTTACGGATGCATCTGATGTTATTGTCTCCTCTGGTCGTCTTGCTACATGGTATGAAGTGTGTCAACTTAAAACTATGGACAATATTCTACCAGATATTACGTTGTCTATAAATGATCAACTATCTTGAGAGAATATTCAGATGGAATACTTAATTTTCGAAAAAAATTCTTCCTTTCAACAAAAACTTCATCCTAATTAATAAATCAGTACTTTATGTAAGCTTCTCATTGTTTAGTTAGTAAACGACAAACTTTGGTCTTCAAGAAGTAGCTGTATGATTAAGTCACTTCATAACTAACTATACAGTGTTATTTACTGAACAATTGTGCCCAAAAGACATAAATCTCTAGGTCTGGTTGTTGATACTCATCAGTAGGAAATAATATGAAGTTTCATGATTACTAGTGCTTCTTGTGTGGATCTTTAATCATTTAATTACTAATCAATATTGACATTGCTTCACTATAGCTTACTTTATTCAGTTAACTACTTCCAAATGCCCTGGTACGAATGAGAGTGGAGAGAGTCAGCTCTCCCTCTCGAAATGCTCTCAAATAACCACCTGCATACAACCACTAACAGGGAAGTCCTTCTTACTACCTTCTCAAGAAAAGGGTGTTGTTTAGAAAATTAAGAGGATGAAAAGTGAATATCCGGCGCTGGACACGGAGAGTCCACCTAGGGGAGTTGGAAAACCCTAATTCCAAACCAATGGTGTTCATAAGCTCCAGTATCCTGAAGGAACAAATGGTGTATGAACCAATTGTTGGTCACCAGGTACCATGAAAGTGCATCTCTAGACGTTACTCTACTGCCTTGTGGATTAAACGTTTAGGTCGAAGACTTCGAGTGTGGCCCCCTAAGAGAACCACCTGCTTCCCTTTGAGCACCAGGGGCAGTATCCCAGCCCTCACATAAATCGAATGATTTGTGTGGCGCATATGTATTTGATGCCACCTTGTACCAATGTTTATGGGTTTAAATAAAAATAAATAATAAATTCAGTTAACTAAACTTAATTATTCATGACAAATAATGGCAACAATCATTTGATTTTAGTTAGTAACAAAAGCATCTGACGTATGTTAATTCTCTTCATACAAACTAATGATAATGTATGTTAGTTGTATAAATACTGTAGTTGTACAGGTTATATTAGAAATGAATTTCAAATAGGCAAATCTGCTACAAGTTTCCATACAGAAACCGATTGATCAATGAAAACAGAAGAAAAGTAAGGGTGAGATGTTTCTCTTTTTTTTTCTTTTAAAAAATATAAGTCACACAGTGTTATGTCCCTACAAGCATAATGAATGGTAACTTTTAGGAACCATTTATGGAGCAATACTATACGTATATTTTTATTGTATAATTGTTATGTAATTCATATTCATGTCCCTCTTATCATAAGTTTTATTATGACCTATGCACTGTTATTATACGATTTATCATTCTTAACTTATGCCCAATCTATCAACTACTATCACTCATATTCACAGACACTTTTGACTAAATCTTGTAAAAATGTTACTTTCTATCTTGTGGTACGATGTAGTCTGTTTGTTTGGTGTATAAACCGAGTATGTTTGAAATGTATGGTTCATATCGCAAAAGTTGAGATTGGGGTTCTGGACTTAACAGTCGGGGCTAGGCAGAAAGCAGGACTGATAAGTACTCTAGACTACTCGTAGGGATTTTGAGCTTCATTGGTCCGATCGATAATTTACTGTTCTCTAATTGGAGGTATCATTACATATACATGAACAGGGTACACAGGTCACAAGTTATAACACAAAGTATCTTGTTAACTTAAAACAATTAATTTTCCATTCAAATCTAATTGAAGTTAGTTAACGGAAAATATAAAAATTAAAAAATTTACCAAACTCTCAAACAACCCTTTCAGTAAAAATTCATTTCATGTTTACTAGTGAGAAACATTAAGAGAAGTCATTAGAAGTCGGTCACTTAGTTACAATGTAGAACCAGGCACATATGTGCATCGGTTCAAGTTGCCATACTTCATTAGCACAACAAGATGAACACCGGATTCCTAGAAATAGTTAGTTCAGTGGTGGTAATATATAAAAGAAGGATTGCATGTAAGGATATAGTACGGGAAGAAATGAATATGGCTAGAAGATTTTGATCATGTCAGGTACGAAAGAATATAATATTATCAATGGGAATGGATGATAGTTCCACAATATCATGTATTTAATATAGTTTGAAGTTGAAAACTCACTGAGAAACCTGAAGATAATAGGTTTAATACTTAGTGGTTTCATGGATGCGTACTGATGAAGTGTCGTATAAACAGATGAAGAGAATACAGTATATCATGGGTTTCAATTGTTTTCTAGCTGAAATCAATCAGTGTTTAATTTCAAGAACTGTTCTGAATTATAAATTATTTGGTGAGACTATAACTTATGGACGACCTTTGAGCGACGATTAACTGACCTCGAGAGTGTCCACCTACTAACTAGGATTAAATGAGGGTTACAAAACAATGTGAGGAACTAGAATTATGACTACCAGTTGATAGTTAAGGTAAAGAATTAGATTTAGAGCTTTTCATCACGAACTGACATCAGCTATTATGTTAAAATGGATGAGTGAATTTCGCGCCAAAATCCGAGACCTATTATCTTAAATATGATTGGTTCGTCCATAAATTATAGTCTCTCCAATGATTTATTTAACTGATTTCTAAGGACTGATCCCACTAAAAAATCACTAAACAGTTGGGACACATAACTCAACGTCAGTTCAAACACAAAGCTTTGCTGCGAAACACATTTAATTTCTTTTTCTCCATTTAGATATCTATGTATGAATATGTTAGATGAAACCGAGATATTCATAGCTTTTAAATCACGAACCGATCTCACTTAGATCATTTTAGAAACCTAGAACTACTGGACAACTGTTCCATTCTAGTATAGAGTTCATCAGTAATGCACATTCACAATTCTACCATGAGCAATCGAATCCAGGATCATCGATCTCACATGTGAATAATTAACTTGTAGAACATTGACTGATAATTTCAATTGATTCATGATAATGCTCAACTCTCATCCATTACTTGATGAGGATAACTGTTTCACACTTGATATGGTTTAACTCCACTGGTCACAGTCTTAATGAAACTCTAGGAGTCGCAACTTGAAATTAGTTATGGATGCACACCGCTGATGAGTCACAACATACTAGGGGGAAATAGACATTCAGTTCTATCTGTTTTTCAATGATAGTTTATCTAAGATCGGTTCGTGATTTAGACTATGAAAAGTTTACAATCTTCTCAAAACGATGTACTGATGTTATGATGATCGTTGAAATATTAAGCATAACTTACTTGTATCATTCATCACTAAAATGATCAGCCAAGTAGCATATATATATGTATATATAGTGATTTACAACCGAATAAACAGATTCAAAGTCGTGTTTCAACTAGAGAACATTTTATTGTCAGGCTACACAATATGTTGATGAATATTAAGAGTAGTTTACTAAATGAATTTCATTGTTTACCTTGAACTATTCTTTGATTCATTAGGTCCAGATTTCAAAGAAAACGAAATATTTGGTTAAGTGAAATGGTTGATTAGTCTACATGTAGCAAGTGTACAATAGAAATTACTTCCAAAAATAGAACTAAACTCTGGTCTAACATCTAATTACTTGCTTGGAAGTTGTTCAAACACAAAGGAGCTTAGCCTTCAAACAACTGGTTGTTGGTTCGAATTAAGCTTAACATGCCTCAGTACACATGACTATCACAAATAAAGATTATAGCTAAAAGCCATGTGTATAAATGAATGTGTTTATATTCACTCTTACACATACTCTCTTTGATAAATCTTTCAGTTGAATGCTTGTTATTGACCTCTCAGCCACCTCCTATAGTCATAAACTATTACTACACTTAAGTTGATCAACAAAGAAAAGGTGATAAATATGAGCAACCGTTTTACTCCAAGGTTAATTGATGGACGAACAGTCGAGTGTGTTTATGGGTTTTCATATGACCTTTCTTTCCTAGAGACTTCTGGGAGCATATTGAATATGATAACAACATAAATAATTATACAATCCAAACGTAACAAATAATCTTTCTCTATGTTTCTGCGTAGCTTCTGTTTGATGATGATTGGATGGAACATTTTCAGACTGGACATTTATGAATTCCCAACACTATTTACGTACTTTTAATATTTTAGTCCAGATAGTGAAAATTCTTCTTTTAATTAAAAATTCGATCAGCCCATTAATTTGATTCCATAATTACTTACCAGTAACACCATAATAACCAGAACTTCGACTTGTTGCAGTTGTATGCTTAGAACGTGGTCGTGATATACGTTCTTGTGACATTCCATTTGAATGATCACGATCTAATCCTTTCATGTATTTACCTGTTTTATCATTATAATAAATACCATAAATATTTTCATAACCTGGAGTGGAAGGAATTGACATACCTTCAGGACTAATAAGACTATCACGAATTGATGTGATTGACTGTCCAGTTTTTTGTCCTTTTGACGGTTTTCTTAATTGTACAGGTGGATAATTATCTTCATTGGGCATTTGTAAATAAATAATGAATAAACAACTCAATAATAATTAAGTACCTGATAAATTTAGTTAATATTAGCATTTTATACAATAAATTCACTTGGTGTTGTTTTACTTGTATCTTCCGATTGTTATTTAGGACTGCAATTGATCAATCTCATGTTGGCATATATGCATCCTGTGCGGATTGCCTCGATATTGCCTTATGTCACAAGCTTTATAAGCAGAGATGGATAGTGGTTAGCAGTGGAATCTAGTTTGACACTCATTTAATCCTATTTGGGACTTGTCAGTTGGATGTACCTGCATCTCAGAGTTGATGTTCACTCTAGGACTCAAACCCAGTATTGTTCACTTTAAACGTCATCACGTTATTCACTTAGCTACAAGTAAAACAACACCAAATCAATTTAAACTTCACCCCATTGCACAAGCAGGACTCCACTGCTAGCCACTACCCATCTTTTATATAGTAGGTTTCCATTTAGAGAAAGGTCAAAATGTCAGAACATTTATGTTTTAATACTCATGTTTTGTGAAGAAAGCACTTATAATGACCATCTAGCGTAATAACAAATCATTCACGATCACATACAGAGGCTTACATTAAACCTTATATAACATTCATTTGGCAGACAACATTATGTATAACTTAGTCGGATCAGTATTTAAATAAAGTTGGTAAATAAACTGACTAGATAACCAACATTTAGACGATACTGATAAGTAAAGAGTGTAGTTGTAAACTGTAGCAAGGACTTTTCTATAGTTAACTAAATTTACCTTTAAAATATCTCAACTCATGAAGTCGATAACCCACCATACTGTCTAAATTTACCACCAAACACATAAAACCTAAAATTTGAATAAACACCCTTCTAATTATTGGAATGTGTCTCAAGTCAATCAGTTACTTACATATTCCACGATTATCCGATTTAGATACACAAATTTCAAATACGATTGCCCAACCCGTTATGAAAGTGGAAAGATTGAGAAATGACTAGGAATGGTAAATTGAATTATGTAACCAGTCTATTATCCAGTCTGATGTTAATGTAATTTATTGTAACGATGCAAAAAAAACATAGCGTATTTTAACTTCTTAGTACACCTTTATGGTATTTTTAATGAGTATTAATAATGCTTGAACATCTGGGGCTACCTGTTCTTGTCATCAGATGTCGACTCCTGAACTGCTAACTTCTAGATAGCGACCACTCAATATTTGTCATCAAGATCGATGAAGAAGTAAGAAATGAAAACTTATTAAAATACATTGTGCTGAGAATTATATATCGTACCAAAAATCTAATAGTGAAGAAAAGCTAATAATAATACAATCGACAATTCATTAGCTGTTAGTTTGGGCCCCTATAGGTAAAATCACATGATCAGTTGAAGATCCTCGAGATGACTACAATCATTGAATGACATGGCTTAAAATCAGTAAAAGTCGTGTCAATATATTCACTTTTTTATCTCCTTATAGATCTTGAGCCCCAGTATAATATCCTACTCTGTTTTTTCACACCATACTTTTCATGGTTAGTTAATCTCAACATCATTGGTTCTCAGAATTTATTTATTTATTTTAACACATAGGTATTGGTACAAGGAGTCACCAATTACATATGCGCCACACAAATCTCAATTGATTTGTGTGAGAGCTGTGATACTTCTCGGGTGCCCAAACCGAAGCAGGTGGTTTTCTTAGGGGGCCACACCCCGAGCCTTTGACCTGAACGTCTGATCCACAAGGCAGTGGAGCATCGTAAGGCGATGCAGTCCCATGGTAGCCGGTGACCAACGATTGGTTCATACGCCATTTGTTCCCGCAGGATACTGGAGCCCATGTGCACCATTGGTTTGGGATCCGGTTAAAGCGACGGACATTCGCTTTTCGTCCTCTCATTTTCGTAAACAACACCCCAGTTGAGAGAAGGCAGTGAGTAGGACTTCCGTGGCAGGGGCTATGTACGCGTGGCCATGTGAGAGCATTTCGAGAGGGAGAGCGGACTCTTCCCACTCTCCGCCGTACCAGGGCATTTGGGGGCTAGGTTCTAAGAATATTTCAACTCCTTTCTTATTCATCTCAAAATCGACTCCTTGTGTTAGTCTGATTTAACAGCTTGAATCAAATCAAATATGTAACAGAGTCTACGTTGATTATGGCTGACTGACTGTTATTTTTTTTCAAATAGTTACAGAATAATTTGTAAAATTTGACGCTATTGAGTTTCATAAATAACCAAAAATATTCCATATAAGTAATTGTGTAACTAAAAATATACATACTCGAAGGTTCTGGTTCAGATCGTCTCCTTGTTTGAGCTATTGTACGTAATGCTGGAGGTTTAAGTTCTTCATCTGATTCTCCTGAATCATCATAATCACTTTCATCCGATGTATATTGATCATAATAATCAGGCATTTGATCCGATATTCTATCACTTGTTCTAGGTTTACTTGGTTGAATAACTGTATCACCCAATCTAGGATCATAAGCACTATGAGGGCCGGAACGTTCACTTAAATCTTGCAGTGATCTCTTGTGTCTATTGTATGGTGGACGAATATCTGGTGGACCTGAACCAGGTACATTTACATAATAATTTTCATCAACTAAAAAAAATATCAAATCAGAAAATTACTTTTAAGCTCTGAGAAGTGTGAATTTACTTTTAGAGTTCTTAGATTTAATCATTTCATGTATATCATATTTATGATCATTGGTATGTATGATCTTTCATCAATTAACTAAATGCTGATTATGTCCTTCGGTTTATATGATAGATTATGCAGCCTATTACCTGGTTTAATAACAATAACGCTTTTCAGAAGGGGGTTTTATGGAGATTTCAATAAGTTCAGTTGTTGAGATCATGAGTCGATTGTAGCTAGACCACCATGAAAAACCTGGAAGCATTGGACGGCCTATTGTGGGACTCCTCAGCAGTGCACATTCATATAACTAGAAACCTTGATTAGTTTAAACAGAGCTATGCAGAAAGGTCTCAAATTAGAATAGAACGGATATTCAGTGATCTTTGATATTCAATGAATTCAGCAAATCTAACAGTATAATCAAGTGAACAGTCTACTGAAGAGGGTTAATTCTATTGAAGCTTTGACAAAACAACTGAGTTACGTGTAAACAAAAACAAGGGTTTTTGTTTGGAATATAGTGTGATTATTACAAAAATATATGCAAGATATTATAGACTTCAATTCTTGAGGCTTACAAAATCAAGGGAAAACGTCTCATGAAATATTCAAATAATGATTGTGCACAATACTATGTGAATTTAAACTTCACCCCATTGCACAAGCAAGTGACTATCAGGACTCAGTAGCTAAGTGGATAACGCGATGGCGTTTGAAGCGGACGGCGCTGGGTTCGAGTCCCAGAGTGAACACCAACTCTGAGATGCAGGTGCATCCAGCTGACGAGTCCCAAATAGGACGAAACGCGCGTCCTGGATTCCACTGCTAGCCACTATCCATTTTTACTTATAAACAATAATTTATTTTGAAAGAACATCAAGGTATTAAAAAATTACTAACCTGGAAGCATTCCATGACCTGATCTTCTATCTGGTTTTGGGCTTGGTTTATCGTCTAAACGTTTTGTTTGGTCATGATCAATAGGTTGAGGTGGCGGTGGATGACGATGTGGTTTGTCAGGTTCTACGTTTGAAATATACAAAGAAAGATAAATCTTGCCTAATTTATAACTCTCAACTCAATATGAGCTTGGATTATTACTCAAACTATGGCAATATTTTGATTATCATAAACTGATACTGACGTAAGATCAAATGAAAATGTAAGAAACACTGAAAAACTATTTCATCCTAGTTTGCAACTTCTATATCATTCATATTCATTTACAAGACTGAATTTAAGATGTTCTAGTCTCGTAGTGAGTAGAATGAGAGAAATATTTTCAAATAGTACGAATCCTTCCAAACACAACACCATGGTAAAATGGTAATCATATACTTATTGGTTAGTGAGATAAAGGTATAGTATAGGGAGGATTTGAACTCAGGGTCTTTAGCCTCACGCCCGAACGTTTATACTCTAGACCACTGAGCCGGCATCCAATGGTGTTAATGTCTAACCTCAACCAATCCACGAGATTGCACGATCATCTTCTGTAGTGAGGTAGATACTTGTCTCTACCTGACTCATTTGGATTAAGTACATAATGAAGATGAATATAAAAACAAAGACAATGTGCTCCTTTGATGTGGACACTTTATTTACAAATGTACCTCTTTGGAAAACTGTTGATATTTTATGTGACTATATCTCATTGAATAACCTTCCATTGACATTTCCTGTTAAATCTCTTAAAGATTTATTATGATTGTGTACTGACAATGTAAAATTCACTTTTAAGGGTGAGGACTTTCGACAAATCGATAGCGTAGCTATGAGTAACCCTTTAGGACCGTTGCTGGCTGATGTGTTTATGAGATGTTGAAAATCTAGCTGAAGACTCAATTCAAAAGATGTGTCTGTACAAACGGTACGTTGATGACATCATAATCATAGGGGATAAACGTGAAGATGTGAACCGCTTGTTAAAAGAACTTAACACAAGTCAAAAGCATATTTCTCTTACATATGAAAAAGAGAAGAATAACAAACTTCCTTCTCTAGACGTACTGACTAGTTGGAGAGATGACGGCTTCATTCAATGTTCTGTATATAGAAATCCGACATGAACAGGGCAACACTTTCCATAGTCATTGCCCAATTCATTACAAGCTTGGATTAATAAAGGGCTTATTCAATAGAATCAATCATATTTGTACTAGCGATAGTACTGAAGCTGAGACGAAGCTCATGATTGAAACGTTAATGAACAATGGTTATTCATTGAAGTTTATAAACGGCAGGAAGGGTTGCAATATGATTAGACCTATGACGCTTCTGGCACCCAAAAAACGAGTTTACATGATGTTACCATTTAGAGGTTACTCAAATAGTCCCATGTTGAAACGGAGATTAAAATTAGCCATCAACAGGACATTTTATGCAGCCCAAATCGTCATTATTGAAAAGATGGCGTCCATGTTTCACCAAAAACCCAAACAGCACATGCCACTGTGTCTATCAATCTACATATACGTGCAGAACATGTACATAGGGAGGAGCAATTAAGGGTGGTGGAACATATACCCAAATGGCTGCAGAAACAAATGAATTCCAATGGTTAAATAAGTTCACAGGATAGACAGACATCTTCTTCCATTACGAAACATTTAGTTAAGATTGGTCATAAGGTCAATATCAAGTCAGCATTTGTAGTGTTATACAAAAGCCTTCAAGGACGTAATAGTACGGAAACTGAAACCCCCTTTATGTATTCAAAAACAATTTTTTTTTACCTTTAACCTACCCTGGTAATACTGATTTATTATCCAGAGTGGTTATCACCTTGTTTTTGTGTACTTTATTTATTTGTCTAGTTGACCTTTTAGTTTTCATATTGAAATGTCTTTACAAGTATATACCGTGTGATCAGATTGTTCGAAATATATTTCGCAAATATATCATCATAACCCTCGTCTTCCTATTGGATTATCGAAATTTATCAATGGGGCTAATTGTCTTAAATGTAGAATATATTACAGATTGACAATTATCAGTTTAGGGGTTGTGGAGATAGTTAAGTTTTTGATTGAAGTCATGAACCGGTTGATATTAGATCACCATTAAAAACCTGGAAGCAATGGATAGCCGTTTCGTCCTATTATGCTCATCCACGATCCATTTCATAATATTATAATCGTGCTTACTGAGGAATTGACACAGATAAATTCTGATAAGTTCTGATAAGAATAAGTAATCTACAAAGTTCAAATATGTCAGAAGGGAAACAGTTGCTATTTATAACATAACCGCTTCTTAGTACATTTCATCAAGTGGATTAAAATAGTACTATTCAATTAAAATCTAATAGTCAGTAATTTCTATACTCAACATGTGGATTAATCAAGTTCATATCATCTGAGATAAAGTTACCCGATTATCAGATGTAACGGACTAATCGAGTTATCATTTTCTATTTAAAAATACCCCACAAAATGTAATCACCAACTATTAATAAGTAATTATGCTATGATGGGAAGATAAGTCAAAATTCTATTGATTTACTCATTATGAGTTTTGGTTCAACATTATTTCTGTTTTGATTCAATGTAATGATTACTCAATGTAGTAATGGGTTTTCTTTTCTCGTATGATATTTTATTCTGTATAATCTACGATATTCTTGTATCCAATTAACATGAACTATACTCATCATATGATTTGTTATAACTCGAAGTATTTATCATAAATGTGATTTCATCCTAATTAGTAATCAAAATATGTGTACAATCAATATATAAATGAGTGTATTCTCGACTAGGATCATCGTGGTGGTGGTCGTGTTTTGGGTTTAATAAATCTTCACTTATACCAGTCTTTGCGTTTTTACTTTCGCGTCTTGGGAATCGCAGAGGTCCCTTGTTCCGAGTGATGAGCGTTTCCGACGTAACAATCATCGACGACCTAAACAAAGCAGCATTCAACTGACAAGTTATAACAATCGGCGACGGGGATGGGATTTGAACCCACGATAGGGCATGTCTCTCTGAAATGGACATTTCCGAACCACTGGGCTGATCATGAATGACTCCTACTACTTCGTTTATATTACCGCTTATCAAGGATTCACAAAGGCTTTCATCGACACATTCATAAGTGCTGCAGTCATTTTTCATCTCTGTATGCAAATTAGAAATGAATTTATCAATTTTGTCACATCTTCAAAACATGGATGATTTAGCAGCCGTGTGCGTAAAATGTCTAAAACATTCAACTGGCTCTTTTTGAAACTCTGCTGTTGTCGCTCAAATAGCAACTGTAAATGATCGGGAGAGATAGCCATTTCTTGAATCAGCACGGTAATGAAAAATACTGTATGTTTAATTAACAATCAATGTCGTTCAAGGACACCGGTGAGAACCCTGTATGCTGATTGCTCGAAATAATTACACTGAATTTTGTTCAACTACAGGCTGACCTTGATTCGTTAATTTGAAGATTGAGGGTTCAGAATTGTTGGTCGTCGCTGATTGTTATGTCGGAAACACTTATCATTTATACTCGGAACAAGAGATCTCTGTAATCCCCACGACGCGAAAGTAAGAACACAAAGACTGGTATAAATGAAGATTTTTTAGCCTCAAAACAAGCAGCATTCAACTGACAAGTTATAACAAATTACTCAATATAATGATTAAGGTGACTTAATTTGTATGAAATTATAATGTGTGAATTAATTCAGTCTGATTATATTCCTCAAAGCATAATTAATTTAAATAACATAAACTAACCAGTTTTTCTATAGGGTGTTTTTTCACCCGGTTACAAACATTTATTGATCAACAGAATTCATTTAATAAAATGGATTAGCCTAACATTACGTTGGTTAAAAATTATACATGATGAAAATGTCAACCTTTGTGTATGTGTATCTGTGTACTTAGATTTAGCCATATGTCTAATATAAATCTATTTGTGGATGGGACATTGTGTCTAAAGACTTAAATTTACAAATACTAATCGTAGGACTAGTTATTAAAGTTCAACGGTTAAATGTTTGTCTCTTATCAGGTTTCAACCAATAATTGGCAAACGACCTACGAAATAGACTTATCATAACTCATTTTCTAATCTTATTCTAATTTCAAAGGAATTAGCAAGAATCTATTAGCACAATTTATTAATTAAGCGTTCTTCGTGGACATATATCTGTGGGGTAGTGATTCTAATTGCAATTGTCTAAGTTAAAATAGGTGAATTATAGTTAAAACTTGTAACCAAATGGTTGAAAGTTGAATGGTCTCAGGATTAAATCATCCTTAAATGTTTTACTCAAGTTACTTTAGAAGAGTAAGTAAAATTGATTTTCAATCTATCATCTAGACAGTGAATATATTTTGATTTCGAGTAGTTGAAATAGTTAAGGAGGAAACTATGGTACCAGTTAGCAAGGCGTAACTTCAGTTTTGAGATAAATGAAACTTTTTGTAGGATGAGAATCTGCCACACAACATCGAAATCTGAGAAATTATCACTTGAATAATGGGATAATTGAATACAATTGAATGAATTATTTGTTTAATATCCTATCTATATTTTAACGATAATCATCATCAATTGAGAATCATTGCAAATAGAAGAACTGAACAGTTAGTTTGTGATACAATGCAATTTACATCTAGTGTCAATGATGATCAACCATCACAGAATCAACTTGGTTAATTCTTCAAATCACATTTTCCTAAAGAGATTTCAGTAAGTTTTATCTCCGTCCGAGTCATTAGTGTACACAAGTCATTACGATAATTACCCTTACCAGATAATCTCATTTGATGAATATAATCTAGTCCGACATGGTCAAACTTTAATATGACTATAATGTTTTACTTGCCTACATTGGACTTTGAGAGTTTACTGATCTATTATCTAATTTACATAAAAAAAGTATGTGTTTATAGTATGACGATTCAATTGATGTGCTAATAATAATCTTGAAATATGCGATCTAAGTGATTATGTATTTTGTATTAGAGTTCAAGTACCTTTGAATTCATGTTCAAGTTAGTACATTGTCAGGTATCAGATATAATGATAAGAAAGTAACAATTGATTTTTACTGTAACAGAAAATGATATGATTATAAAATGTGTCATAAAAATACATTTCCTAAACTAATAATTGTTAAGCGCTTACGCGCAAGACTGATAGGTCCTGGATTTGAATCTCGTGAGGTGGGATCCTGGATGCACATTACTGAGGAGCCTCACAATGGGACGAAACGGTTGTCCAGTGGTTCCAGGTTTTTCATGGTGTTCTAGCTTCAATTGACTCATAAATTCAACCATTGAAAATTACTATAATATCCACGAAATCCCTTCTGATACTTATTAGTAAATGGATTATAAATAGGATGATCAGCTATTTGAACAACTTATACACTATTGATTTTCCTTTAACTAGGAACAACTGAATCTTCTCTATTAGAAAATTACACATAGAAATAAACAACTCCATGGAAATTAACTGATGTAAATTTTTACTAGATGTTAAAAACAAACCAAGATCTAAATTCCTCAATACATTGAGTTTGTTTCTAAGATAAAGTATCTTGTGTATATGAATTTAATCTGTAAAAGGTATTTGTCAAGAACATAAATTGAATTATTGAAAACCAGCAAATACAGGACAACTTTTTCATTCTAATACAGAACTCTTCAACAGTACATGCCGACGACCCCTGAACCTCTATGTATAGTGACGAAGACTCCTTGGGTTTTAATTGATCTCAAACGAGATTAATCTACAGTTACTTTTTTCTGCTTATTAACATCTCAATCAGTCAGTCAGCTACAACGTAGGACCAGGTACATATATGCATTGGTCCAAGTTGCCATACTTCATTAGCACAACAAGATGAACACCGGATTCATAGAAGTAGTTAATTCAGTGGTGGTGGTGGTGGTGGTGGTAATATGTTAAGGAAAGTTTGCATATAAGGATATAATACAGGAAGAAAGAATTAGTTCGTAAAAAGAAACATATGAAGCGATTTTAATCTCATAGTTTAAGGGAAGACAGAGAGTGTATACACCTACGCCATTGTGATAGATTCTATGCCATGTCACACACAGTCTCCAACCATAGGTTATAATACTCACACGGATCCCAACTAAGTAGTCTGCATCTACCAGCATGGCTCAGATTACAAATTAATGACTTCAAGTACTGATGCCACGTTTTGCCGTGGCCACCTCTAATTTCATTCTAATCATCCCCAACACTAGTCAGCATTGCACGTCGCGGTAATCGGTGTTCAGGCATACGTAACACGTGGTCCAACCATCTCAGTCGATGAAGATTCACAACCTCATCAACTGATTTACCATCGTTCCCTAGCCTCACTATTACTTACCCGGTGATCCCAGTAGATGCGAGCAATGTTTCTAAGGCATCTGTGGTCAAATATTAGTAGCTTACGAATATCATCAACCCTTAATGACCGCGTTTTGCAACCGTAAAATAAAAGAGAACAAACTGCCAAGCAGTATACTCGTCCTTTTATTGATAGACGGACATCTCGCCTTCGCCATTATCTACCTTGATTACTAGTTAGATTCTGGGTAAACATTTCACTGAGAACAATCTACAATTGAGATTAATCAGTAATTTTTTGTACGAAACTCAGGTTACTGAAGTTATAAAAAATAGAATACAATTGATTTACTAAAACATTGGATCGATCCCCAACTGAAATGAACATCAGTCTTGAGCACGAGCACTCAACCATTAGACCACTGAGCTAGCCGGCATCCAACGGTGTTAATGTCTAACTTCAACCAATCCACAAAATTGAACGACACATCCACCATTGTCTACAGTAAGTCACTATCTCACAACAGACTCAGTTGAACTCCACTGGTCAATGCTTCTCATTAGAACTCCAGGAAATACCTCTTCAAGCCAATCACCAGTGAGCACATGTTGATTTATATCAGAAGGGTATTTTTGTGGATATTCTAGTAATTTCAATGGTTGAGATCATGAGTCAATTGAAGTCAATAGATCATCCAAAATGGTGGTGGTGGGTACTTAGAGGATCCTCACTACTTTAACTTGGATTGAAGCTTAAAAATAAACACGAAATATCAGTTTTGACCTATTTAAGACTAATTCATAAGATGTATCTATATTTATAAAACTACTGGTAACCTCAATCATCCCTGTATTCTTTCTAGTGGTATAGGATTCTTCAGTCACATCTTAATTACCAATATCCCATGTAATATTTCCCAACTTAATAGATGTATGATAAAACCCTTGAATAAGTACAATTGAAATAATGTTTAGCATACACTATGGATACAGTAAATTGGCTATGGTTTTATGAAGGAGTAGCCTGGCCATAGTGTGTTGACTAGTATGGAAGTTGAAAAAAAGGGCTAGGGCAGATAAACTGTGATAACAAACCATGAAGTAACTAACTTATATTATCTGAGCTAGATAGGTAGATTATAATCTACAACGTGTGATAGAATATTAACCTAAATGTTTATTTCCTATAGGATGTCATTTAAGGTGTGAATATCTTAGTCATATTACAAAACAGTTTAGTAACATTTTGTACAATATGGAGTTCATCGTTTCTTTTGTTAATAAAGATTATTTTGATTGTCATGTATCAACTCTCACAGAACCATGTATCAAGGTTACACATCTATTCGCTCCAATCACCCAACGCAAAATAAGTAACATAATAGTAATAATAATAATAATAATTGTAATACGTATGTAGGCAAAAATTATCAGCTCACTTTTATCCTTATACTTGTCATAATGTTTAATTGGTGGTTGTTTTCGAGCGGAACCTTGACTCGTTTTACCATAAAGACTGCTATCATAAGATAATTCTGATGTAAAATCTATAATTGGTTTCTGTTTTTCTGCTTCAGCTAAATAATTATATTCATCTGGATGTTGAAGTATACCATAATTAAACTGTGTAGTTGGTTTCCTGGGATCCAATGGCATTAGTTCTCCATTTGCATTTTTGAATTCGTCGTCGTATACCTTTTGTTGTCGTTTTCTTTTCTCTGGATCATCATCACGATTTTTTAATGAATGTCTGGTGGGAGTTAATGGAGTACCTATGTGAAAAAAAACCCAAAAAGAATCAAAGGTGTGCTATTGATGCATACATAAAGGATCTGTTTTAATTTCATAACTTTACAAGACAGTAACAAACGTTCTTATCTACATGATAAATAAACACACTTGAAAATTTCGATGACCTTCTTTATAGTGGACAATCTTTATAATAAAACTAGAAAGAAAATTTCCCACAGTCCAAATAGTGAGCCTTATGTAGATTTGTGGATGGGATTTAACCACAACTAGGTACTATCATTGACATGCTATAAATGACAATGCTATATCGTGTGAATTAAAGTTTAGTGTATGTTAAATGAAAGAATAGGGTGAAAAGTTAACTGACAACATATTTTCACAGTTTAGATCACAAACTAGTCTTAGCTAGACCACCACCTAGCGGCTAGAGACAGCCGTTTTGTCCTAGCATGGGACTCGTCAGCAGTAAGCACCACCTCAGAACATTCGACCTCAAGCATGAACGCTTAACCTCTTGAGCTAGCATCTAACGGTGTTACTGTCTAACTTCAATCAATTCATGATATTGTGCAACCCTCATTCATAGTCTGGAAGAAAACTGATGTCCAGTGCTTACAGGTTTTTAACGGTGGTTTAACCAAGATAAGTTCGTGATTTAGACTGGAAATGCTACAATCTTCACAATTCCTCTATACTAATAACAGCATATTGTTTGTTTGTTTTTTTTATTTAAATCCTGAAACAACTGATACGGCTAAAGGAATTCGAGCCTTCATCACACAATATCATTGACAGAGAGCCAATAAATTCTTTGTTGTTCACAAGTAGCACTGAGATGTTTGCACTGATTGATTATGGAATATTAAGGAATGGGGTAGGTTCAAATTCGTAATTTTGTGGTCACAATCCGACATGTTTTACCGTACATGAAGAATGAAGGAAAGGGTATTTGAAACACAATAAAATGCTTTATAAATAACATGTGATTGATAATTGATATAATGGTATAAAAAGATCTTAATTAGCTCAATACTTTCTCACGTTCATTATGAATTTTGGTCAATGTTACAGATGTGACGTTTGTCCAGTGTGACCGCTTTTACTATGTGTTTTAATAGTACCCACCTCCTATGCAGTGATACTAAGTAGGTGTAAAAATTATTGAATTTTGATTTAAGGACTATGTAACTTTTGGACTTGTTTAGGGACATGTTCTTGGGTAGCCAATACATCTTCATCGCATGAGTCTTTCATGTTCTTACTTTGAGTCGTGAGAATTGCAGTCGTTCCTATTTCTAAATATAATCAGTAACACTGAAGTCCCTTAGATAACAAAAGTGATATTTTGGTTCGTTTAAGGAAGTGAACTATTGAGACTATAGAAATCTAATTGCCTAAATAAATGTTTTTGAATCTTGTTATCATGTTTACGCTTAGTATTAATATTTGAAACAAGGAATCACCATCATAATCACTTATCAATGTAAGAACATGAAAGTCTGGTACAATCGAAGATTTATTCACCCCCAAAAACACAACGACCAACTTTTGTCAAAAATACACTCACATTTATCGATTGATTTGTACACCTATTTGATTATTAATTAGGAAAGAAGTTATGTATATGAAAAATGACCAGAATTATGATAAATTACATACTGTATTCCATGGTAAATGTAATTCATGTTAATTTTATGCAAAGAATACCATACATTGAATACAATAGTACACTCAAAATATATAAAAAAAAAAGATACAACATTGAGTAATTAATGTTGTACAAGAATGTGATTTTGTCCTTTCATCCCATCATGTCAAATCTGGAAGCTTGTAGTGACCTATTTTTGTCAACAGAACACGATTGGTTCAATGAAAACAAATATTATTATAACCAATTGTACCAGTGACTGTTTTACTGTGCTCGTTTGTTTAACTATGCTAATGACAACCATTACACTCACTTACTCTCCCGTTGACTTTGAACTTGTACGAATTCGGTTACGCTTAGTAACCACGCTTGTACTCCTTTGGCACGATCTCGGTATTCTTTCGATACCACGAGATCGCCAACAAATACATCTCGGCTAAAGCCATCATCTGCCTTTTGATATTGGCCTACGGGGATCTTATTGGTTAATTGGCATGTAGTTTTCTTGTAGTGGTGTTCATAATCAAGCGCGATTCGACACCACGCTACAAGCTCATGAATCTACTATATGGGGTAGAACAAAAGGCACATATAACTATAAAATAATTTTTATCGCCATCTCAGAAATAACCATGTCTTGAGCAAATCAAAAAGCAAAGTAATCACCGACACTGAAGAACAGCGAAACAAGTAGACAGAGCACTTTAAGGAACTCTTGAATAGATCAGTTCCATTGAAACTACCCAACATCGAAGAAACACCCACAGACCTCCCAATCAAAGGAGAAGAGGAAAATCAAAGAACACAGATATGAGAAGAGTGAACAACAATTAGATATAACTAGAAAGGAAGGCCCAGGACAGAGTGGGTTGCAGAACTATGGTCGGCGGCCTAGGTTATATTGGGAGTAACAGGTGTTAGTAAGTAAGCTGTAAATAATATTGAATCTACTTGTAATCGTAGTAAAAACAAGGTTAGATCCAATATTTCAACAAAAAAAAGATTATTTGTGAGAAACTAGTTTTCTTACTATAACCATTAACTATGCCGATTGATAAAGTACTTTCCACTGAACACACAAATGTTGCAAATTAATGTCTTGGAATGGACGAAGCGTAATTTTGGCAGTAAAGTTACCAACCACTGTGTATATCTTAGATTAACCGAAAACCCTCTCAATACATGCTAAGATGAGATTATGGTCATTGTGCCTGAAGTGGCAGAAACACCACTGACATATGGTCAGTTTTTTCACTGCATGTGACCCATCTCTACGTAGACAAAACATAAGGTTTAATCGATTGAGATAGAAAATTCAGTCAATCACGATAAGCTGCTCAAGGTTATTTGGTTACGGTCAGAATGTTGATTGGTTGATTTGAATTGAGCCAATAGCTTGTATCGAGAGTTAGACATATGTGTATGGCTGGCCACGCTTTCAATGGTTTTCCCCCGTACGAATGAAGTGTTTAAATATAGAGGACGCATTGATCTCATCGTTATAAGTTACTTGGATCTGCGGGCGTTTTGTAGTCTTCTGTTTGAACAAATATGTTATTACCAAATCAGCCTGCTCCTAATTTTGAAGGTACTGCTGTTGTTGGCACGGAATTGCGTCCAATTAGTTTGAGTCAATTTCAAGGAAAATATGTGTTACTGGTATTTTATCCACTTGACTTGTAAGTCAAATATATTGTTCATTTCTCAACAATTTTATGATATTTCACATAATTAAATTAACACTCATATTTTCCTTTCAGCACTTTTGTTTGTCCAACGGAATTAATTGCATTCAGTGAAAGAGCTGCTGAGTTCCAATCTAGAGAATGTCAAGTAATCGCATGCTCAACTGACTCAGCCTATGCTCATTTGGCATGGACGAAATTGGATCGCAAAGCTGGTGGTTTGGGGCAAATGAATATACCTTTGCTGTCCGATAAAAACTTAAGGATATCACGAGCGTACGAGGTTCTTGACGAACAGGAAGGTCATGCATTCAGGTTGGTTTTGTTAATTCATGAACACATCTCTGCTATATTTATCATATTGCAAGTGTCACACAAGGGTGTTATCCTATTACAAAAGTCTAACATCGTGTCTTACTAAGTAGTGTTGATAAGCCTCGAATTTCTAACACCGAATATTGTATACAACTCAGTAGTTAAACCATACTATTTATTCAGTTGGTACGTGAAGAGCTATTCATTCAACTAGGTATTAGTTGACTACATAGGTCAACATAATGTTGGCTGCACTTGTAGTAGTAACTTATTTGCATAATTAATTAGTTAGTTACTTCTCACTTAGATTTCTCGATACCTTTCGAGACAGTTATCGAGAGTTTTTGTTGAACAAAGTAGTTTTCTGACCTTCTAATCACTTGGTAAGTCATGAAAAGTAGTCGATGGTTTCGCATTATTCTCATCCAGACGGTACTTGTATAAAGACGAGCCATATCTTGAGTTACTTCTTAGTCTGTGCCCATAAACTGATCCCGCATTTCTTTGTTTGTTTTTAGGGGTATGTTCCTCATTGACCGCAATGGGATTTTACGTCAAATTACTGTTAACGATCGCCCTGTAGGGAGATCAGTTGATGAGGCGATTCGTCTTTTGGATGCTTTTATTTTCTTTGAGAAGCATGGCGAAGTTTGCCCAGCGAACTGGAAACCAAATTCAGCAACAATAGTACCCGATCCTGTTGCTTCTCTCTCCTACTTCTCGTCTGTGCACTGAGGTTTTTTGTATTGATATCATATTTTAGTAAACATTAATAAACAGTTTTTGTCATGTTTCAATGGTTTTTGTGTGGGATGCAATATATGCGTAGAACGTTGCACTATCTGCCGGGAATAACAGGGAAGCTTTCGTCGGATTCTTGTTGGGCGTGGTATTTTTTCTATTATATGTTAACTTGTTTGCTTTGATGTAGTAATGATAATGGCGTGTGTAGTGAGTTGGCACCATTTGTCCACGGATGGGAACTGAGCATATAGGTCTTTGACGGGCTTCATTATGTTGTGTTTCACCTCTTTCCACTCGACCTCAGGGTGTGGCGACTAAGTATGTGACGTCAGCGCGTCTGGTCGGTTCGTAATGACTTCACAAAAAACCGTGAAACGTTGAAGGTGTCTGATGACTTACCTCAACCGGCTATGATATTTAGTTCAGGTTGCTGCTATGTTGGTTCAACTTGTTATAAGCTTCCAAAAATCACGTTTATGCCACGATTAGTATGAGTAAGCTCTAATTATTCATGGCGAAACTCCACAAACATCCTCTGTGCAGATTATGTTGTATTTATCGCACTCCTAACCATTTCATTTTTTGTAGAGTTTGCTTCGAAGTAAGCACCTCACGTTTAGAACGTAAGAGACTCATTTGTATTATCCCTGAATGTGCTTGGGAGAAAGTAGTTGGTGAGTAACATCAAGCCCCGGATTTTTACTGTCTTCCAATATTATACTAAATAGGTGTTTCTTGACACTTAGATCATCGACTGGCAGCCTAAAGTACTGTAGTCGGGAAGGGTTTTTCTGGTAGCTTTCTTTACTTAGTAGCTCCGTGCTTGCGACCACTATTCTACTTCGGGTTAGGCGATGGCTAAATATACCTTTGTTGATGGAGGTTGTTAGTTCCACTGGTCAGTATTTCATATTCTAATAACCTACGACTAACCTCATTATTTCTATTCCAATATAAAGTTAAATTCCAATTTTACTCATAACTGGTGACTACTAAGTATGTATAAGCAACCACTAGGAACTAGAAGTGCACCGGATAGCTGTTGAGACCTAGTACAAAACTTTCACAATGCACACATACAACACTACAGGGGATTGAACTTCAGGCCTTTAGCCGAGAGCTTAACTCCCAGATCGTTGGGTTGAGACCCAGTAGTTTACATCCTCAACTCCGGTTGATTTGTGATATTGCACAACTATAGTCCATTCCTATTAACGATGCTTGTTTCATGCCTGATGTGTTTTAATGATGTTAGGAATCATAGCAACTATGTCAACTCGATGATCGGGAGGTTGAGCTCAGGCCTCCAATCGTGAGTGCCCTGAGTTCACATTAGAACGAAACAACTATCCGATCTTTTCTGGTTTCCACTAGTTGTCCAACTAACGGCAGTCCGCAATTTGTGACTATGCAGACGAGCACTAGTGTTACTGTCGCAGAAATAGTTCACCAAACTTGAATTCTATATTTATTTCACATCGAGATGATAGTAAAAACAGTATTGTTTATTAAACAATATTGTTTTCAGAGATCAGGATGTCGTTTATATTATGGAGATAATCAACTCAGCTTTTCTATGAACTGATTTTCAGACTTACCAGCTTTAGAACTATCTGAAATTCGAGGTCGGCTAACGACCCCGTCACGTGGATAGTGTATATCTACTTTCGAGGTTGGAGAAAGAGGCGGTGGAGGATGGCGTCTATGACCTGGAAGTTCATCGGTCACTTTACTCCGTGTTTCTGTTGTAGTCAAATGACGATTACCTCGATCGACTGAAACGTATAAATATTAGGGAAAAATGATATAGTGAAATTGTGAAGTTATAATAATATGTGATTTATTCATCTAGACTTACATTTAAGAACAGATGTTGATTTTCCTATTTATATGATGATGATAACATTGTGTTATGTTATGCAACATTTACTTTGGATTAAATGTTTTGGTTACTAGTCAAACTACAAGTCCATTGATTTAGCTAAGTTTCAAAAGTAGAGACAATCCTAGGGATCATTACTCTGTTGGATATTATTTGATTAATCTTTCGAGTTTTAGATAAATTTTATATATGATCAACATAAGTTGGAATACCATTGTAAACTACAGAGAGTTGAACACCTGTTTCATTCTAAACTCTAGCAGTGATCACTCATGAGGGATCAAACCCAAGACATTCAGTTGTCTTATTGAGCGTTTAATCTGCAAATAATTGGATCGAAATCCACCTTCCTATCTCTTCTTAGAACTCAAATAAAAACTGAATTTGCTTATCTGTTAGTTAATAATGTTGTTGTTGCTTAAATTACCTGGTTCTGTTCTAGTATTTGTAAATTAGTTAGTCCGTAAATTAATAATGTATAAAATAGCTTTTAGTATAAAATGTATGCTACTTCTGTGTATGATGCATAGTTAAAACATTAGCTTATGTATTTTCTCTCATCTCTTCCATATCCTCTTACCAATTAAGTAAATAACCTTATCGGGACACTATTAGTACAACTATAGACCATGTTCAAATGAAAAGAAACCAAAATTAAATAGTGGTATAATTTAGTCCGATGGTTCGTAGAGATTAGCTCAGTTTGACTGAAGTTAAAGATGTTGGTCACCGAGTTTTGTCTCACAGGTTTTAAGCTATTATGTTTACTCAGAAAACTGAAGTTCTTGTGCAGGATCATAGGTGAAGACTCTCAAACACTAGAATGAAACAAGTGTTTAATGCTGCGTGACTTCTAAAGGTTCTTCGATTGGTATGTCAATCACAAGTAAAGTAAGACCTGGCATATATATATATGAGGTGAGTGAAGCTGTAAAATGTGAATCGTTTAGTAATAACTCATTTGTTTTCCAATAATGCGCCCTCCTTGAGACTGAGCGGCTTTAGTACATTCACTTCTACGTGGACATTGTTGCTGCGTACTATTGACAGAGATCCGAGCAGCTATCATTTTTACAATAAACTGTAATTTATGATTATGTTAAATATTTGATAAAATATCTCATTATCTCTTATTAAATTACCTGCATATACGAAGGAAATAGAAAATTAATTTCGATATTTGGACTCTAAATAATTGAAGGACATTTTCTTAGTCAAATCATAAAAGTCTGATACTCTACCGACTGAGCTAACCGAGCCCCCAAATGCCCTGGTACGGCCGAGAACGGAAAGAGTCCTCCCTCCCTCTTGAAATGCTCTCACATGGCCATATGCATACAACCACTACCAGGGAAGTCCTACTCACTGCCTTCTCGTGGCGGGGTGTTGTTTACGAAATTGAGAGGATGAAAAGTGAATGTGCAATGTTTTAACCGGGTTAGTGGTGGTTTTTGACTGAGAATAATTACCATCTAATGTTTCAAACTTATACTGATTAAAAAGTAAGGATTACTTGGAGGTTTTGGTAACACGGAATAATTCAAACCCTTAATAATAGTGATGTATACAATATAATCGTTGAGAAAGTTTCTAGGTATCTGGACTCAGAAACCCAATAAATAACAGGTTGTCATTCAAAGCCAAAGGTGTTAGGATCAAGTCCTCATGTTAATATGAACCGTAGGATGTAGATATATTCAAGTGACAAGTTTTAAATAGGACAAATATTCCATTCTAAATCTCACTTCTATCCTGAATTTATTTATTCTAAAATACTTGAGAAGATTATTGATAACATTTTATGAAGAACAATAGAAGTCCAAAGAAATTCTCTTACATTTAATCGATAACAGAGTGTACAGATATAAATAAGAATTTCTTATGTTTAGTCTACATCATTTTGATTTTGTAGAAAGGTTATACTTTTATGTATTTATAATAGTGCACCCAAATGCCCTGGTACGGCCGAGAGTGGGGAGAGTCCGCTGTCCCTCTCGAAATGCTTTCGCATGGCCACGCGTATATAGCCTCTGCCAGGGAAGTCCTACTCACTGCCTTCTCGCATCACGAGTGTTGTTTACGAAAATGAGAGGACGAAAAGCGAATGTCCGGCGCTTTAACCGGATCCCAAACCAATGGTGCACATGGGCTGGCTCCAGTATCCTGAAGGAACAAATGGCGTATGGACCAATGACTGGTCACCGGCTACCATGGGTCTGCATCTCCTTACGATGCTCCACTGCCTTGTGGGTCAAACCTTTAGGGCAAAGGCTCGGGGTATGGTCCCCTAAGAAAACCACCTGCTTCGGTTTGGGCATCCGAGCAGTATCACAGCCTTCACACATATCAAATGAGATTTGTGTGGCGCATATGTATTTGGTGCCTCGTTGTACCAATATCTATGTGTTAAAATAAATATAAATAAATAAATAATTTACAATAGTTGCATGATATAATTCTAGGATGATCTCATTTATTTTAACACATAGATATTGGTACAAGGAGGCACCAAATACATATGCGCCACACAAATCTCAATTGATTTGTGTGAGGGCTGTGATACTTCTCGGGTGCCCAAACCGAAGCAGGTGGTTTGCTTAGGGGACCACACCCCGAGCCTTCGACCTGAACGTCTGACCAACAAGGCAGTGAAGCATCGTAAGGAGATGCAGTCCCATGGTAGTCGGTGACCAACGATTGGTCCATACGTCATTTGTTCCTTCAGGATATTGGAGCCAGCCCATGTGTTCCATTGGTTTGGGATCCGGTTAAAGCGACGGACATTCGCTTTTCGTCCTCTCATTTTCGTAAACAACACCCCCGCCACGTGAAGGCAGTGAGTAGGACTTCCGTGGCAGGGGCTATGTACGCGTGGCCATGTGAGAGCATTTCGAGAGGGAGAGCGGACTCTCCCCACTCCCGGCCGTACCAGGGCATTTGGGGGCGGGATGATCTCAGTTCAAATATGTTTCTATGACATAATTGTAATTCAATGAAATTTCTCATCGAAAATCTAGATGTTTATAATTATATTACTCAATTGTTGATTTCGGAGGATAGCAGAAAGTTACTAATGTTCAATCAAAAGTATTGGGTTTCTAGAATCATCAAATCGATATTGATAACACTTAACCAGGGTAAGTGAATTGATTAAAAAATGGTATGAACATGTATATACTTATATGAAGCAAATATGTATGTATGTATATATAGGATTTGTTGACTCCTCAAGATTCTAGAAATCGTTGGTTTAGAGATGATAATTAACACAAATAAAAAATCTATTACATAATGTTAATTGAGATCACCTATGGGATAATTTGAACTACTCTGTATTCGTTGTCTTTTAAACTAAATTCCTATATTTTGTAAAATCTGACTGTGAATGCGCACTGCTGAGGAGTCCCATAATAGAACGAAACGGTTGTCCAATGCTTCCAGATTTTCCATGGTGGATCTGGCTTCAATTGACTCATGATCTCAACCATTGAAATTACTAGAATATCCACAAAAATACCCTTCTGATATGAATCAACATATTCTCACTAGTGACGGTCTCCAAGAGATATTTCCTGGAATTCTAGTGAGAAGCAGTGACCAGTGGAGTTCAACTGGGTCTGTTGTGAGATAGTAACTCACTAAAGACAATGGTGGATGTGTCGTTCAATTTTGTGAATTGGTTTAAGTTAGACATTAACACCGTTGGATGTCGGCCAGCTTAGTGATTTAATGGTTAAGTGCTCGTGCGCGAGACTAATAGGTCCTGAGTTCGAATCTCGTGAGGTGGGATCGTGGGTGTGCACTGCCAAGGAGTCCAACAGTAGGAAGAAACAGCAGTTCAGTGCTCCCAAGTTTTCCATGGTGGATCCAGCTTCAATTGACTCATGATCTTAACTATTAAAATAATTGTAAAATTGAGCAAACATTTTCGAAAATAAGTATCCGTTCTTTTGTAAACTATAAACTTTTATCTCTGATTAAAAATATAACAAAACAAAGAACTATACAAATTGCGCTATCAATCTATTTCAGTTTCAATTTCAAGGTTACGTTGATTATGTACATCCATTAATTCTATATAGCTCATTTTAATTTCAATACCAGTGGCTACGTATATATATATATATATATATATATATATATATATATATATATATATATATATATATATATATATATATATATATATATATATATTGGAATAAGAAACTAGGGTTATGTACAAATAAAAACTAAAGTGTGAATGAAACTTTAAAACAAGAAAACAATAACAGTACATTATTTGCAGGTCATTTGATTGTTTATATGATTATAAATTGAGAAGAATTTACATTAATGTTATGTTGTTACTAACTTAATAGGATGGCAAGATTAAACGCTTTTATGTTGAAAAGCTTAATTCATAGATGGTTCTTCGTCGGGAATAATGTCAATCAGTCAGCTACAATGTTGGACCAGGCACTTATATGCATTGGTACAAGCTGCCATACCTCATTAACACAGTTAATTTAGTGTTGGTAATATATAAAAGAAAGTTTGCATATAAGGATATAGTACAGGAAGAAAGAATTAGTTCATAGAAAGAAACATATGAAGCGATTTTAATCTCATAGTTTAAGGGAAGACAAAGAGTGTATACACCTATGCCATTGTGCTATTTCACATACAGTCTCCAACCATTTGTTACGATAGTCATGCGGACCCACAACCAAGTAGTCTGCATCTACCAACATGGCTCAGACCAGAAATTGGTGACTTCAAGCACTGATGCCATATTTTGCTGTGGCCACCTCTGATTTTCTTCCATCCATCCCCAAAACTAATCAGCATTGCGCGTCATGGTAGTCGGTGTTCAGGCATACGTAACACGTGGTCCAACCATCTCAGTAGATGAAGATTCACAACCTCATCAACTGATTTACCATCATTCACTAATACCCTGCGTCTAACCTCACTGTTACTAACTCGGTGGTCCCAGCAGATGCGAGCAATATTTTTAAAACATCTGTGATCGAATACTAATAGCTTACAAATATCTTCTGCTCTTAATGGCCGCGTTTTGCAGCCGTAAATTGAAACACAACGAACTATTGCGCACTATACTCGTTCTTTTATTGATAGACGGACATCTCGCCTTCGCCATAGGTGACGTAAGTTGGCAAAAGCCAAACGAGCTTCTCGAATTCGTGCAGAGATTTCGTCACGGGAATAATGTGATCATTTCTGATGACACTGGATGATCATTATGATAGATTCCAAATTGATTGAAGTTAGAAATGTGAACTATAGTATTTAAACTAATTGATACAGGAGTTGATTGCTCACCTAGAGACATGCAGTCTGTGTTCACGACCCTATCAAATAGGTAATGATACCGTCCTTAAGAGTTCAGCATAGCGAAACAACTATTCATTATGAAGGAGTTTTGTTCTCTGATCTGGATGGTTTGGTGGTGGAGCTTTCATCATTCTTCTGAATGATATCATCAGCACAAACTTTAGGTACTTGAAGTTTATGAAAGCTCTACGACCAGATCATCCAACTCAGAGAACAAAACTCCATCAAAATCATCCACCTGAGCTACAAATCTCCACCATCAACTGTCCAATTTTCCCAGTTATTTAATAGCAACCCAAATAATATCAGTCCATGAGTAAAACAATACACAATCTTGACTGATTAGTTTAAAAGAACTCATCATACTTTGGACCTAGACTCTTTTTAATTATTACCATTCAGATATTAAAGGTTAAACAATCCGTGAGTCATAGATAACTCATAACTTAGTACAAATTTATATCGATAGAAGTTATCAAAACTTACATGAGCACTGTGATGAAAAAATTTATTGGATGACGGAGAATGAACGATAAACGATATCAGCTTCAGAATTAGATTAAATATGAGAAATATAGTTTCAAAATAATAAAAAGGTAGGAGTGATATTAACTTCAGGACATAGAAGGTAATAAAACATGAGTAGATTTGAACCCTTGTAATCGATCTTAAACCATGTTACTCAATATCTTTCCTCATGGATTACGACTATTGCACGAAATATAAATAAAAAGTTCGGGTAATTCGGTTCAACAGTCACTGAGTTTACTAGTTGGTAGTAGGTTTTAGTTTAGAAGATGCTAGCTTCCTTTCAACTTCTAAGCCAAATATGAGTGTAAGCGGCAGCTATGAATATGTAATACATGTTTAGATTTAATAAAACAATAAAAGTATTTGTCATTATTTCTGTCTTACATCATACGTTTAACCTTACCATTATTCAGTTGGTAATTCCATATATACATGAAGAATCCTTTAAGACAACTACGATGAAAAAGTGTAACCCTCAATTAGTATCAGAAGGAGTTTTGCGGAGATTGTAGTAATTTCATTAGTTGAGATCATGAGTCAATTGAAGCTAGACAACCATGGAAAACCTTGAAGCACTGAACGGCCGTTTCGTCCTATTGTGGAACTCCTCATCAGTACTCACCCACGACCCCGCCTCGCGGGATTCGAACACAGGACCTGTCGGTCTGACGCGTGAGCACCTAACCATTAAACCAATAAACCGGCCGGTATCCAACGGTGTTAATGTCTAACTTCAACTAATCCACGAAATTGAGCGACACATCCACCCCCGATTGTCGTTTATTTTCATAAATTATGTTTCATAAGTGTGAGTGAATAAAAAATAAAAACTTTTAGGCAGTATGCACATTATTTTTCAAAAGTAGATTAGACAAATCACCCGCTAAAATATATCAGTGCTGTTTTTTTTTAACTGAAAATTACAGATTACAACATGTTACCTAGTGATTAATTCTCTTTTTGTATTTAAACAAATGGAATTTATCATTTATGTACTCATATAACTAATCTCCATGGTTTCGAATAGAATTGATGTGATAGATATTAACAACTCAAATTGATTGACGCTAGAATATTTTGAAAAACTCAACAACAAAAAAAACTATTAGATAAGGTTAGTCTCCATATAGTAGAGATTTTCTCATCAACTCTTAATAATAATGATAATAATAATAATAATAGTAATAATAATGGTAATAGTAATAATAATAATAATAATCGTACTGTCTATCATGAAAATGTAGCCAGTTGTTTCTAACTATGAATATATTTAAAAAAAATCGATATATTTAGTAATATTCACTTAACTCTTGGTCATTATTTATATTATTGTTTCTGTGCAGTCAAAGTTGATTTATCTTTAGTTACTAACAGGGTCCATTTTTATAAAAAAAACAACATTCCTATCAATAAATGTAAACTGATTTTTTTGTAAAGATTGTAACATACCGTTAAAATAAAACTTGTAAGAAGTAGCAGTTAATGTTTTTGTAAATAAGGTATTTGAGAAAAACAAGATTAAAGTTTATACATTCCAATTAGAAATTATCTAATGAAAATAAGATGATACGGCCATCCAGTGCTTCCAGGTTTCTCATTATGGTCTGACTTCAATTGATTCATGATTTCAACTATTGAAATTACTAGAATATCCACAAAACACTTATCTGATACTAATCAAGATATACTCACTAGTGACTGGCTTCAAGAACTAGTACTTGGAGTTCTAGTGAGAAGCAGTGATCATTAGAGTTCAACCGGTTCTGTTGTGAGATAGTAACTCACTGAAGAGAGTGGTGGATGTGTCGTTCAATTTCGTGGATTGGTTGAAGTTAGACATTAACATCATTGGATGGTCTAGAGATTAAGCGTTCGTGTGCAAGACCAGTAGGTCCCGAGTTCGTATCTTGCGAGGTCAGATCGTGGATGCGCACTACTAAAGAGTCCCATAGTAGGATGAAACAGCCGTCAAACAATACTTATAGGTTTCCCATGATGTTCTAGCTTCAATTGATTCATAATCTCAACTAATGTGATGACTATTTATTTAAAACTAATAAAAAAGATATCATGTTTCTGAAGTTCAATTGAATTCAGAAAATTCCATACACATTGAGGATTTGTATTCATTAAAACATATATTCATTGATCAAGTCTTCTATGTATGAGTATTATGTTGAGTATCAAGAATAGATACTATTGAAAGCATTTATGAATGTCTATTTGATTTCTATGAGTAAAGTATTATTTGAATAGTTTCGGTTATAAAGTTGAATCTTTGTAAATAAACATATTGACATCTGTTAAGTATATGATATGTTTCAGTCTAACAGGATATGTGGATCAATTTATTCTAATATCTTACTCTATTATTTTAATAAATCTAAACATTGTCAGAATTATCAATCATAGAAACATAATGGGTTGATAACCTAGTAATACAGGTAATCAACCTTTAACTACTACGTCATAAGTTCTAATCCTGTTCTAACTATTTTGACTAAAACAACTGGATGATATCATTAGTGTCTAAGCCCCCAAATGCCCTGGTACGGCCGAGAGTGGAGAGAGTCCGCTCTCCCTCTCGAAATGCTCTCACATGGCCACGCGTACATAGCCTCTGCCAGGGAAGTCCTACTCTCTGCCTTCTCGCATCACGAGTGTTGTTTACGAAAATGAGAGGACGAAAAGCAAATGTCCGGCGCTTTAACCGGATCCCGAAGCAATGGTGCACACGGGCTGGCTCCAGTATCCTGCCTGAGGGAACAAATGGCGTATGAACCAATCGTTGGTCACCAACTACCATGGGACTGCATCTCCTTACGATGCTCCACTGCCTTGTGGGTCAGACGTTCAGGTCGAAGGCTCGGGGTGTGGTCCCCTAAGAAAACCACCTGCTTCGGTTTGGGCACCCGGACAGTATCACAGTCCTCACACAAATCAATTGAGATTCGTGTGGCGCATATGTATTTGGTGCCTCGTTGTACCAATACCTATGTGTTAAAATAAATAAATAAATAATAAGTGTCTAAACTTACAGTTTAGATCAGAATTGATTAATATTACTTAGAAATAGGTAGTAGTAGTAGTAGTAGTAGTAGTAGTTACTACTTACTGAAACTGTTTGAAAGTAACTCTATGATTTTGAGAAAAAAAGAAGTGATGACTAATTTATATATTTAAAAACCAAACCAAGATTCTACTTAACATACTTTAACGTATAGAATGATTGATGGAATGAATAATAATGGAAGATGATATGAAAAGTTTATTAATAAAACTACTCTGATAAACAAATTCATAGTGATTCATCACGAGAGTGTTATCATCAATGAATTGATCAATAGAAATGAAATTTTCTAATCGAGATGACATTAAAATCCCCTCTGATATTCAAGATTTATCTGAGAAACTTGTTTGGGAAACAATGATGTTTTCACGAATAATGTGCTATAGGCTTTGTTATTATTTTAATAATTGACATTATGAGTCAACTGAAGCTAGAATACTATGGGAAACCTTGAAGCACTAGACGGCCGTTTTGTCCTATTATGGGACGCCTCATCAGTACTCACCCACGACCACGCTTCGCGGGATTCGAACGCCGGACCTATCAGTCGCGCGCGCGAGCACTTAACAATTAGACCACTGAGCCGGCCGGAATCCAACAGTGCTAATGTCTAACTTCAACTAATCCACGAAATTGAACAACACATCCATCATTATCTTCGGTCAGTTACTATTTTGTTATTAATACCATATTAATTTTCTTGAAGGATTTTATACTACTCACAAGTAAGTTAACCATGAAGGGAAGAATTTAATATACATATACATAGTTTGATGAATTTGGTTATGAACATGTGATTAGTAATGAGAATTTAATATGCTTTCAAGTAAATAACCGAAACTAAAAAGAAACAGAAATACTAACACCAGTTACCATGTGCATAGTGAACAGAAAAAGGTTGACAAAAACATAAACTGGAACAACATATATAAGTGAACAATTAGATTGTCATCAACGCATACAATAACAACATCAAATATAAAAACCTGTTCACAGAAAACAATTATTGCCAACAACTGTTTGTTAATTGATTATCTTTGGTTATACTCTTGTGATATATATATATATATGTATACTCCATTTAATAGCCTATGTTTATCAAAAGTGTCTGTGAGACTACACTGATCAATATCATGTTAAGATATGCTGGTTAACACCATTAACCATGACGTTCACCCAGTCGAATTATATAACCCAATGTAAAACGTGTATTAATATATGTTAGAAGAAGTATCTTACCATTTTGAATTGATTAACAGTATCTAAGCAGTAAATCAATTTAGTAAATTTCATAACTGCACTACAATTAAGCATATAAAAACTCAAGTTACCTGTTCGATATGGTAAATTATCTGTTCTCTTTTTATATTGATCTAATTCACTGGATTGTTTCGACTGACCTAATTCTTCGTCAGTGTTTTTCATAAGATTTTCTCTCTTGCCTTCGTCATCATCATCATTTTCTTTTGTATATGATTGCTTTTTTATTGATGATCTTGACTGTTTACCATTACTTTCTTTTAAGGGTTGTTTAATTTCCTTTGAATTGAATCGTTTTAAAGAATGGGGAATTTCTCTAACAGATTGTTCTATATTTAGATTACTTGTTTCATTAGAAGGATGTTGCTTACGCGCATTATTAGATGAATATTTCTCTTCTTGTTTCATGTCAGGTGTTTTACCAGTGTTATCTTTATTATTTCGATCTTGTTGTTGTTTTTCAATGATTGATTTCTTATGAGTATCTTTTAAATTGTCAATTTTATTCAGTTGATTACTATCCAATGATTTTTTAGGATCTTTCTGATCATTCAATTTGTCTTGTGATTTTGGTCGTTTAGAAGCAATATAATCAGAATTTATACTGTCCTTCTTTATGGGCTTCTTTGAAGGATCATCAGAATGCCTATATTTCATCTTGTTATCTGTTTTGTAGGAGTTCCGTTTTTCATTTAAAGACTGATGTCTTGTCAAATCAGATTTTTGAGGTTCAGCTTGAGGAATGACGTCAATCATACCATCTTGTATTAATTGCCTTGTTTGATATCTACTATTTTCAACCCAAGATGAAATACGATCATTTTTTGAAGTTATAGATCCATGAGGTTTGTTTTGTTTAGATCTTAATGACTGATGATATGTTTTATTTCGTTTAACAAGTCTATCTTGTTCTTGACCTTTCATAGATTTTTGATTGTTTTCTTCTAAATTACGTGAAACTTTTGTATCTAAAGGTTGTGTTTTTGGTTTATCTATTTTTATTTGTGGTTCCATCTTATTCTTATTGATATGTTTATCTTCAAAGCTATGTTTATGAGAAAGTGAAGTACCAATTTGGCCTTCATTGTTATGTAATGGTTTTCTAAATTTTGAATCTCTTGAAAAAACTTTTAACTCATCATGAGACAGATGGCGACCTTCATGGCTATACTCTTCATCCACTGGTAGATTATTTGAAATCATATTTTTTTTGAATTTTGCAAATGACATTGGACCATCACATGAACGTTTATGTGAATCACCAGTAGATATAAATTTTTCCAAGATTTCATCTTTTGTAGAATTTTTATGTTGATGAAATAAAGGAGGAGAAGGATGTCGATGATTCTTTAGTTCTTGTTGTTTTGACATTTGATCATTAAAATGATCTTTATGTGGTTTTTCAAAGATTTTATCATCAGTAACCATTTGATAAGTAATATCAAGTTTTAAATCTTTCTGTTTACTTATTTGATCATATTGTTCTAAATGTTTAGGAATATCTATTACAGAAGGTGGTAAATTTGGATACACTTTAGATTTTGATGGTTTTTCAATATCAAACTTTGGAACATTTTCATCTCCAATGAAATTATTCCGTTGATGACCAGATGTTATATCATTCTGATTGATTTTCTTTTCTTGTTCATTTATTTGTTTCATTGACTTAAATGAAGATTTATGTTCATTTAATTCATCCAAAGTGTTATTTTCATTTTGTTTTATTGATGTTAACTTTTTATTGATTGATTTCTCATATGTTTTAGCTAATAGACTTAAACTTGATGTACTACTTAATTCATCAAATTTTAATAAGTTTCTTTTATTCAATCGATTCATTTCATCATAATATGCTTTATTTAATAGATCATCAATATTAATCTTTTCATCTTGATTTACTTCTTTTATTTGTTGTGAAATCTTTTCATTAGTAGTAATTGTTGTATAAGATTTGTGTGGTTTTAAAAAGAAAGGATGTATATTATCTATAGATTTTATAGATAATTCATCTTGATTTCTGATTGGTTTGTTATTAGTTGGTGATAATGATTCTAATTTATCATTTTTATTAATTTGTTCATCAGTTATAAAATAATTTTTTGGTAGACTCCAATATTTTTCTGATCTTTCAATATATCTATTTAGATAATTTTTGTAATTATCATCAATAGGACTTAATAATGAATTTAGATCTGTTGATGATGGATATACTTGTGGTTGTGTTAAAACAGATGATTGATTTTGATCAATATCTAAAAGAATTCTATTCTTTGTTGAATAGTTTATTTCTGAAGATGATTTATATTTAGTGAATGTTTTTATAAATTCTTCACTTCTATCAGTTGATGGATTATCCGCTGGATGATGTTTGTTTTTGTTTTTTTGTTGTTGTTTCAATGTGTTATAAGGTGATTATATAATGTTGACAAGTGTTGACATGGTGAAGATATAAATCAAGAAAACAAAACAAATAAATACACAACAGAAAATTCACAACAACAATAATAAACATTAGTGATATAACATAAACAACATGAAAGTGAAACATTCATAAACAACACAAAGGAAATACAAATAATAACAATAACCATTACCAATTACCATTGAAACTATGTTGTAAGTGATAAATAAGAAACTTATTCAAGACTTAAATTGTTTAATTATATTTTAATTGAAATAAGTAGAAATGTTTTAACTAAAGTGGTTGAAATAACTCCGTTCGTACTCAAGTTTATGTATATATAAATGTCATGTTAGTATGAATATCAGTTGGATGTTAACTGTGGTGCGATAATAAACTAGTTGTTATGTGTATTTAAAACAAATTTTGAGTGTGTAATTCATGGACGATATTTACTAGATGGAAAAGATTAAACAAGATTATTTTTGCAATATCTGTTTTTATTAAAATGTTAAAGAAATCAAGGCTGAATGTATTCCTTAATTCTTTAGTGTGATTTTTTGAACTACTTTATTTAGTTTAAAGTAGTAAAAGAATAACATGGTCATTTATTTCACTTCGTATTATTTACTTGAATCTTCCCATTGATGTTTAGGACTGATCAGTATCTTATTGGCACCGCGTTTGAAGCGAACAGTATTGGGTTCGAGTCCCAGAGTGAATATCAACTGTGATATGCAGGTAAATCTGGCTGACGAGTCCCAAAAAAGACGAAACGCGAGTCCTGGATTCCATTACTAGCCACTCTATCCATCATTACTTAAAATAACCATTTATTATTTATCTAATTTCGGTAACCATTCTTTTTTGAAACAGTAAAATTAACTTTTTTCTAAAAGAAGAATAATTTAGCCATAAGTTGAAAATAGGTAGATTAATATATTGCAAGTAGAACCTAAAAGTTTAAACCTTAAATAAAACTGAGTAAGATCGGAAATATTTTTTAATCCTTCGTACAGAGTTAAATGAACTAATGTGAAGTCAGTCAGTCAGTCAGCAACAACGAAGAACTTCGTACGTACATATATCAGTTCAAGTTGTCATACCAAATCGTTGCGAACTTTTTATTTTTTTTTATCAAATGAAATATTTGTGTTAACAAATGGTGGAAAAATTACTTTAACTTGACTGCTTCACATATTTAGGTGTACAGAAGAAATTCGTGACCCCTTCTATACCTTCTATGGCCAGCTCTAACTTAACAAACAACTTTTTTTGTTACCATTAATATTATTTTCGCACCCGGTATTTGTTTGTAATTTTCCTCCTCTTTCTGGTTTTATTCTTCACTATCTAATTATTTACACACTTATTATTATTATCATTATTAGTGGCTTTATTCAATATTATATTTGTGGTACAATATAGAATTCTCAGCACAAAGTATTTCAACAAGTTTCCCTTTCTTATTTCTTGATCAGTTCCTTGCGATAAATATTGAGTGGACGCCAGTTAAATGTTAGCGATTCAGGAATCGACATCTGATAAATGTATATCCTTTTCGATGCATATTGCCAGTAACCATGATGTCTCTGATTGAGCTGTTTTTTAACTTGTACATCAAAATGTTGTAAACATTTCACAAACGCACCTGAATACGTTATGAGACTAATAGGCATAGTGATGTGTTAAAACAAACAAGAAAACAGATAACTTGTTGAAATATCCAGATGGCAGAAACAGGTAGCCCAGATATTCAAGCAGGCCGCCTATTTGCCTAATATATAATTATGTAATGGTTCTAATGTTTTGTGATGACAATTCTAAGTCTCAATGATTGAAATTAGGAGTCAATTGGAGATAGACCACCATGGAAAACCCAGAAGCACTGGACGGCCGTTTCGTCTTAGTATGGGACTCCTCAACAGTGGGCATCCATGATCCCACCCCCTGCGAGATTCGAACCCAGGACCTATCAGTCTCGAGCACGAGCCTTTACCACTAATTCTATTTACCCACGTTTGACTTTAACTATTGATAAAACTTTTGTTATCGTATTTTATTATTGTTACTACGATCAGTACACCTGTCTTCCTATTGTGAGCTTGTACTTTTACCCATTATGTGTGGTAACTTATTCTATTTCATTGTGGTTATTGACCCGAATCACCTTGATTAACTTAACATTTTCGTATAAATATTCATGTATATTAGAGTAAAACCTGATAACGATCTAATTGAGAACAATTATTCGCTTAAATGTGTTGTTCTATGCTTCATATAACTTTGGCATTTTAGCTTAAAATTACTGAACATTTGATGAGTTTCAGTACATGTTTAATTAAGCAGTCTTTCAGCATCCGAAGGGGTTTTTATGGAGAATGTAGTAATTTCAATAATTGAAATCATGAATCAATTGAAGCTAAACCACCATGGATAACTTGGAAGGACTGAACGGGGCGGAATTGTGGATGAGCACTGCTGAGGAGTCCCACCATTGGACGAAACGACCATCCAATGCTTCCAGGTTTTTCATGGTGGTCTAGCTTCAATGAACTCATGATCTCAACTACAATTTTATTTTGTTTGTCTACTAATTATTAGTACAATTCAATTAAGAAAAGTATTTCTTTAATGGGACTACAATACATACCTTTATAATAAATGTCTGAATAACTCGTCTTTCCATGATAGGTTAGATCACTTCCTGTAAAACAATTCAAAGGAATTTGTTGTTGTTGTTGTTGATATAGATTACGTAACATGTTGGTTACAAGTTACTGACTATGAGTTAGCAAAAATTATGCAATCAGTATTTTGTGTGCGTGTGTGTGTGTATGTGGAGGTTATAGCAATTTTGTGATGAGAGGGATTTATCAAACTATTCAATAAAAAAACATATGGCATTTATGCAAATTTTACTCACCCTACACACACACACATACTTATAAAACATTAGATATATATGTGCATAGGCAATAAACAAAACCACAGTGGAGAAACATCACACAGCACTCAAATAAGAAGGTGAAAGATGGTAATCATAAAATAACACGAAAAAACACGGGATGTTTATATGTAAATCATAATAAGTGACTTGTAGAAGTTAATCACCGATTTCAACCAAATTAGATTGTAAAAAGAAAACAAAAAGTTTGCCAGCCAGTAAAGATGTATTACATTGATTTATGTTAAATAACTCTTGAAATTGTTAGTATGTAAGAGATCAATGAATGTAGTAACTATTGAAAACTTTCTAAATCAATAATTTGATTGGTTCATTTTGATTAATCTCTCAAATTAGCATATGATATGTGCTACTGTTGTTGACAGTTATAAGTAGTATGTATTATCAATCGAAAATTTGATTTTAGTTTTATTCAATAATATCAACTAGATACATGATTAGATTTTAGCTAACAGAGATGTTCAGGACTTGTGCTTAGCTCTATATGAGATATATCAGCTGAGTATACCTACATAGATACTCAAAGTACATAAGCATCTCCTCAAGTCAGTGAACAACAGTAAGCATAATTGTAATCACAGGGAGTAATCGAGGCATTTACTCGTGTAGCCTGATTCAATATACTACTAAATTAAAAAATAAAATCATTCAGAAATTGAATTCCTATAGTTCTTATCTATAAACAAACTCATGGAGTTGTTAAATTTGTAATTTGATTTAAACTACATTTACAATTGAGTAATCGTTTCTATGGATGCAGGTAAACTTTTGGATATTCACAAAAAATCATTAATGGGTAAGATATTTCAAAATAAGACACATTTATCCTCTGTTGAAGTAAAAGTCTATGTTTGGATAAACGGTATAATTGATTAAAACAGTAATCGGTTAAGAGTAAGTAAACCACATTCTGAATAATTCGGTAATATATTTCAATTAATCTGCAATAAAACTGTTAAATGTTCTTAAGTTTGAAATGTTTGTCAGACTGATAAGTCCTGGGTTCGAATATCGTGGGGGGCCGGATCGTGGATGCATACTACTGAAGAGTCCCATACTAAGACGGAACGGTCGTCCATGTTTTTCATGGTGGTCTAGCTTCAATTAACTCATGAATTCAACAATTAAATCACGAAATTTAAGCTCTGACCATATTGTATATATTTATTGTTATATCCTGATGTGAATAATGAATGGTAACTATTGGGATCCATTTGTGGACCGATATGATGCATATATTATTATTGTATAATTCTTAAGTAGCTAAACTATGCATATTCATGTTCCTCTTATTACAAGCTTTATTTTAACCTATGAACTATTATTATACGATTTACCATTCTTGAGTAATTCCATGTCTATTAGTCACTGCCCCCCGTATTCACAGCCAAATTTTGTATAAATGTTATTTCATATTTTATTGTACAATGTGGTCTGTTTGATTCGTATATAAACTCAGTATGTTTGAAGTACATGATTCATATCACAGAGGCTGAGATTGGTGTTCTGGATTCAACAGGCAGGGCTAGGCAGAAAGAAGGACCGATAAGGACTCTATACTGCTCGTACGGGTTTAAGCGCGATTAGTTCGGTTGATGAATCACTGTTCTCTAATTGGTGGTATCATTACGTTGTATGTTAATAGGGCACAAAGCCACAAGTTATAACATATATACATACATTTATCCAATAAATGCGTATTTTGCAAAACATAGGATGAATAAATCATCGACTAGAACAATGACATATAAAACAAGTACGAGCAGTCTAGAGTCCTTATCGGTCCTGCCTCCCACCTAGCCCTAACTGTAAAGTTAAAAACACCATTCTCAACCTCTACGATATGAATCATTCATTTCAAACATACTAGGTTTATATACAAATCGAACAGACCACATCGTACCATAAAATAGAAAACAACATTTGTACAAGATCTAACCAAAAGTGAATGTGAATGTGGGGTGGGGCAGTGACTAATAGACATGGAATTACTCAAGAATGGTAAATTGTATAATAATAGTCTATGGGTCAAAATAAACCTTGTATAATAAGAGGAACATGAATATGCATAGTTTAGCTACTTAAGAATTATACAATAATAATATATGCATCATATCGATCCACAAATGAATCTCAATAGTTACCATTCATTATTCCCATCACGATATAACAAAAAACTATGTAACCGATATAAGATGTATTTCCTTTTTTTAAAAAATTCTTAATTCTCTGAAGATTCCTTAAATACATAGAGCATGGGAAAACGCTATAAACAAAAGAACAAAACTATTCGTCATATCTAGTAGGACAACAATATGATACATTCATCATTAAAAAGATAACACAAAGTAACATTCAAGGCATAAACTAATCTATTTCCAAAAGGGATTGTGTGGAGATTTTAGAAATTTCACTGGTTGAAATCATGAATCCATTGAACCTAAACCACCATGGAAAACCTGGAAGCACTGGACGGCCGTTTCGTCCTAGTATGGGACACTCCTCAGCAGTGCGCATCCACGATCCCGCTCCTGGGTTCTAATCTATTTCCATTAAAATGTTATAAGCTAATAGTAAACTTAAAGAATCAATGTTATTAGCAAAAGCTCATCAAATGCATATTATACCAGATTATATATCTAATTTCATTGATAATATGTGCTAATCAAATGATTGTGCAATGATAAACAAATCTAAGTTTAATAGCGTATAGTATTACACTCATATTGATAAAGATAGAAGAAAACTAAGTGCATAATTGTAATACTTTTTTTTATTCTACATTTAAAATATTCACCTTTTTTTAATTCAGTATAAATATCTTGTTGTTGAATATCTATGATAGAATAATCTAAATTTATTCTTGAACAATATGGTTTAGCATAATAGAGTAATGCATGTTTTGTACGTGGTAATGATGTATACAATCTATGTTGAATTAATTTTGATTGTTTCATATTCATTTCATATTGGACATTATTAGATTTTTTTAATGTATTATGTAAATCATTAACATGTATAATCATTTCAAATTGATTATTATATTTTGGTAATATTATACTACTATAATGATATAAATTTAATTCAGTAGAAGATAAAAATTGTATTGGTAAATGAAATGAATAAATTGGTTCACGATTTAATATTAATTCATATTTTGAATATTTATTAAATAAGTTTTTTATGATTATATTAGTATGATTTATATCACCATGACAACTATTAGAAATGATTTTATTATTATTATTATCATGAGATGAATTTATATTTTTAATAGTAATTGGAAAACGTGAATAGATTGATTGATAAATGTAAGCTTGTTCAGATGGTTTTACTATATTGAACTTATCAATGATAAATGATATAGATGATTGATTATTATTATTATTATTATTATTTAATTCAGTATATTTCACAGTGTTATCTATTAATAATTGTTTAAATTGTTGATTATATAAATTGGATGTTTTTAAGTTAGTTACATCATTCATTGAACTACTCTCTATAAGTAGACAAGAATGTATTGATTGTTTGTTTGTTTGTTTTTTCAGATGGAAAAAGCATAAAACAATAACTAGGTGATATGTTCTTGATGAGAAACGAAAATTAAAAAAAAAACTAACGACATCAGTATCCATTTGTTGGTGTAATATACCCATAAACATACATTCAGGTGTATCATAGCTATTTGTGTTATCTAAGATATGAGACTACCATTGAAAACCTAGGATCACTGGATGGTTGTTTCATCCTATTGTGGGACATGTCAGCAATGTGATGATAGATGGTGGCGTAATTTCGTGGATTAGTTGTGGTTAGATATTAACACCGTTGGGAACCGGCTTATTGGTCTAGAGGTTAAGCGCTCATGTGTGAGACCGACAGGTCCTGGGTTCAAATCTTGTGAGACGGGATCATGGACACGCACTGCTGAAGAGTTTTACGATAGGATGAAACGATCGTCCAGTACTTTCAGGTTTTTAATGGCGATTTAACATCAATCGATTGATGATTTCAATCAAAAACTTAAGTTTCCGCAATCTCATACTGATAACTATAGAAGAAATATCAATATACCAATATTTATATATTCAAGTAGTTGAGTGAGGAATGTCATACTTTGTGTAAATTCAGGACATTTTTTTTCCAAAGTTACAAATTCAATGATTACTTTTGACCAAAGAATACAATGATTAATTCATTAGACTTTCAACTGTTAAGCAGCAATTTTGAAACCTTAACACCTATCAACTTCAGTTAAGTATATTGGTAGTATCACTAGTTCTGATAAAAACAACTTAAATTAGAGATGAACACATAAATCTATATTTCATAAGTGATATAGTTCATTCTTAATGTCTCAGATCAAGTCAGTGTCCAAATATTGTGAAACTATTCGAAGACGACCAGTGTAGCAGCAACAGAAGGTTTCAACATACGCAAAGGGAAAAACAACATTCTCCGATACAACAAAATATGCACTAATCCAATCGGAGAAGCATTGAAGGATGTAGAAACTCGTACATATCTCGGCAGCATCATTGGTGAAAATAGTGGATCTGATGTAGATGTTAAGGCGCAGATCGGCAAAGCAAGAGCAGCATATTTACAACCGAAGAACACTTGGAACTCGAAACAACTATCGACCAACACCAAAGTCGGAATTTTCAAAACAAATGTCAAGATAGTTTTACTGTATGAGGTGAAAACTTGGAGAACTACGAAAGCCATCAATCAGAAGATACAAGTGTTTATTAACAGTTGCCCACGCTAAATACTGCTGATCCTCTGGTCAGACATTATCAGCAACAACTTATTGTGGGAGAGAACAAACCACATCCTAGCGGAGGAAGAAATCAGGAAGAAGCTCTGGAAGTGAATAGGACACATATTGGGGAAAGTACCCAACTGCGTCAAGAGGCAAGCCCACACTTGGAATCTTCAAGGCCAAACTAGAAGAGGGAAACCAAAGTACATATTACGCCAAGAAATGGAGACAGAAATGATAACAATGAAGACCAATTGTATAGAACTAGAAAGGAAGGTCCAGGACAGAGTGGGTTGGAGAATGCTGGTCGGCGGTCTATGCTCCATTGGGAGTAACAGGCGTAGGTAAGTAATCAATCCCCAAAGTACAAAGTTCGATTACTAAGCGACTTTAATAAAAAGTTAGAGACATTATAAAACCACCAGTTTTACAACTTTCGAGAAAAAAATGCATGAAAACAATCGACTCAAACTTCTTATGTAATGGACAAAACTAAAGAAAAATAACAGAACTTCCTATACTAAAATAAGTATCACGTGCTTGATGATGATTAACTTCAAAAGGTAATTCCTGGTTTCCTAGAGAAAAGATGTGACCAGCGGAGTTCAGCCATGATAAGTGTGAAACACTCACTCACCAGCTTCATTGGTTTTGTAACATCGCAGATTAAGTGAAATTAGGAATGTGAACCATTCCATAACAAGTCAGTGATCTAAAGGTTGTGTTCGGTGAAAAGATTGTAAGTCCGTTGTTTGATCCCTGGTGGAGCTATCGATATTCACTGCTCAATAGTTTCAAACCTGAAGTGTTTTTTCAGTTATTATCATGTTACATTTCTTCCAATACGACTCGTTATCAATGTTTTACACACGACTTAAACTCCAGAAATACAAAACAGCAATGTATGATATTTGTATTCAAAATAAATTTATAAAACTTTTTTCACTCTACTAGTCAACCTTTTCTATCTCTTACTTCATTTATAACATTTCCATAGTACTTTTCATCTAGAAAACAACACTTTATCCTTGAATGTGACAAAACTTCAACTGACTATTTTTCAAAGTTGTAATCTGCTTTGCATGTTAGAACGAAAAAAAAGAGAAAATTATATACTGTGTCTTTGGTGGGTGCTACTGATGTCGACAGATATAGATTGTATGTATCGCCAATCAAAAGTGAAATGATTGGCAGCAGAAGGTTGAGAAAATTAAAGAGAAGAGAATGAGAACAAAGAGTGATTGGTATGCAAACGAAGGAATAGTCAAGTTTGAGACAATTGATAGATATTTTGCAAATGAATTATTTACTATATAGTTCTCAGATCTTACCAAGATATTCGGTAATGTTATCAAAATACGTTTGATTGTCCCAGCCTGTTTTCTGGTTTATTTGGACCAATTATAAGACCATTTCTTAATGTTTTAGTTATTAATTTAATCTAAGAGATTTTTTCAAACGTCTAGATCGCCGCTTTTTTAGACATCCATTTATTACTAGGAATTTGCCGCTTTCAGGTTTGTTTTTATCAACAACCTGTCTGTCAACAAGGTAAATCTATATGTATTTATAAACGTTTACAGTTTACCAAGAATCTAATTGCTGAAAAACTCAAACGGTGCTATTACAGTTCATATATTTTCTTTCTTCCTTGTCTTTTTAGAAAATGCCTGAACACGGATTAGCACGACGCGCAATGCTGACTAGTGTTGAGGATGGTTGGAAGAAAGTTAAGGGAGGCCACACCAAGACATGGCATTAGTCCTTAAAGTCACTAACTTCTGGTCTGAGCCATGTTGGTAGATGCAGACTACTTGGTTGTGGTCCGCGTCACTATCGTAACAAATGGTTGGAGACTCTGTGTGACATGACTCAGAACCGATCACAATGACATAGGTGTATACACTCTTTGTCTTCCCTTAAACTATGAGATTAAAATCGCTTCATATATTTCTTTCTACGTACTAATTCTTTCTTCCTTTACTATGTCTTTATATGCCGTCTTTCGTTTAAACATTAACATCACTGAATTAACTACTTCTATGAATCGATGTTCATCATGTTGTGCTAATGAGGTGCGGTAACTTGGACCGATGCATAGGTGTGCCTGGTGCTAAAATGTAGCTGACTGACTGACTGGTAGAATTTATACATCGCACATGGTGGGCGTAGATATCATGGGCAAAAGCTTATTCTTAAGCTTATTAGACATGTTTTTAGAATATTCCCTGGTTGGATACTTATAAAACGAGAATTTGTTAGAATATTGCACATTATGTACTGAGAATTCTATACAGTAATCAAACAAACGGTATTGATTAGAGCAAGTATTATATTATGACTATTGGGTGTAGTATATTTTCTCATAGTAGAAATTGATCAACTGTAATCGATTTTAATGTAAACTAAAAATACTAACCTCAAATTAAGTTTTATAAGGATTAGCACCATTTGGAGAACAATTGAGAGCTAATAAGGACAAGGTAATGGTTTTGTCTTAATGAAGGACTCTCTACTATTGTACACTTACGATCATTGAAAGGAATAACAATGCGAAGTAAAGACGAAACGGTTGTTCAGGGATTTTTGATTTTGAAATGATCATGAGTGAATATTTATTAGATAAAGTGAATTCATGCAAACATTCCTTTTCAGTGTATTGGACGATGGAATTCACGGAGAGAATTTGTCTTTACTTTCGACTAGTTAGATGAATGTACTATGATGTTTTCGTGATATTACTGAAATTCTAATGAGAATCAGTTTGCGGATACATAACAAGTTAGATGAATCAACAAGACAGGTGGATGTAAGCAACGTCGAATCAAGTGCAAAACTGTTATATTTTGCATCAGAACATGGAAAAACTAGTAAACAACTAAGTGAATATAATGTTATAAACAGTAGTTAAAATAATAATATTATGATATGAAATGAAGGCTAACATGCCAGACTATGTTCAAAACGTAAAGAACGATTAAAACAATGTGAATAAACCTTTGTCTTGGTAACTAATTTCTATTCATATCCCTTACAGTCTTCAATTAGTGATTACAGTTATATTATAAATTTCAATCAAAAAACCTTCACTTATCAGCACAGCCTAAATCAGCAGTAATTGTCTTCATAGTCAGATATCGAACCCTGATTGTTCATCCTTAGTTCATGACGGAAACATTGTTTGATATCAGTTGAATGTATTTATTGAGCTCTACTCTAGAATACAGAAACGAACATGAGCGTCACGTAATTGTCAATCATTCACGTAGTCAGTCACTCACAAACATAAACTGAAAGTAACCTGTTGACCTGTTGATAATTCCGTATGGAAATTTGTATATATTATTATTTGTCATTTTCACACTATTCAAATGATTTTATCATAAGCAAAAATGGATAGTAGCTAGTAGTGGAATCCAGTTTGATGCATATTTCGTCCTATTTTGGACTCGTCACCTGAATGTACCTGCATTTCAGAGTTGATGTTCACTCTGGGACTCAAACTCAACACTGTCCGTTGCAAACAAAAACGCGTTATCCACTTAGCTACTCAGTCCTGATAGCCATTTGCCTATGCAATGGGGTGAAGTTTAAATTCACATAGTATTGGTTGCTTGAATCCTCTCACTGATGTTTAGGACTGTAATTGATCAGTCGCTTATTGGCATATGAGTATACTGTGTGTATAGCCTCGATATTGCCTATCAGGACTCAGTAGCTAAGCGGATAACGCGATGGCGTTTGAAGCGGACAGTACTAGGTTTAAGTCCCAGAGTGAACATCAACTCTGAGATGCAGGTATATCCAGCTGACGAAACGCGCGTCCTGGATTTCACTGCTAGCCACTATCCATCTTTGCTTATAAAGTTTGTGACTTCAGGCAATATCGAAGCAGTCCGCACAGGATGTGCATATGTCAACAAGAGGCTGATCAATTGCAGTTCTAAATAACAATGCGAAGATACAAGTAAACAATACCAAGTGAATATAAGTTTTATCATAATTTTGAAAATAAGTAACAGTTATATTTCATGTGTGCCAAAATATTTCATTAATACAATGTCAAAATGAATGATATGATGATCAGTGAGATGTATCACTCTACTTTTTTTTTTAAATCTTGGTTCCATCTTTATGATGTAACACATAACAGAAGTGTATACATAGAAACGCACACATTTATAAATTCAGCATTCATTTCTTCGAATCAATATGCTAATTTGGTAAATGACAATAGAAGTTGTTTTTTTTTTTCTAAAATGAAAAATAGATTGATCTAGTTTTTACTCAATAGTGTCTATCACTTATATCTGGTGTTTGTATTAATATGTGTATGTGTTGTGTGCGGTGTTTCTTGAATATGAGTCTTGAACTTACTTCAAACAAAAATGAACATAGAAACAAATGTGAAAATTGAAGAGAGTATCAAATGAATGAACATTGATTAGTTCATAACTTACAAGGATACATGTAACATGAGATTCCATCAGTGGCTTTATCCGAATCCTTCAAGTAACAATCAATTGGTGATTTCTAATGTAGTCATGTGATTTGTGTTAGATGGTTGGAGAAAATTAGCTAAAAGACTCACATTTGTTTCACTTTTATTAGTACACATCATCAAGGCGTATCTACAATTTTCATGATGTCCAGGTAATTGTAACACAGATCAATTTATATCGTAATTAGAAGTAATAACAGTGAGGGGCTTGGGACAAGAATGATCTTCAATGAAACTGATACATCATATTTGCTTATTATTTGGAGGTGACTAGATACTATCAATCAGGTTACAATGAAGTAACTAATAAGACCAACTGGAAATCATGGTCAGGTGATTGGTAGCAATCAGCAGAGAACCATGGACTTGTGTTTTAAATTATCCGATGTGAATTATCAATAAGACAATAGCTCCGAAAATAATACTATCCATACAAATCGTTTTTACAATATGAGTTCTGATGAAAAACTAACACTAAGTGAGAATATCTGTATTATGTATACAAAACTGATTTAATCTTGGTAAGACAATAAACAATATATACAAACAAATGTGTTAACCATAAGCCAATCAATAAAGAAAACAACCTCCATCAAAATTTGTATTCATTCATAAGGGTTCTGACTACCGTTATATTAAAGATTACCGAATGTCTAAAGTTTAAAATGTATCGTGGGAATTATATCACCTTAGATTCTATTGACTATAACTATACAATTTGTGTGAAATTTTTGTACAAAATGTGATACTTTATCAAATTTTTTCCAGACAAGTATAAGTGAGTCCGAATTCACAGAATGATTGAGTTTAAGGAAAGCAATTTCCAGTTTATCAATTTTGTGATACCGATGAGAAATTTAGAAACAATTTCATACATACAATATTCAATACATTTGAAGAAATTAAATGGTTGAGATCATAAGTTAATTGAAGCTAGACCTAGAAACCTGGAAGCACTGTTTGACGGCCGTTTCGACCTATTGCGGGACTCCTCAGCAGCACGCACCCACGATCCCACCTCGCGAGATTCGAACCCAAGACCTTCAGTGAGTTACTATCTCACAACAGACCCGGTTGAAAAAACTTACAAAATCTTATCGATTAGATTTTCCATGTGACTGACCAACTAGATGAGCTGATACGATAATGAAGTATGAAGGAATGAACAGTTTAAGGGTGATAAATATTAGATAATACCTAAATTAAGTCTCATGCTTATAAGAAATGTATCTCCAACAGTTATGAAGCAAACACCATTAAATATGAAATCAGTCTTTCCACCGCTAAAAGCACACAATAATTATTAAAGGTAAGTCATGTTATATAGACAAATAAAGATAAGGATTAACCGTTTATTCAGAGGAATTATGATGACAATGTCAATGATATAATTTGGTCATATTCCCAAGAATACTGTTTCGTCATCGCTTCATACATTTATATGTATTTATTCGCTTGAATAATCAGTTTACAACTGACCCACTAAGGGGTTACTAACAGGGAAATTCATTTCGCGAATTGTTACCCTGGATTTAAGTAAGTCAGCTACAACGTAGGACCAGGCAAATATATGCACCGGTCCAAGTTGCCATATCTCACTAGTACATTAAGATGATCATCGAATTCATAGAAGTAGTTAATTCAATGGTGGTAATATATAAAAGAAAGATGGCATATAAGGACATAGTACAGGAAGAAAAAATTAGTTTGTAGAAAGAAAGATATGAAATAATTCTAATCTCATAGTTTAAACGAAGACAGAAAGTGTATACACCTATGCCATTGTGATAGATTCTGAGCCATGTCAACCAGAGTCTCAAACCATTTGTTACGATAGTCACACGGATCTCAACCAAGTAGTCTACATCTATCAACATGGATAACACTAGAAGTTAGTGATTTTAAGCATTGATGCCAGGTTTTGGTTTGGTCGCCCCTATATACATATAAAGAACTACAAATGTTTACTAAATACTGACTGTCTTCCAGAAACGGATAGATACAAATAAAGTACATTGTTGTTGTTGTTGTTTTTTCTTTCCACATTACATGATCACATCAGAAATGATATGGAATTTTACAGTAAATTGAGTACAATGTAATCAATAAATATTCATTCATTTAATACAGATTTATAATTTAGACCTACATTAGATTGTCATGGTGACTTATTACAATCTAATGAGAATCAACATTTTAATTAATAGAAATAAACAGATATGTACTTGGTGGAAATATTTAAAATAAACACTAGTTACTTAACTTTCAGGTATAAATAATAATGTTATGGTAATCAAGGTCATTCTTAAATATTAACCAATTAGAAGTATTACTTTGAGGTTATAAAGAAAATAGTTCATTATAGAAAGTATCAATCGATTACTAGTTCAACATCATCCTTGATGGATTCCATAACCTTGAATAACCAATGAAGTATAAGCATTTGAGTGAACTATTATTTGTATGAAAGGGTGAAAACTTATACTTTATATAAGAATTTTAAATTGTGTCAAGATATTTATATCTAGATTATCCATGAATACTTTCTGTTTTAAATAAAACCATAATGAATAATAGAATAGGTTTTGTGGAGATTGTAGTAATTTCAATAGTTGAGATCATAAGTCAATTGAAGCTAGATAACCATAGAAAACCTGAAAGCACTAGATGACCATTTCGTCATATTGTGGGACTCCTAGGCAGTGAATGTTCACGATCCCATCTCGTGAGATTTGGACCCAGGACCTACACACTGCTTCAAGGTTTTCTAATAATCACTCTATATTACTATCAAAATTGGAATGCATATCAAACAACAAGTTAATTATCAAACACTCCGTCAACACTGATCACATATTTACATCAGGACTTTTCTGTAACTATATTAAAAAATTTAAATAAACTGATTTACAGAGATCATGGATTAAAATCTTGGGTATATCAGAGGCCTTAGTAATTCCACTGGAATTAAAACTTAAGGTTAATTGAAGGTTTTCAATGGAAAAATAGTCATTTTAACCAGATTGTCCTGTCGCTTAAAGTTGTTAATTTTAAAGTCATCCAGATGTGTTACAGAGAAGGTTTTAATATTAGTTAAGATGTGATAATTATATAATATATATAACATATAGAAAACCAGATATTACATCATAATTATATTCCAACTAATATGAAAACTTGTTAAACATTATTAAATACTTTCTAATTAAAGATGGATAGAGGTTAGCAGTGGAGTCCAAATTGACGCGCGTTTCGTCCTATTTGGGACTCTTCAGCTGCATGTACCTGCATTACAGAATTGATGTTCACTCTGGGACTCAAACCCAGTACCGTTCGCTTCAAAAGCCATCACGTCCCTGAGTGAACATCAACTCTGGAATGCAGATACATCTGACTGACGAGTCCCAAATAGGACGAAACGCACGTCATGGATTCCACTGCTAGCTATTGTCGATATTTGCTTATAAAGCTTTTGACCCAAGGCAATATTGATGCAATCCACACGGGATGCACATACTGCCAACAAGAGACTGATCAATTTCAATCCTAAATAACAATCGAAAGATACAAGCAAATAATACCAAATGAATTATTAGATACTTCTGAAAAAATAAATTTAATTTTAAATAAACTCTTTCATTACAATCATTCTAACAAACTGTTGAAATATTACAGATAAGAAATTTCTGATGCATAGACCACATATTAGGAATCTACTTCACCTAGTTCAATTTGATTAGCTGAATCATAACACTTCCCTCATCTCAATAATTTGATTTAAATTACATAATCATATCTTATCGTTTAAATTGTAATCTTCAACAGTGCAGTTTCCAAATATTTCCTGCTTTGCTTAAAGCTTATCCCATCAAACTCAGTTTACTTAACTGATTTTTCACGGTGTACAAATCTGCAACTGATTCGTAAGTTGTAGTTTCACACTCAGTGAAACTGTTTCGTGTAAAATAGCTCTCATTTCATAGAGAAAAATAGAGAACAAAAAGTTCATCAGTCTAGTGGTTAAGCGCTTGCGCGCGAGACTGATAGGTCCTTAGCTCGAACCCCACTGGGGGGGTCGTGGACACACTGCTGAGGAGTCCCACAGTAGGACGAAACGGCCGCCAAACAGTGCTTTCAGGTTTTCCATGATGGTCTAGCTCCAATTGATTCATGATCCCAACTAATGAAATTACTACAATCTCCACAAAACCTCTTCTGATACTAATTCATCGATCATTGAAATTACCTATCATTACGATGGTAAGTTTTTTTTAGTTAAGCAGTATATAATCAATAAATCAATCAGCACTTAAGTAAACAATAATAATATGACATAATAAATAAAATAATTTTTTTACCTGATAATTTTCGTGGACTTAATCTGCCTATATTTTGTTGATTAACAAATAGTCTTGCTTGACTATAAATAAATTGTGCTTCTTTTTCACAACGTTCCGTAACCGGGTCCACTAGATCACCGGAACCCGGTGATGATGAATTGATATAATCAAAGCTGTGAAAAACAAAATTCTCTTTATTGGAACCATGATCCATTGAAGTTCTATCTGGAAGAGATTGGTGATCATATTCTTGTTCAGGGGAGAGTCTTTGGTCAGTAGATGAAATTCGACTTTTTACATATGGATCAGAAGATCTTTTATCTACTGTAGGGAGAATTGACGTAACCGTAGAACCACGATGTCCTTCTGTATAAGTTTGTGGTAGTGATGTTGGTGTATCGCGATACTGATTATCTAAGTGTTCTTGCATTTGAGCAATACGATTATTCCATTGACGTTTAAGTTTTTCAAAATTTTCTTTAGATTTCGGACTACTTACAATTGGTTTAGTTTTTCCAGGTGGTTCAGCCCGTCCAATTATTGGAGCTTGTTCTTTTGGCTGACATGAATCTCTACTTGAAGTTAGTTGTGGTTTTGGTGAAATATTTCTTTCAGATACTTTTAAAGTTTTCGGTGGTGAAGGCAGCGGTGATTCTGGCAGCTGTGGAGGTGGAAGGGGTGGTGGAGGATGCAGGATTAATCGACGTGTCTGGGAATCACATTCATCCTTTCCTTTAGGATATACTTTTTCGTACACTGTAACACTTTCAGGCAAAATATTGCTACCATCAAATTGCCCAACACTATCTTTGTCATCACTATCTTCAATCTCTTCTTGAACAAGCACAATTTCTCGTTTACGTCGTCGGCTTTCAGAACGTTCAAAGTTAAAACGATTCGGTTTTCTTGAAGTATATTCAGGTCCCATATATCCTAGTAGTTCAGCATCATGAGATTCAGTGGAAGCTAATAAAATGGAAGCCCAATAGTCCGTATCAAGATAATCACATATTCTTTCACTTTTACCAACTTTTAAACTATCTAAATGAGTCGAAACGCATAAACTAAGCGTGACTTGAGCTAAACCTTCTTCAGTCATAAACGCTTCTTGACGAATAATACCAATTGTTTGTTTATCAGGCAATACAAACGCTGATTGATATTCACGTTTAATTTTTTTACCAACAAATGCAATCGATGAAGAAGAGTCTGTTTGTAATGAACGAAAACTTAATCCATTTAACGGCAAAATATTCTCATCTCCGACTCGATCACCAACAGAGACACTTGTTTGTAAATTAGTCTCTCTTGGTGATTGATTAGAAAAAATCAACACTGATGGAGATTTATTCTCATCTAGTACAATTGACATTAAAGATCCTAGACTCCTCGATAGACTGTTGTAACGTCCATCTTGTCGGCGTAGATTGCTTGCTGTCCAAACTGTGGTCATTTTATGATTGCTTAACTTAGAAAAAACCTTTCACAGGTCAACTGAAGACCACTTTAATTGTTTACCAATCCATCCGATTAGATTAGTTTAACTGAAATAAATGAAATTGAAAAATATATGATTTTCTGTAAAAGGATTATTTATGTTTGACCTTAGTAGGAATTTCTAAATAGTTATCTAAGTTTCTAGGTGACTGAAAGTTCAGCTCTTTTGTAATTGTAAATCAACTAGTCGTTCTCAAACTTTGACAGTGTTCTAATAAACCATATTCTGAATTAAATTCTTAACAAGGGTTAAAGAGCAAAGAAGTACACAAATTAAAAGGGAAGATATTCTTCACGACCGAAGCCTAAATATGGATAAAGACTCTGACATATATTCAGTAGGATAACTTTATACAGATCTTTCTATTCTTCTAATGTACTTACTTTTTTACTCACATCTATATTAGTAAAGCTAATTAGAAATGAATTGTGATAGGAGTTTGTCTACTACTGTTTGTCTTCCATTCAATAGTGTATCATGTAGAATGGGAATAGTTTCCTTGTGAAAAATGTTCAACTCTATACTACTTTCACTATTTGATGAATCTTCTTGCATAATTCGAATAATAGTTATCTCTAGTTAGTACTATATAACCCAACTTATTATCACTCATTCTATGATTTCAGTTTAGGTGAAAAATGCTTCAAATATACCCATAATCAAATACTGGCAATCTACTTTTGTTTACTGTAATGAAATATCATGTATCATAGTTACAGAATATAGTATACAGAGTAGACTTATGCTTGACTAGAAGAAAAATCACTATTTCAATCAAAACATCCAAATCTTATCCTGAAATCATCCACCTAAATGATAATTGGTGAAAAACTTTATTTTACTTATCGATAGATTATACTTAGAAAAAATTCAGATGTTGAAGAAATCCCATCATTATAAGCTGAAAAGATATTGGCTAGTAGTAGAATCCAGGACGAGCATTCCGTCTTATTTTGTACTCGTCAGCTGGATATAACTGTATCCCAAAGCTAATGTTTACCCAAGGATTCAAATCCAGTACTGTTTGCTTCAATCATCATTGCGTTATCGATTTAGCTACTGAGTCTAAATAGCCACTAGCTTGTGTAATGGGATGAAGTCTAATTCATTTTTGTATTGGTTTCTTGAATCTTCTCATTATTGTTTAGGACTTCAATTGATCATATGTGCATCCTGTAAGGATTGTTTTGATATTGCATTTAATCACAATTAATATAAGTCCAAAATATCATTGGGAAGATTCAAGCATTTATTTATTATTTATATGTTTGAACACATAAATACTGGTACAAGGGGGCACCAGACACATATACGCCACATATATCATTCGATTTATATGAGGGCTGGGATGCTGCCCGGGTGCCCAAACCGAAACAAGTGGTTTTCTTAGGGAGCCACATCCGGAGAGTTTGACCTAAAAGTCCAATCCAAAAGGCAGTGGAGCAACGTTAGGAGATGCAGTCCCATGTTAGCCTGTGACCAACAATTGGTTCATACGCCATTTGTTCCTTCAGGATACTGGAGCCTATATGCACCATTGGTTTGGAATTAGGGTTTTCCAACTCTTCTAGGTGGATCTTCCGTATCCACCAACTCGGTTAAATCGCCGAACATTCGCTTTACGTCCTCTCAATTCCGTAAACAACACTCCTTTCGCGAGAAGGCAGTGAGTAGGACTTCTCTAGCAGAGGCTATTTACTCGTGGCCATGTGAGAGCATTTCAAGAGGGAGAGAGAGCCCTCTCTACCCTCAGCCGTACCGGGAAATTTGAGGGCAGATTCAAGCAACCAATACAAAAATGAATATATAATCATTGTTTATTTGATTAGATTTCATAAGTTGGCACAGAAAAACCTTTTATTTAAAAACTTTTTTTCAGTCATATTAGTTAGTTCCTGAACAATGAATTTGCTATACCTATAACTTGAATTTTTGCTCTACCGCGTACAACTTGAGCACTCGAACGCTTGAACCCTCCAAGTCTCAAGTTAAGAGACAGACGACGGATGGAAAGAAATCTTATTCCAACCAGTCACTGTGGTACAAAACACTCGAATATTTATAGTTTTTAGTATAAACAAAATCATTATTAAAAGCATCCAGTAGTTTTTAGCACTTGTTCAACCGAGAAGCTACATGTCGAGATTCTAGACTGTTCTTCCAAACGATGATTGGATGGAATGTCTTTGGCTCTTTTGGAGCATCTTAGAACGTCCTTAAGTTCACCGAGAGCCGTCAAAACAGAATTAACTCATGACTATTATATAATCTGCATAATCAACACATGAAGTAAGCTATATCGAAATTCAGTAAAATTCAAGGAAAAAAACTTTTTTTTAATATCAAGAGGTGCTAAATCCACTTGGTGTTGTTTTACTTGTATCTTTCCATTGTTATTTAAGACTGCAATTGATCAGTCTCTTGTTGGCATATGTGCATCCTGTGTGCATTGAAAAACACTCTTTTTGAAATGGATCTACTATTTCAAGGGGGTTCCTTGCACCTTACAGTAATCTATTTTCTGTTCAGATGATTAATAATAAACTAAACTTAGGAAAATCTGCTCATACACAATTATATTAAAACCTTTGAAATATTAGAAGTATTTATACGAAAGATACAAAATAATGATACACTTGAAGAATTTAACTTTGCAGTACTTTAAAAGTTATTTAAAATGATGTAAATAGAGTAAATAAATGGATTTTTACAACAACAAATAATGTATTCTGAAGGGAACTTTTGTTATAACTTGGGCCCTGTATCTTATTAATCTAGAACGTAATGATACCGCTAATTAAAAAACAGTAATTTATCGACCAGAACAATGACGTATAAAACCCATTCGAGCAGTCTAGAGTCCTTATCGGTCTTGCTTCCCACCTAGCCCTGACTATTAAGTCCAGAACACCAATCTCAGCCTCTACGATATGAATCATTCATCTCAAACATACTGGGTTTATATACCAATCAAATAGACCACATCGTACGGTAAAATAGAAAACAACATTTGTATAAAATCTAACCAAAAGTAGGTATGAATGTGTGAGACTTTCATTAATTAACTGGGCAGAACACAAGAATGGTAAATCGCATAATATTAGTTCATAGGTCAAAATAAAGCTTTCAATAAGAGGAACACAAATATGAATAGTTTAGTTAATTAACAGTTATACAATAATAATATACGTATAGTATTAGTCCATAAATGGATCCCAAAAGTTATCATTCATTATTCACATCGAGATATAATAACTTTATTAATCTTATAAATAAAAATAATATATTTGTAATTATCCAACCAGTTTCGTGACTCATTGTAAGCAACTTCTTCAAAAAATAAATAACCTTTGTACTATTTAAACTTAGATTAATTTTGATTTGTTTACTTATTTACTCTGAAGAAGTGGCTTACACTGAGTGACAAAATTCATTGGATAATTATAAATATATTATTGATTTATTTATAACAATCTATCCAATACTTAATTTATTTAAAATAATCAAATCAAACCATAATAATGATAGTTACAAATTTATTAACCATAGTTTATATACATTTGGTAAATAGGAAATTTACTATTATGAGAATAGAAAAGAAAAGAAAAGAAAAAAAGAATTTTGTTTTTTTTTTGTTTTTTTTTATTTTCAAGTAAGTGTAGTTTAAAGATACCTTCACTTAGATGTACTTGAATATAAAGTGTGTTCTTTTATTTTCCTGTTTCTTCTTCTTAAAAAGAAAAAACATAATCCACTTAAATAGAATGTTACCACGGAAATTTAAACAAAATATGATAAGAGAATATTATATCTGAGTTCAAGTGTTTGTTGAGAATAAATTATATTAATACTATTATTATTACTAATATTACTACTATTATTACTATTATTATTACCATTACTATTATTACTACTATCATCACTATCATTATTATTACTATTATTATTATTAAGTTCACAGTGTTTGTGCTAATGTGGTATGGCAACTCGGACTGATGTACGTACGTACGAAATTCCACGTTGTTACTGACTGACTGACTGGATAAACTTCATATTTATATTACTGATATTATAATTTTCATTTGAAGTTATGTAAAACATTATGGGCATATTATTCATTGTATAAATAAATTCTTAAAAGAACAAATTGTATAAATTCACTTAGTGTTGTTTTACTTGTATCTTCTCATTGTTATTTAGGATTGTAATTGATTGTGTGGATTAACTCGATATTGCCTTAGGTTACAAGATTTATTAGCAAAGATGGATAGTGATTAGCAGTGGAATCTATTTTGATGCGTGTTTCGTCCTATTTGGGACACGTCAGATGGATGTACCTGCATCTCAGAGTTGGTGTTCACTTTGAGACTCGAACCCAATACTGTTTTTTCAAATGCCATCGTGTTACCCACTTAGTTACTGAGTTCTAATAACCACTTGCTTGTGTAATGGGGTGAAGTTTTAAATTCACTTGGTGTTGTTTTACTTGTATCTTTCCATTGTTATTTAGGATTGTAATTCATCAGTCTCTTGTTGGCATATGTGCATCTTGTGTGGATTACCTCGATATAGCCTTAAGTCATAAGCTTTATAAGCAAAGATCGATAGTGGCTTGTATTCTATATCTTCTTATATGAATGGAATAAAGTGCTTCATAATAAGTTTTTTTTACTGTTTGATCTATTCAATTTTATAAAGTAGATGTTTTTTCAACAAAAAAAATCCAGGAACTCAAATATCATCTACAAGATAGGTGAAAATCATAAAGTCTTAGATAGTAGATGTTTTCGGAATTCTAATTACTGACTTTATTGATATATCAACACAAAAATTCAACATTCACAGATCATTCTCATAGTTACTATAATACGATTAAGTCATAATGTTTGAATATATAGATCAGTTTTCATCTTGCCTTACTGTTCTAATACGATTTTCTTTTTATTAGTGGCTTATTTAATATTACATTTTTGGTACAAGATAGAATTCTCAACACAATGTATTTCAACAAGTTTCTGTTTTTTAATTCTTCATCGATCCTGATGACACATATTGAGTGATTGTCAGTTAGAAGTAAGCAGTCCAGTCAACTGACATCTAAATAATGTACATTCTTTTCAATGAATATTGCCAACAACCACGATATCTCTGATTAGGCTCTTTTGTAACTTATACAACGAAAGGTTGTACACTTTACACAAACTCATGTAAATAGGTTATTTGATTAATAGCCATCATAATGTATTAGAACGAACAAGATTAGATAACTTGTTGAACTATCTAGTTGACAAGAACAGGTAATACACGTGTTCAAACAAGCCACTAGCAATAAATGAATATCTTATTGCCAATTTAGTTAAATTCATAAGTTGCGTATACGAACTATTAAAAAGTATTGAATTATCAGTTCTTTTGAAATGACATCATTTTATAATAAAATTTACAACGATCTTTAGCAAGGTGATACTGTTCTTTGTAGAGATGAAACATTCAATGCTATTAAAATATTATATTATCTAGTTATATGATATTTACATTAATATTTTTTTTTTGATTGAGATCATGAACCGATTGATGTTAGACCACCATTAAAAATCTGGAAACACTGGACGGCCGTTTCGTCCTATTGTGGGACTGCTCAGCAGTGCGCATCCGCGATCCCGCCCGCGGAATTCGAGCCCAGGGTCTTCAGTCTCGCGCGCGAACGCTTAATCTACTCGACCACTGAGTCGGAATCCAACGATGTTAATGTCTAACCTCAACCAATACATATATATAAAACTGTCATGATAATTGATGACGTAAAGTATTTAATTGACATTATGGTGTACTAATAAAACATTCAGTAAGTTATTATGAATACTGAAAGTATAATGATAAAATGTAATTTTTAACTTGGTTCATAGATAGGACTTATGTAAAAGAAAACTGACTGGAATTTATTATTGATTTTTTAAATTTTTAATTAGACACATAAACATTGGTACAAAGATGCATTGAATACAAATGCGTCACATAAGTCACTTGATTTATGTGTGGGCTGTGATACTGCCTGGGTGCACAAACCGAAGCAGGTGGTTTTCTTAAGAGGTCACAACCAAAGACTTCGACACAAAGGTCTAATACACAAAACAGTGGGGCAACTTTGGGAGATGCAGTCCAATAGTAGCCGGTAACTAACAATTGGTTCGTACGCCATTGTTCCCTAAGGATCCTGGAGTCCATGTGCACCATTGGTTTAGAATCAGGGTTTTTCAACTCCCCTAGATGGACTGTACATGTCCACCAACCCGGCTAAAGCGCCGGACATTCGCTTCTCGTCCTCTCAATTTTGTAAACAACACCCCCGCTGATTCTCCCTATTCTCGGACGTACCAGGGCGTTTGGGGGAAGTATCATATAGCAAATAAGTAAAATTGAATTTTTTAACACTTTCAAAGATCCTATTTTTGTCTAGATACAAACATTTCTCTAGGGATTAATAAATGAATTTGAATGGCGGATTTATGTATACCGATTACAACTAACTTAACTACTCAAAATTGTTTTAAGTTTATGAAAGTTGGCCTGGATTTGTACCATAAAGATGACGAAAGTGGTGTGTACCTTCAGTTAGCCGAAATTGAAGTGATTCAGTCCAAATTACTAAGCCATGTCATCACGAAAAGATGAAATTAACAAGATGAATAGCAAAGATGTGTATCAATGTTAGTGAATAAGAATGAATTTTGTTTAGAGTAAATTCGAGGAATAAAATGCATGAAATGATATTGAAGATCAAGACTTAAAGGAAAATAAAGATTGAAAGCATCCGTACCATTTTGACAAAATTTGATATATGTCACCTGATATCTCCAATCACTGATCTTAGTTCTAGCTTTGACTTTGATCCACTAGTTTACATTCTCTAATAATGAATTGAATTACTTGGTAAATGGGAATTCAATGAAATGGTAGAAAATAATGCTAACAGACAAAACGTTACGATCGGAAGAGAAGTTTAAGAGGTTTCATGTTTATCTATTAAAAAAATATAATCAGCTGTTTACTACCTTGATCAGTGATAGATAACTCAATTACTGGTACGAATATGCGTCTGTTTGCGTTCATACACTTTATATCAGTGAATGTCGAGTGAATGATAGGGGAAATAATATTGACTATGTTACAAGCTGTAATATAAGGAACATAGAATGAGTTGAGCCACACGTTAAGATTTGGGAAACGATTATTTCGAGTAACCGAATCAGACCTCTTTAAATATGAACTAGTGACTGTACAGACTGATACTGTTTTCATTTAACCCTTAGCTTTTTTATACGAATTTAATTCTGTCATAGGGTAGACAGCTACCATACCACACGTTTAATCCACGCCTTTCTGTTTTCATTGATCTGATAATGATGTTGTCCGACCTGACAATAAAAACTCTGTCACCAGAAAAAAGGTATCAAACTTTCGAAGTCAGTCCTCAAAGATAGGGAACTTTCCTTTCTTTTTTCAAGAAAAATGTATCATTTCAAGTATTTACGTCGAAGCAGTTAACTAACTGAAATTAGTTATCATTCATAATTTCTATTTAACTAATGACTATATTTACGTTAATGACAATAGTGACTAACATATTACTGAGGTGTTTATTACAAGAACTACTTAAATAAGTAGGTGAATATCTCTGATAATAAACTGCATGGTGCATCAATTATTTCACTATATCAACTACAATTGTGTATTTTGTTAATTCGATTTCTTCAAAATGATTATCAACGTCATTAAATAAACATGGAAAACCCTTTCAGACAAAAACTAGTGTTGAAATAATTACTCTTACATTTGTAGGTCATATAGTCCATAGCCTCACATCACTTAGATTATCATTACAAATCACAGATCAACAGGAAGTTATTATAGTTTATTGTTGAGTGCCTGTGCAGTATGCATTCAGAATCTTATGATGTGTCTATAAGCATATCAATTATTACGATAACCAAGTTGGAATGTAAAAGTTCAACTTCAATTCATCCACAATATAGTATGATAATCATCCAATATCATAAATGATAACTAGTCTTAATTGTTAAATAGCTGAATCCTATCAACTACAAATTTAACTAATCTGTACAAAACTCGTTTCTTTTTAAACTATTCTTAAATGTTTGAGTGGTAACTACAGTAAAATAGATTATGTTTGTTTGTATTTGTCATATGATTTGAAAATATCTAAGTTATTTAGTTTTGATTATGAATAAACTGTTGCGTGTATGTAAACATATATGTATACTCATATGTGGTTTATTCGCTGAGTGACAGTAGAAATACTCATTAGGAAAAATGTATACACATCAGTAACATATATGTATAATCCAGATAGCTCTATATTCCTTATCGTTAATATATATATTTAACAAATGTGTAACTGTTGGTCGATAGAATCAATATTGAATCAGTAGTCTATGAAGTTGATATGAGTTTCAAAAGTTTTTATAATAAAGTACAAGCTTTGAAATACCTATAGATATATATGTTGCATAATAGATCTAAGTATAGAATATAGTGATCATAAGTATCATACCCAGAAAATATCCTCCAAAATAGAACAAATTCATTCAATCATTAATGAATTCATAAACTGATAGAATGTTTTGATCTAGGTTTACTTAGGCTACAAACTATGTTTATTCAGGTGTTCAGATTACATAACAAATATTTCACTCATATCAGTAACCAAGCTTTGTGAAGTGATTTTCGCATAGCTCAGAAAAGTGAAAAGGAAAAAGGCCTTGAACATCTAACTTTGATTCATATGATTACATGTATTATCTTAAAGAGAGTGAATCAAAACATTGGGCATAATAATATGAATTCGTTTTACTTATATTCTCATTAGGTGCTTACAACCTATAATCCTTTCAAATCAAAATTATTATAAATTTCGCAAACGTATAGTAGTTAAATTAGATATGTAGCGTCGTGGTAGAGTGGTAATTCGAATGTGATGAAACTGAAAACATATAAAGAGAGCTGTAAACAAATATGATGAGTAAGAGGACATTCTAGATCCTTAGAAATAATAGCAACAGACCATAAAGCTAGAAAAATAACGTTGTTGTGTAATGAAGTAGCTGAACGTAAATTAATGGCGATTAAGAATAACACGGTTTAACATCAGTCAGTTAAAAACAAATTATAAATCAAATTATGTGATCAAAATAAAAGTGAAAAATAGCAAGATTGATGTACCTTGGTGGCCTGCTTGAACATGTGAGCTACCTGTTCTAGTCATACAGATATTTCAACAACTTATCTAATCTTGTTCGTTTTAATACATTATGATGGCTATTAATCAAATAACCTATTTACATGAGTTTGTGTAAAGTGTACAACCTTTCGTTGTATAAGTTACAAAAGAGCCTAATCAGAGATATCGTGGTTGTTGGCAATATTCATTGAAAAGAATGTACATTATTTAGATGTCAGTTGACTGGACTGCTTACTTCTAACTGACAATCACTCAATATGTGTCGTCAGGATCGATGAAGAATTAAAAAACAGAAACTTGTTGAAATACATTGTGTTGAGAATTCTATCTTGTACCAAAAATGTAATATTGAATAAAGCTAATGGTAATAATGATCAGTAATTAATTAATTAATAATAGCTAATAATTAATTAACTCAAACCATTTTGGTTTGTTTAATATTTTTAATATATTCATACAAACAATACTGTATATTGGAATGAAGCCTTATGAAGATCTAAATATAAAAAATACTGCTCGATAGTATGTATTGTTCTGATTTATGCAGCAGGTTTTTTTCAATATTTTAAGATCACATGGAGATACCAATAGATGCCAAGTTATTTAAACAATACAACAAAAAACATAAAACGTCTTCAAAGCTTCAACCTTCTGAGTCTAAAGCCTTTATGATTCCGTAATTTTGACTCAGCCAATATAACTAACAAAAATTTCGTACAAACTGAAGAAAATAAACTTGTTATCACTTCATGATATCATATGTTCGACATAATCTCCTTTTTCTAACTACCAAGAAAGACATATCGTTAGAACGATTCCGCATTCAGATCTACCTGATTGTGGATATATCAATAAAATACTTGATTACTTATTTGTCAGCTATTGAAACATAAGCATACATACTAATGATCAAACGAAATCGTGATTTCTACCGGAAGGTAACGTTGAGTCACCTCGATTAGAAGTCTTCTGTCAGCATCTCATATTTATGCACGAAGGCATCAATCATAACGTACAAGAATACTATTGTTATTTGGATAGGATACATCAGGTTGTTATGTCAATTATAATAATTAAAAACATTTGATTGTTACGGTACAAAACATTATCACTATAGGATATCAAATAGCCCGAAAGACTCAATATCACTGACAAATTTTCCATACTTTACAAACAGCTATAGACTGGAAATACAATTGTATTTCCTCTTTTTACTGTCTGGAAAGTCCTAATCGAATTGAATGGGGGCATATTATATGAAGTGAATCTTTTCGCTTCATCATTTAATAACATTACATGGAGTAATGGTTAGTATATATCACCAAGAATGACACTGCCACCTTTTATAAAGCTGTTACAGTAATCCTAAAGACAAAACAACAATACGCTGTCTTAAAGACTTCCAATGTGTCTTGTAAGTCACTCCTGTGGGACATCACTGTGGCTTGAAAATACATTTTTGGAGACTCTATTTAAGAGAATCGTGGTTGCTGTTGACACATTCGATTTTAATTGAACTTACAAACCCAGTAGTTTCATTTCAGTAGTGTTTCAAATGAAAAAAAGTGATTAACTATCACTTACTAAATGTCAATATGTGTATATATTATATTAAAGCTGTACAACTATTCACTTATATAAAGTTAGAAGTAATTTCAATAAATATATTTTTCTTTTGACAGAGAAATCCGACCTTAAACCTCCTTGTGGTGCTGCTGAATAGTAGGAGCAACCATGACAGCCAAATTAGGCGATTGATGGAGATAGAACTAGTCATAAACTCTGTTTTATCTTCGATTATTCTGGGTTCCGAATTCGGGGTTCACTTAACCGTACAGGGATACTCCATGTGCATGCTTATATACAAGAACTGCAGAAGTCCTCTGACCTATGCATTTCAAGTATGTAGGTGTAGGCAAAGAGTATGAGTACAATATTTTGCAAAGATGTTTAGCTGAAAAAATGTCTGCACTGTGTCTAATAAAATCGGCAGCCTATCTATCAGGTCAACACGCAGGATTTGGCATCATATACTAGGGAGAGGCAACCAACAACCTCCCTTGAAATAATGCTTATGCTTATGTATGTATCACTTTGACTACTGTCAAACTAAGTTATATAGTAAGTAAGAAAGTAGCGCCGGTAAATATTTTCTTTAAATAAGACAGTCACTGTGCTTTTTCATATAGGTAGCCTGAAAGTTTGCGTAAAATTCTTTTCATTAAGGCTCAATGATTGTGGAACTATTAAATTTCAAGGGTTTATGACAGCTCAATAAACTGGTTCGGTAAATATATAAGAAGTAAATTCGTAAACTTGTCGCGTAGATAGTCATAAAAATCACCCGATACTTCAAATGCTATTCAGGTCTAAAAACACTAATAATACGACATATATATTATTCTTTAAACTGTATTTAGCGGTTCAAATTTCTGTGTTTGCATGAAACCGGACACTAAGAATGAAAAAATATCAGGTTGGGGTAGAAGTGAATAAAACAGATTTATTTAGCGATGTGTGATAGATATACAAATAAATAACATCGGTGACGAAATGTATTTTCAGGTCGTCTGTGATGGTCAAACCAGTCTATCGACATCTATTTCAACTTATAAAACTGTATTTAAAAGTGGTCTAGGTATCAAAAATGTTTCAAAGTTAATTTGTGGATATTGGAATTGTAAAAAGCTAACCCCGTACATCACATCGCGGTCACTATCGGTTTCTTATTGAAGATGATAAAATGTTTCGTAAGCAGCCCTAGAAAATTTGGCGAAATAACATCCCGAAACGAAAATTATATATCGCATTACATTAAAAACTAACGAACAGAACATCACCTAACGCTATATATATAATCGCATAATACCATAAAGTTGTTAATTTGGGGTGCGAAAATAAAAACTAGTGTACCCGCGATCCTATATGTTCGTACCAATAAGCGGATAAATGTAAAACTGCAACAGAGTACTAAATAAAAGGTTTAAAAATTAGCTTAAAAAACAGAAAACGTTTTACAGAACGAATATGGAGCGTCCAGGAAGACCATTCACTATTTAAGTAAAAATATTAAATCGAAGCAATGAATCGTTATTACGCTTTTAGATAAACTATACAAGAACCCATTCGAATAAAGAAACATGTACTTATTATCATAGTAACATACCAGTTTCCGGATCAACGAACTTCAAAGTGTAGCGTAATAGAGGACGCTCAAAATGGCACATTAAAACAAAAGCACTCAACATAACATGCTTTATTCTTTTTGGATAGATAAAGTGTATAACATTGATAAAAATATTGAGCATCTTGCTTCTTTATTCAAATCGTAGCCAAATAAAACGTTTACTGAATGAAATTTTGTTTATTAATTCGGATTAAATGGAAACGGCATTACCTGGCAACTATGGTGAGTTAATCCGGGCCATGTATTCATCGCACTGTAAGGTTTGGCACAAGCGAATCTTTATTTGTTTGTGATGCACTCATCAATCAAAAAGCTGCATAATAGAACGGTTATTTCAGATCTTGTTACCAGTGTTATGAAGCAGTTAGAAAAAACTTGTAATATTCAGCGAAAAAACCGGGTCAGGGAGATAATTAATATTCGAGAACTCAGTGCATTGAACCATTTCATAGGCATTGTCGTAATTTGTTATAAGATATTCACATTATCAACAAATTTTCTTTACATCTAATGCTGCACTTGTGCAAGAACGAGTGGAAAGATTCTGCTCAACATGCACAAGCGTTAGAGTCAGCGATATTTATGAATTGTAGAATGACTGTAAATAGGCTTTCGATGTTCGCGAATATTAGATTTCTCATTTGCAAAGTCAGCTTGTGTCAGAGATTTCAAAACAGAACGTTAATTGATACAGTAATTGTGGAAAAGTCTGAGCATCCGGCGGGGTGATTCAGAAAATTATGGCGTTTTTCACATGGTAACTACGATATCTTGAAACGAACAGAGGTTCTTCCGAAAACGCTTACAATAATTACGTCACTTGGCCTTGACAAACTGCCTGCAACCCTCTAAAATTACTGGAGTTCTCGTGCAAGGATTAAAAAGTAAGTTTTGTCCTATTGTCGGTAGTCTCATGTTTTCAAAGGAAGCATGGCTACACAAACCAAACCCCAACTTAGAATTCGCAAGTTAAAAAGGAAACGGACAAACCGGAAAATATATGGCCTGGCAATCGGAGGCAAACATTAACACTCCGAAAAACAACTGGCGAAATCTGTAAAGGTTGGTGAGAATTATCAAGCTTACGCTAACATGTAGGAGTCATGGATTGTAAGAAATCCAACTCTGGACAACGGAGATGTCCAATGAGGTGGATTTATCGGACGTAAGTTGCAAAAAAAATCTCAGTGTGACAGTCGGTGCGATATCATATTTTGATCAGACAAATTATTTTTCAACAAAAAGTACTCAAATGAGGCGCTGCTAGATAAATTACATTTGTTATTGTTATGGCTTCTCAGGAAGCACGATGAGATTTTAAGAATTATGTTTGTCTAGTTCAAAGTCACTGTAGAACGATCTTTGGAGTTACTAGAAGCATGCGGATAAGAACTCAACGCAAAACAATGGATGACAAACGACATTTCTAGAAAAGATAGCTCCAATGACAATCCGATTGGAAATTCAAATTAATGAATTCAAGAATGCCACGAAAAATTTCAAACTATTGTATTTGTTGAGAAAAGCGATATAAATACCCTTAAAAATACCATCACTTTCTCAGCTCTATTACTTCAAAATTTCAAGGACATGTTCGTTTACTCAGTGATTATTTAGTATTTAACATGAGTCACTTTAAAGCCTCATTCATCAGAAGCACTAAAAGTCTGAACAGTGTTTCGTACCTCTTGTGGAGATATGCATGACAAGCTTATTTTGTAAATAGTTTTTGATGTTATTTGTATTTATTCTGTCAATTTTTCAGTGCATGTACATTTATCATTAAATGATTGTACGTGTTGTTTAAGTGCATGACCTTGAACACACTTTTTTTCTCCCGTCGTGTAACACTCATAGAATGACACGTTGTTACCTACTAACAAATACACTGCTACGCACATACCTCTTGTTCTTCATTACTCGTGATTGCAACAACTGAACTCTAAATCAACTATCGTCTACATTTGTAGACTACAACCAAATCATATCATATTCTAAGTTTGGTTATATCACTGGAAGGACATCAATCTTACTGGAATCTTCAATCATCTATAATTGTGGATTTTGGTACCAAACTCAACCGGAACACCCACAAACCTGATGAATTAAGTGACGTCTCTGATTTTTGTTGTGTTGATAACGCTTAACTGATATATACTAACATTTCTGTCTGTACGTAATAACTTTTTTATCATTTTCGAGTTCATATATCATTTGGCCCACCACACTCTCATGTGTTCCGAATCAGAAATAGCAGATGGATAACGTTGCTTATAAACGTCAAGTGTGTTTGGTCCGACGATTCAGATTGGATGATTTTAGAAGCTTTTTCGGACAAAATACATCAATTTTGGAATAATAAAGACCAGTTTGTTAAAATACCTGGATAGAAATTACACACAAAGACAAATATGTGAGTTTACTTAATTTGTCACGAAGATGAGTTTTCGAATTCTGTTATCTCGTAATCCACAAATATTAGTATCTTGCAATTTGAAATATGATTGGTACAATCCAAGCTGTGCATTCAAATCATTCAATCAATGAGAATATCGATGTGGTCTTTAAACGAAGACAGCAAAATATTTCTAGTAATTTACTTAGTCGTGGTAACGAACTTCCCACTCAGGGTCGTTCGAACTTGCAGTAATTTACTAATGGCTTTTATCCTCGTGGAAATTTATTTTGTGGTTAGCGTTTTTTCAGCGAGTTAGTTTTCTACGGGATGGGGACGCTAAGCCCATGCCCAACCCTACTTCTTTACCCGGGCTTGGGACCGGCAGTAACTCTAGGAGAGCTACAGGCAGAGTTCCTCGTGAAAATATGAAAGAGCGATTTATCAAGAAATCGCAAAACATGTCACAAAAGTGAACACAATTTCGACAAATGTTTGTTGTGTAGCAAATTCCACTCAAGTTAGTCATGTGCACTTCGTAATGCTAAATGCTTCAGATGTGGAGAAATTGCACAATCTTCCCACTTTGGAGCAAATTTCGGAAAATCCCTTAAGACCAATGGCCTTCCCCAAAGTTTGCGCAAATTTTGAAGGAAAACCCCAAAATATGTGTTGCGCACTTTCCCAGACAAACATTTCATCATCAGTGCATTTTAAACCTTTGTAAATGAAATTACAATTTAAAAATATTATTTTTATTAATATAATGACCTTTGCTAAAGAAGACTATACCCATTTTCGGGTTTCGTGGTAGTAAGTCAAACAGACACAAGAAAATGAGTTGTTGGCTTTAAACCACTTTGTCGAAATTCTCACGCCATGCAGGTGAATCATTTGTACTGTCCACTATTTCGATTAATAATTTTGTTCGGTTTGACTACAGTTAATTGTCTCCTTCAGAATAATGATTTACAGCTTGATTGGATTGCTAAAAGGCGGGCTAAAGCCAGCAGAGACTTAAAGTTGATGGGCTATCCCAAATCAACATTTCACAAGAGGTTAAGGAAGTTAAAAGCTGAGTTTGTCAAATAATATTATTTAACGGCCAGTAACTATGAGAAGGATGGTTCAGTTGTTGTCGGAGAAGTAGAGGCCACCACAGCATTGGGGCAGTGTAATATTATTGGCTCACAATCAGCCATTGCCACATGTAGTTATGTCCAGTGTCCAGCCAGTACAGCCAACGGTATAGTCAAGCCTTATTTTTTAACAAGTTATAGATGGTGCAATTTTAGAAATGTCCCTACCGACTCATCCTTCAGTGAAGCCACATAAAGAAAGATTTGTAACTGGGATGATGAAAGGAAGTGAAATAACGGTAAAAATTTTAACGAAATTCTGTACCTTTTTCGGGTGTACATTCCCGAACTTTGCACATCCGTCAAGTGTTCTACGTCACTGCCATAACGTAGGGCTGAAAATCATGGAAACAGGAGTCTACTATCATCTTAGGTTGAAATCAAGCTTGCTGAGGGTATCTGAAGATTGGCTACGAAAAATCCGTTTCACCGAAATGAAACTGCAATTGAACTCCGACGGCCTATGTATGTTCAAATGCTCTGATCAACATTTGTGGCCGATCCTAGGTCGCCTAGTAGCTCCATTACTCAATGGTTTCTTCATAGTTGGGTAAGTACCTATTTAAATATATGCTCATAAAGTAGTTCATCAAAAACGGAGGTCTTCTCGCCGCCTCCATGTAATTCAGCGTAAGTTAGTGAATCGTAAGTTGTTTATGTAAATATGACAGTCAATGGTCGCAAAATTTGCACAGAATTATGCTGAAAGCAATGGGTGATATTTCTACGAAGCTAGATAAGCTGATCGCTTACATTAAAATCTCATCCATAGGTGTAAATAACAGGTGCACCGACCACCAACCACTTCAAGTAATGCATTCCTATTAAGAACACATAAGGAGGTGCGTACTTTTGAAGTTGCTTTGGATGAGCTTGAGATTCGTGATCAGTTCGCAAGTTGTAACCGGTGATTCAACAAATTTTAGATGGCCAGAATGTACGAGATCATGTGTGATGACTCTCGTAAATCAACCAAAGCATACCTACGTTACCAGCTATCGCTGGAACTGGCTAACACCTACACTATACGCGGAACAAAAGGTAAACTTGGTATTAGTACTTACAAATTCTACCAGGCAATTCAAAGTAAGTCCATACCACAGTATTATTAGATTTGTAGGTGTTTTGTGTCCTCAGTTCCGAAGTGCTATCTGTCCGGAGTAACAAGTTGCGCACGCCATCGTTGTTGCAAGCCAGGCCTTCTTGCACGACGCAAGCGACAAAGTCAAAAAGCGCGGATCACGATCAGAAGAATGGGTGAGCTAAATGTACTTTAGACGTTTAATCAAAAACCGTTTATTTTGAACATGTTAGTTTGTGATCAACACTTATACTAAAACAATGATTTCTCATCCATCTTATTTTTAGCTGGCTTCGCAGTTGCTAACAGACGCAACTGTAAGTTTTTTATTCGGATTATTGTTATACCGTTGGTACTTCGTTGATGTTTCACACAACATTTAGGATTTGCTGACTGCCATGACATTTGTTTGTTAACCAAAAAATTTATTTTTTATTTTTGTAGAACATTTTGAATGTTAGTTCAGTGTCTACGTAACGTACTTCCGTTACTAAGAAATTGAGTTATTTATAAATGAATAATTTGTAATTTAATAAAGATTAATAAACATTTAAATGCGTTACGAATCAGACTTTTAAATACAGCAATAAGTCGATTGACGTTTGGTTTATTTGGCAATGCCTTCAATATGCGTAATTGTCAGGAAAAACGGAGTAACTGAATAGAAACTTTAGGAAGTTTTTATCGGCAGGCTTGTACGTGATATCTGCCGAAAATATGTGAAGACGTATTGCTTTAAAACGAGACTTGAATTACTTCACCGTAATTGAAATAAATTTTGAGGTTTAACAGATTAACACAAGCGATTTTCTATAAAGCGTAATAAGAATCTGGGGAAATATTGAAGAAAAACCCAAAATTTTCGAAAAAACGCGACATCTACCCACAATTATGAAAAAGCTTAGGGTTTTATCAATAAATACAGGCCGATTTCCACAAAGTGTACTAGGATTCTGGGGAAATTTGATGGAAATATTAGAGAATTTCGTGAGAATTTTGAGGTTTTGGTGTCATTTCCCAATAATTTCCTCAAAGTTTTCCATAGTCGCTTCTAAAAAATTTCCCTGAAATTGGGGAATCGAGCAGTACGTAATTGATTTTTTTAAGATACAATTACAGTCAGCAAACATTTCTTTCGATATTATAATGAACTTTACTCAGCATTGCATTAGCGATGTTTATGTTTTGTTTCAGTATGTCGAACAGACACGAGATAAAGTATCATCGGGCACACCCCACTTTTTCAAAAATTTGCGCAATTCATACGACTTGTCTATGCTCTTATTGAGCTGTGATTCTGTTCAGCCTGACTGCAACTAGTTATTTCTTTTAGACTAATAATGTTAAATGTATTATAAGACAAGCAACAGCTAATGGGGCTTAAGACTTGACGTGTCGCCACATTTCAGTTCGTTAGAGAGGGTTGAGGCATATTCCGAGACTTATTTATACTCGAGACAATAAGAAGCGTTTCAGCAGTTTCAAGGTCACGACGCCAATTTCAACGCCTGGTGCTCACGTACAGTCGGTTTACAGAGGATTTTATTGAAGACGTGATTATTGAGCGACTACAACATATGGGACTACTAAGAAGTTCCTTTACATGTGACTTCGGTAGTCAAACGACTGCAGTACCGTGGGTGAGACTACCGTGATGACATTGTTTTTCTATGTTCTTTATGTTGGAGAAAAAAGTCCGCTCGACCGGGAACTTTCTTCGCTCGATCGCGATTGAGACTATGACAAATCGTGATAATTGTTGCAAATTGGACAATAAATGCACCAGTAACACTGGCTGCAGCATTTGCAGACGGTACTGAAACTCCAGCTGTCCAATGGTATGAGTATTGTAGGGATATATGTGCAATAAAAATAACACGTTTACACGAGTCGTTCGGAGGAGTTTGGAGTACTGTTGAAATAGATGAAACAGTAGTCCGGAAGCGACAATATAACAGAGTATGTAGTATTAGGGAAGATTGGGTAAGTGGCACTGCCGTAAATATACCTCACAAGTAATTGGAATTTACGACAGATCAACGCAAAAGGGACATCTTCAAAGGGTCAGGAACTGACAAGCAACCACAATAATATCAATTATACAGGAATACTTGCAGCAGAGCACTACAATATATACTTCAACAGGAGTCAGTAAAACGTAAGTTGGAGTTAATGTAATCATGATAGCAAAAGGTTGTACAATGATGATACCAAAATGATTCTGAAAGTAACCAGTGGTCTCTTCGACAAGATAGACAAACTGACTACTTACATCGAAAGCTCACCTATGGGTATGAAGGGCAGGTACAGTGGCAGCATAGATGTTTCAAGTTTCTCATTCTTATTGAAACAGTTGAGGAAATGCGTACTCTTGGAGCTGCTTTAGAGGGACGCGAGTTTCGTGATTATTTCGTTAGTTGTGACAGGTGTTTATAAAACTTTAGGCTGCCAGATTGTACGTGGTGATCTTCGAAAATCAACCAAAGCATGTCTAGTTTACGTGCTAACGCCGGAACTAGAAACTACTTATACCTTACATGGGACTATAAATAAAATACATATTCTACAGGACAATTCAAAGTTAGTTCACATCACAGTCTTAATATATTTGTAGATGTTCTGTGTTCACAGTTCCGGAGTGCAACCTTCCAAAAAGAGAAGTGATACAAACCATGGATATTGCAAGCCGGGTTTTTTTACACGACGCAAGAGATTACTTAAATAAGCGTGGATGGAAATTCAAAGAAAAGGTGAGCTAAATGCAGTGTAGATCTGTGATTAAATACCGGTCTTTGTTTTGCCATTAGTTTCTGATAAACGTTTATACTGAAATAATTATTCTCGTTGACCTTATTTTCAGCTGGCTTCCCAAGTGTTGACAGATCTATCTGTAAGTTTTTTATTCGGAATACATTATTGTTTTACCGATGGCACGTAATCAACCTTTTACATGGTATTCTGGATTTATACGTTGAATGATTGCTACGACATTTGTTTGCTTACTAATGAGTAACATTTTTTTCTTGTTGTAGAACACTATGGATGAAAGTTCAACAACATCTGAATGTACTTATCCAAAACACATGATCAATTGTTAAGAATTGGAAGAACTTGTGTGATAATGGACAATTTGTAATTTATTTAATTTTAATAAACATTTCCATGTATAACGTATCAGTCTTTTAATTACGGCAATACTGATTTATCGCGGCAGAGAGGTTCTTGTAACAAATTATCAATAAATTCCTCCGGTACTGCATTCATTGTGCGAAGTTAACAGGAAAAATGTAGAATGGATGAGTAGAAACTTTTGAGTACATAATATTAAATCACCAGGCTGTATTATCGATAATTTTGCTGTTTTCCGAATGTGGTATTTCAGATAACTGGAAATCGTTCAGATTGTCCCAAAAATGCGGTAAAGTATCGTGGGATGGTCACAGGACGTGGTTCGGTTTTCTCAAAGTTGTTGAAATTCATGGAGAAACATTTGGTTAAAACGATAAATTTTAGGGTTTAATCAATAAATATAGACGGATTTCCCCAAAGTGTTATAAGATTCTGCGGGAATATTATGGAAAAACGGTATCTAGGAATTCCCACAGTTTCGTGCCATTTCCCCGAAATAGGGGAATTGAGTGGACACATCGAGTGAGTTCGCAAAACTATTGTGCATTTCGCTGCGGGTGATAAACTTTGTCATTCATATCCCATTAATTCGGGTGTTTCTGGTGACCGTTTATCTTCATCTACGGTTTCAAAATGTAATTCCCATATTCAGAATCGATTACATACATTCCTTGGTTCATTACATGACTTTAGTGTGGACTATAAGACTTGATTTTGTCAGGACATTGAAAACTGCTACTGATTTTATTGCATATATTAGAAAGTCTATCATTAGAATTCCTGGTATTACTGATTTAAGGACACACAACCGACATGCTGATCAAATACAATTCCCGGAACCAGGTGAGTATGTTCCAATTTCGGTGGTTAGTTCTAATAATAATGAGTATATTTTGAACCATACAGAGTCAGCATCCAATACACAGTCTGGCAGACACAATGAGCCTAAGAAGAATACGCACAATTCATTACAGAAATTTAGACTCCAATTAAGGCTGTGGCAGTTGTAGTGTTTGTATGAACTAATGATTGTTTTGTACTTGATTTCTGGTTGATTTGGAATTCCAAATACGTTACTTTCGTTTGTGCTCACCTGGTTCTATTTGGCTTAAGTTGCACTGTTTCGGGAATTCCTAGTTAATACAATAATTTGAACACTTCTAATTATCATAGAAGTCCCAAAATATCTGTTTTTATCTTGTGATCCGCCTATTAAAGCAGCAGTGAATTATCGATCGGACCACAGGCGCGTAAAACGCATAATAGCAGCCTAGAGTTGTGATTGGTCCTGCTTCCCTGTCTAGCCCAGCCAGTTGAGTCCAGAACACAAGTCTCAGCCTCGGAGATATGAATCATTATATTTCAAACACACTCGGTTTATATATCAACCAGACAGACCACAACGTACCAATAATATATGAAACAACATTTGTACAAGAATTAGCCAGATATGGCTGTGAGTGTGGGAGACAGGAATCAATAGACAGGGTATAATTCAAGAATGGTAAATCGCATAATAATAGTTCATAGGTCAAAATAAAACTCATAATAAGAGGGACATGGATATGAACAGATTAGTTACGCAACAATTATACGATAAAAATATGCGCATAGTATCGGTTCATAAATGGATCCTAAAGAACCCACACATAACAATATACCTGACTGGATAATTCTAAATTCAGTACAATGCATCCATTTGTGTTCACTGTACTCTGTCTCTACTTGTCACTACTAAAGTAATACTATTTAGGTTTAGAAATTCGCTATTTCGCAGATTATATTCGATAATATTACTACTGAGAAAGATCCTGCACATATCTACTGGACTATCCTTGTAATAGTCAGTCAGTCAGTCAGCTGCAATGTAGGACCAGGCACGTATATGCACCGGTCCAAGTTGCCATACCGCATCAGCACAACAAGATGATCACCGGATTCATAGAAGTAGTTAATTCAGTGGTGGTAATATATAGAAGAAAGATTGTGTATAAGGAGATAGTACAGGAAGAAAGAATTGGTTCCTAGAAAGAAAAATTTGAAGTGATTTCAATCTCTTAGTTTAAAGGAAGACAGAGAGTGTATACGCCGACTCCATTGTGACCGATTCTGAGTCATGTCACCAACAGTCTCCAACCATTGATTACGATAGTCACGCGGACCCCAACCAGGCAGTCTGAATCTACCAACATGGCTCAGACCAGAAGTTACCGACTTCAAGCACTGATGCCACGTTTTGGTTTGGCCGCCCATAACTTTCTTCCAACCATTCCTAAAACCGGCTAGCATTGCGCGTCGTGGTAATCGGTGTTCAGGCATACGCAGCACGTGGCTCAACCATCTCAGTCGATGAAGTATCACAACCTCATAAACTGATTTACCATCATTCCCTAATACCCTGGGTCTAATCTCACCATTACTTACCCGGTGATCCCAGCAGATACCCGCAATATTTCTAAGGCACCTGTGGTCAAATACTAGTAACTTACGAATATCTTCTACTCTTAAAGGCCATGTTTCGCAGCCGTATAGAAGGACGGAACGAACTGCCGCGCAGTATACTCGTCCCTTAATTGATAGACGGATATCTCGCCTTCGCCATAGATGACGTAAGTTGGCAAAGGCCAAACGAGCTTTTAGAATCCGTGCTGAGATTTCGTCAGACACCAACACATTAGGGCTGATCAGACTTCCAAGATAAGTGAAGTTGTCAACGCGTTCGACTACTTCACCCCCTACCCTTAGTTCAGGTGTTGATGCAGACCAGTCCTGAAGCAACAACTTGCATTTAGAGGGAGAGAAGTGCATCCCAAACATTCTGGCATTGTTGCTCAGTGCTACCAAAAGACTGCATTTCATCAGCGTCTTCACCAAACAGGACTATGTCATCTGCGTATTCTAAGTCAATAAGTGGACCTCCTGGTAGGAGATCAATACCCGAGAAGTCAGTCCATGAGGGCGTTATTTCCATCAGGATGTCTATGATAAAGTTAAACAAAAAAGTAGAAAGTGGACAGCCTTGACGGACGCCACTTGAGTTTGCGAAAGCAGATGACAGTTCGCCATAAGCTCTGACCCGACTAGTAGTGTTCGAGTAAAGAGCCTTCACAAGGTTTATATACTTTTGAGGTACGCCTTTCAATGACAGACACTGCCACAGAACCTCTCGGTCAACAGAGTCAAACGCTGCTTTTAAATCAAGGAAGACCACCATTGTCGGACGCCGATAAGTATGCCTGTGTTCTAGAACCTGACGAATGGTGAATATGTGGTCGATGCAGCCACAACCAGGTCTGAAGCCAGCCTGATTTTCACGTGTTTGCAGCTCACGAGTCTTAGTTAGGCGTCCGAAAATTATCGAGGCTAGTATTTTAGAAACTATATTAGTTAAACTAATCCCTCTATGGTTGTCACAGGATGGTTTTGACCATTTCTTAAATATTGGGACGATAAGTGATTGTGACCAGTTAGATGGGATAACGTCTAACTCCCAGATTTTCGCTAAAATATTAGTCAACCTAATCGCTAAAACTAGACCACCATCCTTAAAGACCTCTGGGGCCAATCCATTTGGACCAGCTGCCCTTCCTTGTTTCAGATTAGCTATAGCCTTTTGAACTTCAGCTAGAGTTGGGGGACCTACTTCAATGTTGCATTCACACTGTCTGGAAATAGAGGGTAATTGTAGAGTAGCTGAAGGCCAGCTAAACTGCTCCTTAATGTGTTCCGCCCACCGTTCTAAGCGTCTGGACTGCGAGCAGATGAGAGTGTCGTTTTTTTCGAAATGGTCTGACTTACACTTGATTTATTAATTCCAGTTTCTTTTATTAGTCTGTAGAGTTGTCTTGTGTTCCCTATAGCCGCCGCCTTTTCCATTTCTTTTGCTTTCGTTGCCCACCACTGCTCACGATCGTTCCTTAGACTTTTGCTTAACCTAGATCTGATTTGTTTACGCTCTTCATCGTGTTCAGAACCTGATGGGATGTTTGCGAGAATCTATCAGTGCAATAGACCTTGGTTTAAATCATTAGTAGATGTCACTGCTGTTTCCACAGCTACTTGTATAACTTTCCAAGCAACATCTGGGTCAGCCTTGTTTTCAGAACTACCTAAGTGTGACCTCAGTTGTTCCTGGAACCTACTTTTGGTTTTCCCATTACTCAATTCAGTTCTAATGAGTCCTTTTTGTGTGGCTGTTTTGCGTCCAGTGAGGTGCAAACAGATGCGTGCTCGTATTAGGGCATGGTCGGAGTCCAAGCAGGTACTCCAGAATGAGCGACAATCTTCTATTGACCCTCTCCAATGTTGACTGATGGCAATATGGTCTATTTGAGTCCATCGTTGGTTTGGTGCAGGGGGTCGCCATGTTAGACGATGTCTCTCCTTATGCTTGAAATTTGTGTTTGCTAAAAACAAACAATTGTCAGAGCACAGTTGCAGCAGACGATCACCATTATCTGTTCGCTGTGCCAGAATACCAAAATACCCACCTAAATGTCTTTCTGTTTCGTTTAAACTACCTATCTGGGCATTAAACTCACTTCCTATGAGTACTATGTCTGAACGTTTAGCTTTCTGAAGAAGTTCAGACAGCTTTCTGTAAAATTCATCTTTCACTTCATCCGAACTGCAGTCAATGGGAGCGTAGGCAGAAACGACGAAAAGGCAACGACGTGTGTCCCTATCTTTCCGAGTTCTTACGGAGCCGTTTAGCCGAACAGCACATAGACGACTACTGACGGGGATCCACTCTAATAGCGCTTGTTCCGCCCTCATGCTTAGTGCTATGCCTACACCTGTCAGTCCACGAGAACTAGCCATAGGGTCGCCAGATACACGGAGGGTGTATCTCGTCGGCACTCCGTTTTGCCTAGGTGAGGTCAAGTGAATGACCACGCTAGGATCTTGTATGCGTGTTTCGGAGACACAGCATACATCAATGGTACGAGATTCTAAAGTTTTATCGAAGGAAGCCTGCTGACCGATTTGGCATAGTGTGCGTACGTTGAAGGCTCCGTGGGATAAGGCGAGGTGTGCACTTTTATGGTCGACCTTTTCTTACCTCACCCATCCTTTTGGGAAGGCAGCACCGTTGTTATGCTGGTTGTCTGAAAGAAACACCTTACTGCTGTCATGCCTCTGTACAGTCAGCAGTACGACTTCGCCTTCAGACCTTGGTTTTGTTGCTTTTAGTCTTACCGCTCTTCAACCGACCTGTCTGGTATGGTAGGACCTTGAGGAACGGTTGTTCCAGCCACTATAGCTCAGTTACTTCATCACGTTAGGCAAGCCAGACCACCACGTAAAGGTAGAAACAACGGTCAGTAGTAGAAAAGATTAGAGACGGGCAACAAGATTAGAGAGGGATGAATAAAGTTGTGGAATAAAAAATGTAAGTACATTAAAATAAACAGCGGATGCATTTGGATCAACCTACTCGGCTTTGCTCAATAGCTTGTAGCGTGGTGTCGAGTTGAGCTTGACTATGAACACCGCTACAAGACTACGTGCCAGTAAACCAATAAAATTCCCGTAGGCCAATATCAGAAGACAGATGATGGCTGTAGTCGAGATGTATTTGTTGGCGATCTCGTGGTATCGAAAGAATACCGAGATCGTGCCAAAGGAGTACAAGCGTGGTTACTGAGTGTAACCGAATTCGTACAAGTTCAAAGTCAACGGGAGAGTAAGTAAGTATAATGGCTGTCATTAGCACAGTTAAACAAACGAGCACATTAAAACAGTCACTGGTACAATTGGTTATAATAATAATTGTTTTCATTGAACCAATCGCGTTCTGTTGACAAAAGTAGGTCACTACAGGAGCCCCCCGCTAGAAAGGGTTTACACTTTCGATAGGTAGAGGTTTGATTCGTGGGACTGATCGGCAGAAATGCGGTTGTAGGACGGAGGAAATTGGCGGAACAGGAAGTGATCGTTGATCTTCGAGTTTCCAACGAAAGTCTTTTGCGCAGAACGGTACCAGGAGAAGTGTGTTGTATTTGTTGGTCGAATTAGCATACCACAACAGAGTGGTTTGTATCCAGGATCCGATGATTGCGTTCGTAGGGATGCGAACCAGAAAACACTGCAGACGTAGGACGAAACCACGTTGAGCCAAGAAACCGGACGCGACCACAACGGCCAAGCGTATGCCAGGCGAATTCGAGACCAGATAATCGACTGAATGCGTTGACTAGAGCATGGGTGGCCAAACCAGCTATTGCCAAAGTTGACTGAAGTCGACGTTATCAAACGGGCGATGGTCGGAGGCGTGGGCTCAGGATACAAAAAAAGTCAAAAAAAGAAAAGTGTAGCATGTGTGTAGTATAGGAATAATCCTACACCGTATCCGTTATTGACTGTGCGTTTAGTCGCGAAAGCGTACGGGTAATCGTACTCGGCGACTGGAACGTGAGACGGTAGTCTCGTTCGTACTTCGTGAGCCTGAGATCTCATCCGAGGTCAAGGGCGGCGTGGTCTGCTGATCTGGACGTGAGACGGAAGTCTCATCTGTAGATGGTGCAGATGACGCGTGCTGTTGACCGGGACGTGAGAACGAGGCCTCTGATGTATCTAGCGTGGGATCCGAGGTAGACGTAGAGATCCCGCTAGAAGGTTTGATAGGTCTAGCATTGGGTCTCAAGTTGCCGGGTAGGGCACTGTCATCGACGTGTGCTGGTTTGAGACGATCAATGCTGACGATCTCGACACGGCCATGTCGATCAACCTTGAAGGTCTTTTCGTGACGAGAGATCACGTGGAAAGGTCCTTCGCAAGGCTGTTGCAAAGGTTTGCGTACCGAATCTACTCGTATGAAAACATGTGAACAGGAAGATAACTCTCGAGGAAGAGCGACCTGTCGATGTTGTATTCGAGTTGACACCGGAGACAGCGTTCGTATAAATCCAGACAGTCGATGGACGTAGTCTGATTTACCGAAATCATTACTGCTCCGTGGTGTGAAGAATTCCTCAGGCATACGCAATGTCAGGCAGTGTACAATTTCAGCGGCGGAACATTGAATATCTGCCTTCAAATTCGTTTTGATGCCTAAGAGAACGAGCGGTAATGTTTCGTAACAATTGTCGTTTTCGTGTGCTCGGAGAGCATTTTTAAGTTGGCGATGAAACCTTTCGACTAAACCATTCCATGCTGGATGGTAGGCGGTAGTGCGTATGCGTTCCGTACCAAGCAGCCGAGTCAGTGAAGAGAATAATGCGGACTCGAATTGTTGTCCTCGGTCAGTCGTGACAGTCGAGGGACAACCGTACAATGCTATCCATCGTTCTACGAAGCGGTGAGCAACTGTCTCCGCTGTGATAGACGTGATGGGAATAGCTTCGGGCCATCTTGTAAAACGGTCGATGAACGTGAGTATGTGATCATACCCATGTGATGGTGGCAATGGTCCCACAATGTCTATATGAACGTGATCAAAGCGAGCATCAGGCGTAGCGAACGTGCCAATGGGGGCAGCTACGTGCCTGTGCGCTTTTGATCGTTGACACTGTAAGCATTGCTTTACCCACATACGAACATCTTTATTCATGGACGGCCAGACGTATCGTGCAGCGATGAGACGTAATGTGGCTGCGATACCTGGATGAGACAATCCATGAAGGGCATCGAAGACGAGACGGCGATAGGCAGAGTGTACGATGGGTCGAGGAAGACCGGTAGAAATATCACATAGGATAGTACCTGAGCTAGTAGCTAGGGGTACTTCCTGACACTGAAGGGACGAAGATTGTGGTGCTTCTGTACAGACAGGATCGTTTGCTTGCGCGGCGGCCATAGCAGGAAGATCGAGCACCGGTAAGGTAACTGCATTCGTCTGGATATGTGATAGAGCATCGGCAACATAGTTCGACTCGCCTTTAGTGTGACGAAAGTCTGTCGTGAACTGTGAGATATAGTCCAAATGTCTGCACTCTCGTGGTGAGTAGCGGTCAGACTTGGTATGCAGGGCATACGTTAAGGGCTTATGGTCGGTGAATAAAATGAATTGGCGTCCTTCTACTGCGTGCCGGAAATGTTTGATGGCGCAGTAGGCTGCAAGCAGTTCGCGACCAAAAGCGCTATATCTCGTCTCCGTGGGAGTAAGGCGTCGTGAGAAAAATTCAAGCGGTTGCCAACTACCGGAGATATTCTGTTGCATGACGGCTCCTATAGCGAAATCTGATGCATCAACCGCTATACTAAGCGTGGCTGATGGGTCAGGATGAGCGAGAAGTGTAACTTCAGCGAGAGCCGTTTTGATCTCTGAGAATGCAGTACGTGCGGTATCGTTCAATTCTAATTTGCGTGGATTACCGCTTAGTAAATCAGTTAATGGCCGTGACCGTTCTGCCGTTTGTGGGATGAAACGTCGGTAGAAGTTAACCAAACCGAGAAAAGCCTTCAGTTCCTTGATTGAGGACGGCACGTTGTACTCCTTGATTGATCGAACTTTGTCCTCGCAAAGCAGAATACCCTCTTGCCTGATGATGTGACCCAGAAATATTATTTCTGATTTACCCAATTCACATTTCTCTGTGTTGACTACTATTCCATTGTCCGAAAGACGTTGGAATAATAGCGTAAGGTGTTGATAATGTTCATCTACGTTTGATGATGCGATTAGAAGGTCATCAATATAGACGTGAACAAAATCCAAGTCTCGTACTATGCTATCGATAAACCTTTGGAAAGTTTGAGCAGCATTCCGTAATCCAAATGGCATTCGTAGGAACTCAAACAGACCGAAAGAAGTCGTGATAGCAGTTTTTTCGATGTCTTCAAGAGCGACTGGGATCTGGTGATATGCTCGTACCAGATCGATTTTAGAAAAGATAGTCGTGCCCTTGAGCGATGCCGTGATGTCGTGTATGTGGGGGATGAGGTAGCTATCAAAGCGCGTAACTACGTTTAATGCTCGGTAGTCGCCGCATGGTCTCCAACTAGCCCCGTCCTTTTTGCGCACCATGTGTAAAGGAGAGGCCCAAGGACTGTGAGAAGGACGAATAATACCAGTAGATAGTAAATTGTCAAACTCACGTTTAGCGAAGGCTAATTTGTCTTGTGCCAGTCGGCGTGGTCTTGCCGTGACTGGTGGTCCGCAGGTGACTATGTGGTGTACCACACAATTGATCACCGATGAAATCTCCTCGAGTGGTTTAGTTATTCTGGGGAATTTCTCGAATAAGGCGTGGAATTTATCGTCACGCGAATAAAAAGTGCCGAGGATTCGGTACGCGTACATCGGAGTCTATTATATTAATACTATTCTTATCGTTATCCGTCATGTCGAGTATATTATATATTAAAAATTAATATGAAAATATACGACAGACGTGGATAGATAAAACAATAGACTCACCGAATTGCCTTCTTTGGAAGATTTGACCGAAGTTGAGACGTGTTCCAAGATTTGGCTCACCAATTGTAGCGTGGTGTCGAGTTGAGCTTGACTATGAACACCGCTACAAGACTACGTGCCAGTAAACCAATAAAATTCCCGTAGGCCAATATCAGAAGACAGATGATGGCTGTAGTCCAGATGTATTTGTTGGCGATCTCGTGGTATCGAAAGAATACCGAGATCGTGCCAAAGGAGTACAAGCGTGGTTACTGAGTGTAACCGAATTCGTACAAGTTCAAAGTCAACGGGAGAGTAAGTAAGTATAATGGCTGTCATTAGCACAGTTAAACAAACGAGCACATTAAAACAGTCACTGGTACAATTGGTTATAATAATAATTGTTTTCATTGAACCAATCGCGTTCTGTTGACAAAAGTAGGTCACTACAAGCTAATGACTTTATGGGCTGATGTCATGTCTTGGTTTAACTTTTACTGGCTTTCTTCCAACTTCTACACCACGCGTCAAGATGGGTCAGTAGTTGGTCGTAATGACGTTGGCAAGTGAAGATTAGGCTTTCAATATACGTGAAGTGGTCGACTTTACACTCTATTAACTTGGACATTAACGCAGATGAAACAAAACAATCTTTAAGTTGCCCAAGGGAGTTGCGCAAATTAGAATTAAGTATATGACAATGTCTTACATACTTGCAGTATTTGTAACAAGGTATTGTCAATATGGTACACAAAGGAATCAGACTAATACGTATTTATTTACTGGGGTTGAACTATATTGATTGCGAGTGGAAATTTTCTTATGACATTTACAGTCAAAAAGAAATAAGGTGTAAGAAATAAACACCCACTAGTTTTGTCTACGCAGAAAGATATTAAGTGGTGAAGAATGAAGATTTAATAGAACACATTGATCTATCAATCCCACAAACTAATAAAAATCTTGAAAAAACCTTGATTGACGGAAGCAGATTCGAACTAATGTCTCAATGGTTGAATGTTCAGTAATGAACGGGCTGATTATTTTCAGAAAGGTTGCTTCTTTCCTAAAAGTCTCTGGACCAATTACAGTTCAGTCAGCTACAACGTAGAACCAGGTACATATCTTTAGATAGGATATTATAAAGTTTGTGATACGTTACTGTCATATTTGTACTAATTGATCAATTCTTTTGTACATGATCCAGCGGCTGATATAAATTTCAAACGCATTACCTTCGACTGTGCTCACAGAGTTCTCTCTGATTTGAGTACTGATCCATACGTGGCCACTAGAGTATGAATTGAACAATTCTGTGTAATACAAGTTAGCATACATAAGTTGACCACTTTTGATTATCACAGTTATCTTATTTGAATGTTGAATAGCTGCGTTCCTCATGGGGGGGGGCAGGAGAGTCCACTTTCCTTCTCGAAATCCTCTCACATGGCCACAAGTATACAGCCACTGCCAGGGAGGTTCTACTCACTTCCTTATCGCGAACAGCTGTTTTTCACAAGATTGATAGGACGAAAATCGAATATCCGGTGCTTAAACTGGGTTGTTGGACAGAGGGTCAACCTAGGAGAGTTGGAAAACCCCGACTCCAAACCAATGGTGCACACAAACCGCGTATGAACCAACTGTTGGTCACAGACTACCATGGGACTGAATCTCCCAAAGTTGCTCCACCGTTTTGTGAATTAGACCTTTAGGTCGAAGGCTCCGGTTGTGGCCGTCTAAGAAAATCACCTGCTTCGGTTTGGGCACCCAGGCAGTATCACAGCCCATACACAAATCAAGTGACTTGTGTGGCGCATCTATATTGGATGCATCTTTGTTCGAATAAATAAATAAAACTAAATTGGTTGGGTAGACTATTCTATGGGATAGAGGATTAATACCCCATATACAACCTGGGCCATTTCATTCTCTGATTTGTAGAATAATCGTAGAAAGCCTCTTGGAAAGCCTGTGATCAATAATCAGTGATCTTTTATAGATTGCTAAAATCGTAGTTTGACTGGGCAGATACCTTTTAAACCCTCTAAAATTGCAGTCACTATTCAATAAGTAATGTAGCTTGACAGAACAAATTTTCGGGAATTTATTCATCAAATAGCTTTCTATGATGCTCCTGTTAAGTAAATGTGAATTAATTTATATGAATGTATGAGTTGCCTTAAATTACTACTTGTCATTTGACAGGTAAAAAACAATCAATCAATATCCTTCAAATTTCGGCAAGACTATCATTTATGGACGAACCAATCAGATATAAGATAACGAGTCACAAATTTTAGCGCGAAATTCATCCATACATTTAGCTATATAGAGTTATGGCATTATAGCTGATGTCAATTCGTGATGAAAACCCGAAATCTCATTTTGAACCCTAAACATCAACTGTAAATGAGAATTCTAACTGCTTTATAACCCTCATTTACTCGTGATCAGTAGGTGTCCACTCTCAAGGTCACTTCAGAGTCACTCAATGATCGTCCATAAATTATTGTCTCACCGGAATTTCCTCTTAAATTTTTTAGATCTTAATTAAACTGTAAAATCACATAATCAAAAATTGTAAGTCGATCAACAAAAAACGAAAGATCAATGATGGGGACAAAATATGGAAAGTATTGATTAACTTGTAACGTTTATTTTTATCTTAGTCATTTAACTGATAGTTGGATAAATTATACATAAATGAGTTTTAATTCTTTAATACAATACATAGTCAGTTAGTGTGTTTTGTTCAATTGAGAATTAAATGATCGATTCTATGGGTGGAATCATCAGTTTAATCACAATCGAGTCAGGCCAGTCATAACTGAAATAACGTAAATTTTTATAACAGGAATGTATAAGACAATATCATGGTAGTATTGATACAAGAAAGTATTCAATTCGTATGTTACATTTTGAACTGATTTTAAAACTTAAGGAATAGACTGATATTCCCTGGTTCAATCTCTGGATAAGGGGATCTATGGGTACACATATGGCTGAAGATTTGCACTAAAGGATGAAATGGCTATTCAATGTTATTTGATTTTTGAAGTTTGTCTAGTAAAACTGTTTGTGATATAATCAACAAATTCATGCCAGCGTTCACTTCATTACTGAAACAATTAAACACAATCGTATTTTATAACTATAAATTGACAGTGATATTGTATACAGAATAACATTGAGAAAAAACAAACAAATTGATTTGAAGGAAAAAAAAAAAGATATTTATTTACATTTTCAAGAAATTACTGCTCTCAAAAGAGAATATCTAATTCACAGGTTCAGTATTTATGGGTACCAATTGTTTTTTAGCGTAGACCATAATACCACCAGTGCGGTGGTTCATTTCCTTTACGCCATATCGAATCAACACGTAAATTGATATCTACTTCTTCTTTAGTGTCATCTTTTTGATTATCCACTATTTTTTCACCTTCGTCTGTTTCGGCACTTTTTAGTGAGATTTCATCAGTAGCCTGTTCATTTTGTTTTTGTTTTTGTCTCTCTAAATATTTCACCATTGCAATACGAGCTCTATGTGCCATTAAATAAGATCTTGGATGTATTGGTAAAAATCCACATAATCCTAATAATTCAGCTACACGAACAGTTGGTTCAGCTCCCATGCCTATCCAGTAGGAGATACGTTCAAAATTTAATGCAATCAATTGTTCTCCATGAATATTAGGTAATGGATCCCATGAACCCACTTGTTCAATACCATTCTTTTTCGATTCAGCTAAATTAGATTTAATCTGTAATATGAACAAAATGAAGAAATAGTAAAGGAAATTAGTTTCAGTTGTAAAATAAACATGATTCCTGGTATAAATATGGACTGCTTTAGATTTATATATTGTTTCAAAAAAAGTGAAAATTATTAACAAGGCACATGTTAATCCAACTCCGCCTGTAGCCCTTTTCCGGGGGCTACTGTCGGTCCCAAGCCCGGATAAAGGAGGAGGGTTGGGCATGGGGCTAGCGACCCCATCCCGTAGAAAACTAACTCGCTAAAAAAACGCTAACCAGAAAAAATTATTCAAACCATTTAAACTCTGCCCTGGGAGTCAGGAGGTCTTCGTTTAGAAGAATTATGACGCCTCATGATGAAAGCCGAGTTTCTTCGGAAGTCACGAGGCCGATGCCCCTTCTGACAACCAGAGCAACCATTTATTTAGGTACATGGAATGCTCGCACAATGTGGGAGACTGGGAGAGTTTTCCAAATTGCTGCAGAAATGAGGAGATACAATTTAGAGGTGCTTGGGATCAGTGAAACACATTGGACGCAAGTTGGACAACAACAACTAGCTTCAGGGGTGCTGCTGTTATACTCCGGACATGAAGAAGAAAATGCCCCACATACACAAGTTGCATTGATGTTGTCCAAAGAAGCACAAAATGCACTTATAGGATGCGAATCTCATGGAACAAGGATCATCAAAGCCTCCTTCAAAGCAAAGAAAACGGTAATTACAACGAACGTCATCCAATGCTACGCGCCTACCAATGACTACAATGAAGACGCTAAAGATCAATTCTACGATAGGCTGCAGTCAATCGTCGAGAAGTGCCCAACAAAAGACCTGACTATTCTGATGGGAGACCTAAATGCCAAGGTTGGAATGGAAAACACCGGATATGAAGAGATCATGGGACGACACGGACTGGGAGAAAGGAACGAAAATGGTGAGAGATTTGCAAATCTATGTGCCTTCAATAAACTGGTAATAGGCGGGACTATATTCCCACATAAACGCATACACAAAACCACATGGACTTCACCGGATCACAGCACACAGAACCAAATCGACCATATCTGCATCAACAAAAAGTTCAGGAGGACGATGGAGGACGTGAGAACAAAGAGAGGAGCTGATATAGCATCAGATCATCACTTGCTGGTCGCCAAGATGAAATTGAAACTCAAGAGGCATTGGACAACGGGGAGGACAATATCACAAAAATTTAATACGGCTCTTCTGTGGGATACTGACAAACTCAATAAATTCAAGATAACCCTCAGCAATAAGTTCCAAGCCTTTCATGATCTACTCAATGGAGAAGGAACTACTATGGAGAGCAACTGGAAAGAGATAAAAGAGGCAATCACTTCAACATGTCATGAGGTTCTGGGCCAAAAGAAGCACCATCACAAGGATTGGATCACGATCGATACACTGGATAAGATTCAAGAAAGGAGGAACAAGAAAGCAGCAATCAATACCAGTCGAACAAGAGCAGAAAAAGTCAAGGCACAGGCTGAATACACAGAGGTAAACAAGCAAGTGAAAAGGAGCATCAGAACTGACAAACGTAAATATGTGGAAGATTTGGCATTGACGGCGGAAAAGGCTGCCAGAGAAGGAAACATGAGACAACTGTATGAAACAACAAAGAAACTCTCTGGAAATCACCGTAAACCAGAACGACCAATGAAAAGCAAGGAAGGCAAGATAATCACCAACATTGAAGAACAACGAAACAGGTGGGTAGAACACTTCAAAGAACTCTTGAATCGACCAGCCCCACTGAACCCACCCAACATCGAAGCAGCACTCACGGACCTCCCAATTGATGTTGGCCCACCAACAATTGAAGAAATCAGCATGGCTATTAGACAAATCAAGAGTGGCAAAGCAGCAGGACTAGACAGCATTCCAGCAGAGGCACTGAAAGCAGACGTAGCGGCAACTGCAAGGATACTCCAAACTCTCTTCAGAAAGATCTGGGATGAGGAACAGGTACCAATATCATACAGAATTCCTATGATGGATTAAACTGCAAAATCGTGCATGGAGGACAGTTAACAAAGTCGTTCGAAGTAAAGACCGGTGTCAGGCAAGGTTGCTTACTCTCACCCTTTCTCTTTCTCCTGGTGATCGACTGGATCATGAAGACATCAACATCTGAAGGGAAGCACGGGATACAGTGGATAGCTAGGATGCAATTGGATGATCTAGACTTCGCAGATGATCTGGCTCTTCTATCGCATACGCAACAACAAATGCAGGAGAAGACAACCAGTGTAGCTGCAGCCTCAGCAGCAATAGGTCTCAATATACACAAAAGGAAAAGCAAGATTCTTCGATACAACACAGCATGTACCAATCCAATCACAATTGACGGAGAAGCTTTGGAAGATGTAAAAACCTTTACATATTTGGGCAGTATCATCGATGAACACGGTGGATCTGATGCAGATGTGAAGGCACGGATTGGCAAAACAAGAGCAGCATATTTACAACTGAAGAATATCTGGAACTCAAAACAATTAGCAACCAACACCAAAGTCAGAATTTTCAACACAAATGTCAAGACAGTTCTACTGTATGGGGCGGAAACCTGGAAAACTACGAAATCCATCGTCCAAAAGATACAGGTGTTTATTAACAGTTGTCTACGCAAAATACTTCAGATCCGCTGGCCGGACACTATAAGCAACAACCTACTGTGGGAGAGAACAAATCAGATCCCAGTGGAGGAAGAAATCAGGAAGAAGCGCTGGAAGTGGATTGGACACACATTGAGGAAAACACCCAACTGCGTCACAAGACAAGCCCTCATATGGAATCCTCAAGGTCGAAGGAGGAGAGGAAGACCAAAGAATACATTACGCCGGGAAATGGAGATAGATATGAGAAAAATGAACAAGAATTGGATGGAACTAGAAAAGAAGGCCCAGGACAGAGTGGGTTGGAGAATGCTGGTCGGCGGCCTATGCTCCATTGGGAGTAACAGGCTTAAGTGTGTGTGTGTAAGTGTACATGTTAATCCAGTCAAAAATTAATTGCGTGGGTTTAAAGAAAACCTCGATGGAAAGAAGGGAAGAATCCGCAGAATAAAAGAGCAAAACGTGAACGACTTCTCTCTCTAGTTATCGGGGCTGGGACACATCAAAATAGCTAGCTTATTGGTCTTTGGTCAGAATTCTTTGTTCCGTTCGCAGACTAGGTGAACTCTTAATTGCTTTAAACATAGCAAGATAAACAGGTAAACTGTTACATTGCAATGTTAAACAATGTCTCTGACCACTGACTACATGTGAATGTGAGGAGTTCAATCAAATAGTCTGCATCCATTAACAGACTAATAGTCAATATCTTTATGAACTGATGCTATTTTTCACTTTGACTACCTCAATTTCTTAAACCTATTCCTACCTCAGGCCAGCACTGCGCGTCAAGATAGGTGGTAGTTAGGTATGCGTAACACACGTCTTAATCACCACATTAGAAGAAGGTTCTTCCATACTTAGACTGATTGTATTTGAAGATTTGGGATTTTCAATAGTATTCCTATTTATTTATTTATTTATTTTAACACATAGATATTGGTACAAGGAGGCATCAGATACATATGCGCCACACGAATCTCAATTGATTTGTGTGAGAGCTGTGATACTGCCCGGGTGCCCAAACCGAAGCAGGTGGTTTTCTTAGGGGGCCACACCCCGAGCCTTTGCCCTAAAGGTCTGACCCACAAGGCAGTGGAGCATCGTAAGGAGATGCAGTCCCATGGTAGCCGGTGACCAACGATTGGTTCATACGCCATTTGTTCCTTCAGGATATTGGAGCCAGCCCATGTGCACCATTAGTTTGGGATCCGGTTAAAGCGCCGGACATTCGCTTTTCGTCCTCTCATTTTCGTAAACAACACTCCCGCCACGAGAATGCAGTGAGTAGGAATTCTCTGGCAGATGTTATATACGCGTGGCCATGTGAGAGCATTTCGAGAGGGACAGCGGACTCTCCCCATTATCGGCCGTACCAGGGTATTTGGCGTTCATTTTACACTGATGACATTGTGGACTAGTATTATGATCTAATTTAAACAAACAAAACTATTTACTGACATTCATATGTTTTAACCGGCAAAAGATCATGGTGAAGACATTTTGACCAAATAAAATGTACAGTCGTATATATGAACAGTGAACTTTTAAACTAGGCAATTGATTTTCAACGTGAATATTAATAGGTATATAGTTTTAAACAATTGTTTAAAGGAGACTACTCGGTAATTCTTAGAGGAACTAATAAATTCTAAATTGCTATGGCAGAGATATATCTGTTGATATGATAATGATTTCTCATTGGGTTAGGTAGTTAAAATAGGTTACATATATCTTCAGACCCTAATGTTTCTGATTACTGCTTATACTCTTACTACCTCTACCACTACGGGGTTTGAATCGACAACTGCATCTCTGTGTTAATATGGTATGGCAACTCGAAACGATCTACGTACGTACAAAGTTCTACGTTGCTACTCACTGACTGACATATATCAGTAGGCTAGATAGTTCAAAACATGGTAGATGTAGTCTGATTAGACTAAGATAACACTAATCTGAGTAACAATCCACATGATCGTTAAGAATATTTTTTTATGAAAAAGGATACAAATCAGAGATGTGTTTATTTAGCCTTTGCTTCAATGAATGTTGTCAAATGATTTATGAGTCTAGAAACTCGACTGAATGAATCCATACATAACAAAATAACGTTTATGAACTTACCTGTATGGTAAAGAAAGGTCTATTGGAACATCCTTCTCTGACTAGTGCAATACGAAGTTTATTTCGAAAACGAACAGGATATAATTTTACTACACGACGTCCAGGAATTAACGGTTGGTGAGGCCACCATGTACTAGGCTTTTCTGGTCCAGGTACAAATGTCATATCATTTAAAGATGAAGGTTGAGTTGACTGACAAACAAAAGGTTGTATATTACCAAACGGTGAATAGGAATTTCGGAATTTTACGCGACCCAAGTTTAAGTTACGAAATAAAGGAAATCTAAGGATATATTTTTTAAGAAGATGTCACATTTAGAAGTAAACCAACATAATGGTACAGTCATAGTAAAATTAGATTAAAATAAGTTTATGCATTTTTCAAAGAAACTATTACAAAAACCTAAACTAAGATCCAATACCATCAACATAGTATATTAGTGACATTGTAAGACAGAGAAACTAATTTACTTGGATCTCATGATAGTTAAACTATTTTATGACGAATACGGGTTAAGAAAATACTTGCAAAGGTTTAAACAATCCATAGACGTAATGATAACAACAGAACATCTGATATATTACGATCTTGAGATGGTAGAAAAGATTCATAGCTCAGGTGGATGATTTTGATGGAGTTTTGCTCTCTCAGCTGGATGGTTTGGTCGTGGAGTTTTCATTGTTATTCTAAACGACATCATCAGCACAAACTTCAGGTTTGTTATAAATTCAATACAAACATTTGGTCATCAGCAGCTTACATTTAGATATGGACAATAGTTAATGAGGTTAGGCAAATTTACTTGCATAACCATAGGAGTGATTAAATAAATTTTCCAAACGTAACCCATCTACCAATTACAAGTGTACGTAATTAGGGTTTGGGCCACACGTTTTTATGAGACCTAGTAATATTATTTGGTTAGCTTTACTAGCTAGGACCCCACTTTGTTTTAGTCAAATAAACTATCAAGCACTGGTCTAGGGAATAAAACACAACTCTCAACTACTATGTCTGGTTCGAGTTCCAGCTCGTCTAGTCCAGTCTAGACAATCACGTAGCATAATTCAGTCACACAAAACTTTTAGTTCAATGCTGTGTACATGAATTTGAACAAACTTACCAAATTTTACCACATTAAAAGTTTAAACCAATTAGTAGAAACGGTTTGAACGTGATTATTTCTTTCCACATAGAGAAATCTATGATTGTCTAGACGTGTTAACCTGTAGTGTGTATAATTTATTTAGACAATATATTGATAGAAGTATAGTTTAGTATTTGTATAGGAATGGAAAAGCTTGAAACATTACTTCTATGTCAGTCAGCTACAACCTAGGATCAGGCACATATGTACATCGGTCCAAGTTTCCATACCTCATTAGCACAACATCATGAACACCGAATTCATAGAAGTAGTTAATTTAATGGTGGTAATATATAAAAGAAAGATGGCATATGAGGATATAGTACAGGAAGAAAGATTTAGTACGTATAAAGAAAGATATGAAATAACTTTAGTCTCATAGTTTAAGGGAAGTCAGAGAGTGTATACACCGACGCCATTATGATAGATTATGAGCCTTGTCACCCAGAGCCTCCAACCATCGGCTACGATAGTCGCGCGTACCTCAATCAAGTAGTCTGCATCCACTAACATGACTCATACTAGAAGTTAGTCACTTCAAGCACTGATGCCACGTTTCGGTGTGGTCAACCTTAACTTTCTTCCAATTATCCCCAACACTAGTCAGCATTGCGCGTCACGGTAATCGGTGTTCAGGTATACGTAACACGTGACCCAACCATCTCAGTCGATGAAGATTCACAACCTCATCAACTGATTTACCATCATTCCCTTTTATGAGTTCCAAAACAAGTGAAAAGTTTTCACTTATCAGACAACTTCTTATGATGGTTGGTTTATAATCACCCAAAGTTTTTAAAAAGACAACTATAATAAAATTCAACCATTATGTATATAGTTGAAGCGATGGGATAATATACATTGATGTGTAAAAAGCAGTATGAGTTTCTACAAGATTATAGAAATAACATTCTGTTGAGTTGTAAAAATGATTCAAAACCTGAGTTTGAGAGTTATTAATACTAGGCCACAATAATTTAGGTTGGAGGAATCGACTTGCTTAACATAATGTAATTGTATATATTTGAATACTAATATTTATAGAAGCCCATTTTTTAGAATAAAAATATTTATAGTAAATTTCCCATAGTTGAATTTGTGTGAATTCCTCCTTTATTATTCACATATAGTGTCAACCTGACAATAAAGTACTATGGAAACATACTTGTACAATGTAGAATGCATTATTGTGAAGTGGTTAAATCTGATTGAACTTTAAAAAGCGATCCAATGGGAAAATATCCTGAAAGCAAAAACAATAAATAAGAAATCGATGAAGTAATTATTATAATAATCCTATTACTATTATGGTTTATAATAGACCGTTGGTAGCTTACTAATCTAATTCTTGCTTGCCAAGAAAAAAAAATATATATATATATATATATATACTCCATAATAAAAACGAGTTGGTGAGGAAAGAATGGAAGATGAATATAACAGAAAAAAGGACAAAAATGAACAGAAATTAGTGTATTTGGGTGAAATAATAATAACATTAATGACAGGAGCAATTCATTCGGAGAAACTACAAACAGAAAGAATTTTTTCAGTCAAAAAAGTTATTTATTATTATTTATTTGAACACGTACATATTGGTACAAAGGGGCACCAGATACATATGCGCCACACAAATCAAATGAGATATGTGTGAGGGCTGGGATACTGCTCGAGTGCGCAAACCGAAGTAGGTGGTTTTCTTGGGGGGGCCACATCCGAAGCCTTTGACCTAAAGGTCTGATCCACAAGGCAGTGGAGCAAATGTGAGGAGACGTAGTCCCATGGTAGCCGGTGACGTTGTTGTAAACGGTTTCTTATATGGTGTATCAGTTCAGTAACAAGTATTTCATTCACAAAACAGAGTTAGAGACCATAAGACTACCTTGTTTAATGACATGACTTGTAGCTCACTGAAAAATGTTGTACATGTTTGAGGTTTACTTATTATGACAAATAGCTGATATAAGGCTGTATGTACAACTCTACTTTATAAATAATGAGTTAACTATTTCTGCAATAAACGTTACTAAGGCAAGAACAACAACTGGTTAGTGAAGTCGTTTAAGGTCATCAGCATAATACACCATCCAAACTTGTTTATTTATTTATTTTAACACATAGATTTATTTATTTATTTATTTGAACACATAAATATTGGTACAGGGGGGCACCAAATATATATGCGCCACACAAAACAGTGATAATTAGAAGAGGAGAAAAGAGAAAAAAAAAAGAAAAGTAATGAACGTGGGGAATTATAAAAAAAAAAGAAGAGAGAGAGAGAGAACAATGGTGGGGGAAACGGAAAGGTACAATCAGAACAGATCTTTCAGTTAAGGAAGAATACGACCACCTTTTTATGAAGAAAGTAAAAGAAGGTTACAGCAGGATCGCCACTGGCTTCTATTCTGAGCCATATCTGATAACGTCTCTAGCCACTGCGTTACACCGTCTCTCGGACCCCAACCAGGGAGTCGTGAAGGACCAACATAAGCTAGCCCTTTGCAGCTTTCTTTCATACCACGACACCATGTCATATACTGACCACCTCTCCGCTTTTTCCAACCAGTCCCAGAGTCGGCAAATAATGCACGTCGAGGAATTCTCTGGGACGACATTCGTAGAACATGTCCAAGCCACCGAAGTCGGTGTTTCAAGATGGTGACACCAATTTCATTATCGTCTCTGTGACCGAACACTCGATGCCGAGCCTCTGCATTACTGACATGGTGTTGCCACTGGATGCCAGCAATCCTTCGGAGGCAACGATGATCGAACACAGAGAGTCGTCTAACATCCTCAACTCGGAGAGGCCAGGTTTCACAAGCATAGAGCAAAACTGCTCTCACCGTCGCGTTGTAGATCCGACCTTTTACAGCCAGACTAACATCACGAAGGCGCCAAAGATGGCCCAGATTGGCATAAGCCGCTCTGGCTTTCACTATACGTGCATTGATCTCATCACTCACGCCACCACCAGCACTTATGCAGCTACCTAGATACACGAACTTCTCGACTACTTCTATCTGCTCACCATCCAGAGTGAGTACAGGATTAGAATCCTGCCAGTCTTGTAGAAGTACTTTGCACTTCGAAGGTGCAAAGCACATACCATACCTACGGACACTGATTGCCAACTGATTAAGTGCGGATTGCATGGCTTGGGGATTCTCGCACAGTAAGACAATATCATCCGCATACTCAAGGTCGAGAAGTCTTTCTCCAGGCAACAGATCCACACCACCATTACTTACATCCGTCAGAGCTGTTTCCAGAATGTCATCGATGGCAAAGTTGAAGAGGAATGGTGAGATTGGGCAACCCTGCCTAACTCCACTGCTTGAATGGAATAGTGGAGAAAGGTGGTTGTATGCCCTCACTCTACCTGAGGTGTTTGTATATAAGGCTTTTAGGATGTTAATAAACTTCTCAGGCACACCCCTCTTCAATAGACAATCCCAGAGAACAGTTCTGTCCAACGAATCGAAAGCAGCCTTGATATCAAGAAACACTACGATTGTTGGCCTTTGATAAGTATGGCGGTGTTCTAACACTTGGCGGAGGGTGAAGATATGATCAATACATCCTCGACCAGAACGAAACCCAGCCTGCTCCTCGCGAGTCAATCCTTCTCGGGTTCTGAACAACCTACGAAGTATGACGGAAGCCAATAGCTTGGACGCAATCGGAAGTAGACTTATCCCCCGATAGTTGTTACAGGAACAACGTGAACCCTTTTTAAAGATAGGGACAACTATCGACTCATTCCATGACGTTGGTACACTCTCTAGTTCCCAGATCTTTGTAAACAACGTCGTCAGTCCTTTAGTCAGAAAGTCACCACCATCTTTAAAAAGAGCCGGGGGTAAGTCGTCTGGGCCTGGTGATTTGTAGCGTTTCAAGAGTTGGAGTTCCTTGCGGACTTCCGCCTCATTTGGTGGATCAGTCGTCACCGGCCAAGGAGGGCCGGACAGTCTGACCGATGTTGCCGGAGCAGCAGGCCAGTTGAACTGCCCTTCAAAGAATTCTGCCCATCGTCCAAGACGTCGATGGATGTTAGTGATTGGCGTTCCGTCAACCTCGCAGATTGTTTCGCTCACACCAGACTTCTTGCTGCCGGTGGCTCGGATGAGTTGGAAGAGCTTCCGGTAATTACCAGATGCAGCTGCTGCTTCCAACTCACTGGCACGCTCCGACCACCAGGTTTCTCGGTCCTTACGCAAGCTTTGCCCGATTTCATTACGTAACAACCTTCGTCTGTGGTCAAACTCACGGTCACCCGGAGTAGACCGATGGGCTTCAATCAGTTGTAAGGAACCAGAAGAAACCCAGTGCTTGTAAGCGGGACGTTTCGCAATCCCACAGCTGACTTGACCCGCCATTTTCATGGCGTCATGCAAATGCAACCAATGCTCATCTATACTTTTCGGTGGAATAGTGGCTAGCCTAGAAGCTAGCTCGGCTCGGTACTTACTAGCAACAGAAGTTGCAGCCAGCTTGCTAACATCAATCCTGTGGTGGCGGTCACTTCGTTGTCCACTGAAAAGTAAGGTAAGATTGGCGCAGACCAGAGCATGATCAGATTCCAGATAGGTACTCCAAAAGGAGCGGCAGTCTTGTACACAACCGCGCCAGCGGTAGCTGATCGCGATGTGATCAATCTGAGTCCAGGCTTGAGATGCAGAAGGGGGACGCCAGGTGGCACATCGGCGATGACTGTGCCGAAAGTTAGTGCTAGCCAGAAACAGGTTGTGGTCTGTGCATAGTTGCAGTAGACGTTCCCCGTTATCTGTCCTGCGACCAACTAGTCCCCATCGGCCACCTAAACGACTCTCTTCTGTGCCTAGACGCCCGACCTGAGCATTCAAGTCTCCAGCTAGTACTACAATATCTGTCGAACGCACTTTCTGGAGAAGAACAGATAACTGGTGGTAGAACTCATCCTTGATTGCATCCGGGCTGCAATCTGTCGGGGCATAGGCGGAGATGACGAAAAGACATCGTTTCTCACGCCGATTTCTTCTCACTTTGATGGTACTTTCTAATCTAACAGCACATAACCGACTGTTAATGGGGATCCAGTCGACTAGTGCTGCCTCAGCTCTTGCGCTTAGTGCGACACCAACGCCAGCAAGACCAGACGAAGATGCCACAGGGTCCCCGGATAAACGCACGTAAAACAAGCTTTTGGAGCGACAGATGGAGAGCGAACTTGTAGTACTTCACCAGAGTCTTGAATACGGGTCTCGGATAGACAACACACATCAATATTAAGACTTTCCAAAGACATTGCCAGCCCTATCTGTTGTCCGACCTGCATAAGTGTGCGAACGTTAAAGGCAGCCAGTTTGAATGGTGCGCGTGGTTTCAGAAAGACTGCTTCAGTACTCTTATTCGATGGTAACATACAATTTTCAAACCAGGCAGTGACTCGAGAACGTTTAGATAAAGCTGAATTTTTACCATAGGCGAGCTGCTGTCTGAGTCGAAACGGATACAAAAAGTAGAAATAGGAGATAGTGAGTAAATGACGTAGTAAATAATAATAATAATAATAATAATAATAATAATAATAATAACAATAATAATAATAATAATAATAATAGTATCAGTCATTTCAATGTTAGTCAGAGAAGAACGAATATTTTCCGTAAGCGAATATTTCACCATGTTTTGGTGTGTGGGCTGAGATACTGCCCGGGTGCCCAAACCGAAGCAGGTGGTTTTCTTAGGGGGCCACACCCCGAGCCTTTGACCTAAAGGTCTAGTCCACAAGGCAGTGGAGCATCGTGAGGAGATGCAGTCCCATGGAAGCCGGTGACCAAAAGTTGGTTCATACGCCATTTGTTCCCGCAGGATACTGGAGCCCATGTGCACCATAGAATTGGGATCCGGTTATAGCACCGGACGTTCGCTTTTCGTCCTCTCATTTTCGTAAACAACACCCCCGCCACGAGAAGGCAGTGAGTAGGACTTCCCTGGCAGAGGCTGTATACGCGTGGCCGTGTGAGAGTATTTCGAGAGGGAGGGCGAACCCTCCCCGCTCTCGGCCATACCAGGGCATTTGGGGGCTTAACACATAGATATTGATACAGGAAGGCACCAAATACATATGCGCCACACAAATTTCATTTGATATGTGTGAAGGCTGTGATACTGTCAGGGTGCCCAAACTGAAGCAGGTCATCCAAACTTGAGGGGCTCTAAAGTTGACAATGAGGAAGTGATTGGCTTCTCCAAGAAAAACCCATGAACTTCTCCAGCTAGCTTGGTTTTTGATGTGTGAATCGGAGGAATTATCTACACCAGCACCAATCTGTACGAATACAAGCGTTCCCTCGTTGAAAAAAACCTAACTCATCCTAATTACTAACCCTATTTTGAACTCATATAGGTTCGTGAATCATGGAAACAGTTAACGAAAACTCCACTTTCTTGGTTTTCTCCAATCAATTATAAATTCGTATTAACTATGTTTTGGTTGGCGGGCGATTGGTTGGAATCTCAAAAAATTGCAACCAGGATCGCTCAAGGTTGTTAATAATGTATTGTCAACATTTGAGCCACGTGGTCAATATATATCTAATTCAAATATTGAAAGCTAAACTATGCCACAAACTGGACGTAGCAGAGTCAGGAATGTCGGTTAGATTGTACCCGAAAGAGATATATAAACTAATGTTAGAGTTACCCAATCTTCCGATTTTGGGGAAATTTTAGGAAAGCTGCAGATGAAACTTTTTGGGAAGTTTAACAGTAAAACCTCCCCTGGTATGAGATTTATCCTGAAATTTTTGGCTATTTGGGGGAAATACGCAAAAAAATTTTATGGGAATTTCGGGTTTCTCCCTTTGTTTACTCGAAATTCTCCAGAATTACTCTGAAATCCGGGGCGTCCAAATACCCTTCATCCCAGAGATGACAAACATCACACTACTAGCCATACATTACATACTTCTAGTGTTTGAACTGATAAATGCCGATAGGAAGATTTGTTTCGTTTGGTCTTGTGCTAATTATCAATCATATTAACATGATTAAATATCACGAGGACTTCTGAAAGGGTATTTAACCAATTGATATAAATTACAGGCACACAATTATTTATGAAACATTCAGAAAATTACATTTAGTTACCTGAGATTGGGTCTTGTATAGAAATAGCCAGCGTTTGTGTGGGACAAATGACCTAGAGAGTAGCGTTATAAGTTAAAGAGGTCACCGGCAAACTTCAAATAGTATATCGACGTTGAAAAGGTTCAAATGGTTTTGGACGGAATCGGAAAAACTTTTCCTCAACAGACTTCCGTTTCTAATACCAGTGAATCATTGATACCAGGAAGGAATTCCAGATATATTTAACGATAAACGAGTTAAATTATTGGGAAATTATAGTGAGATATCTCACATTAGATAGTGTCCTTAGTCTTTAAAAATATGTCAAGTTTTCTTCTAAAGGACTCCCTAGAATTCGCTTGGACTAGCTCATTCGGCGGAGAATTCGTGAATTTGACTACTCATAAAGGATGAATGACAGACCTACAATAACTTCTGCTATGTGATATTACCAATTTCTGGGTGTTAACCCTAAAGCTTTTGCCAGGGTTGGGCTCAAATGGATATTTGATAGGTTGCACATGAGTGTTTAGGATGCCCTATCATTAGATGGCCATTTAAGAAACGCCTGTACTTGAATTGGTAAAGGTTCAGTAATTCGGTGTGATGGAAACCTTTATAGTACGTAAGATTTCATTCAGCGGGGAAACACAGTAAACATCCCCATAGGACTCACGGTAGACTTATCTGTATATTTTCTATCAATGATACTTCGAAGCTGACAATTGCTCAAGTCCGAAATTCCAATGCACTAGCTAAAGTTGACTTTAAGCTCGGATTTATAGATGAAACTGGGGCCTATGAATGCGTGATCACTCTCTAACACAAAGTCAGGTTTAAAAACTTGTTAGTTGGGAATTATTAATTCGTGAAGATGTACTCGTAGTCTGCAATATGTCTCAGATGGACTACTTTACACTTTGGAATGTTAAAGGTAGGTCCGTTATTGTCCGCCAAACTCTGAAGTCGAGTCAGATCATCCTGGCTAAAAGTAATAAGCCAGACAATACCTTCTGAGAAAGGTGGTTTACACAATTTAAGAAAAGAAGAGATCCTAGTACTGAACCCTGAAGGACCCTACCAGGACTCTCCGTAGACTAAAAATGTGAGGTTTTCCCTAACCTTCAAAAGTTGATTATTTAGACATGAAGTAACCCGATCAATTAATGGTGACTTGAAACCTAATCGTTTGAGCTTATTAATAAGACATATATGATTGAACCTATCAAAAACCTTTGAGAAGTCAAAGTTTATGTATCAACCTTCCCCTTGCGGCCAAGGATGTTTGTCCATCTGTCCACCACAGTCAGCAGCCTGGTTATACATGAATGAAACTTCCTGAAACCTTACTGCTAGAATGAAAATAAATGTGTGGGTAATAACTAGTTATGTAAACCGTCACCTTTAGATTCCTCAAGACCGATAAACTAATGAGTGTACAATTGACGTTCAACCAAGCAGGTGTGTAAGTACAGTGCAGCACCTTCCAGTCTGGCTTTTCTTTCGTTGAGAAACAAAAACATGTTGAGTATCGATAACTCCCCGTCTGTGATGTGAGGAAATGCAATGCTTCAGATGTTCCTACCAGATGGACATCGTTTGCAATACTTATTTCACGCAACTCACACATCTTTTTCGGTAAACTCGTGGCGTTCGTATACTGGGAGTTTATGCCTCCGATTTGAAACGCGCGAGTTTCCGTGTCTTGTATATGTGAACGAGTCTTATGTGAAAGGACGGGCGACCTACCTACACATGGTTTTCCGAGTTGGCAGCCCTCGTCCACTCTAAGTTTCCCCTTGTTCTTCACAGTCCGCAGGTTGAACAGTCGGTTATAGTTCGCTTTGGTGTTTAATCCTTGCATCATTTGGCCTGTCTGAATGAGTGTGTATTTCAGCTAGTGATCGGCGTCTGTTAGCACAGAATAATTTGAGAGTGGCAGCCGCCATTTGGAAGGGTGGATCTTTTGATCCTGTTGGCACGGGTCCAGTGGCCTGTAGAGATTTTGGTGGTCGCAGTTGCATTCAGGGAGCCCGTGCTTGGGAACAAGAGTTTCCTAAGATTGTCGAACACTACCGATGCTATGGCGGTGCTGAGTCTCAGCATTTCCCCAGGAGGGTTGCGAACATTTTTTAACAGACTTGGTGATGTTGCTCAGCAAATTCTTGGAACCCATGTTGTGTGTGTCACATACCCACCAGTGACCTGGCTTGCTAAGTCCGTTTTAGGCGATTACTGTAAAGTTTTTGCACTCTCCGTTAAACCAACCTACTTACTTGACACACTGCATACCAAGGGTGATTTCAAAATTGCATCTTAGTAGCTGATATTTGTTCCTCATGACCATGATGAAATGCACGTTGCTAAACAGAACCTAGCAAACGTTTTTGACCTTGAAGAAGTGCTGAAAACAGATAAAGCCGTGGCACAAAATGTTTGGATGTGCTAAAACTACCCTGAACCTGGAAAAGCGTGAATACTAGATAGTTAGTTGACGCAAAACTGTAGTTCACTACAGACTCGAATAAAGCTCAAGAAGAAATGTTATCTACCAAAAGTTAATCTTAGGACAGATCCCTCGGATCAAAAATGAAAATTTTATTGAGTAAGGACGTGGCAAAATTTCTAGAAATTCAAACTACACTGAGACTAGACTTCCCGTTCGTAAAGCCAATATCATTTTCATGAGCCTCTGGGGCCCTGTTTTTTGTCGTCATTTAGATCGGACGATGTTCGTCGACGGGCTCTCCATTTTAGTTGCCCGTGGATCTGACTCCAAGTGGATCGTATGAATGATCGTCGTCGAAATATATATGTCGCCTATCTTTGTATATAATCGTCGACCTTAATCGCGTTAGTCAATAACGGAATTAAATAAATCAAATAACGAGAATGGACTTTTGAATACATATATTTTTATATGAAGCAAATGGAATGGGTAAGCCAACTCCCCTTTAACCAGTCGTTAATCAATACTTATAATTACATAAAAGTAGTGGGATAAAATGTGTACACACGCCTACGCTCATATAAAAAACAGTGAAGATTGATAAGCGGGTAATTAACAAGGTCAAAATGTGACTGATTGAGCTGTCAGAAAGCTAGAATAAGGTATATGGGCTTAGCATAATAATCGACACTACAAGCCCATACAAAATGATTGGTTTCCTTTCGCTCGTATTTCGGTACGCCTCAAGGTATTTGTTAATAACGAATGGGTGATAGTCTCGCCTCTCGACTGCACCAATTCTAGTCAATCTGACAGTCGTTTGTGGATTTGTATATCGTGTCGATTGGGTGTGTTTTTCTTAATCCATTAGGGTTTCTGTATGTGAACAGCTCATGTAATCATACCGTAGAGTTGTTTCCCACTTATTGAAAGTTAGGGATGGAATGTTAAGACTCATGCGTGACAACTCTAGAATCGCACGTATTTTCCTATTCTTTTAGGTGTCAGAACCTGTGAAGGGCCGGTATATTCCCCGATTGATTAATCCATGCCGATAACATTGAAGAAACAGCAGCGTGATTCTGCCGCCTCAGTTAATTCGTTACTGTGTAAAGTGGCAGTCAACGTAAATCGTCACCACACCTCCTATCATGTCGACCGCGACATAACCGGGGCCGTGTCTTATAAGCCCAACTCTGCATTCATGACGTCATGCGGTAACCACATTTTAGTCGTTCAGCCGTTCCTTTACCGGCCTTGGTTGCTTTTCACAACACATGATGAAGGTGAAAAAGCTTACAGTATGCTTCCCAAGTATAGTTGGTAAGTAAACAAAATCAATAGAAATGAAAGACAGTACATCCGTGCTGATCTCCCAGAGCGTTTATGATTAGGTTAATGTTTTAGCATTACACTGAGTGCAGTTTTAAAATATTTTTCTAAAATGGCATCGCATCCACGTTGCACTCCAGATTCAAACTCGGCATCACTGAGTTAGAATTCTGGTCGTGTACCCTGAGAGCGTGATGCTGTAAAAAAGAGAAGCAAGGAGCAGCAAGGCAGTTGGATATAAACGCTAAATAATGCTTAACATTTTGTAGTGGAACAGACAAATGTATGATAAATTAGTAGATTAAACTCATACTAGCAATTGTTGCTAGGATGAAATGTGGTTAGAGCCTTCAGATAAGAGAATGCAGTAATAAAAACAATGCGTTGTGGTATTTAACAAGGTAGAGTAGGTCCAAACGATGGAAGGGAAGTCGAAGTTACAATAAAGAAGTCTATTTATTAGAATGGAGAGGGCATCAAGAGAGCAGTGTTAAGAAACACTAATAACTATATCTTTTATTGTCCTTTTTCCATCTGATGCTACCCACAAGGCCCTATTGTAAACATCCGAGTTAGCATGTTATAGGCTGTCCTAGTAGAATAGCTGATCCAGCATAAAATTGGAAATGAGTCCAAATAGTGAACGTATACGCTCCTATAGGAGAACAGCCCCCAAATGCCCTGGAGCGGCCGAGAGTGGGGAGAGTCCGCTCACCCTTTCGAAATGCTCTCACATGACCACGCGTATACAGCCTCTGCCAGGGAAGTCCTACTCACTGCCTTCTCGTGGCGGGGGTGTTGTTTACGAAAATGGGAGGACGAAAAGCGAATGTCCGGCGCTTTAACCGGATCCCAAACTAATGGTGCACATGGGCTGGCTCCAATATCCTGAAGGAACAAATGGCGTATGAACCAATCGTCGGTCACCGGCTACCATGGGACTGCATCTCCTTACGATGCTCCACTGCCTTGTGGGTCAGACCTTTAGGGCAAAGGCTCGGGGTGTGGCCCCCTAAGAAAACCACCTGCTTCGGTTTGGGCACCCGGGCAGTATCACAGCTCTCACACATATCCAATGAGATCTGTGTGGTGCATATGTATCTGGTGTTTTCTTGTACCAATATGTGTTAAAATAAATAAATAATATAGGAAAACAACCTCAGTATCACTGATTGATTGTCTCGCTCTCAATCATAAAGAGTCTGATACAAACAAAATGTCCTATCCCACAAACATGGGTTGATTGAAATTATCTCCCTCAACATCAATGCTTGCTAGTCAGTAGCTCCACCCTCCCTCCTTTTGTGATGTTAGGCCCATTTAGGCTTATTTTTAAATAAATATTATGCCTCACGCGATGCTCTGTGTTTCACATACTGTTGGAAAACACTCTTTCTATGAGTACTATTTTGCAAGCTCAGGATACAAAAAAATTAAAAAAGTGTAGCATGCATGTAGTATAGGAAAATTCCTACACCGTATCCGTTGTTGACTGTGCGGTTAGTCGCGAAAGCGTACGGGTAATCGTACTCGGCGACCGGAACGTGAGATGGTAGTCTCGTTCGTACTTCGTGTGCCTGAGATCTCATCCGAGGTCAAGGACGGCGTGGTCTGCCGATCTGGACGTGAGAACGAGGCCTCTGATGTATCTAGCGTGGGATCCGATGTAGATGTAGAGATCCCGCTAGTAGGTTTGACAGGTCTAGCATTGAGTCTCAAGTTGCCGGGTAGGGCACTGTCATCGACGTGTGCTGGTTTGAGACGATCAATGCTGACAATATCGACGCGGCCATGTCGATCAACCTTGAAGGTCTTTTCGTGACGAGAGATCACGTGGAAAGGTCCTTCGCAAGGCTGTTGCAAAGGTTTGCGTACCGAATCTACTCGTATGAAAACATGTGAACAGGAAGATAACTCTCGAGGAAGAGCGACCTGTCGATGTTGTATTCGAGTTGACACCGGAGACAGCGTTCGCATAAATGCAGACAGTCGATGGACGTAGTCTGATTTACCGAAATCGTTACTGCTCCGTGGTGTGAAGAATTCCCCAGGCAGACGCAATGTCGTGCCGTATACAAGTTCAGCGGCGGAACATTGAATATCTGCCTTCAAACTCGTTCTGATGCCTAAGAGAACGAGCGGTAAGGTTTCGTACCAATTGTCGTTTTCGTGTGCTCGAAGAGCACTTTTAAGTTGGCGATGAAATCATTCAACTAAACCATTCGATGCTGGTTGGTAGGCGGTAGTGCGTATGCGTTCCGTACCAAGCAGCTGAGTAAGTGAGAATAGTTAATTGGGGAAATTTCTCGAATAAAGCAAGGAATTTATCATCACGCGAATGAAAAACGCCTGAGATTTGGTACGCGTACATCGAAGTCTATTATATCAATGCTATTCTTTTCGTTATCCGTCATGTCGAGTATATTATATATTAAAAATTAATATGAAAATATACGACAGACGTGGATAGGTAAACAATAGACTCACCGAATTGCCTTCTTTGGAAAATTTGACCGAGGTTGAGACGTGTTCTCAGATTTGTTTCACCAATTGTAGCGTGGTGTCGAATCGCGCTTGATTATGAACACCGCTACAAGATGACTACGTGCCAGTTAACCAATAAGATCTCTGTAGGTCAATATCAGAAGACAGATGATGGCTATAGTCGAGGTTTATTTGCTGGCGATCTCGTGGTATCGAAAAAACACCGAGATCGTGCCAAAGGAGTACAAATGGGATCGGCAAGAAAAGTTACTTGCGTAGAGTCACAAACAACGCAGAAGTAATGGAGTCCTACGGAAGGCCAATATTGCTGTTATTAGCACAGTTAAACTAACGGGCACATTAAAACAATCACTGGTACAATTCGTTATAATAACAATTGTTTTCGTTGAACCAGTCGCGTTCTGTTGACAAAAGGAGGTCACTACAGACTTTCATATTAATGCATACTTGATGAAGAAATTTCCCCGAGTTTTTGATCTATATTTTTCAACTTTGACCATCGACGCTTTATCTCGATACATGTTGACCTTAAGCAAGAACTATAATACAAGTGGAGTAAGTAAGATTTTTGGGGAGTTTGGAGTAGAAAACCAAATTGGACCTAGGCCTTTTTTCCAGTTGTAAGATATGGCAGCGGTTTTAAGTATTTTGCGGGTGAAACACTGTTGTATTCCTCCTACCCTCAGTATGTCGGATAATCGTAGGTTGGAAAAACGACAAGTCTTGTAAAGAATGATTCTAGGTTCATTTTGGAAGAAGTTAGCAATTCCCGCATTTTGGATGCTTGAGTGGAGATAAGATCAGAGAAGTTAAGAATGTGTGAGTTATATGCACCTCGGTTGTGGAGATATTCATGACAGATGTATTATGTAAATAGGTTTCGATGTTACTCGTGTTTATGGTGTTGATGTTTCACAGTCTGTAAGTTTACTACCAAGCGATTGTACATGTTGTTTAAGCATATGACCTTGAACACACTTTCTTGAGTTGTGTTACACACATAGCATGGCACACGTTGTTGTGTGCTAACAAATGCACTACTATACACACACCTTGTTCTCCATTGCTCATGGTTGTGATAACTGAACTCTAAATCACACACTGTCTACATTTATAGACTGCATTCAAATTCATATATCAATCTTACTGGAACCCTCAATCATCTATAATTGTGGATTCTGGTACTAAACTCAACCTGAAAACGCACAAGCCAGGTGAATTAAGTAACGTCCCCAATTTTTATCGTGTTTATGTTTGACTGATATATTTTAACATTAACTTTGTTACTCTTTCTGGGTATATATATATATTGTTTGGTCCACCACAATTATCTGGTGAGCCTCGAGTTTATTCTAGTTGTTATATTGCTTTTTTTACTTGACACATTGGTTTATTTTACACATAAATTACTCGCCAAACAAACTTATAGACATGGACTATCCTTCAGTAAATCCCCTCAACTCATATTCTGACGATAATATTTCGAGTTCAGTTAACTCTATTTCTGAATTCAGAATACCTGCTTATGGAGCTAACAACCCAAGGATTTGGTTTGCTCAAATAGAAGCATTATTCGTAGCTAGAGTTATACGCTCACAGGCAAACAAGCATGCCTACGTAGTCGGTTCACTCCTTATTGAAATCGCTACCGAAGTTGGGGATTTAATCGACCAGATGCCAGAGACCTAACCTTATGACAAAATTAAAGCCGTGGTAATACAACTTACATCAGTCTCTGACAAAAAAGACTACAGCAATTGTTAACATCATGCGAACTAGGAGACAAGAGACCATCGCATTTGTTCCGGCATATAAAGGAACTGTCAGGTCCATATAAGCTAAACGAAGCCCTGCTTAAACAAATGTGGTTTCAACGCTTACCATATAACGTGAGGCAAATCCTCAGTGTGTCCGGAAACTCCGTCAATCTAGAAAATTTAGCAGACGTGGAGGACAAGATGATAGAGATTTATGCGGATAGTCACTGCGTTAACACAGTACAAGCCACCAGTAAAGAAGATGTGTAACACATTCAGCTTCCAACAACAGTTAACACAACTGGCAAGGCAGTTGGCATAATTGCAGGCCACCATTGCAACGATCCATTCCGGACCAATTAGATCCCCGTCTAGAAGCTCATTTTCCAGACAGCGCCCTAGGTCACCTAAGGGGACGAATGGAGTTTGTTGGTATCATCAGAAATATGATGCAAAAGCAAATCACTGCACACGATCGTGCACCTCCAACAAACAAGCAAGAGATCCAGTGAAACGGGCCGGCCAGACAGTAATGGCGGCGACTGTTTCTGGTCACACGGCAAGCCGTCTTTTTCATATCAGGGACCATATTTCAGGCTCAGACTTCTTTGTTGATACAGGTGCTGAAATTAGCATCATCCCATTAGAGCTCTCAAGACGGCGACACAATACACATAGCAAGGTGTCACTGCAAGCGGCCGACAAAACATTTATCAAAACTTTCGTAGAGCGGTCTTTAATCTTAGACCTCGGACTTAAAAGTCGCTTCACGTGGAGTTTCATTGTAGCACAAGTCATACAGCCGATTCTCGGGGCAGATTTCCTCAGCGCGTACAATCTGTTAGTAAACATGAATAGGAAGCAACTAGTTGACAACAACACACGTCTTAAGTGAACGGCATAACTACTACCAACTACGAAATCCACGGTGTACGAATAATAAAATCTACGAGCAAACTTTTCACGGATATTTTATCGAAATACGAATGCATCACAAGAGTAGATTATCAAAAGGAATGCACCGTACACCATGTGCAACATCACATCACTACTACCGGTACACCCCATCTGCGCTAAGTCTAGGAGATTATCTCCACACAAGTTACAGATCGCTAAGTGAGAATTTAAACATATGATGCAACTTGGAGTAATCAGACAGTCTAGCAGCCCATGGACTTCGCCATTACAAATGGTCCCCAAGAAAGACCAGGACTGGCACCCATGCGGAGATTACCCACACTTAAATAATCAAACCGTCCCAGACAGATACCCAATCCCACACCTACACGATTTCTCACTAAACCTACATGAAAAGCATTTCTTTTCGAAACTTGATCTCGAAAGAGCATACCACCAAATTACTATGGCACCAGAAGACATTGAAAGAAACAGCCATTATTACACTTTATGACTTGTTTGAGTTCTTAAGAATGCCGTTTGGACTAAAAATTGTGGCTTGAACGTTTCAACGATTTATGGACGAGGTTACCGGAGGTTTAGACTTTGTATTCGCCTATATCAACGTTTTAATTGCTAGCTCACCAATCGAAGAGCATGTTCAACATTTACAGATTCTTTTTGACTGTTTCAAAAAGCATGGTGTCATAATTAGTCCTAAGTGTATGTTCGGCGTCTCAGCCTTAGAGTTTCTAGAACATTACATCGACTCCCAAGGCATTAAACCTCTACAGGAGAAAGTTGAAGCTATCACCAACTATCCTAAACCAACTTCAGTAAAATGATTATACCGGTTCCTTGGAATGTGTAATTTTTATGGACGATTCCTACACAATTGTGCAAAAATATTACAACAGTATAGTTACTAATTTCCTTTGGTCACGTTACTTTCCAGGTTTCGGTATATGTACCTGTGTCTACGGATAATGCGAATATTTTGAGTAATGGTGTTCTTATGTCCGGTTCAGCCATTTTGTAAAGTATCGATTTGATGTCATTGGCACCAGAACCTGGAAAGTAACGAGATCACTCACATACGTGACCAAAGGAAATTAGTAGCTATACTGTATTTTGATATTAAGAAAGCTTTTGGTGAGGTACCTCATAACTTCCCAATCAACGGACTTCAGTCAGTTGGAATTAATAACCCTCTATCGCAATGGATTAAGTCATTTCTCACGAACATATACCAAATAATTAAAATTAACTATACATCTACACCGCAACCAATAACCAATGGTGTTGTGCAGGGTAGTATCTTAGGTACATTGCCTTTTACAATCTACTTCAATAATATACACAGGTGCTTTAAAACAGGTAAGACCTACCTTTACGCTGATGACCTGAAAGTTATCTATAAAACTAACATTTGCAATGTACGTAGTACTATGCAAACAATCCAGAATCAACTCAACACAGAAATGCAGCTGGCTATGTATTGGAAAAACGTCTCTTAAAATAAAACCAACAATTAACAAGGACGTACTGACCTAGGTGTATATTACTCACCCATTGCCTTATATATAACTATTATATTCCTACATTTTTCCGCCTACTTCGACAAACATCTATCCCGCATTATGTCCTTAATGCATATACTTTGATTGGTAACCTCTGCTTTGTACTATAGTCATTTAAAGGATTGCATTGATGCCTTACCCACAGTCCATAAGTTGTAGCTGCCCGTTAAGCTTGCAAAATAGTACTCATAGAAAGAGTGTTTTCCAACGGTAGGTGAAACACAGAGCATCGCGTGAGGCATAATATTTATTTAAAAATAGGCCTAAATGGGCCTAACATCACAAAGGAGGGAGGGTGGAGCTACTGACTAGCAAGCATTGATGTTGAGGGAGATAATTTCAATCAACCCATGTTTGTGGGATAGGACATTTTGTTTGTATCAGACTCTTTATGATTGAGAACGAGACAATCAATAAGTGATACTGAGGTTGTTCTCCTATATTATTTATTTATTTCAACACAGATATTGGTACAAGAAGACACCAGATACATATGCACCACACAGATCTCATTGGATATGTGTGAGAGCTGTGATACTGCCCGGGTGTCCAAACCGAAGCAGGTGGTTTTCTTAGGGGGCCACATCCCGAGCCTTCGACCTGAATGTCTGACCCACAAGGCTGTGGAGCATCGTAAGGAGATGCAGTCCCATGGTAGCCGGTGACCAACGATTGGTTCATACGCCATTTGTTCCTTCAGGATATTGGAGCCAGCCCATGTGCACCATTGGTTTGGGATCCGGTTAAAGCGCCGGACATTCGCTTTTCGTCCTCTCATTTTCGTAAACAACACCCCCGCCACGAGAAGGCAGTGAGTAGGACTTCCTTGGCAGAGGCTGTATACGCGTGGTCATGTGAGAGCATTTCGAAAGGGTGAGCGGACTCTCCCCACTCTCGGCCGCTCCAGGGCATTTGGGGGCTGTTCTCCTATAGGAGCGTATACGTTCACCATTTGGACTCATTTCCAATTTTATGCTGGATCAGCTATTCTACTAGGACAGCCTATAACATGCTGACTCGGATGTTTACAATAGGGCCTTGTGGGTAGCATCAGATGGAAAAAGGACAATAAAAGATATAGTTATTAGTGTTTCTTAACACTGCTCTCTTGATGCCCTCTCCATTCTAATAAATAGACTTCTTTATTGTAACTTCGACTTCCCTTCCATCGTTTGAACCTACTCTACCTTGTTAAATACCACAACGCATTGTTTTTATTACTGCATTCTCTTATCTGAAGGCTCTAACCACATTTCATCCTAGCAACAATTGCTAGTATGAGTTTAATCTACTAATTTATCATACATTTGTCTGTTCCACTACAAAATGTTAAGCATTATTTAGCGTTTATATCCAACTGCCTTGCTGCTCCTTGCTTCTCTTTTTTACAGCATCACGCTCTCAGGGTACACGACCAGAATTCTAACTCAGTGATGCCGAGTTTGAATCTGGAGTGAAATGTGGATGCGATGTCATTTTAGAAAAATATTTTAAAAACTGCACTCAGTGTAATGCTAAAACACTAACCTAATCATAAACGCTCTGGGAGATCAGCACGGATGTACTGTCTTTCATTTCTATTGATTTTGTTTACTTACCAACTATACTTGGGAAGCATACTGTAAGCAAACCAATGTTTTAACTTATAGATCATGCCTGTAAAAATGGCGTGCACCTGCCCTGACAGAAATATAATATATTATTATGTATATTCATATTCCTCTTATTATAAGTTGTTATTTAACCTATTGACTTTTACCATACGAGTTATCCTTCTCACGATATTCCCGATTTGTTGGCGAGTCTCTCGCAATCACAGCTACTTTTTGGCTTGACCTTGCATAATTTTATTTTCTGTTTATGGTATTATGCGTTGTGATTTGTATAGCGGAAGCTGATATTGGTGTCATGGACTGAACTGACTGGTTTAGAAGAGAAGTCCCTCTCTCAGTGGAACTCAGAATTGAATCTGTACTGCTCGTGCTGACCTATGCGAATTAGCCTGTTCAGTAAGTCGGTGTACGAATTGGCAATTGCTTCACATGATAATCAACACACCATAAGAACGTAACACTTTTGGTGTAGGTGACGATCTCTTCCAATAATTGGCGCGGTATTGGCGCCAGACGTGACTTTGTTGATATCTCGTCATTTTCGGGAGATATCTGGTTTCAGCTGTCGAACAAGAACATTCGACCATTTCAAGGGGTACACACAGCTTCCTGTCTTACTCGTAGATAACCACAATGGCGTACTTCAAGACCATAACTATATTATATTTTAAATACTGAGCGGTAAGTTCAGCTGTCTTAATCAACTGCTCTCTCCCTAGGTGCTTCAACTGCAACAAACACGTGTGCATTTTCTCATAGAAAATACGGGACTTGTGGACAAGTTACTAGATCCACGAATAGCAACTCACTATGATGGTAATGTTGCAGTTATGAGGGTCTCTCAGGTTCTATTCTTGCGCAGCATATAATATCTTATTTCTACTAGTTTTCTCCCTCAAAAACTTTGTCTTGTGTACTTCCTTCTTAAACCATCTCACATTTTACCTTATAGTCTATCGCGTAGCCAATGATAAACCCCCACCATTTGGGATAACTAAAGATTCAGAACACCTTACAGAAAAAAAAAGGTGTCAACATCCTATGATAGGAGCTTCTCCAAAAGGGCCTACTAGGTTTACTAACTTGTTTGGCTGGAAAGGGCACCACAGTGAGGTAAAATCCGACTCACACGTCCGCGTCATGCCTCCTGGGTAATGTGACTATTCCCATCAACTAACGTGAGCGGTAACCCGGGTGGTAGAGATCGGGCTAATCACCCACTCGACCTATACCCACAATCTGATTACGAAAACTACAAAGAAACATTGCACAATTATTAATGGTTCACAAAACGACAAAAAAAATTCACAAAAACTAAAACTTGGTTTATGGAATGTCCGGGGTTGCTCTCAAGAGAATAAACTCTAACTGATTGCAGAACAAGTCATCGAACGTAAGTACCACATCGCAGTGATTACTGAAACAAGGATGGTCTCCAAAACCATCAAATTAGACAAAAATACAACTTTCCTAAACTCTAATCCTGACATAAACGACTACCGGAACGCCGGTGTCGGCTTCATCATTAATAACCAATCAATGGTTACTGCCACCAACTTTAAGGAGATAGATGGTAGAATAGCTACCATTAAAATACATAGCAAAATCACCAACCAAACTATCAACCTTATCGGTTGTTATGCCCCAACTGAGTCTTCTACTGAAGATATCAGTAAAGAAACCTTCTACTTAAAACTGAATAACACTATTAAGAAACTTAAACTAAATAAACTTCCCATAATCTTATTAGGTGACTTCAACTGTAGGCTGGGCCGGGACCTTCACACTTACTACCCCAGTATTGTAGGGAAAGCTATTAAGCTTGAATCAGAGACTTCAACAAATGGCATGAGATTAATAAACTTATGCGCAACATCAAGTCTACGAGTAATGAATACTTTCATTACTAAACCTACGCATAGGACATCCACCTGAGTACACCCCAAGACCAAAACTGAACATATGATAGATCTAGTATTAATAGAAAATAACTCTAAGCTAATGGTCTGTGACATTCACAATAGCCGATCTATGGAAGCTAACTCGGATCACTACATGGTCACAGCCATACTCAAACTAAAATACTTAAATAATAAACTGACCCCAAACAATAATAAGATACCAAAACGAAGACAACGCAAGGCGATACATGCCTTGACGTCGGACTATCCGAACATACTAGACAAGCTACTTCAAAATAATTGTAATCTAAACCAGGTAGAACAATCCATCATACAAGCGGCTAATAAAGCCGCAATCCCTCATAAGTCGGCCACAAAAAGATGGCAACATACAATAAGCGATCTCTTAAAAAATGAAATAAAATATAGAAAACAACTAAGATTAGCTTGGCTTAATAACCCCACTACCTTAAATAAAAATCTCTACACACAAGCGAGTAAGATAGTAAATAAAAAGATTAAGTTAGCAAAAGACCAATATATCAAAAATAGAATAGATGAGATGAACTCTCTCTTCAAGAAACATGACTTACACTTAGCATATAAAATGCTGGATGATATATTGGCTACAATTCGAAACCAATCTTATAGACCCAAAAGAACAAATCAAGTAAAAGATAGTGATCTTCAATATCACTATCAGAACCTATTTAGTGCTAAATTAAAACTAAATCCTACTTATCTATCTACAGGGGGTACCCAGGATCCCGAACTAACGCTAGATGAAATAAAACAAGGCTTAAAAAACATGAAAAACCAAACTACTCCCAGTAATAACGGCATCACTACTGAAATGATTAAGCATGGGAGTAGTAAATTGACTAACATATTACTAAATATAATGAATAAAATATGGAGAAATCCGTGCACTATGCCAGACCACTGGCTAGATGCAGATGTAATAAGTATATACAAAAATAAGGGATTAAGATCTGACCCCAATAACTACAGAAGTATATTCTTACTGGACACAATAGGAAAACTATTTGCAGGCATAGTATGCAATAGACTAGTACAACAAACAGATAACTATCTACCAGCAACACAGTTTGGGTTTAGAAAAAATCTAGCAACTACACATGCAATAACTACTCTAAGACACGTAATCCAAACTGCCATAGACACGAAACATACCATTGTCTTAACTTTTGTAGACCTAACTAAAGCTTTCGACACCATACCTAAACAATTAATACTAGACACGCTGAATAGACTAAGTTCGTCCTATAACATAAACGCCTGCTTCGCTAAACGACTAGATAAGCCTAAGGGCTATCTGAAAAACACTCAATGGAACTTTACAATGCATAAGGGGGGGTCAGGCAGGGTAGTAAAGAAGGTGCGGCCATCTTCAACTTAGTCTTTCAAAATATACTACAACATACAATAGATAAAAACACAAAAAGGGATTACACTAAAGGATCAGCATAATAGGACTTGGACAGTCAAACACTTAGAATATGCTGATGACATATACCTCATCACAAATACCACGGAAGAGGCTACTAAAGCCTTAGACCACTTACAAAAATACTTAACTAATATTGGTATGGAGATATCAATCTCCAAAACCAAACTCATGATTATTAATAAAAAAGACAACCTAACAGCTGTCAGGATAGACAATAAGGAGATAGAGGAAGTAGAAACCTTCCACTATCTTGGCTCCACTATAAATAACAAGGAAACCCCTGACAGCGCTCTAACCCATAACATAGAAAAGGCAAAATCTGCAATAATCAAAATTAAACCAATACTTAGATGTAAGGAACTTAGCCTTAGTACTAAAATCAAACTGGTGGATTCTTCAATAATCCCCATTCTCACATATGGACTAGAATCCATAGTACTAAGGAAACAAGATTGGACACGACTAGAAACAGTCTTAAACACAATACGACGAATCATCTTAGGCATAAATGATAAGAAACAACTTACGGTAGAACAACTTAAACAAAAAATAAACTTACCCAATATAGCCAATAAAATAATGCAAAATAGACTAAACTTATAGTGCACCGCTCATAAAAGACCAAATAACCTAATGGTGAGGTCTTTAAATAGCGGATTCGATAATCCATCCAAAAATAGGAAGGCACATACAAAAAACTGGTTAAGACAACTTAACCAAGACGTCGAAGAAATGGGTGAACGACTACCGGAAAATTGGATAGACCAGCCCACTAAGGTTAAAATTAACGCTTATCAAGAGTACTTCCCCAAAATAATAGGTAAACGTCACTTAAACTATAAATGTCAAAATATAAACTGCAATAGAATGTTTGCAACGATTAAAGAAATGAATAGACATTATAGAAATGATCACCAAAATAAACCTGATACTGACTCAACTTATAAATGTCCCCTTACTGACTGTAATAAAATGTACAAGACTTTGGGCTGGCTTAATAAGCACATTCAATCGTGTCATCCACAACATAAGTCTCCAATAAAAGAATCTAACATACAAATAACTAAAAATAAACCCACAAACAGTGTAAATAAATGTCCTTACCCTGGCTGCACTAAAAGCCTACCAACTAAGAAAGGCATAATCAATCACTGCTGTGTAGTACATAGATGGTCAGCAATCACCGGACAGGAAGTAAAACCAAAAACAAAAAAACCGGCAAAAACAACTATTGAGTCCCGGTAGTTGTGTCGTGCTTCGATGTAGCCTCTTCTCCAGAAAAGCCTACTAGGCTTCACCAACTTGTTTGGCTGGAACGGGCACCACAGGGACCGGCATAAATATCGGGGCTCAATTGTTGTTTTTTGCTAAGTGTTTTTTTCTTTAGCTTAACTTCGTCTAGGTCTCTTGTTAGTGTTTGGGGTCTGTTTGTTATTTAAGTATCTTAGCTTAAGTATGGCTGTGACCATGTAGTGATCCGAGTTAGCTTCCATAGATCGGCTATTGTGAATGTCACAGACCATTAGCTTAGAGTTATTTTCTATTAATACTAGATCTATCATATGTTCAGTTTTGGTCTTGGGGTGTACTCAGGTGGATGTCCTATGCGTAGGTTTAGTAATGAAAGTATTCATTACTCGTAGACTTGATGTTGCGCATAAGTTTATTAATCTCATGCCATTTGTTGAAGTCTCTGATTCAAGCTTAATAGCTTTCCCTACAATACTGGGGTAGTAAGTGTGAAGGTCCCGGCCCAGCCTACAGTTAAAGTCGCCTAATATGATTATGGGAAATTTATTTAGTTTAAGTTTCTTGATTGTGTTATTCAGTTTAAGGTAGAAGGTTTCTTTACTGATATCCTCAGTAGAAGACTCAGTTGGGGCATAACAACCAATAAGGTTGATAGTTTGGTTAGTGATTTTGCTATGTATTTTAATGGTAGCTATTCTACCATCTATCTCCTTAAAGTTGGTGGCAGTAACCAGTGATTGGTTATTAATGATGAAGCCGACACCGGCGTTCCGGTAGTCGTTTATGTCAGGATTAGAGTTTAGGAAGGTTGTATTTTTGTCTAATTTGATGGTTTTGGAGACCATCCTTGTTTCAGTAATCACTGCTATGTGGTACTTACGTTCGATGACTTGTTCTGCAATCAGTTGGAGTTTATTCTCTTGAGAGCAACCCCGGACATTCCATAAACCAAGTTTTAGTTTTTGTGAATTTTTTTTGTCGTTTTGTGAACCATTAATAATTGTGCAATGTTTCTTTGTAGTTTTCGTAATCAGATTGTGGGTATAGGTCGAGTGGGTGATTAGCCCGATCTCTACCACCCGGGTTACCGCTCACGTTAGTTAATGGGAATAGTCACATTACCCAGGAGGCATGACGCGGACGTGTGAGTCGGATTTTACCTCCCTGTGGTAACAATTCTGACACGTTTTCCTTCAAACCACGAAAATAACATCACAAGTTTCGATAGACCACGCTTTCTCGGTGTGTATTCGTACTGAAAATCAAAATGAAGTAAACTTTTTCCTTTTTACTCTACGCCATATGATAAAAACTGTCATTACCATTCCCGATATTATACAGAAGATCCTTCACAGTTTCACAGTAATGTAATCAGCTACAACATAAGCTACGAGCTTAACTATCAAATCTTTTATAGTTAACAGTACACTTCATAGTTAACCTATACAAGATTTTTCTGGAATACAGCCCATAGTAGCATCTTTGTCAAATTATCTTATCCAAGTCATTTCAAACCTCATGCAAAGTATAAACTCTATTCTCCTCTACAGTTCCGATCCCCATACCTTCATCAGTATAAATAAGTAAAATAGAATTTAAACCCAACCATCTTTATAATCTTGATTCTTTAAATTATGATATATTGTACAATGATCATATTGTTGTTTTAAACAATCATTATGATGAGAACATGTTGGTAAAAGTATATTTCTATGTGTACAATTATTGAAAATAGGATGATGATGATGATGATGATGGTGATGATGATGATGATTTTTCTGATTGACTTGATTCATTTTATCATAATCATTCAATGTTAATTGTTCTGTTGATAATTTCATTTGATGATTAGATGTAATGTTCATTGTTGATTTTGATTTTACACATGAATCAATCATAAATTGTAATCTATCATTTAGATATACATTATTAGGATTATGTTGGCGATGAATAGGTGATGAAAGACATGAATTAGTTAAATGTAATTGACTATTATCATTATATAAGAAATCTTTATTGAATCTATTCAATGGATAAATTAATAAACATGCCATTGAATGACTTGTTTGTTTTGTATGATCAAGTTGATTATGTTCAATTATATCACATTCATTATGTTTTATTTCTTTGTTTAATCTATTATCATTAATTATAACATTAGTATTATGTAATTCACATCTATTATCAATATTATAATCATTATGACAAATTTGTTTAGTGTTTATATCTCTATTCACAGATTGTTGAACTTTGTCTAAAGTGGTGGAGAAAAGTGAAAAATAACAGAATAGGCATTTGTTTGTTAGATTTGTTAACTAACAAGTATATAATTTATTATGATTAAGTATTTTATTTTACCCAACGACAACCTTTAAGCGACGCTAAGATGATCTTGATAATGTTAACCTACTTATTAGGACTAAATAAAGGTTATAAATCAGTATAAGGAATTATAACTATGATTTACAGTTGATGGTTAAGGTTATTATGAATTCGATTATAGGAGTTTTGTCATGAATTGATATCAGCTATAATGCCAAACGTCTATTGGACCAAATGGATGAGTGAATTTCACGCCGAAATCCGAGATCTGTTTACTCATGTCTGATTGGTTCGTTCATAAATCATAGTTTTGCCGGATTGTTTAGATCCACATTATTCACTCATAAGTGACTATTTTCAGCTTGAATATCTTAGTGTTAACTTAATCGACGTGTGTCAACGATCTCCAAGCGTATAACGCACTAATTGAATATTTTAAACAATTCTATGCTTAAAATCATTTTATTTAATTGTCTTCAATTTTTAGCGCTTAGGAATTATTGTTCGATATTTTACAGCACTTTCAGTATTTGAATAATCTTTGCTAGAGTTAATCACAGCGCGCCCAAATGCCCTGGTACAGCCGAGAGTGAAGAGAATCAGCTCTCCTTCACGAAATGCTCTCATATGACCACGTGCATACAACCACTCCCAGATGAGTCCTACTCACTACCTTCTCGTAGCTGGGGTGTTGTTTACGAAATTGAGAAGTTAACTTCAGGCATATGGATTCCGCTCAAAAATACAAGAGATATTGTATGATCGATTCGCCCATAAGACATAGTGCCACCAGGAGTGTACGTTTAGTGTTGAAATTTAGGGATAGATTTGATTTGCCAGTCATTTGATCTACAGCAACATAATTAGACGTTTGTTACATCTAACCTCATACTGTTTACTCTGTGGAGACAAAACGTAATTTCCTCTATCATTTAAAACATTTTGAGCATCATACAAACATATCTCAACTGTTTGTAATGAGTGATCTTCGTGCAAAAGCCTAAAAGCTGAGTTTTCGGTTCTGATAAACTCTTTCCTACACTACACTATGTTATAGATAGCAAATTGTCATTATCATTTGTACTACTTATAAGTAGCAAACATTTCAAAACGAAATTAATATGCTTACTTGTATCCTCTGTCATTAGAAACAGATTTCTATGATTGACAAGTTTGTATTTTGTGGAGCATTTCTTCAAATGTTTAGATGAAAATATTATTATTTGACACATTAAAGTAAAAATGGAAATTCCCAAAATATATTTAATCCAAACATATTCTAGTGATTTATTCGCATCTGTAATATAAAACAGATAGAAGTGGGTTTTTATCATTTATTCAATGTCCTATGAGAATTGGAAACCATTTTCTTTAACAAAGTTTCATTGTTTAAGTCATTTTAAAATTCACATAATAAATGCAGTTACTAATATCATCTGACTGTTTTATGCGGTTACTTGCTTACGCTTGTTACCCCCGATGGAGCATAGGCCACCGACTACCATTCTACAACACACTCTCTCCTGGACCTTCCTTTTTAGTTCTATCTAATTCTTGTTCATTCTCCTCATGTATGTTTCCATTTCTTGGTGTAATATGTTGTTCTTTGGTCTTCCTCTTCTTTATTTGGCCTTTAGGATTCCGAATGAGTACTTGCCTTGTGACACAGTTGGTTGCTTTCCTCAATGTGTTTGGCCAACGGATCCGAAGTATTTTGCGTAGACACCTGTTAATAAACGCTTTAATCTCCTGTATGTTAGCTTTCGTAGTCCTCCAAGGTTCCGACCCATACAGCAGAACTGTCTTGATATTTATATTGAAAATTCTGACTTTGGTGATCGTTGACAGAGAGTTGTTTTAAGTTCCAGATGTTATTCACTTGTTAATATGCTGCTCTTGCTTTTCCGATTCGCGCCTTCACATCTGCAACAGATCCACCGTGTTTATCAATGATGCTGCCCAGATATGTAAAGGGTTTTACATCTTCCATATTTTATGTGGTGGAGATAAATTATTTTTCATTGCAGAACATTGATCATAAAGTTCGTTAGGAAAATCTCAATTCCCCCGATACATGAGCTCTCGTTTTGCTTTTCTGAGTTCATTCTAACTAATATAAAGATTTAAAAATTCATATCGTCCGACAAAAATATCGGGTTTTCGTGAACATAATAGTGATTCATCCTATGATTAGAATTTAAACTTCTATAAATAGGTCATCAGAGAATTCTAGGATGTGATTTTGTTTGATCTGAGTTTTATCAGTTGGATCTACTTGAATTCTAGTGTTAACACTCACACTAAAACTTAAACTCATTATCCATAACTTTACCAAATAAACCATATTGAGGAATTTGAATCTATATTGACAATACGAACTGAATGGATTCGGTCCCAAGTACAAATAACGATAAAGTACAAACTCTTGTTTATCAGTAAATGATATATTCAATTAAAAACGTCAAAACATGCAGTCCCATGGTAGCAGGTAACCAATAATTGGTTCATACGCCATTTGTTCCTTCAATATCCTGGAGCGCATATGCATTATTAGTTTGGAATCAGGGTTTCCCAACTCCCCTAGGTGGACTCTCCGTGTTCACCAACTCGGTTAAAGCGTCGGACATTCGCTTTTCGTCCTCTCAATTTAATACGCAACACCCATTATGCGAGAAGCCAGTGAGTAGGACTTCCCTGACAGTGGTTATATACGCGTGGCCACGTGAGAGCATTTGGAGAGGGAGATCTGACTCTCTTCACTCTCGGCCGTATCAAGGCATTAGGGGATATAATTAAAGATAATCTCTATAAAACTGATAATTCTCTACTATTCATCTAGCGAAAAAAGGGTTGCTATGGTAATTTTAGTAATTTCAATAGTTTAAATCATGAGTCAATTGAAACTAGACCACCATGAAAAACCTGAGAGCACTGGACGGCCGTTTTGTCCTAGTATGGGACTCCTCAGGAGTATGCATCCGCGATCCCGCCCCCCGCGAGATTCTAACCTAGGTTTTTCATGGTGGTCTAGTTTCAATTGATTCATGATTTCAACTATTGAAAAGAAAAGAGCTTATAGTTGTTAGAAATCAAGATGAACTTACTTATAGTTGAATGTTTAAAATATGCATCAATAGAATCATTTAATTGTATGTTAATATTAGTTTGATTCATTTGCAATGTAGATTGAATAAAGTAAAATTGTATTAAATGATTAAAATTTATTGGTGGGAATAAGTGGGATAATTTAGATTTGTTCCTATGGTTATTATGATTCAACATTATCAATGGTATATACACTTTAGATTGTATATATGATTCATTATATTGTTTATTTGTTCTATTCAATGAATAAAATTCAGCCTGTAACCAGACAAAGAAAAGAAAGATATTGATGGGTCATATTCGTTTAAAATAATCAAAAGCTGTTAATCTGACAAATCGAAATCAGAAGGGGTTCTATTTTTGTGGATAACACCATTAGATGCCGGTCTATTGGTTAAGCGGTCACGCGTGCGAGACTGATATGTCCTGGGTTCGAATCTCGGAAGACAGGGTCATAGGATAAAGTAAACGTCCAGTGCTTCCTGGTTTCCTATGGTAGTCTAGCTTCAATTGATTTATGATCTCAACTATTGAAATTTGACAAATGGTTGATTATCGAAATGATCAATAATCGTTACTGAAGTAAATAATTTTTTGTTATGTTATGTTAATAAGCTTTGACATTTTATGTTTGAAAGTAGTTAGCACACTTAAAAAGTTGTACTGATGCTATCCAAAACAGTACAAAAGTACTTATAGGATGGAAATCTCACAACAGAAAAGGTTCAACGCCATTAGTCACGGCTTCTCACTACAACTCCACCAAATCCATCTTCAAGTTAGTCACTAGAGTGCACATCACAGTTATCAGTGTACAGTTGTGGAGATTATTGATTTTACGTTGATATCATGAATAGTGGATGAACGTTAGACGAAGATTGGAATACTGGAAGTAGTGGACGACTGTTTCCTCTATCATTGTTTTCAGTCAGTAACTGCCTCACAACAGACACGGTTCAACGCCATTAGTCACGACTTCTCACTAGAACTCCGGGAAACACCTCTTGAAGCCAGTTACTAGTGAACACATAATGATGATGATTCTTATCAGAAAGGGTGCTTATGTGGAGATTGTAGTAATTTAATATTTGAATTTATGAGTCGATTAAAGCTAGACCACCATGGAAAACCTAGAAGCACTGAATCTTGAGTGTTCGCACACGAGACCGTAGGTTTGAAGTTCAAATCAAATTAGTGATATCGTGGATACGCACTGTTGAGGAATCCCATACTAGGACGAAACAACCGTCTAGTCCTTTCAGGTTTCCCAAAGTGATCTAGCTCACATCGACTTATGATTTCAACTAGTAAAATCACTACAGTCTCCACAAAAAACCCCCTTTTCTGAAAATAAATACTTTCTTTTTTGTTTTACCACTTACATATGTACAAAGTTGTTCTATCTGACAAACACGTATAAGACAAGTAGAATACACAGTATTATATATTGAGATATTATTCAAATGAAATGATTGACTAATCCAAATTGAATGATTCTTATTAGCTGTCCGATGATGAATGATTCGTTTGAATAAAATACATTGATATTCTATTTGATTGTTATATATATCAATGATTTGTTTAATTCTATGAATGTTTGTATTAAAACATCTAATGAAAGAAAGAAAAAGAAGAAACAAGTTAATATTTATTTAAGTTATATGTACTACTGATATTGACAGATATAAGTAGTATATATCATGCGTCGAAAGTTAAGAAAATTAAAGAGAAGAGAATGACAACAGATAGTGATTAGCGTGGGAAGGTCGTCGTTCTGTAACTGTGTATTCAAATGTATTCGATTTTCTCTGTTGGTGTTCTCATTCCCTACATTGGTAACTCATCTCCGAATAGATATCTAAGGTGTTATGTGTGAAAAATTTACTTCAATTTAAACATAGAATTTAGATCAAAATATTTGTTAGATCCTGATGAGAATAGTGGATAGTAACTGTTGGGATCTATTTATGAACCAATACTTTTATTGCATAATTGTTAAGTAATTAAACTATTCATATTCGCGTATCTCTTCTTATAAGCTTTATTGTGACAGCCCATCGTCTCAGACTTCGCTTTTGCCGTACTTTCATACCGATTGCTTTCTGTTCCTGTTATTTATTTATTTCTTTCTCCATCTACTGAAATACATTCTATTACTGTCAATTGTTATATACTACTTATGTGAATATAAGTAGTATATGATGTTAGTGGTGGACAGAATGTCTGGCAGCAGAGACAGAAAGATCGAATAGTAAAGAATGAAAATGCAAGAACAAAGGAAGCCTGAGTCATTTGAGACAATTGATGGACATTTTGCAAGTTGACTATCTAATATATGGTTGTTAGATTTTATTAAAAAGTCCTGTAATTTGTTTTCAAATATATTTGATTGTCCCCACCCTTGTTCTATTCACTACAACACCACAGTAGTAGTATAGTGTGTGCTACTGATGTTGACAGAAATAAGTAGTATGTATAACCAATAGGAAGTAGAATGTCCAGAGGTAGAATGTTGATAAGATATCTACAGTAGTAGTACTTTTGGTAATATTGTTATGCCCTGACGAGAATTATGAATGGTAACTGTTGAGAACTATTTACGGACTGATACTATACGTATATTTTTATTGTATAATTGTTAAGTAACTAAACTATTCGTATTCGTGTTCCTCTTACCATAAGCTTTATCTTGTTTCATTGACTATTATTATACGATTTACCGTTTTTTGAGTTATGCCCTGTCAATGAATTACGGTCTCCCAAATTTACAACAACTTTTGGTTAGATCTTGTACAAATGTTGTTTTCTATTTTATGGTATGATGTGGTCTGTTTGGTTTGTATAAAATCTCAGTGTGTTTGAAATTAAAGATTCATATTACATAGGCTGGGATTGATTCTCTGGGCTTAACAGGCAAGGCTAGGCGTGAAGAAAGACCGATAAGGACTCTAGGCTGCTCGTACGGCTTTTAGGCGTCAGTGGTCTGGTCGATGCATCACTGTTCTCTAATTGGCAGTATCATTACGTTATATATATCGATAGAGTCACAAACCCACAAGTTATAACAATATTATTTTTGGGAAAATAATAGGAATGGTAATTTACACCTGTTGTTTACTAATGTGTAGATTAACATTTTAATCTTTTTAGGCAAAGATGGATAGTGGCTTGCAGTGGAATTCAGGATGTGCGTTCCTTCCTATTTTGAACTCGTCACTTGGATGTACCTGCATGCCAGAGTTGATGTTCACCCCAAGACTCGAACCCAGTACCATTCGCTTCAAACGCCATCGCGTTCCCTACTTAGCTACTGACTCCTGATAGTCACTTCTATTTCTGTGTCTATTTGTTCGAGAGAGAAAGAGAGAATACTTAACCGACACTACTAACAACAGATTCTTAGTCAAAAACTATTTCGATACTAGGTACAACATATGGTTTTTATTTTTATAAACTCTTATTGGTAAGACTATAATTTATAGACGACCTTTGAGTGACGTTAGGGTAACCTTGAGAGTGTCCACTTAATAACTAGAAACGAATGAGCGTTATAAACCAATATGAGAAATTAGAACTATGATTTACAGTTGATGGTTAATGTTAGGAATTAGATTTAGGATTTTCATTACGAACTGACGTAAGCTATAATGCCAAAAGTCTATTTATTCAAATCGATGAGTGAATTTCGCGCCAAAATTCAAGACCTGTCTTCTTAAATCTTATTCGTTCATCCATAAATTATAGTTTCACCCTTTTATATATTTTGACATGTTATCTTTCTTGTGTATCATATTTTTGTAGACAAAACCTATCACACATCGATTTTTTAAGATTGTAAACCAATATCTTAGAAGAAATTTGCTATCTGTGAAACTTGGACTGTTTTCTCTACAAGGTCTTGGGTGCATTCTTCATTCTCAATAGTCTCACATTAGAGTGGAACTACTGTTCAATCCTCTCTGGTTTTCATTAGTTCTTGAATATTATCAGTTACTGACGGATATTCTATTCAAACCAAACTACTTTTATAAAAACTTTATTAAAATTATTGGCATTATTCATGAAGTTCATTTGAATTACAAAAGATTAAAATTTGTTAGTCAGTTAGTTACAACGTAGGGCCAGGCACATATATGCATCGGTCCAAGTCGCTGATAGTCACGCGAACCGCAACCAAGTGTGCATCCACTAACATGACTCATACTAGAAGTTAGTCACTTCAAGCACTGATGTCACGTTTTGGTTTGCACGCCCCTAACTTCCTTCCAATCATCCCCAACACTAGTCAGCATTGCGTGTCGTGGTAATCAGTGTTCAGGCATACGTAACACGTGGTCCAACCATTTCACTTGATGAAAATTGACAACCTCATCAACTGATTTTCCATCATTCACTAATACCCTGTGTCTGACCTTACTGCTACTTACCCGATGATCCAGCAGATGTGAGCATTATTTCTAAGGCATCTGTGGTCAAATATCAGTAGCTTACGAATATCTTCTACTCTTAATGGCCACGTTTCGTAGGTGTAAATTAGAAGAGAACGAACGGCTGCACAATATACTAGTCCCTTAATTGATAGATGGATATCTTGCCTTCGCCATAGATGACATAAATTAGCAAAAGCCAATCGATTTTTTTTAAATTCCTGCTGATATTTTGTCCAAAAAACAACCGATTAAGAGCTGATCAGACTACCAAGATAAGTGAAGTTGTCAACGCGTCCAACTACTTCATTCCCTATCCTTAGTTCATGTTTTAACGCAGGTCAGATATTTTGCATTAACTCTAATATCTCTGACAAATACATTTTATTTCCTTCATTACTACTAAGTTCAGATAAGTAGACTGGGATGAAAACGTGTTAATAATGTTAAGATTTCAAACCAAATATCACAAAAGTATTTGTTTAAACTTGCTGTCTGTTTCAACATGCTGTACGTACTTTAAATCTAAAAGTTTTTCATGTTCATATGTTGGTAGTGTTTTGGAAGGAATCGATTGACCTTTGATCAAACAATATTCTATTAATATGAATTCTAAATAAATGATGAAGAAAGAAAATTAACAAATTAGATATTATAATCAGAGAGGGATTTTATGCATATTATAGTAATTTTAATAGTTCAGCTCATGAGTCAGTTGAAGTTAGATAATTACTGAAAACCTGGAAACACTGAATGGTCGTTTCATCCTAGTATGAAACTTCTCAGCAGTGCACATTCATGATCCCGCTCACGTGATTCCAACCCAGGACCTGTGAGTCTCACGCACGGGCGCTTAAACTGTGAACCACTGAGGCGGCATCCAACGGTATTATTGTGTAACTTCAACCAATCAACAAAATTGAGCCATCGTCCAGCATTGTCTTCAGTGAGTTACTCAACAATACAACAGACCCGGTTAAACTCAACTGGTCACTGCTTATCACTAGAACTCCAAGAAATACCTCTTCAGGCCAGTCACTAGCGAACATATTATGATTATTATTAGTAAGGGTTTCTTTGAAGAGATAGGTCCTGGGTCCGAATCGCGCGGGGCGGGATCGTGGATGCGCACCGCTGAGGTGTCCAATACTAGAACAAAACGGATTTCCTGTGTTTCCTGGTTTTCTATGGTGGTTTGGCTTCAATTGACTCATGAACTCAACTATTAATTGAGTAGTTGCAAATAATTGGTCAAAGCGTCTAATTTCTTACCAGATAATGATGAAGAGATTTTTAATGTTATTTCATGGTTTTGAGAAATATTTTTGGTTATGTTATTTATGGACAAAGATATTGAATCGGAATTAGTATTTCGTGTCCTTTCGTCTTGCATAGTGATCTTTTCGACGTATTTCGTTGGAAGAAGTTTATTGATTCTCGGTGATTTTTGAGATAAAGCCAACTGACCAGTTCTTTTTGTAAGAGTGATCGATCTTTGAGAACAAAAGAGAATTAAAACATTATTAATATTTTGAAATTTGTTAGAGGAAAGATTTGTAATATCTGAACTGTTTTCAACATTCCTGTATTGACGTACAGAACAGCTAACTCATTAGTGAGATGAGATTGTCAATCACATAAAATCTACATGCAGAAGTCTAAATGACAATTAATTTTTTGCAAACTGGATTGTCCGAGAAAGTCTTGGTCAACAAGCTCTGTCGCGTGCACATTGTAGAGTGGTGCATAGTTTCCAACAATTTACTGTGGGAGAGAACAAACCAGATCCGAAAGACAGTAAATAAAATAGCCTTTCAATAATAAGCATAACGTTTGAAGATAAACTTTTGGAGCGTACATCGCATATGCAAAATAAATAAGTGAAACATTCAAACATGCCGTTTCAAATTGAAAAATGAGGCGTAATATTGAGATTTGAATGTAAGCAGTTCGCTTTAATTAAAAGAATTCAACTACTTTCAATAAATGAGCCGAAGAAATTTTTTATTTTAGTTTGAACTACTTTATTATTATTAAGTAGCACAAATGATTAAATTAAAAGTGGAATCAACTTTTAGATCCGTTAACGGATCTATTGGAAACGGTATACAGCAAGTAGAAATAAAAATTTAAATCACCCCAAAAACACAGATATTACATCTTATTAAATCTTGGAATAATGTATATATGTATATATATATATGTAGAAGTGGTTTACCTATCATAGAAATACGAAGTAGATAGATTTGATCCATTCAAATATGAAACATTGATATGACAAAAAAAGTCAATATGAACGTTTCTCAATAATGAACTGTCGCTCTTTGTAATTTCAGCATGTAATGTGCCATAAAATACAGATCCATACTACATAAAATATAAAACGAAAATTAAGATTATTAGGATGAGATACAAAAAGTAATTTTTAATCCAGTATAATAGTTGACTTAGTAGAATATTTGTTCATTTTCAATGAAACGTTTATCCTTTATGACTATTAACAACTGTTATCTGTCAATAAAACAGGTAATTGTAGCTAAAACCAAACAAAGTATATCCGATAGGACTATCAGGAGATTCATAGTATACTATTATGAAACAACCGGCCATCAAACTTCCACAGGTGTTTCGTTTTAATAGAAGGAGGAATTTACTCATATCTCTCAGTACGAATAATTTGCACTTCCAATTTCGCATTTTATGAATTTAGCCTCCTAAGAAAGCTCCGTTTGGAGCCTTTATAGGGCTACTGCCGGTCCCTAATCCGGATAAAGGAAGAGGGTTGAGTATGGGGTTAGCGATCCCATCCCATAGAAAACTCACTAGAAATATGCTAACTAGAAAAAATTATTTAAACTCTGCCCTGGTGATCAGAAGATCTTCATTTTGAAGAGTTATGACACCTCATGGTGAAAGACGAGTTCCTTCGGAATTCATGAGGTTGATGTCCCTTCTGACAACCAGAGCAACCATTTATTTAGATACATGGAGTGCTCGTACAATGTAGGAGACTGGAAGAATCTTCCAAATTGCTGCAGAATTGTTGCAATCTCTTAAGAAGAATACTTTTTGAACATCATACATACCAACAACCTCCGTATCAACGACAATAATTTGGGTAAACATTGATTTCAGAGGTAACTAAACTATTGATAACCTAGATATAAGAATCTCTGACTCTTTTCAAATAACATTTCTCTCAGCATCTTGGCGTTTAGTAATCTCTAGCCGATCAATTTTTAGGAAAAACCGACAGGAACAACTTTCATTTGCCATTGTATCTGGAAAAAAACTGGAACTATTTATACAAAAGAAACTTATCCAAACCTTTAGTATACCGTGATTCAGCTTGACATGCAAAACGCATTTATGTAACAGTAGTGCTATTTATTTTAACTTAAATAAGATGTATATTGGTTAGTTTGCTCTAAATACAGTACGTGGTCCACCACGGTGCTAAGTACCTGTGTGGTTGCGACGCAGGATTGAGCGTTAAAGCCTGTACGGTGTCTGGTTTTCCTGTGAAGCGGGATTGAGCTGTACTGTTTGGGTTGTCACGTGAAAGTCCGGATGGTGTCTGGTTCTCCTGGAAACAAATGTAAAATCACCCTGGCCCACAAGGGTGTATTATATAACTATATAACTAACAATACGTGACTTGAGCATGAGATTTCGATTTCATGTTGATTATTATAACAACTGACTACTGATTTCATTTGAAAAAATAAACGAATTCACTTAAAAGACTTGACACGATTCAACAATACTTAATCATGTAGAATGAGTGATTATGTAAAGTGGAATCTTATCAAATATTTTACTGACTGACAATATAAACACGAAATTTCCAAAACAATGGACAAATTCGATGGAATATATTTAACATGAGCAGTGGAATCCACTATGCGCGTTCCGTTCTATGTAAGACTCGTCAGCTGAATAAATCTGCATCTCAAACTTGATATTCACTCCATTACTTGAACGTAATATTATTCTATTTAAACGCCATCGTGTTATCCACTCAGCTACTGAGTCCTCATAGCCACTTTCATGTGCAATGTAGTCAAGTTTAAACTCATTTTGTATTGTTTATTTGAATGTTACGGTTGATGTGGTAGAACTGCAATTGATCAGTCTCTTATTGGCATATGTGCAGTATGTTGTACAGACTGCCTTGATATTGCCTTAATTCACAAGCATCATAAGCAAAGATGGATACTAGTGATGTGAACAGAGAAACAAAAAACCTTGACAAACTGCGAAAGCTATTTTTCGGGAAACACTAACATTTGTTTTTGTTCCTAGTCTATTATACAGAACTTATCCTTCGTTTGATGTATGATTCACCGCCATAGCCCTTTTTGTTCCAAAGCCATTGTAATTTAGCCGTATTATTTCGTACTCTATTTTCTACGCTAATCCTCAGTGTTAGATATGACTGTATTTTACTAGTTGGAATCATGAGTAAATTGAAACCAGACCGACATGGAAAACATGCAAGCAATGGACGGCCGTTTCGCCCTAGTATGGGACTCCTCAGCAGTGCGGGTCCACGATCCGGCCCCTCGCGAGATTCGAACTCAGGACCTATCAGTCTTGAGCGCGAGAGCTTAACCATTAGACAAGTGAGCCCGCATCCAACAGTGTTAATGTCTAACTTCAATCAATCCACGAAATTGCGCCACCGCACTTCTGAGGAGTCTCCTACTAGGACGAAACGGCCGTCCAATGCTTCCAGGTTTTCCATGGTGGTCTAGCTTCAATTGACTCATGATTTCGACTTGTGAAATTTGTAAAATCTTCACAAAACCCCTTCTGATAATAATTGTATTTTCCTAATTATTGTACGTTGTGTTTGGATTAGTCATCTATTTATTTATGCATCTTTTTACACTGATCTGAAATCGAGAAATCTGGAACCAGATCGGAATTGAGAATAAATCGTGTAGTGTTCCAGTTGACTTGTCTTCTCTTATTCGCGTGCTTGTCAGCCAATCAGGTGATAGAATAGTTTTCTTGTCTCTACCCCACTTCGAACTCACACTTACTAACCTCAAGTTTAAACCAGTCAATATATCGCTTCAAGGTCTTAATCTAGATTAGACAAGTTATCCTCAGCGTTAAAAGTGGATAGACAGATCAAAGACGTAACAGTGGCTAAGAAAGGAATCCACAATGTACTTTTCATCCCATTGTAGGACTCCTCAACAATATCCATCCAAGAACATACCTTCTATCAGGATTCGAACTTAAAACGTTCAATCTCATGTGCAAACATTTAACCCTTTTAACCATTGACAATTTATCAATGAAACACTTTATAATATAAGTAAACAATCTTTCTTACCTTATAACTTATTTCATAAATTCCACATTGTCTTAATTCATTTAATGTATTAAGATTAACTAATAAACAATATTCATCATTATTCTGTTTTATTAAATAACATTTTTGATAATCTATAGAATAATTGAATTCATTTTGAATGAAGTTAGGAATGATCATTGATGTATCCAAGTAGACTTGAATGCTTCTTGATCTATGATTGGTTCTTATCATTGATGTTTGATATGGATTTTTAAAACAGATATGAATACTTTCTTGATTACATGTAATCTGTACTAATAAGAAGAATAAGAAGAAAAAAAAAGAAAGAAAAATGAACAAGGAGGACCTCATGTGGACGTGAAGGCAACGATTATCAGGATGATCAGAATTATGTGATGATATATTAGCGCAATACATTTCGGACAATCTGATCACTGTTGTTTTTACAACCATTTTAGTATGTGTGTTCACCCACCCTTAATTGCAAATCAGGATTGCTCCTCCCTATGTACGTGTTTCCACACATACATGTAAATTGATAGACACAATGGGATTTGACACAATTGCTTACGTGCTGTTTGAGCTTTTGGTGAAACATAGACAAGTTGAGTTGCATAAAATGCCCGGTTGATAGCTAATTTAAATCTCCGTTTCAATATGAGACTATTTGTGTCGCCTCTGAATGGTAACGTAATATAAACTCGCTTTTTGCGTGCCAGAAGCATCATAGGTCTAATCGTATTGCAACTGTTCCAGAAGTTTATGAACTTCAAGGAATAATCATTATTCACTAATGTATCAGTTAATCAATTTACATGTATGTGTGGAAAACAACTGTCACTCAATATCAATGAAGAATGAAATAGAAATGGTGATTGTTTTGTTTTGTTGTTCTCTCTTCCAGTTTATTGTTATGATTACAGACTTCACTTGTTACGTAATTCAATTAAATCAATACATGGACTATGATTATAAAATGAGATCACTAGTGATTAGGTTTGTGAAGGAATTATTGGAGTTCTAGTTAGAAGTTGTGATCAGTGGAGTTAATCTGTGTCAGGTAGAGATAGTTATCTACCTTAGTACGATGAAAGATCGTTGCGCAATTTTGTGAATTGGTTGAAGTTAGATATTAACACCGTTGGATGACGGCTGGCTCAGTAGTCTAGAGGTTAAACGTTCGCGCGTGAGACCGATATGTCCTAGTTTGGAATCTTACTGTGCGGGATTGTGAATGCACACTGCTGAGGAGTCACACAATAGGAGGATATGGCCGTCAATCGGTTCATGATCTCAATCAAAAACACTATGGGAAACCTGGAAGTACTGAACTACCCAGTGGTGGTGGTCGAGCTTTAATTGACTAACAATATCTTCACAAAACCCCCTTCTGATATGATCATAAAAGTTTAAAAATAAAGAATTCCGAGTAAATCAATAAACTTCACAACGTTTAAACTACTTCTAATCTCGACTTCTGTTGTTTAAAATACCTTTAGAATTATTCGAACATGTAGGTGTTCAAATGTTTTAGTAGATAGGGGGTATGATTTAAACTAATGGTCGCGTTTTAGACAAGAAATGAAAGATCAATTATTGTTCAGGTATACAAGTGGATTATTGGTCTCTTTTTTAATGGAGAAGCTGTGGAACAGGTGGAATCTTTCACGTACCTGAGAAGCATCATCGATGAACAAGGAAGATCGGATGCAGATGTAAGGATTGGCAAATCAAAGATAGTGTTCTAGAGTTATAGAACATATAGGACTCAAAACAACCGTCAATCAATGTCGAAGTCACAATCTTCAATACGAATGTCCAGACAGTTCTACTGTATGGAGCTGAAACTTTGAGGACTACAACAAACATCATCAAAAATGTACAAGTATTTATAAACTAATATCTACGTAAGATACTGAATGTCCGTTGACAGGATACCATCAGCAACAGCCTACTGTGAGAGAGAAAACAAACCAGCTTCCAGTTGAAGAAGAAATCAGGAGATGTTCGTGGTGTATAGGACATACATTACGGAAATCATCAAACTGTATTACGAGACAAACGCTAACTTGGAATCCTAAGGGGAAACGGAAGAGTGGAAGGCCAAAGAACACACTGAGTAGAGAATTGAAAGCAGACATAAAAAGGATCAATAAAAACTGAAAAGAAATGAGAAGGACTGCGCGGGACAGAGTTGGATGGAGAATGCTGGTGGTCGGTTTATGCTCCTCCATGAAGGGTAACAGGCGTAACAACAACACTATTGGTCTGTTTTCAAAATAATATTCCCTCTCTATTTGCTTACTCGATATTGAGAAATATGAGAATTAGGAGATTTAGCTTTAACTCAACTCTAGTTCAATTACTTGAAATAAAAAATACTTGACTAATCTGATTTCTTTCAAACCGAATATTCTTAGTTAATATATCAAGATGACCAAAAATCTTCCTTTACAAATACATTCTTCATCTTTAACGTTCTTTCGTAATAGTTTGTAAACAGTCAATCAGAAGTATCAGTTCTAATAACAATTCTGTGATAGCTCGAATAAAATCATATCTGTGATTAGGACACAACTCCGCCTGGAGCCCCTCTGAGGCTATTGTCGGTCGTAAGAGCGGATAAAGGAGGGGGATCGGGCATGGGGTTAGTGATCCCATCCCGTAGAAAACTAACTCGCTAAAAAAACGCTACCCAGAAAAAATTATTCAAACCACTTAAACTCTGCCCTGGGAATCAGAAAGTCTTCATTTAGAAGAGTTGTGACGCTTCATGGTGAAAGCCGAGTTTCTTAGGAAGCCATGTGGCTGATGTTCCTTCTGACAACCAGAGCAACCATATATTTAGGTACATGGAATGCTCGTACAATGTGGGAGACTGGGAGAGTCTTCCAAGTTGCTGCAGAAATGAGGAGATACAATTTAGAGGTGCTTGGGATCAGTGAAACACATTGGACGCAGGTTGGATAACTACGACTAGCTTCAGAAGAGCTTCTGTTATACTCTGGCCATGAAGAAGTAAATGCCCAACATACACAAGGAGTTGCATTGATTTTATCCAAACAAGCACAAAATACACTTATAGAAAGGGAATCTCATGGACCAAGGTTCATCAAAGCCTCCTTCAAAACAAAGAAAGAGGAAGTTTCGATGAACGTTATCCAATGCTATGCGCCCAATAACGACTACAATGAGAACGTTAAAGATCAATTCTTCGATAGGCTGTATTCAATCGCCGAAAAAAGCCTAACAAAGGACTTGACCATTTTGATGGGAGACGTAAATGCCAAGGTCGGAATGGCCAACGCCGGCTATGAAGACATTATGGGACGACATGGCCTAGGAGGAAGAAACGAAAATGGTGAGAGATTCGCAAACCTATGTGCCTTCAATAAACTGATTATAGGCGGCACTACATTCCCAGTAAGTAAGTCATTGGGACACAAGGTGACATTGGTTCAAATTCCACAGGAAACATCTATTCTGTGATTATTGTACATACACCTTGTTGACAAGTGGCAGTTAATATATTATCTGGGTACAAGGTTTTCTATTAATTAGAATCAATCACTTACAACTAGAAACCATTAACATTATATGAGTATTTGACTAAGTCTTAGAAAATGTATTACAGTTATACAGATATTTATTTTCTTCACATAATGCTTTATTTACTGAGAAAGCTACGGAACTTTACTAACTATAAACTTGAGTTTTTGATTATTACTCATGTTATATATTACTCAAAATTCTAAAAAAAGATGTCTAGTTGCTAGCAGTGGAATCCACGATGCACGTCTCGTCCTGTTTGGTACTCGAATTCAATATCGTTCACTTCAAACACCATCGTGTTATCCACTTAGTTACTGGGTACCAGAATGAACATGAACTTTGAGATGCAGGTACATTCAGCTGACTAGTCCAAAAACAGGACGAAACATTCCATTACTAGCCACAAGCAATGTTTGCTTAGAATGCTTGTGACTTAGGGCAATATCGAGGCAATACGCATAATATGCAAATATGTCCATAAGAGATTGATCAATTGCAGTTCTAACACATCAAATGGAACATTCAAATAAATAATACAAAATGAATTGAAAATTAACTACACTGCACAAGCTAGTGTCTATGAGAACTTAGTAGCTGAATCGATAATATGATGGCGTTTGAAACGAACGATATCTGATTCGAGTGATGAAGTGAATATCAACTATGGGATGTAGGTACATACAACTGATGATTCTTAAATAGAACGAAACGCAAGTTCTGCATTTCATTACTAGATATCATCTATCTTTGCTTAAGATGCTTGTTACTTAAGACAATATCGAGATAATTCGTACACCATACTGTACATACACCAATACGAGATTGATCAATTACAGTCCTAAATATCCATGAGAAGATTCAAGGTAAACAACACTAATTGACTTTCAAACCATAAAAACTTACATAGATATTCTATACAATCTTTCTTCTTTATATGAAATCCTGATAATTGTTTTCCTTGTTTATATTGATCAAATTCAATGTTCATTCTTTTATTATTATTATTATTCAAATTTATATCTAAATAATATGGATAATAATCACTAATAGATTGATCAGTTTGTTTAAATAATGAACATGAACAACTATATTTATATTGTATTCGATTTATTGATTCAATATTAAATCGATAACATTTCCCATTTGATTGATAACAATTTTGACAATCAATAATAGTTGGATCAGTTTCTTCAATAACTGTTTGTTTGTATGTTTGTTTGTTTTGTTTTGTTTTAATAAAAAGAAAAGAAAAGAGTATAGATAACAAATTCTAATCAGAAAGAGGTTAATGTGGAGATTGTAGTAAAAGAACTGGATACTATTGAGACTTTCATGTGACAACAAGAGATTCAGACATCGCCCCAGCTTAAACTTTATAACCTAAGCTGTACAGCTCAACTTTACTTCAAAGGAGAATCAGATATCATATAGGCTTTAATGTTACAAGCTGAATCCTGTGATGCAACTAATGACCCATATAAGATTTAACTTATATATGAGTGAGATAATAATCATCATATGAAACTTTAAAGTGATGTACTGTTAGATCCCGATGAGAATAGTGGATAGTAACTGTTGGGATCTATTTATGGTTGAATACTATACGTATATATTTATCGTATAATTGTTAAGTAGTTAAACTCTTCATATTCGTGTTTCGCTCATCATTAGCTTTATTTTGACTTATGGACTATTATTATACAACTTACCATTCTTAAGTTATGCCCAGTTTACGATTACTATCTCCCTTATTCACAGACACTTTTAACTAAATCTTGTACAAATGTTATTTCCTATTTTATGGTGTTGATGTAATCTGTTTGGTTGGTAATATAAACCCAGTATGTTTGAAATACATGATTCATATCGCGGAGACTGAAATTAGTGTTCTGGACTCAACTGGCTAGGCTAGGCATGAAGGGAGACCGATAAGGACTTTAGGCGTTATTGATCCAGTCAATGTATCACTGTGTTCTAATTGGCGATATCATTACGTTCTACATAAATAGAACACAGGGTATAAGTTATAACATGTATAGTCTTATATAGTTTCAAATGAACTTCAAACTAAACCATATCTACGTGATAAGCAAAGATGGATAGTGGTTAGCAGTGGAATCCAGGATGCGTGTTTCGTCCTATTTGGGACTCTTCAGCTAGATGTACCTGTATCTCAGAGTTGATGTTCACTCATATCAACGTTGCTTCTATTCTATTAATACATAATTTGTACAATCATAATTATAATTTTACAACTAAGTGAAATACTTGTTAATTAAACTTTAAATTATTATTATTATTATTAATATTAAATCAATCCATCAAATTGACAACAACAAAAACAACAACAAAAAATTATAGATGGCTTAGAAACTAAATTTATCGATTTATAAACAGTTTTTTTTTTCGTGATTACCTCCTTCCCCCCTTTCTCCCTCTTACCGTATATCTATGTATCTCTATGTGAATTTGATGGTTTCACTTACTAACCTATAGATCCAATCTATTTTATTCATTTAAACTGATTAATTTCAAACTGATTTTATAGTACTATTACTATTATTACCATTATTATTACTAATACTGCCAATACTACTACTATTACTACTACTACTACTGCTACTACTAGTGCTACTACTACTACTACCATTATTATTATTATTGTTATTATTATGTAACATAGCAACTGTCCAAATGAAGCAAAACATTGAATAGAAATAATAATAAAGTAATAACATATCAGTTGATATGGATTATTTATAATAAATAACAATCACTAAGGGATAATCATTTAATTAATATTAAAGATAGGAAAGAATCTATTCAATTTAAATAGAAAAAAAAACTAAGATGTTATTATACAATGAATTGAAGTGAATTTTAGATAAATCACTTTTTTGTATTAGAAAGATGGGAGGTGGTGATTTGTGAAGGTTTTAGTAATTATAATAATTGATTATTATCAGAAAGGGTTTTGTGGAGATTGTAGTAATTTCAATGATTAAGATCATGAGTCAGTTGAAGCTAGACCACCTTGAAAAACCTGGAAGCACTGAACGGTCGTTTCGTCCTATTATGGGACTCCTCAGCAGTGCGCATCCACGATCTCGCCCCTCCTACGAGATTCGAACCCGGGACCTACTGGTTTCGCGCGCGAGCACTTTGTGGTGGTCGGTGTTCGATATATTCCTTAAACTCCATATACAATTCGTCTCGGTAACCGTCACCAAATAATGCTCCAACGGTATGTTAATCAGAAGGCGGATACGAAGCGTTAATTACGTTTATTAAGGGACCACACACAGATATCCAAAATTACAGATGCGTTAAGCAAGCATGAAATAGTTGTGCCGAAAGGCAAACAGGCAAGCGAGCGAGAGAGAGAGAGAGCAAGGGCAAGAGCGAGCGAGCGAGTCATGAATATGAATAACATGGACATATATATACATAATGAAATTAATGAATCATCGAGTCAATTAAGCGGTTAATAGTAAAGCTAGTAGCGTGAATAAATGCGTAGGCAGTAAGGCTTGCCGAGCATACGTATTCATACAAGGATAACAATAATAAAGGTACATACATTCGCAACAGTAATAAGGATACAATGAGTTATTATAGTGCAGGTGACTTTGTCCGTTTAATAAGTTAATAAAAGGGCTTAACAGAATTAGGTGAGAGCAAACTCAATTGAACGTGGGTTGCTATAATAGCTCCTCCCAGCAAACAAAGATACAAAAGTGTCTGTGTTTGCGAAAAAAAATGTCAAATTTAACAAGATGGGAAATATTGAAATTTACGAAATTAAGATATATGATAGAACTATCGTATAAGTTATTAAAAATATGTGTAAGTTTGACTTGGTATATGTCCGTGAGGCCAAATAAGATCATAACGGAAGATCGGAAGAATACATAAAATATGTTGAATATAATAATTGATGAGCTAAAATTTTCGATTTGTACATAGAAAATGAAGATGAAATTTACATTCGAAGAGGTGAAAGAAATTATCAATTCAAAATCGTAGCTATGTATCGTTGCGGCCATCTCACTCTTCGGCTATATCTCGTCGTTACTGGATTTTCTTCGTTTGTGTTGGTCGATGTCGTTGATGATTGGGACTCGCGTTTCGGTGGTTCGACAGTTTTCGCAGTACCTGTATATATTGGCTAATCGTCGCTTTCGATGAAAGCTGGTTTGACTCTGTCGATGCTAATTACATCCGTTTTTCCAGCTTTTTCTATCGTAATAGTTTTATCGTTTCTTTTAATCCCCTTGAATGGACCATCGTAGGCCGGTTGTAAGGGACGCTGCACATTATCCCTTCTGATAAACACATGGGTACTATCGGTCAGTCGTTTTGCCATGTAGACACGATGTTGCTGTTGCCTCGGAAGCGTTATCCTCAGATCACCCATATGTTGCTTTAGACGTTGTACATAGTTGGCTATATGCAACGGGGATGCCCAGGGACTATTAGACGGTCTTACGATACCAAGCTTCATCAATTTTTCGAACTCTCGTTTCGCAATCTTCAACCTATTTGGGTCTAGCCTCCGTGGTCTTGCGTTGGTCGGTGGACCTTTCGTTATAATATGGTGCTGTACAGTGTGTTTTAGATCTCTGTTATCGTATGATGCTCTCGTCAAATCAGTGAACTCATTTAGAAGCGCTCTATATGGCTCGCTTTTGTCTTTTGAGACTACTAAATTCATGGATATGTAATCGGTTGTCACTCCTTTTATCACTACTGAATGGTCTCCGTTCACGATCCGGTTTCGTCGGGAATCAACTAGTAAGTCGAAATTCTTTAAGAAATCAATACCAATTATAGGTACGGATACATCTGCGATGACGAATTCCCAGCGGAATGAAGTGCTACGACCAAAATTCAAGGTTACTTTACGCTTGCCATATGTTTTTATATCGGATTTATTTGCTGCCTTAAGCGTTAGCGCTGTATTAATATTTCGCGTTTCGTTACTCACTGGAGGCACAACGCTTACTTCTGCTCCAGTGTCCACTAAGAACTGAACACCTGTTACTCTGCCCTGAACGTAAAATAAACGGCTGTTTTTAGGAGCTGTTCTAGTTGTTGCGGCGTTTACCGACAATCGGTGTGATCGTTTGAATTTACACGGTGGTCGGCAGTTTCGAGCTTTGTCGCCAAAAGTTAGATGGTACCAACATATTGTAGGAGCTGAGCGTCTCCTAGAACATGATCGACTTCTATCTCTTGACCTACTTCGCGACCATTTTCTTTGTATATCGCTCTGATTTCGTTTCGTCAGCTTGTAACATAAAACGTTAATCTCCTTTTGTAATGCGTCAATTCGTTCATCTACTGTGGTATTATGTCTTTGCGGACTCGTTTGTTTCATTCTCTCGTAAATCCTATCGGCTATATTAGCAATGTTGTCTATGCCGACATCGCTGTCCTCAACCGCGAGGATCTGCTGAACGTTCGGTGGGAGTCGTCGTAGCCATAACTGATAAAATATGTTTTTATCTATTTTTCTGTCTCCAATTATGCTTCTCATATAATTTTTTAGCTGCGACGGAGTCCTATCTCCAATCTGCACTTGACTGAGAAGCTGCTCGACGGCTTGTCGGTCACTTAATGAGACGGCTTTAATCACAGCCTGTTTAAGTGCGTCGTATGGCTTTTCGATGTCTGGCTTAGTTAAAACCTCTCGTACATTGTCGGCTACTTCATCCGGAAGTAGTGAGCTCGCATGGCCGAATTTATCTCGCTGTAAATGAACACGATTAGCAACAAAGTAATGTTCGAGTCTAATAAACCAGAGTTCAGGATCTGTGATCTTAAAAGGAGGAATAGTTACATTCATGGAACTCACGGACGAAATTTGTGGAAGGTCTATTGTGTCGTTATTTAAAGACATGATTATAAAGATCAAAAATTATACGTATATAATGTAAATGTCACGGAGAGAAGTAAATCGATAAAAACAATGATAATACAAAATGGTACAATTAATTACAAGGAACGGACTTACTAAATTGCACCAAAATATCAATTGTTTGTAAAATATCGTTGTTTATTATGAATATTAACGTTATGTTCAATAATGTTTGTGTGATAATGTACGTATAATTAAAATGGTGACATAATAAATCCACAGTAAAGATTATAATCCAAATGCTAGCTCGAATTGAAATAAAGTGCGTTGGATTCTCGGAGTTGGATTACGTCGTCAAAGATTGATTCTCGCTCGCACGTTGGGATCACCAATTCTGTGGTGGTCGGTGTTCGATATATTCCTTAAACTCCGTATACAGTTCGTCTCGGTAACCGTCACCAAATAATGCTCCAACGGTATGTTAATCAGAAGGCGGATACGAAGCGTTAATTACGTTTATTAAGGGACCACACACAGATATCCAAAATTACAGATGCGTTAAGCAAGCATGAAATAGTTGTGCCGAAAGGCAAACAGGCAAGCGAGCGAGAGAGAGAGAGAGCAAGGGCAAGAGCGAGCGAGCGAGTCATGAATATGAATAACATGGACATATACATACATAATGAAATTAATGAATCATCGAGTCAATTAAGCGGTTAATAGTAAAGCTAGTAGCGTGAATAAATGCGTAGGCAGTAAGGCTTGCCGAGCATACGTATTCATACAAGGATAACAATAATAAAGGTACATACATTCGCAACAGTAATAAGGATACAATGAGTTATTATAGTGCAGGTGACTTTGTCCGTTTAATAAGTTAATAAAAGGGCTTAACAGAATTAGGTGAGAGCAAACTCAATTGAACGTGAGTTGCTATAACTTAACCACTAGACCACTGAGCCTGCATACAACGGTGTTCATGTCTAACTTCAACTAATCCACGAAATTGAGCGACACACCCACCATTGTCTAGTGGTTTAGTGGTTAATTGCACGCGCGCGAAACCAGTAGGTCCTGGGTTCGAATCTCGCAGGGGGCGAGGTCGTGGATGCGCACTGCTGAGGAGTCCCACAATAGGACGAAAAGGCCATCCAGTGCTTCCAGGTTTTCCATGGTGGTCTAGCTTCAACTGACTCATGATCTTAATGATTGAAATCACTACAATCTCCACAAAACCCCTTCTGATAATAATTGAATTAATAAGTCGATGTAAGTTAGATTACTATGAGAAATCTAAAAATATTAAATGGAACTTTTAAGTAGTGTATATCTATGATACCACTGACTGGATTCGAACTCATGACCAACATTATACGATTTAATTAGAGTCAGATATAAGATCACAAATTATCCACTGAAAAGTTTATAAATCTCAGTTAAAAATAAAAGAAATTTAATTCAAATTATACAATAATTAACTTACAACATTCAAAATAGTCTAAATTCTTCTGATATACTGGAATCATACCTTCATGACAAACACATATATTTACATTACGATTTGTTGTTAATTGTGTTTGACGTATATTGGTTGAATGTTCAAGACAAATTGCTTTTTGACTAAGGCATACTTTATTCATATCATTACATTCTTCTCCAATATCAACTAAAATCAGAAAATATTTGGATCAGTTTTGAATCTTTTCTTTTCATTCAATACATATAATAATATGATATGATATGACCAGTGGAGTTAATCCGTGTCGGGTAGAGATAGGTAAATAATTCAGCACAATCAAAGATGATCGCGCGATTTCGAGCATTGGTTGAGATAAGACATTAATATCGTTGAATACCGGCTATGTGGTCTATAGTTTAGGCGTTCGCATGCAAAACTGAAGGCCCTGGGTTAAAATCGTGGATGCACTCTGTTGACAAGGCCCGCAATAGAACGAAACGGTCATTCAATGCTTCCAGGTTTTCAGTAGTTTTCTAACATTAATCGATTCGTGATCACAATGAAAAACTTAATGATCTCCGCAACCCTTTACTGACGATCTCTTCTGTTGAATTCGAATATATCTGACTGTATGTGAAGTGGTAATTTGGTTAAATTAGATCATATGTAGAAAGTTTAGGTCATGAGTACATTAATTTACTTAGTTGCTGACTAATAGGATAAGACTAAATACAAAGATGAGTTAATCAGGCTTCAAAATGTGGTTTCTAAGGTATTTCATATTGTTCGAATCATTTTTTAATTTTGAAGAAATTGTAATTATAATGTAGCGATGAGAAACGGAGCAGTTTCACGAGACCACTTTATTTGATTGTAGTAACGAAACACAAATAGTTAGGGTTAAGATTTTTAATTGGTTTACACAGAAATCAATTTCGTGGATTAGTTCAAGTTAGACATTAACATTGTTGGATGCCGGTCAGCTCAATGGTCTCAAGGTTAAGCGCTCGCGCGTGAGACTGATAGGTCCTGGTTTCGAATCTGGCGAAGCGGGGTCGCGGATGCACACCACTGAGGAGTCCCAAATGGGACGGAACGCGCGTCCTGAATTTCACTGCTAGCCGCCATCAATCTTTACTGAATTTATTGATTACGTAACCCCGAATGTTTCAAGCACCATAATGAAGACTATACTATCAGACCATTGAATTGGGCACCAGTAATTCAAGTTTAAAACTTTAACCAAATTAGAATATTTTACAACTATAACTATAGAGTCCACTTGATATTGTTTACTTGTATCTTCCGATTGTTGTTTAGGACTTCAATTGATCAGTCTCATGTTGGATTCCACTGCTAGCCACTATCCATCTTTGGTTATAACTATAGAAGATATATTTTTTTACTTCTGACATATTCTACTTTACGGATCATAAACTTAAATTTAAGCATTGATGATTGGATACCAGTCATCTACTATCGTGGATTGAAATGAAGCTGGATTATTCATCAAGATACTTGATGGTTTTAGGCTCAATCCTTGAGATTATCTTGTCTGTATCTATTACTAATACTATTATGGTGTTTCAGGAATTAGTAAGTACACTAGAGATAAGTTCACATCAATATATACTGACTACTTGACAAAAAAAGTCTAAGTTAAACCATCCGTTTATTCTATTTGTTGATATCTCGTTGGTAAACTACAATCTAGTAGGGGTGGGTAAATCAATTTGGAAACATATTGATCAATCATTTATAACATGAATGTAATTTGTGTTATATCACTATGAATGGATGCCTGTATTACACTTACCAGGGATTGGATTGCATATATCAAAAAATGAGTAATTCTTTATAACAGAAATGTTTGGTTTTCTAGGACATGCACATTGAAGATCACTATATGAAAGAACAATATGATCATTTTAAGGATAATTATTGATCATAATTAATCTATCAAATCAATACTTTAAAATCAATATTTCTTTATATGAAGTGAAATGGACAGTTAGGTACTAAAGTACATTAATCTCATTCAATAGAATACAAGTTTCCATTAAACTATAGTTTTGAGTAAGTCAATAGTTTCACTGAATGTTATTCATACAAAGTTGTATGAAGTTGATAGCATAAATTGAAAGGAAACTTGACTTACGATAGAATCCATAGACTAGAAACATTTAAATATTTACTAGTGAAATCTATTAACTCTTAAATGTTGATGTTTATTAACAATTGTCTGCCGAATATACTTCGGATTCGTTGGTCAGATACTATCAGCAACAATCTACTGTGGGAGAGAACAAACCAGATTCCAATGGAGGAAGAAATCAGGAATAGGCGCTGGAGGTGGATAGGACACACATTGAGGAAAGTACCCAACTGAGTTGCAAGACAAACCCTCACTTGAAATCTTGAAGGCTAATGAACCCATTACATCGAGAAATGGAGACAGATATGAGAAGAATAAACAAGAATTAGATAGAACTAGAAAAGAAGGGCCCAGGACAGAATTGGTTGGAGAATGGTGGTCGGTGGCCTATGCTCCACTGAGAGTAACAAGAGTAAGTAAGTAAGTAAGTTGGTAATGTTGTTGTGGAAGACAATGAAAGTCTCACAATCAAAGTTACTTTGACCTATATGTTCTTACGATTCATAAAAATCTCAAATCGACTAATTACTTAAATGATTAGGTAATAAAGATGTAAATCAATCAATAAACTAGGATCCTTGTTAGAATCAGACTGATGTAAGTATTAAAAGTTTATTTTTTCTTGTAAACTTACTGCTAACCATTTGCGAATGAAATAAGTAGAGAAACGATATTCACTTAAAATATGATAAGCCTAATCCCGATGCTCAACAACAGGGAATTATAACCTTCAATATCACTAAAACACATAGAAAAGTTTATCAAGGAATTGTAAGTCTAACTATCTTACTTAACAACCTTAATGCTATCCTGCAAAGCTGAGACGGTTTGTTTATTTGGTAATAGTTAAACCTGAAATTGTTCCAAGTCTTAACCAATGATAATCTTGGTTAGATTTTCATCGTAGCAACAGAATAGTTTCTTACTTATAAATTATCAATATCTATGACAGTTACCATTGACGTTATAGTAAAGATTGTTTAAGTAGACTATTTTAGACATTTACAAGGTTCTGTAACATAGATTGTGGCTAGCAGTGGAATTCAGGACGCGTGTTTCGCCCTATTTAAGACTCGTCTACTGGGTTCGAATCCTAGAGTGATCATCAACTGTGAAATGTGGGCAAATGCAACTGACGAGTCCAAAATAGGACGAAACACACGTTCTGCATTCCACTACTAGCCACCATCCATCTTTGCTTAGAATGCTTGTGACTTAAGACAATATCGAGGCAGTCCGCACAGAATGCTCATATGCCAATAAGAGACTGATCAATTGCAATCCTAAATAACAATGGGAAGATACAAGTAAACAACACCAAGTGTTATGTAACAGATTTCAAAGAGTTTCGAATTTATAGATGTTAGATACCTCCTATAATTAAATATATTTACATCTTTATATCTTCTTGGACCTTACGATCCTTGAACTGTACAAAAATGCTTCTTTTAAATCTTCTGCTGATTGTTTTCAGTTCTGGATTCAGTAGTGTAAAGCCTTTGAAGATTAGAATATAACTAGGATGTCAGTATCTAAGGGTTCATTCTAAATACATAAAATGGATTCATGTCGTAATCAACCAGTTGATCTAGGTTCAATGTTAAGTTTCACACATTAGAAAGACATATCTGCATTCATTAGAAGAAAAGAAATATCTTTTCCCATTGGATTTGATGCTGATTACTGATTTTAATTGTCAGATACATTATGACTTAGCTATTTAAGCTGTTAATAAGCACATAATAGCACTGAAATAGTTTCACCGAATGATGAACAAACATGATAGCAATTTATATCATGTAATCTTTAGTAATGATCAAAGTCTATTCATCAAATTGAAATGTGCCTATTAATTACCATAACTCTACCTGTAGCTCTTCTATAGTTACTGCCGGTTCCAAGCCTGTTTAAAGAAAGAGAGTTTGGCATGAGGTCGCCAACACCATCCCGTAGAAAAAGATTAAGTGCCAGTGGGCGACCTATGCTCCCCTACAAGGAGTAACAAGCGTAAGTAAGTATGTAAGTAAGTATTAGTTGCCATGCACATTTTTAAGTTGGTTGGTAGGGATTGTTTACTTAATCTAAGGTTATGATGAAATTGTTGACACAATTATAAGAGTTGTCTTTATTCTTAAACCATATAATGCTTTTTGTATATTTTTGGAACTACTACGATTAGGAATAATAACTTCTACGTTAGCTGTATAACTTTGTATCTATCCTCAGTGAAATAATTACCTTATATGATTATAGCTACACTACAAGTTTATCAACCTGTATAAAGGTTTGTCATCAGTAAATATGATACACTATACTGGAATTCATGCAACTGCATGTATAACTATTGCAAAACTAATTATATTGATTTTAATAGTTGAAATCATGAGTCAATTGAACCTAGACCACCATGGAAAACCTGGAAGCACTGGACGACAATTTTGTTCTATTGTGCTCACCCACGATACCGGCTCAGTAGTATAATGGTTAAGCGTTCAAGAGCGAGACTGGTGGCTCCTGGGTTTGAATCTTGAGGGGCGGGGTCACGGAAACAAACTGCTGAGGAGCCATACGGTGTGACGAAACAGCCATTCAGTGCTTCCATGTTTTCTATGGTGGCTTAGCTTCAAATGACTCAGGATCTCAACTATTAAAATTACTATGATAACCGAAAAACTGCTTCTGATATTAGTTATATTGAAGTGAATATTTAAACATGACTTACCCTTGGTAATAATTATTCAATAATAAACCATTTTTTCTATTATTTAACACACATACTCCATCAATTCTTTGACAAGCTGTACAAAACGGATTCGAACTGTCATTTACACGTGGTACTGGAGAAATATAAAGAATTAATGAATTATCTATACAAGATAGTTAAAATAACATAATTTACACAAGGAATTAACCATAGTTAGGTAACCATTGAAAACCATATCTAAATTCAATCAATTTTATAGATTGTTCATTCATCTTCCCATGAATGGTAATGAAAAATAGTTGCTTAATTTTATGAACTGATTGAAGATAAAGATACGAAACATTGTGGTCTATCCTATAGTAAGAAGCTGTTCTATACATTCTGGTGTGTAGCTGTTTTATAGCCCCTAAATTGTCTTCATGAATATAGATTATTGGTGAAAGAATTGATATCATTAATAGCAGTGGTAAATAAAAGTCAAATATGAAAATGTTTCGATAACGAGTATTTCAGACATGCATATAAATAGAAGATGAACTAGATGTGAATAGATGAACTGTAAGGGTTAAGAGTAAATCAGTTTGTCTAACGAATGTACAAAATACAATCAGATGAATAAAAAATATGAAGTTAGACATTAACACTGTTGGATGCCAACCGGCTTAGTGGTCTACAGGTTAAGTACTTGCGCACGAGACTGATAGGTCCTAGGTTTGAATCTTGCAAGGCAGAGTAGTGGGTGCACACTGTTGAGTAGTCCAAAAATAAGACGAAATGGCCGTTCAGTGCTTCGAGGTTTTCCATGGTGGTTTAGCTTTAATTGAAACATGATCTCAACCATTGGAATGGAGAAAATGAGTTCAATATTCCTTACAAATAAAAGTGAGTACTTTATGAATAAAATAAAATGTAACATAAATGAATATCTTATAATAAGCTTGTGCCAGAAGAATTGTTCGTCCTCTGATAGGGGGCCGAACTAATTTATTATGATAATAGGAACTGGTTTGTACGGTGAGACTATAATTTATAGATGACCATTGAACAACGCTAAACTGATCTTGAGAGTGTCCACTTAATAACCAGGACCGAAAGAAGGTTACAAACCTGTATGAGGAATCAGAATTATGATTTACCATTGACGATTAAAGTTAGGAATTCGATTACAGGTTTTCATCACGAACTGATATCAGCTATCATGCTAAAACTTTATGGATGAATTTCGCACCAAAATCTAAGACTTATTATCTTATACATGATTGGTTCGTCCATAAATTATAGCCTCACCGTTTGCACACTTAATATACCAGTCTGCAATATATGATTGTAACCCTTAGAATCTAATATCTCATTAATCAATGGAAAACTAGAGAGAAACTCCTGGTTTATATCACTATATACAGTCACAATAAATAAAAAGTAATTCAGTAGTTTGAATCCGGGACGCGCGTTTCGTCCTATTTGTGACTCGTCAGTTGGATGTACCTGCATCTCACAGTTCGTGTTCACTCTGGGACTTAAATTCAGTACCATTCGCTTCAAACGCCACTGCGTTATCCACTCAGCTGCTGAGTCCTGATAGCCACTTGCTTGTGTAATAGGGTGAACTTTAAATTCACTTGGTATTGTTTATTTGAATCTTCACCTTGATGTTTAGGACTGTAATTGATCAGTCTCATAGTGGCATATGTGCGTACAGTGCGTATCCATCTTTGCATAGTAAGGCTATATCGAGGCATTACACACAGTATGTATATATGCCAATAAGAGATTGACCAACTGCAGTCCTAAAACATCAGTGGAATGCTTCAAACAAACAATATTAAGTGAATTTAAATTAAAGATTTTTCTATCATTATCTACGTGCTACATACATATATACATATACAGAGTTCCCAATCTGACTCCACAAAAGTAAGGCAAAACTTATAGAATTAGATGTTAAGACTTTGCTAAGCTGATAATGATATTGTGGTGTATGCTACTTATATTGACATAAGTAATATATGATGTTAGCCGTAGACAGAATGTCTGGCAGCAGAGAGACAAGAAGATCGAACAGTAAAGAATGGAAACAGAATGTCATTTGTATGAAAATGCAGGAATAATGAAGTCTGAGTCATTTTGAGACAAGTGATGGACATTTTGCAAATTGAGCATTTACTAAATGATTGTTAGATTTGATTAACATGTCCTGTAATCACTTGATAAATACATTGGATTGTTCCCACTGAGTATTCTGTTCACTAAAATATGACTGTCTAAGTTCTCAAATAGACACAACATTGCCTTTATCCAACCGGATAATTATGAATATTGGTATAAATAACAGAGGTTACTGAATAAGATTAAAATTAGCACAAATTATTACTGTACACAATTTTATAAATGCACGTTAGTTCATCCATCATTATCCATACTACAAGTCAATAATTCGATAAAATTCTAATCCAACAAAAAAGATCTTATCAATCAATTAATACTAAAATTAGGTTAACTGGTCCCTAAATGCGCTGGTACGACCAAAATTGTGAGAGTCAACTCCTCCTCTCCAAATGCTCTCGCATGGCCACGTGCATACAACCACTGACAGTGAAGTCATACTCTCTACCTTACTGTTGTTTACGAAATTGAGAGAACGAAAAGCGAATGTTCGGCGCTTTAACCGGATTGGTGAACACAAACAATCCACCTAGGGGAGTTGAAAAAACCTGATTCCAAACCAGTGGTGTACAAGTGTTCCAGGATCTTGAGGGAACAAATGGCGTATGAACCACTTGTTGGTCACCGGCTACCATAGAACTGCATCTCCTTACGTTACTCCACTGTCTTAAGGATTAGACCTTCTGGTTGAATGCTCTGTGTGTGGTCCCCCTAAGAAAACCACCTGTTTTGGTTTGGGCACCCGAGCAGTATCTCAGCCCTCACACAAATCGAATGATTTATGTGGCGCTTATCAATTCGGTGCCTCCTTGTTCCAATGTTTATGTGTTTAAATAAATGGGTTATCAGTTCTTTAAAAGCATTCTTTTTTATATCAATTTCATAATCAAAACTTACAACAGGAAAAATGTTGAAATACAAATTCATAACCACTAGGACAAACGCATGCACCAACTCCTGGATGACATATACTACCATGAATATAAGAACAATCTGAATCTATACGACAGTATAAATCTGTAAGTACTAGATATGAAAAAAATATAAGAAAAAGATTATGCAATCATCGCATAGTTTTAACTAAAATCGGGATAGTCATTGTCATGTATTATTAAAACAAACAGACAGTTTTCGTTACGAACTCATTAAAAATAAAACCTTCATACAACTAGTTTAGTTTACATTACAACTTGAGTCGTTTCATGGAATAGTTGAAGAATCATCTGGTTTCAACGGTGATGATCATCTCATTGAGGACAAACGTAAACGTCAAATCAATAGTACTAGTTGTAGTGAACAACAACACGAGGATAGGCAGTGGTATGTCTGTGAACACGAAATTACAGAACATCTGAGTATCATGCAGTAAGTACTTAATTAGCAAAATACCAATTAATTGTCTCAAATTTAACTGTTCCATCGTCTCAGATTTCATTGTTCCTGCATTTTCATACCGATTGCTTTCTGTTCCCGTTTTTTCCTTCTTGATCTTCTACAGAAATACATTTTATTCCTGACTATCATTATATACTACTTATGTGAATATAAGTAGCTCACACCACACTAGCTTCAAAAATACTTTAGAAATGAAACCATTCGTTTCTATTTCCACCATTGTGAAGGTTCTTGAAAATTTTATCACTCTTATTTGATTTTAGTATCGTTCGTGCATGAGATTTATTTGTTTATCAGGGATAAAATATGGTAGCTGTTCAAACATAATACGGTTAGTCATTTGTTTAATTGGATTCATAACTTACTGATGTTACCCCTATTGGAACATAGGCTACCAACCAGCATTCTTCGTCCCACTCTGTCCTCGGTCTTCCTTTATAGTTCTATCTAATTCTTGTTCATCCTCCTCATGTGTGTTTCCATTTCTTGGTGTAATGTGTTGTTCTTTGGTCTTCCTCTTCTCCTTTATTTGGCCTTTATGATTTCAAGTGAGTGCTTACCTTGTGATGCAGTTGGGTGCTTTCCTCAATGTGTGTACTGTCCACCTCCAGCGCCTATTCCTGATTTCTTCCTCCATTGGAATCTGGTTTGTTATCTCCCACAGTAAGTTGTTACTGATAATGCCTGGGCAACGGATCCGAAATATTTTGCGTAGACAACTGTTAATTAACATTTGTATCTTCTGGATGATGGTTTTCATAGTTCTCCAAGTTTCCACCCCATACAGTAGAACTGTTTAGACATTTGTATTGAAAATTGTGACTTTGGTGTTGGTTGACAGACAGTTGTTTTTAGTTCCAGGTGTTCTTCACTTGGAGATATGCTGCTCTTGCTTTTCCAATCCGCGCCTTCACATCTGCATCAGACTCACCGTGTTCATCAATGATGCCGCCCAGATATGGAAAGGTTTTTACATCTTTCAAAGCTTCTCCATCAAGTATGATTCGATTGGTGCATTCTGTGTATGTTGTATGTTGAGATCTACTGATGCTAGTGCTGCTACTACACTGGATTTTTAACTAATGACCTTAATAGGATAATATATTTGATCATAAACCCATCCACTCCCAGAAGAAAATCAAAACTACTATGAAGGAACTCAAAGTGAAAGGGTAATGCCACAAATCAGTGAATTGAGTGATGCTATATGACAAACATATATAATAATAAACAGTATATTTAAAGTGCTTAATATTTGTTTGTGATATTCATCACAAACGGAGATTCATTAGTGTACCACTGAAAACAAAAGGGACTGGATAGCAGTTTCTTCCTAATATGGAACCTCCTAGAACTTCACAACTATAATGAAAAAGGGAATATAGTGTCAAATAAATCTTCATGAAATAATCTGCATAAAGTTAAACTGGGCAATGTATTGCAAATGATTAATCTAATAGCTGACCCCATAGTCGTCTAGAGTCGCGGTTAAGTAATACCATAAAGTATCATGCTTGAGTAGAAAAAGATTTTCTTAATTCCTACTGATTCACTATAACCGTTTAGATGAAGTTACTTCTTGGTGTTAACCATTACCATACATTGGATTAGTACTATAAACTGCTCATCCAAATAATATAGAGTTGTATGTTAGAAATTGATTTGTAGAAGAATTCACAATGTTCAAGTGAAATCGCTTGGGGGTCATTGGTTAACCATGTGGAATGAGAGAGAGAGAGTTGCCAATATTAGTATAATATGGCCTGATGACTGAAGTTAGAAATGTGTTTCATGTAAGGGGGTTTACCACGAGACTTAAATAATCCATATTTATTCTAGTGCTTAGAGTGGGTAATACATGCTATTATAGAATAACAAACTTGAACAAAGCGAACTTCTATTTCACCCAAATTTTGATGATTTCACCATAAAATGCTCTCCATATTAACATTTGTTTGTAGGTTTATTTTAATGAACAGGTAACAGTCAACAATGAGTAGACAAGCACATGAATAGTAACCTGAAGTATATATATATATACTTTAGGCTATCAACTGTAGGATTTCCTCGGGGATGACAAGTACCTTACTCATAAATGAGACTTTCTCATCATGGAAACAACATAGTCAAAACAGAAACTTTATCAGTCATATATTTGGATTGGGATCACAAATGAACATCAAACAGGTACAAAATGAGTAATCTAATGGGAGAAAAGCTCTGAAACACTAATATATTTCAATAAGGATAATAAGCTAGAGTTGTACACGCACTCTCTTCTCCCTTAAACATAATCCTATCAAAAGTTTATATATATATATATATATATATATATATATATATATATATATATATAGCTTAATAATGAATTCCTTGAATAGAGATCCATTTACTGAACTACATATTTCTTAATATTTAAATGGGTATGATAAGTTTCTAAGATTATTAATAATCAATACAGAAACAATTCGATTGTGATCAATAAAAATAATATAGTTGTAATAATCTCAATAATATCAGAAAAGAATTTTCGGATATTATAGTAATTTTAATAGCTGAGATCACGAGTCAATTGAAGTTAAAACACCATGGAAAACCTGGAGGCTGTTTCGGCTTGTTCTGTGACTTCTCAGCAATGCGCACTCAAGAGCCTACCTCGCCAGATTCCAACTCAGGACACATTGGTCTCGCGCGCCAGAGCTTAGCTAGTAGACCACTGAACCGGCCGGCATCCAACAGTATTAATGTCTAACTTCAACGAAATTAAGCGACACATCCACCATTGTCTCCAGTGAGTTACTATCTCATAACCGAGATGGTTGGAATCCACTTGTCACTGCTTCTCACTAGAACTCCAGGATATACATCTTGAATTCAGTCACTAGTGAGTATATGTTGTTTAATATCGGAAGGGGTTTTGTGGATATTATACTAACTTAACAGGTGAGATCATGAGTCAATCGAATCTAGACCCCCATGGAAAACCTGAAAGCACTGGACGGCCGTTTGGACCCATTGTGCGACTTCTTAGCAGTGGGCATTCACGATCTTGCCTCGAGAGTTTTGAACTCAAGGTCTATCGATCTCTTAGTGATCAGTGAAATTTCATCGGGCCAGTTGTGAGATAGTGACTGACTTAAGACAATGATGGATGTGTCCCTCAATTTTGTGGATTAGTTGAAATTAAGCATTAACACCGTTGGATGCCAGACAGCTTAATGTTCTAGAGGTTAGGCGCTCGCGTGCGAGACTAATATATCCTGTGTTCGAATCTGGGGAAGCGGGATCATGTATGCACACCGTTAAGCAGTCCCACAATAGGACGAAACGACTGTCTAGTGCTTCAAGGTTTTCCATGGTAGTTTAGCTACAATTGACTGATGTTCTCAACCATACAAATAACTTTATTATTTATTGAATTTTGTAACAAAAAACTTAACTGATGATAGTTTTTTAGAAAATTAATAATCGATTTCTAATGACTATTATTGATAATAATAATAATAATAATAATAATAATAATAATAATAATAATAATAATATTAGTAATAGTAATAATAATAATAATAATAATTAACCTGTCATACCTTAAGCTATAACTCAATCATTTCTGTTTTGTCAACCTAAACTATTTCAATGACTTGAATTACAATATTGTAAATTACTTAACTGAAAAATGTTGGTTACCATGTCCTTTATGGGAAAGAGTGAAGTAGTCAAATTTTTAATTATTAAAGAACTAATTTTAATGTTTTGTGATCGTTTTAGATGGGGATTTTATTCTCTAAGCTGAATGGTTTAGTCATGTAGCTTTCATTGTTCTTCTGATCAATATCATCAGCATAAACTTCAGGGTAGAAGTGAAGTATTCTAATTTCACCACATATGACTCACAGCTTGTCTTGTAGACTTCGATTTGTATTGGTTATTGTTGACCATTAACCTGTCATTGTTTACTTCTTTATTTTGGTTGTATCTCCCATTTGGTTTGATTCTTGGTCCTTGTTATAACTGTTGGCCTGAGTGCCCTGTTAATGGATAACGTCATAATACCATCAATCAGAGAGCAGTGAATTATCGATCAGACCAAGGACGCGTAAAACTCATGCGAGCAGTCTTTATCGGTCCTGCTTCCTGTCTAGCCCAGTCAGTCGAGTCCAGAACACCAATTTCAGTCTCCGCGATATGAATCATGTATTTCAAACATACACGGTTTATGTACCAATCAAACAGACCACAATGTACCATAAAATAGGAAACAACATTTATACAAGATTTGGCCAAAAGTGTCTGTGAATATGGGAGGTAGTAATTAATAGACAAGGAATAATTCAAGAATGGAAAATCGTATAATAACGGTTCATAGGTTAAAATAAAGCCCATAATAAGAGGGACATGAATGTGAACAGTTTAGCTACTAATCAATTATACGATAAAAATGTACGTTTAGTATTTGTCCACAAATGGATCCCAAAAATTACTATTCACTATGCTTATCGTGACCTAACACTCCTATATTTGTCCATAATTTTTTAGATTGGTTGATGAATTGGATCGATTTCAATGTGTTTGTTGATCGCTGAATGACCTGAGTGCCAAGCTTCTAAAAATTCTCTGGTGTTTTTAGAATTGTCTCTTTTCAAGATCTCAACATTTTTCCAGTCGCGTGTGTATTCACAGTTTTCCACATGCATTGATATAGGCGAGCATATGTCATAGCGTTTTACCACTAGTTGATGTCCAAGTAGGCATAATTGAGGACGGCGTTCACTTTGTCCGATGTAGTGTTTCTCGCAGTTGGAACAATTTATTTTGTAGATGATGTTTGGTTTTCTTTCTTTTGTCATTTCCTCCCTTGGTTTGCATAGAATTGGTTGCAGTGATTTTGTTGGTATGTGTGCTACACCTATTCTGAAAGGCTTCAACAACCTCGTTGTAGTTTTTGATATGCCTTTTATATATGGTAGGATGATCCGTTTGTTGGTTTCTGTACTTGATTTTGTTTTTGGTGAGGAATTTGGCTGATATATTTTGATGAAGTTCATTGGGTAGCCATCCTTTTGACCCATGTGTCAGTTTGAGTTAAATTTATTTAATAAACGTCAATAAGAATACAAACTGAACCTGAAGACCCTCTAAGGTTGATGGCAATCTCATATCTGGGTAAAGAAGTAGATAAAGTACTTGATATCTTGAACAGATTTGAAATGATTGGATGCTTTAAATTTCGTAGATGATTTAGCCTTTCCATCTCATACAGAACAACAAATGCAGAAGAAGACTCCTAAAGTATCGACAGTAGCCGTCCGGATTCGCTAAAGAAAAGAAAGATTCCGAAGTACAAAATAGAGGGTCTTAAACAACTCACACTTGATGATGAAGCTCTGAAACAAATCGAATCCTTTACATACCTAGTCCCCATCAATGATAAAGAAGAAGGATCTTGTGCAGATTTCAACTCATGAATTAGGAAAGCAACGGTCGCATTCCTACAATTTAGGAATAATTAAAACTCAAAGAAATGGTCACTTATGACCAAAGTCATGATTTCCAGAACGAACGTTAAAACAGTCTTAATATAAGGACCTGCAATTTGGAGAACTACTAAGACCATTACCAACAATGTATAGGTATTTATAACCTTTTTCCTACCCAAGATGCACTAAATCCATTGACCGTAGTCCATTAACGATAACCTACTGTGGCAGAAAAAACCCAACTGTCCGTTGAGTAGCAAATCAATCGTGGACTGATTTAAGTTAGGCATTAACCCTGTTGGATACCGATTCAGTGATCTAGAGGTTAAATTTTTTTATGTGAAGAGTTGTTGTGACGTGCGGTGTCCAAAATCAAATATAGATACACGGTTTACTATATGCTAACTTCCTTCCAACTGACTACTAGCGAGAAAATGTATTGGACTACTTAATAAAATGTACAAATACTCATTCACATATATATACCACTCTAATCCTTAAGATACTGATCCATTTATTAGCCAATGAAATGCTTTTGTCCTATAGGTCACATCTGATTACCATTGTTGACCTTTTCATTAGGCTACTTCTAATTGACTCTCCATATCAAGATTCTATATAATATTCAAGTTAACTAGAAACCCAACCCTAATGATTCAATTATGAACACTAAACATAAAAGAAATATGTGGTCTCCAAAATGAACCTACGATCTTTCAAAAGATGCATGTACTGTAGAGATATAGATGAACTAGTACATAGTTGTTTCCTTTGAATTATTGAGAGAAATCTCGGTTGAAGACCTTAGAATTCGTAATATGACTGTTAATTTTTCGTTATTCTATTCCCTAACCGATTTTTAATCGACTAACTATGGGCTGAAATTCTAAGAATTGTTACAGTTCATCTCTATAATGTATACTTTCCCGACAATATACTGAGATAAGCACGTTCCCATAGTTTCTAATCATTAATGTTTCAAGAAATGTTAATCAGTGAATGATCCATGTCTTTATTTCAATGAATTAAAGTCAGTTGTAAAATCATTAAAATCCAAGAAGGAATAAATATTAGTCATATTGTTAGTTTACAGTTCTTTACCAACGAACTTACTAAAGCGACTGAAATTACTATAATATCCACAATACCCCTTCTGATATGAATCAATATATGCTCACTATTGGCTGGATTCAGGAGGTATTTCATGGAGTTCTAGTGAGTAGCACTGACCAGAGGAGTTCAACCGGGTCAGTTGTGAGATAGTTACTGACTTAAGACAATGATGGATGTGTTGTTCAATCTCGTGGCTCGTGAGCGCGCATTTCTGAGGAGTCCCACAGTAGGAAGAAACGGCCATCAAGTGTTTCTAGGTTTGCCATGATGTTTTAGCTTCAACTGACTCATGATCTCAACCATTAAAGTCACTGAATCTAGAACCTTCAAATGTAGAGATAAGTATCTAGCATTCAAGTAACTTAATCGGACTATAACGTTTTGTGTTAATGTACAATAATCTAGTAAGATAAATGAAAGAGTACTTAATGTTATTAACAACTTATCATCTTATTCTTAACCTAATCGAAATCTATTTAAATACAGAACAATTATCTACCGTTGTTTTTATTAATTTACCAAATAAATAACATGTATACCATGTGTATAAAGAAAATGTATCCTGTTGCGACGGCTTCCGAGAACTGCAGAGGCCCTAAAGGAGCCGAAGTGTTCCCATTCAATCTGAACGTGATGGGACTTTCTAGAATATCAACGTGACATGCTACTATTGAACAGTAGCAAAACATGCCTCTGTGTGAATTGCCTGAATTATAATGTTGATATAACAAACGTTAATGTCTATAAGTACCCATGATTTTCTGAACATTTTGATTCTCCAGTCTTCTTCTGTCTTTTGATTTACCACTGTAGGAGTTCTATAAGTTCCAGTGCCGTAGTTGTATATTGTATTCTGCGTTAATCAAGTAACGAACATAACATGTCGTAAATATAATTTTTTAGCTGACAAATTCTCATACTACTATAGTGAACAAGAATACCAGTGGGGACAATCGAATGTATTCAAATATAGAATTACAGAACATCTTAGTAAAAACTGAGTAGCATACAGTCAATATTTCGATTGCAAAATATCAGTCCATCGTCTCAAACTAAACTGATTCATCTATTCCACATCAATCACTCACTATTTTCATTCTCTTTTCTTTGATCTTCTTAACCATCTACCTGTAGTTATTTCATTTTCGATTGATGTTACATACTACTTATATCTATCATTATCAGTAGCACACAACACATGATTACAGTTTTCATTATTAAAACCTAAAAAAAACAAAACAAACTAAGACGAAGTAATGAATACATCATGTTTTATTCTAAATTTTTGACAAATTCACAACGACACCATAATGAATGAATGTGTGCTAACTGTTACCAATATTCATCCGATTATCTTGTAGGTTTATAACAATGTCAAAATTGTCATTTATTGCACAATAGAACAATTACGATTCTTATAAAACATTGGATACTACTACCTAAATATAATATTTTTTTCACTTGATATTGTTTTATTTGAATCTTCCCGTTGATGTTTAGGACTGAAATTGGTCAATATCTTATTGGCATATGTGCATACTGTGCGTATTGCCTCGATATTGCCTTAATCCACAAGCATTATAAGTAAAGATGGATGGTGGCTAGCAGTAGAATCCAGGACGCGCGTTTCGTCCTATTTGGGACTCGTCAGCTGGATGTATCTGCATCTCAGAGTTGATGTTCACTCCGGAACTCGAACCCAACACCGTTCGCTTAGAACGCCATCGTTTTATCCACTTAGCTACTGAGTCCTCATAGCCACTTGCTTGTGCAATCGGGTGAAGTTTAATTCACTTGATATTGTTTGAAGCGGACGGTACTGGGTTCGAGTCCCAGAGTGAACATCAACTCTGAGATGCAGGTACATTCAGCTGACGAGTCCCAAATAGGACGAAACGCCCGTCAAACTGGATTCCACTGCTAGCCACTATCCATCTTTGCATAACATTTTTTGATTTATAATGCTATTTAATAAACTGAATTTAAGATTTATCCAACTAGTGGTTTTTTTTGAATTAATTTTTTTCTGGTTATCATTTTTGTAGCGAGTTGATTTTCTAAGGGATGGGGTCACTAACCCTATGTCTAACCTTCCTCTTTTATTCGAGCTTGGGACCGACAATAGCCTCAGAGGGGCTGCATGTCGGGTTGTTTTTCTTTTTTACATATTATATTATGAATAGATCAGTTTGGTTTGCGAATCACTATTGAATAGAAGTTATCTATTTTTTCTTTTTGTTTTCAACTACTTAAACATGATATGAACTATTCCAGTTTTATATTTGTTTTAACTGGTTATTTTTCCTAAGTAGATTGTCAAAGTATACATGCTCACAAATGTCTGATAGTGAAGAAAGTTAGCTCTTCCTCTCGAAATGCTTTCACAGAACCATGTGCAAACAATCACTACCAGGGAATTCTTACTCACTGCCTTCTCGTGACAACAGGGTGTTGTATACAAAATTGAGAGGACGAAAAGCGAATGTTCGGCGCTTTAACCGTATTGGTGAACATGGATAGTACACCTAGAGGAGTTGAAAAACCCTGATTCCAAACCAGTGTTGTACATGGGTTCCAGGATCCTGAGGGAACAAACGGTGTGTGAACCAATCGTTGGTCACCGGCTACCACGGGATTGCATCTCCTGACGTCGCTCCACTGTCTTGTGAATTAGATTTGTAGGTCGAAGGCTCCGGGTGTGGTCCCCCTAAGATAACCACCTGTTTTGTTTTGGGCACTCGGGCAGTATTCCAGCCCTCACACAAATCGAATGATTTATTTGGCGCATATCTATTTGATGCCCCATTGTACCAATGCTTATATGTTTACATAATTAAAAACATTCAAGTATTAATGAAAACCGCAAAGCACCACATCGAGAAATCTATAATTAGTTTATCTTCACTTGAGTTTATTCTTTGACACAATAAAAGTCGGCGATACTATAATTTATGGACGAACCAATCAGTTTATGGTAACAGGTCTTGGATTTCGGTGAGAAATTCTTTATCTATATGGCTAAATAGCATCTTTGTATTTTAACTGATGTCTTTTCGTGATGAATACCCTAAATCTAATCGTTATCCCTAATCAGCAACCCTTATCTTTCACACAAGTTCAAAACCCTCATTTAGCACTAGTCAATAGGTGGAGATCCTCAAGGTCAATTTAACGTCGCTCAAAGGTCGTCCATAAATTCTAGTCTCATCTGAAAACCGATTACTTCAATATTTAATGAATTTAATACATTATGTGAGAAAAGGTAACAATAAAAGGAGGGGTTAGTTGAAAGTAACGAGGACGAATAATAGTCAATTATTTATATGGATAAGAACAAACGCAATCAATTGCATTGCTAAACGTCGATGAGAAGATTCAAGTAAAACAATACTAAGTGACTTTTAACTTTACCACATTGCACAAGTAAGTGTCTATGAGGACTCAGTAGCTAAGTGGATAAAACGATGGCGTTCTAAGCGAACGTTGTTGGGTTCGAGCGCTGAAGTGAACATCAACTCTGAGATGCAGGCACATCCAACTGACGAGTCACAAATAGGACGAAACACACGTTCTGCATTCCACTACCAGCCACCATCCATCTTTGCTTAGAGTGCTTGTGGATTAAGGCAATATGGAGGCAATACGCACAGTATGCACATATGCCAATTGCACTCCTAACCATTAATGTGAAGACACAAGTAAAACAACACCAAGTGAATTTAAAAACGAAGTTTTTTCTATATTTTCAACGAATACAAATTAAATGGGCATCAGGAAGGGATTCATTTCAATACTATATATTCGGTCAAACGTATTGTGTTGATTACCTCCAGTTATTATTATGATTATTGAGTAAGTAATTTTACCCGTTGTCTACAACTGATGATATCCCGAAAGTAAATATTGATCGGTTTGTTAACATTGAAATAATGACGAAGTTATGAGTTATTCAGTTTATCATAATGATACAACTAACTAGGAATATCACCGACATGGTTATTGTGATTCATGTAACAGGTTCTCAAGCTAACTAGATGGATTTCAAAAACAGTTTCGTAGATTGGTTGAAGTTAGACATTAACACCGTTGGATGCTAATCGGCTCAGTGGTCTACAGGTTAAGCGTTCGAGAGCGACACTAAAGACCCCGGGTTCGAATCTCGCGAGGAGGGTTTATGCATACGCACTGCTGAAGAGTCATGTAGTAGGACGAAACGGTCGTTTAGTGCTTCGAGGTATTCCATGGTGATTTAGCTTTAATTGACTATTGAAAAATTATTATTTATTATCGAAATTTATACTGTATGTTCTCTTTATCATAAATCATCAGAATAAACACTTTGATTAGGTTCCCTTTAAGATTTCTTATCAATGTAGTTGGAAATCCCAGTAGTAAATTAGTTACTCGAAGATGTTCTTTGATGAAGAACTTCAGTAGATTGTCGATCATTGTGTTGCAACTTACAAGCTGGAAATCATTGAGGATTCAGTAAAAATTAAATGCATTAAAATATGAGGTTAAACATGTACTCTTTACTGAAGATTTCTATGTGGTAGTCATTGAGTTATATTAATAATTAACCTCACAATGCTGATAGTTGTTAATTAAGATCAGATAATGTCAATCAGATTGTAATGTGGCTATCAGTCTAAATGACTCATTATCACATACTGTATGATTGGTTGGAAGTGACCAATAGAAAGTGATGAACCTACCGTTTTCTCTAGTTGACGCTCATCAACATGAAATACTTCAAATATCTCTAAAATTTCTAAAATGATGTTAAAATTAGTAAAAACCTGAATATTTAATCTACTAATTTTTTTGGCTAGTGTTCATTTAGCGAGTTAGTTTTCTACGGGATGGGGTCGGTAACTCCCATACCGAATCCTCCTCCTTTATCCGAGCTTGGGACCGGTTGTAGCCCTAGAGTAGTCCCAGGTGAAGTTTTTTAATCTATTAACCTCCAGTCTAAATAAAGTGGATTTTCAGATTTATTCGAAAGCACTGATCGGTTAATATTATTTGTTTAATGAGATATCTAGGTATATCTTTGTCGTATCTTAATATTAATGGCAAATAACATTGATGAGTAATTAAGTTTATGTGATATTATGAATGTTGTTCTATTTTAAAGTTCCCATGAACAAACGATTCCATTTCTATCAAAAGAGGGTTTTGTGGAGGCTTTAGTAATCTAACAGTTGGATTCCTGAGTTAATTGAAGCTAGATCATCATAGAAAACCTGGAAGCACTGAAAGGCCGTTTCGTCCTAGTGTGGGAATCCTCAGCAGAGCGCATACACGATCCTACTCACTCGATTCGAACACAGACCAATTTGTGATTAGGTTAAAGTTGAACACTAACACCGTTGGATAACGGCTCAGTGGTCTAAAGTTCAGACCTTCCCATTAGAATATTTCTTACCAATCAGAACCTTTGTTAATCAATATCTCTGAACATTCCATAACAATGATAGATCAAATATTAAAAGTTTAATCTTTTCATATGGACATTTAAGGTACTTTTAGTTCAATGAATGATCTTTGGTTTCTATACTTAATATAACATTTACATTACTAGATTTCTATTTATCCGAAAATCAATAACTGTAGAGTAGTAGCAAGATAGATGTTTTGGGGTATACAATAAAACATAATTGAATAAATGGTTCAATATACACCTTAGTATCCAAGGTAAACATTTTGTTTACCATTATTTTTTAAGGAAAATATTTAATAAATAATGAGGTCAATTGTTAAATCGAATACACTTTACAAACCTAAAGTCATAATTGTTAAGTATAACGAATTTGTATACTGAAGATTTAAATCATTCAAATGTGTAAGTATTCTGGGCAAAACAAATTATCATTTTATATAATATGATTTGTTTAATAGTTGAATTCATGTGTTGACTAAAGCTAGACCACCATGGAAAACCTGAAAGCACTAGACGGACGTTTCGTCCTAGTATGAGACTCCTTAGCAGTGCACATCCAAGATCCCGTTCACGGAGATCCGAACCCAGAACATCGGGTCTAGAACGTGAACCCTAACCTCCAAATCACTGAGCCGGTATCCAACGTTGCTAATGTCTCACTTCAACCAATGTATCTTGATAACATAAGCAGTTATGAGAAGAATACTAAAGTTTGATGATCAACTAAGCTCTATGTTACTTCGGATTGCTTAGAAACATTTAATAATCCTAATGATAATTGAAGAGATATAATGATATGATTAGTTTAGTATATATCAGTCAGTTGTTTAGAGGCAATCGACAGTGAGTTCTTTTGATTGGTGTCTTCTTAATAATGTATTTATTATCATTAAAAAAATGCTGTCGAATATATCAAGCTACTTACTGGTAGAAAAGTTAAAAGTGTAAAATATTTATTGGGCTAGACGTTAAGTGTTCGCGCGTGACACCGAAGGTCCTAGGTTGGGATCCTGCAAATGGGATCGTGAATACGCACTGCTAAGGAGTCCCATACTAAGACAAAACAGTCTTGCAGTGCTTCCAGATTTTCTGTGATGGTCTAGTTTAAATCGACTCAGGAATTCAACCATTAATTTACCATAATTACCAGAAACTCTCATTCTGAAAATATTCTTTCGTTGTAATCTTTAGTTGATCTCGTTATTTCTGAGTAAGCTTCATTCCTGTATGCCTTTTCTCAATTTTTGATAATAAGTAAAGTTAGAAATTATATGGTGTTCATAAATGAAGTATAACGAATAGACAGTATATCAGTAATTTATCAGTCTGTTACTTGAAGCTGAAAAAAAAGTGGTTAATACTGAATTATCTTATTATGAAGTAATGATGCCGGCTTAGTGGTCTAATGGTTGAGCGTTCGCGCTCGAGACTTATAGGTCCTGGGTTCAGATCTCTCGGGGAGCGGGATAGTGGTTGCGTACTGCTGAGCAGTCCCATACTGAGGAGAAACGGCCGTCCAGTGCTTCCAGGTTTTCCACGGTGGTCTAGCTTTCATTGACTTATGATTTCAACTATTTTAATGAAATAAGTGTTTACGTAGCCTAATTTTTAGTGAAGAGAAGTAAATTTGTTGATTTATTCACTATTCAGAACTAGTCGAGATAGCTTAAGTATGCTGTCATTGTAAATAGACCATTTACCCTTAAGGGGGTATTAGATAACTCTCAAATTGTCATGATTGATACATAGATTTGTCGTAGTAGACAGCTATTAGTAACAGTTATGACATATATTCCATTCTGTTAAAGGTATATTCGCTAAATATTCACTACATGTGTGCCGCATTGTACACCAATAGGGAAATCCAGAGATTATTGCTTCAGACACCAAATCGTTACATATCAAACATCTAAATCACGATACACAGAAGAACAATAAATGATTCAGCATGAACATTCTAAGTTCCTACACTAGCCTCCTCATAAATAATAGCAAGTGTCAAGGCACTCTCTCAGGATGCTCACTTATGTCAACAGATAGTGATTGATAAGTAGTATAAAAAATCTCCACAAAATATCTGGTAATAATCAATATAGGCTCACAAGTGAATGGCTTCAAGATGCATTTCGTGGAGTTCTAGTGAAAATCAGTGACCAGTGGAGTTCAATCGGGTCAGTTATGAGATAGTAACTCACTGAAAACAATGGTGGATGTGTCTCTCAATTTCGTGGATTAGTTGAAGTTAGACATTAACACCGTTGTATGCCGGCCGGCTCAGTAGTCCAGTGGTTAAGCGCTCGCGCGCAAGACTGATAGGTCCTGAGTTGAAATCTTGCGGGGTGGGCTCGTGCGTTCGTATTGCTAAGGAGTCCAACAGCCCTCCAGTACTTCGAGGTTTTCCATAGTGGTTTAGCATTAATTGACTAATGATCTCAACTATTGAAACCCTTATAAGTAGTAACAACATTATACTGTTTTTTTTCCAGATAATTACATAAACTTAATCAAAATAAATCGAACTACAATTCACTTACATGGTTTACATGTATACCAACTATCATTCATTTCATAAATTGATACATATCCTGGTAAACAAAAACATTCATCATGTTGAATTGAACAAAAACTATTACGTCTATACATTTGACAAAATGCATCACCATCATTTTTAATACATGATCCTAAATTTAATGATTGAAAATCAGTTGGATACAATTGCTGATATGATAAAATCCATTGGATACTAAATAAATTAATGATTATATAATAAAGGTTAAATTTATGTAAGATGTCTATATTCAATAGTTGATAAATAATCTCCATAACAAATATACAATTGACTGGTTAAAATATTCAAAGAGTAGATCAAATTATAATAAAGGACTTGTTTCCAGGACTTCCCATTATGTAATAATAATAATAATAGTAATAATAATAGTAATAGTAGTAATAATATTGATAATAATAATAACATGTAATAATTAACCAATCACAAGCGAAGATGAAATGACCAATCAGATAAGGAGATTAAACAAAAAAATTTAAAAAATTTAATTACGTCGTTATTACTGTGTTTATATTTGGGATCAAATATTTATTTTCACGGGTGTGTGTGTGTGTGTGTGAAGATTTTAGCAATTTAATAGTTGAATTCATGAGTTAATTCAAGCTAGATCATCATGATGGATAATGGAGTAATTTCGTGGATTGGTTGAAGTTAGACATGAATACCAGTAGTAGTCTATAGGTTAAGCGTTGATGTGTGAGATCGATAGGTCCTAGGTTTGAATCCTGTTAGGCTGAGATTATGGATGTGTACTAGTGAGGAGTTTTATATTAGGACAAAACGGCTGTTCAGTGATTCCAGATTTTCCATGGTGGTCTAGATTCAAGTGATTCATGAATTCAACTATTAAACTATACAGAATCATTATCTACATCACATTATAAGTCTCATTATTAATCTATTCACTGTAATGATTTAATAATAAAATGAATATAATAAAACATTTCTAGGGAAATGTTGATGTTAATCAAACGATAAACTTCGAACAAAATCTAAAATTCCATAGATCACACAATTTTTAATTCACATCAACGATTAAATATCAAAATGCATAGAAAACTATACTTCATTATCGTACCCATTAAAACTTAACCACTAGACCACTGAACCGGGTGGCAGCCAACACCGGTAACAAATCCATGAAATCGAGGGACACATTCACTATTGTCATCCGTGAGTTACTATCTCACAACTGACCCGATTGAACTCTACTGGTCACTTCTTCTCATTAGAACTCCAGGAAATACATCTTGAAGCTATTCATTAGTGAGCATATGTTGATTATTATCAAAAGTGATTTTGTAGAGATTGCAGTAATTTCAGTAGTTGAGATCATGAGTCGATTGAAGCTAGACCACTATGAAAAACCTGAAAGCACTGGAGGGCAGGATTATTGATGCGCACTGCTGAGGAGTCGAAACGGCCGTTCAGTGCTTCTAGGTTTTCCATGGTGGTCTATCTTCAATTGACTCACGGTTTCAACTATGGAAATTACTAAAATCTCCAAAAAACCCCTTCTGATAGAACTTTTACATCAAGACAAATTATGTTACTCATAATATCTTTGTTCATCTTTTAATCAACTGATTGGTAAGTCTAAACATACTACTTATAATCTATCAACTATCTCACTCTTATTATTGATATTTAACTATTGGGAAAGATACACAACAAATAGTGATGTTAATGATATTTAATTGAATGGTTATAATTTATTATGTTATTGTTTGTTTGTTTGTTTGTTTTTCATTTTAATTTGACAGTAATTAGTAGTTTATGAAAATAAACATATTTTGTTTGTTTTGTCAAAACATTGGATTATTTCTTTCACTTAAATAAGCTACTTAAATAGAGATTATTAGTAGACATCAACAATTGTGAAGAATATGTCATTCCAACAAATTATTATTATTATTATTATTATTATTATTATTATGATTATTATGATTATTAATGAATTAGTAATGTATAGTGAAACCCAAGAGAACATTTGTTTTTGGTATTTTGACATAATAGTATGTGTGTGTGTGTGTTTGACTGTATATTGTAAACACATCTGTTAAATTTAAGCATATCTACAACGGAAGAACATCTGCAACTCAAAACAACTGTCTGTCAACCAACACCAAAGTCACAATTTTTAATAAAAAAAATATCAAGAGAGTAATACTGTATGAGGTAGATACTTGGAGAACTATGAAAGTCATCATCCAGAAGATACAAGTGTTTATTAACAGTTGTCTATGCAAAATATTTTGAATCCGTTGGTCAGATACCATCAGCAACATCACACTGTGGGAGAGAACAAACCAGGTGCCAACGGAGGAAGAAATGAGGAAGAAGTGCTGGAAATCGATAAGACACACAATGAGGTAAGCACCCAACTGCATCACAAGGCAAACCCTCACTTGGAGTACTCAAATGAAGAAGAAGAGAAGAACCAAAGAACACATTTAACCAAGAAATGGAGACAAACATGGTAAGAATGAACGACAACTGGATAAAACTAGAAAGGAAATCTGAAGACAGAATGGATTATAGAATGCTGATCGGTGGCCTATGCTCCATTGGGAGTAACAGGTGTAACAAAGTAAGTAATCTAATCACAAGATCTGAATTTCGACCACGATCGAAACAAGTGAAACTTGTTTATTAAAACATCATCCTGTATCTAAAATGCAAATTAACTAGAATTAGTACTAAACTATGCAGTAATTATAGTCACACATAAACAAATTGAGGGTATGACTTATATTAAACGTTAATAATAAGTGTAATAATTGAATAAATTGTGATATACAGTCATACTTCTGGGGTTAGACTGTGTCAAAATGGTGAACTTTTAAATCAAGTATTGTTATTCACATGGGTTACGCATATAACTAACATACAGTGTGATAAAACTATCGTATTCTGAGATGGTGGAGAAGATTTGTAGCTCAGGTGGATGACTTCGATGAAGTTTTGTTCTCTTAACTAGATGATTTGATAGTGGAGCTTTCATCGTTCTTCTGAACGACATCATCAGCACAAACTTCAATTAGAAGTGAAGTATTCGAATCTCTCCACATATAACTCACACTTTGTAATGTAACACACGACAACAGACAGAAAGAATGTATTTATTGTAAAAAGTTACAAAGTACTTATAGAATATATTATACATAACTTTCTATCTTCAATTGGCAGCCTACGGTGTGTTCTGTCATATGAACTGTATTCTCGTCTGGTCTTTAAATGTTCTGCCAAAGCCGTACTACATTTGACAATTATAACAACCTAGACGTCAAATTTCATTGCACATTACTTATAAACAATCTTGTAAGTAGCATCCACTACAATATAATTCATATTAATTCTAACATGGCAGACAAGAATTTATTCTAATACTTAGGTCCTTCATTGTCCTACAATTATTGACATACAAATTCCAAATTTCACAATCATCCAAGTTGTTTGGCTACTGGAACTAGCTAAACAATAAAAGGAATATGATTCTCAACTATTAATTAGATTGACTAAAATTTATTTTCTGTTTGTAATATTAGGATATACGACTAGGTTTTTTACTGATATCATTTTGTTATAAAAAAGATTAAAGTTAAACCACTATGGAGAACCTGAAAGCACTGGACAGCTGTTTAGTTCTATTGTGGGACTCCTCAAAAGTGCACATCCACGATCACGCCTCTCCAGATTCGAGTCCAGGATACATCGGTGTCTTTCGTGAACGTTTAACCTGTAGACCACTGACCTGGCTGACATCCAACACTGTTAATGTCTAATTTCAACTAATCCACAAAATTGAGCGACACATCCACCACTGTCATCCGTGAGTTAGTATCTCACAACAGACCTGGTTGAACTCCACTGGTCACTACTTCTCATTAGAACTTCAGGATATACATTTTGAAGCCATTCACTAGTGAGTATATGTTGTTTAATATCAGAAGGGCATTTGTGGATATTATACTAATTTCAATAGTTGAGATTATGAATCAATTGAATCTAGACCACCATAGAAAACCTGGAAGCACTTAATGGCACATCCATGATCCTACCTCGCGATCTGGCCTCAAACATTTTGGAAGCTACTTAAAAAAATGCCACTGATATTTCCAACTATTCATATCAGACTCTTATTTTCGTGAACAACATCTAAATATATCTTGTTTGTTTTTTTTTTATCCTCTAAATCTTTACTCATCTCCCCTCTAGTACTTTAAAGCATAAACACTGAGCATACACAATCATTATGTATACAACAATAATGTATATTGGTAAAGTCAAACTTCATCCGGTTGACAAACGTTTAAACATTACAGTTATTTCTATTGTTCTAATGAAATTTTATTTATTGAGAATCATAACATGACGCCATACATTCAAAGGGAATGATAAAAAAATAGTCTCTATCGTAAAGCTTAAATTGTTTTCTCATTTTTATGTTTGAAAAGAAAAGGTGAACTGTCCCTTTATTACATTTCTTCCCGTTTACCTCAACACCACCACCACCAGCACCACCACTACCAACACCACTATCCCCCCTCTAACTTTTTCTTAAGTTACATTTTTTGTATAAAACAAACACGTTTGTTCCGTAAAAGTATGAATATTGTTTTCCTTCTTCTATTTTTTTATTAGCCGAAGGATAAAGAAAAACGATAAGCTGGAATGTTTATATAACAATGACAGATTATTTCCGATTTCTTTTCATCTTTAAATCGGGTATTACAACATAATGATATATTGGAAAATAATATATAATGGTTAAAGATTATGGTTTACTAACCACACCCAGTTAGTCAGTCAGTCAGTCGGCTACAAAGTAGGACCAGGCATATATATGCATCGGCTCATGTTGCCATGCCTCATTGGCACAGCAAGATGAACACCGGATTCATAAAAGTACCTATTCAATGATGGTATATATAAAACAAAGAAGACTGCATATAATACAAGAAGGAAAAATTTGAACGAAAGGTATAAAGTAATTTCAATCTCATCGTTTAAGGGAAGACAGAGAGTGTATACACCTACGCCATTGTGGTTGATTCTGAACCATGTCACCAAGAGTCTCCAATCATTGGTTACGGTAGTCACGTGGACCACAACCAAGTAGTCTGCATTTACCAGCATGGCTAAGATTAGAAGTTAGTGACTTCAAGGACTGATGCCATGTTTTGGTTTGTCCGCCTTTAACTTTATTCTAACCATCTCTAACACTAGTCAACATTGTGCGTTATGGTAATCGGTGAATTGGAATATTATTACTTAACGATAAATGTACAAACATGAATCCTTATTGTAATTTGAACTTATTACATAGGTAGATAACTAACTATGATTGTAGTGAATGAGAACACAAGTGGAGACAATCGAAGATATTTGAATACAACATTACAGAACATTTTAGTAAAATCTGAGAATCATAGGGTAAATACTTCATTTGCAAAATATTCATCAATTTTCTTAGACTATGCTGTTCCTTCGTTTTCATATCAGTCATTCTCTCCTCTCAGTTTCTTCTTAACCTTCTGTTGCAAGGTATTTCACTTTCGAATGATGATACATACTACTTATATCTGTCTATATCAGTAACATATATCACAATATTAGGACTGAAATGATTGGTATCATTAGTACGTACACGCAAACATTAAACATCTTTCATTTAAAATAAACAATGATGAGAACGACAATGATTTTTCTTTGTTTGTGAATAGATGAATATGTGAATATCATTAATTATTTATACTATAACATTATCTGAGCTTAAAAGTCAATCATCACATTAAATCACCCAACCTACTCACCAGATGTGGAGATGACAACATGCGAAACAACGATGGAGCAACTAAATAGCCTGGTCTCTGAGTGAATACATAGTGGATTTGAATAACGGAAGCAAAGATATGACAAGTAGTTTACTCGACACTATACACAAATTAACACTCAGTGCATTTGTCAGTCATATAGATCAGTTCAATTTGTTGCTCTACATAAGCATAGAAAGATATAAATTATCAAGACGAATAATAGAATAGTATAGACAATATTCAAACGAGCATACTTCAAAAGTTCATGTTTTTTCATCAAATCTAAAATTCAACTGTTTTTCTTCGACTGGTGTAAGGCTTCATCATTGTCAGTTTCCATTAATTTGGCTACTGAGTAGGATGAATGTTATCATCATCTAGTAATATTAATAATAAACTCATTTAAAACAAATAAACCTCTCAGGATTGTTGGAGACTCTTCAGTAAAGACTTTGTTTAACATTTTCCATAATTATTATTGAATTCCTTACTACTTTTTTTATATATGTACTCGGATTTATATATAGTCGTTACTTATATGTACTGTACTAACTAACACGTTAGTATTTATAAACAGTTGTCTTCGCGAGATACTCAACATCCATTGACCGGATATCATCAGTAACATCCTACTGTGGGAGAGAACAAACCATCTTCCAGATCAACAAGAAATAGGGAAAACACGATGAAAATGGATAGGATATACATTGAGAAAATCACCAAACTGCATCACGAGACAAGCCCTAACTTGGAATCCTGAAGGGAAATAGAAAAGAGGAAAGCCAATGAACACATTATGTCGGGAAATAGAAGCAGATATGAAAAGGATGAATAATAACTGGAAAGAGCTGGAAAGGATTGCTCAGGACAGGTTTGGATGGAGAGTGCTTGTGGTCGGCCTATGCTCCTTCACGAGGAGTAACAGAAGTGAGTAGATAAATAAGTCTAACTAACATCGAACTCATTAGACTAACATCAGTATAGGGGTTGTAGAAATTATTAACTTTTTGATTGAGATCATGAACCGATTGATGTTAGACCACCTTTGGAAACCTGGACGCACTGGATGGCCGTTTCGTCCTATTGTGGGACTCCTCGACGGTGCTCATCCACGATTCAAACCCAGGACTAAAAACCTCATATGGTAATTTACCATTTGTGTTTGAATTGCTCATTAAATGAAAGCACTCACTTTACAACCAATAACATATTCTAGTTCAAAGCTCGCCTTATCCTTTTTTTTCAAAAATGGGGGAGGGGTAAGTTGTAGTTTTACCAAAGCAAAGTATGCCTCAAATCTGTATACACAAACTAATACCATAGTAACTAATTTACAAAATTATATTTTAATTTATAGTTTTTAATACAAATAAAAATTTGGGTATTAATCTATCCTTTGAAAAACTGTAATTACCATCCTACGGAAGTCTATGTCTCAAGAGGTGAACATCAAGAATAATCTTGACAACAAATAACAAGAGAAAAATAAAATAAAAGAAAACAATATGACAATGCATGATCAACTTATACCTCATTGATAAATCTATTAATGATAATCTAATTCACCTTTTAGCTTATTAAATAATTTCATCCGGAAATCCTACTTAAATCAATTTGATAAACATAAATCTAAAGAGAGATTGAGGTTTTCTCACTCGATTTATTGTTTATTACAGAAAGAAAAGAAAAAAAAAGAAAAAAGAGAGGAAAAACAAAAGAAGAAAAATGATCAGAGAAAACGGCAACATCGATGAAGAGAAGAAAAAAAAAGAATTTTTGTAATGAGGAACAAAAAAAAATCGTGTTCCGTTTTCATCCATTCTGGGGTTATTTTTTATTGTACGAATAATTTTATTTTTAGTTTTTTTTTTTTTTAAGGGAAAAAAAGCAGAAAAATTCACATGAAAAAGGAAAACAAAATGGAATATAATGATGAAAACTTTAAGAAAAAAAATGATGTTTTTACTTAAAAAGCCCCAAATGCTCTGATACAATTGAGGGTGAGGAGAGTTAGCTTTCTTTTCTCAAATGTTCTCACATAGCCACGCGTATACAACCACTGCCAAGGAAGTCCTACTCACTACCTTTTTGTGAAAACAGTGTGCTGTTTTAACGAAATTAAGAGGATTAAAACCGAATGTCCGGCGGTCTAATCGGGTTGATAGACACGGAGAGTCCACCTAGGAGAGTTAGAAAACCCTGAATCCAAACCAATGATGTACATGGGTTCCAGGATTCTGAGGGAAAAAATGTTGTATGAACCAATCGTTTGTGACCGGCTACGATAGAACTGTATCTCCTCACATTGCTCCACTGCCTTGTTGATCAGACATTGAGGTCGAAGGCTATGGGTGTGACCCTATAAGAAAACCACCTGCTTCGGTTTGGACACTCGGGCAGTATCCGAGCAATCACACTAATCGAATGATGTGTATTTAAATAGATAAACAAAATCATGTTAGAAGATCATAGTTACTGAACCAAATTGTTTAAATTAAAATGAATGGAACAGAAGAATAACAGAAATATTACTATGCTACTTATATTACCCCTATTGAAACTATTTAAATTTAACTTGATGTTATGATTAAATAATGAAATTATTTTGTTTTATGTAATTTGAAACCTTGTCACTAAAATGAAGCCCATTATTCATGTCAAAGATATTGTACACTTGATTTGACAAACAAATTTTAATTAAAACTGACATTCATATTTCTAATGTTGTTTTGATGTTCTTCTTATTCCTATCAATTTAGCTTATTTTACAGTTCATTGATTAAGTCATAAAAATAGAACAGTATTTTTTGGCGATTCCTCATCATCATAATAATCGTTTCTTACTTACTTACTTACTTACTTACTTACTTACCGACTGACTGACTGTCTTACTTACTTACTTACTGACTGACTGACTGACTTACTTACTTACTTACTTACTTACTTACTTACTTACTTACTTACTTACTTACTTACTTACCTACGCCTGATACCCTCAATGGACCATAGGCCTCCGACCAGTATTCTCCAACCTACTCTGTCCTTAGCCTTCCTTTCTAGTTCTATTGAATTGTACTTGGCATTAGTGTGTTAATATTTTTAGTTTTCATAACCTATTATCAATAGATTATATTTTCACACAGCATTTGAAACAACTTGTTTTGGTGAAAGCAGTCATACATCATCTTTCTCGGTTATAAAACACATGATAATGTGTTGGGAGGGGGTGTTCTTAGTTCCTAGTGTAATATTTCCCAAAACCAATATCAATGTTCACCATTTTCCATCAATTTTAATTGCGGGAAGGGGCAAGAAAAAAAAGAACAGTAAGTCTGGATAGTATGAAGAAATGATTAGTATAGAAATAAACATTTCAGGATATTCATCAGTGAGGTATTGGGTAATAGAAAACAGTTTACTTCATTTATATTTTGAAATTTTTGTACTTAATTAGTATCAAATATGTTCGTTCGCCTCTATATCATTCTTAGACAGATAATCAAGATGAAAGATTAGTAGATACGTTTTCCTGCAATCTCAAAGACAAAGGCAATGAAAACAATAAGAATAACAAATAACAACATTAGTAACAAAAAGAAACAGAAGAGTAATTAAATCACCAACAAGCAAAGGCGCTTCGTACATTCAGAATCAACCAGCTAAGTGAATAGATAACATGATGGTGTTTGAAGCGAATGGTATTGGGTTCGAATCCCAGGGTGAACATCAAATCCGAGATGCTGGTACATTCAACTGACGAGCCCCAAATAGGACGAAACAAGCATCTTCCATTCTACTGCTAACCATTATCCGTTTTTGCCTATAATATAAACTATAAGTTTAAGAATAATAAACTGAATTGCCGATATTCAGAAACATGAGATTATTGTGATGTAGTAGTAGACTTATTTCGCATAACCTTGAACAATTAAATGAATTGCTGAAGAATTCACACTTTATTCGTTTGTTTGGTAGTTGAATGATAATATATTTCCTTATTGACTTGAATGTTATATGGACGATTATGTTTGATTCTTATCTCTGGCCTGGTTCAAACACATTATTCTACAAGTTTTCATTTTCTCACTTTCGATTTAATACTTTTACTAGTATCTGAGTCGTTAAGTCATGGAAATTAACTCAGTACAATCTTTCTTTGGAGTCAGACTTTATTGAAAGTTGCTCAATAATCTGTCGATCGTTTCAGGGTGTAATATTGAAGGGATCTATGAATGTTTAGTATATATATATATATATATATTACATTTGCTTGTACTATAGAACACTTATTTATAGTTTATGAATAAACAGTGAACAATCAGGGATAACAGAGCACCAAGAGGCAATTTTAACTGGTCAAAGTTATGATCCATTTGAGAACTATGATGCTAAATAAAGCCAAAACAACAATTAATATAAAATTATATGAATTCATTATATTTCATGGTTTCTCATCAGCTGCCTACAGCCATTGAAGGGTATCATTGAGATATGATATGATATGAAACAATTGACATTGGTGATAGAAAGAATTAGAATAACAAAAATTATCAATAATTATTATATGTTGAGATCATGAGTCAATTGAAGCTAGACCACCATGGAAAACCTCGAAGCACTGGACAACCGTTTCGTCGTTTTGTGGGACTCCTCAGCAGTTCACATCCACGATTTCGCCTTGCGAGATTCAAACTTGAGACCTATCAGTCTCGCACGCGAACGCTTAACCTCTAGACCACTGAGCCAGCTGGCATCCATTGTTGTTAATATCTAACTTCGACCAATCCTCGAAATTGAGCGACACACCTACAATTTTCCTTAATGAGTATATATATATATATATATATATATATATATATATATATATATATATATATATATATATATATATATAAGAATAGGTATAAAGTGATTTAGAGATAGAACTCAAAGAAACAGGGGATCAAAGGAGGCAGTAATTAAATAAGGTTTGTAAATTAATAAGATAGATTGTGTGATAATTATAGAAGTTGTGAAAAGTTTACATAAGACTCAAGCCATTTGACAATCGATGTAATTGCCTAGAATTAAAAATCAATAAAATGAGTTACGTAATAATTAAATGGGAATTGAAGAGTTCACATAGGTTTAGAGAATCATATGAATGAAATAACCGATGAATGAATGAATGAATGATTTTGATGTACATAAAGTAAGAAGTTGTTTGGCTAAGAATACATAACAAAATAAAGTCTGATACAATAATAATATATAATAATAAAAACAAAAAAATTGTTATAACTCATGGTTTGTGTGCCCTGTTAATGTATAAAGTCATGATACCGCCAAATAGAGAGCAGTAATTTATCGACCAGAACAATGATGCATAAAACCCGTGCGAGCAGTCTAGAGTACTTATAGATCCTGCTTTCCGCCTAGCCCAGTCAGTCTAGTCCAGAACACCAATTTCAGTCTCCGCAATATGAATCATTCATTTCAAACATACTGGGTTTATATACCAATCGAACAGACCACATCGTACCATAAAATAGAAAACAACAACATTTAGCCAAATGTGGCTGTGAACGTGGAGGCAGTGACTAATAGACAGAGAATAACTCAAGGAAGATAAATTGTATAATAATAGTCTATGGGTCAAAATAAAGCTTGTAATAAGAGGAACATGAATATACATAGTTTAGCTTCTTAACAATTATACAATAATATATGTATCGTATTAGTCCATAAATGGATCCCAAAAGTTACCATTCATTATTCTCATCGCGATATAACAAAAATTATGATTTACTAAGGTAAGTTGAATACTATCCCCTTCTGGATATATGAATCATGTTTGAATTTCCTTATTTCTACTGTTTCGGCAAACCATAAAGACATTATGTCTTAATTGTATGGTGATAGTTTAAAGGATTTAGGAATATCGATGGTATGCCTAGTCTCAATGAAATGCTATTGTACTATTTAGGACCATTGCACGTCACAGCTTCAAATTTGTTGGAATTTAATCGGAAATGTGAACATGTACTGTTCATCGTTATGATACTCTTTGAGTATTAAAACTGTAGGATGTAGTTTCCTTAGAATAGCCATCCTTCAAATATTTAATTAAAATTTCTAAACTACACGGAGGTAAATATAACCTCAGGAAATGTAATTCATGATAATTGATTATCAGAATGTGTTCTTACGTCACCTTAAGCTCATTTAAACAGCTAGTTTGTGATCTGAGGTTTTGTTGAATTTCCTTTATTAGATCCTTTGTATTTATCATTCCAGGTCAAGCAATAGAAATTAGATGTAAAATAATTACTTTGTGACAACATTTCTGTCACGGAAAATCACTGAGTAGAGATTTTCTGGTAACTGGGATATATACACTACTCTATGAGAGTATTTTTAAAGGAAAAGAGGACTCTTCTCATCTATAGTCATAGTAAGTCATTTAAAAGCATATTCTATCAGATGTTAAAATAAAGTGTTAACACTTATTTCGTACTTATTTAAAATTTCTCATACCTAATGACCCAAAAGGACAGAGATACTCTAGTCTAAGACCTTCAAATCTAATCGTAAGTTTTGTAATTTTGCATACATTAGTAGCTTAAAATTGGTGTACTCAATGAATGGTCTGATGATTCAAGGTTGAATTCCATCTATTCTCCTAAGTTAGAGTCCCCAAATGCTGTGATGGGGGAGAGTTAACTATCCCTCTTCAAATGGTCACACGTGGCCACGCGTATACAACCACTGTCAAAAAAGTCCTACTCAATGCCTTCTCACATCACGGGTGTTGTTTAAGAGATTGAGAGGACGAAATTTGAATATCCGACGCTTTAACCAGGCTGGTGAATATGGAGAGTTCATCTAGGAGAGTTGGGAAACCTTGATTCCAAACTCATGTTGCACATAGGCTCCAGTATCCTGAAGTAATAAATGGTATATGAACCTATTGTTAATGAACAACTACTATGAGACTACATCTTCTGATTTTACTCCACTACTTTATGGATCAAACCTTAAAGTTGAAAGCTACGGGTGTGGCCCACATCTAAGAAAATCACCTGCTTCAGTCTAAACACCCGGGCAGTATCATAGCCCACACAAATATCAGTATTCGATGCTTCTTTGTATCAATATTAATATGTTCAACCATTGAAATTACTACAATGTGCACAAAACCCCTTCTGATAATAATCAACATATGCTCACAAGTGACTGAATTCAAGAGGTATATCCTGGAGTTCTAGTGAGAAGTAGTGACCAGTGCAGATCAACTAGGTCTATTGTGAGATAGTAACTCACTGAAGACAATGGTGGATGTATCGCTCAATTTCGTGGATTAATTGAAGTTAGACATTAATACCGTTGGATTCTGGCTCAGTTGGTCTAGTGGTTAAGTGGTCGCGCGCGAAACCAGTCGGTTCTTGGTTGGAATCTCGCTGAGGACGAAGTCATGGATGAGCACTGCCAAGGACTCTCATAATAGGACGAAAACGCCATCCAGTGCTTCCAGGTTTTCCATGGTGGTCTAGCTTCAATTGACTCATGATCTTAACCATTAAAATAAAATAAACTTAAGTTAGATCATTCTAAACTATCATGAAAATTCCATCTATTATTACTATACTTTCAAATAGTTTCCAATTCTCATCCGTTCAATAATAAAAGTTGAATGAGATTCGGGAACTTTTTTCTTCTTTTTTTTTTAAATTTAAATGTTATAATTTTTATATTTAATGATTTGATTATATCAATAAAAGTAGTTCAATAACAATTTATTCATAGTATACTCATAATTAAGCTTAAACGAAGTATGAATCTAGTTTTCTCTTTACTTGGTAATCTCCCTTCCTCTCTCTCTCTTTCCCCCTTTCTCTCTCCCTCTTACTCTCTCTCTCTCTCTCTCTCTGGTTTTAACCTTAAATATCATTTGATTCATTTAAGTTTGCTTTTTTTTGTTTGAAGTTCATCATCACTTCTATTTTTCTTTTACAAATCGTTTATTTCATTGGGTTAATTAATATGGATACTTTAATGAATATTATAATTGGATATACATCAGTCTTATTCCACATTATATAGATAAATGGATAGTTGGATAGATGGATAGTTGGATAGATGGATAGTTGGATAGATATTACCTTCTAAATGAGAATACTTTTAAATGATACAATTAAAACAATAAAACTAGTAAAACTTAATTATTAATTATAAATAAATAAATAAATAAATCATAAAATGTTTTCTATTTTTGAATAAAGAATAAAGGTCAAAATTAAAATTTATTTCAAAAAGGTGGATGGATGAGATATCGTTGACCTTAATGAATGGGCATATATGTATATATATATATATATATACAGCATACAGTTAATAAGGGATAAAAACATACATACATACATGCATACATACATACAATATCTTATTATATTGAATATTGAAATCATTATAGCCTAAATTTTAATAAAATTAATCATAACATACTATTTTCTTTTTCATAATAGTTATAGTGATATTGTCGTGTGAGCTACTTATATCCATATCAGTAGTATATATAGATAATCAGGTATAGAATGTATTTCAGTAATAGATCAAGAAGGAAATAATGGGTCCGGAATGTAATTGGTATGAAAAGGTAGGAACAATGAAATATGAGATGATAGAATGATATTTGCAAAAGGAACTGTAGTGACCTACTTTTGTCTACAGAACGCGATTGGTTCAATGAAAACAATTATTATTATAACCAATTGTACCAGGGACTGTTTTACTGTGCTCGTTTGTTTAACTGTGCTAATGACAGCCATTATACTCACTTACTCTCCCGTTGACTATGAACTTGTACGAATTCGGTTACGCTCAGTAACCACACTTGTACTCCTTTGGCACGATCTCGGTATTCTTTCGATACCACGAGATCGCCAACAAATACATCTCGACTACAGCCATCATCTGCCTTCTGATTTTTAGCCTACCGCAATCTTATTGGTCTATTGGCACGTAGTTTTGTAGCGGTGTTCATAGTCAAGCTCAACTCGACACCACGCTACAGAACAATCAAATTTGAAACGATGGATTAATATTATGCAAATTATGTATTCACTATATGGTTCTTAGATTTTAGTGAGATGCTCTGTAATATTGTGTTCTAATATATTCGATTTTCCCCAATCGTATTCTTGTTCACTACAATATGACTTCGAAACTATTTATAAAGTGTGAATAATAAAGACTATAGGTTTGTCTTTATCTTAAATTAAATGGTTTTCAGGAAATTGTCTTTTGTTTTAGTTAAGAGTTAAGAGACTACTTAAATTTATTTTGCTTTAATTTACAACTCCATGTAGCTAAATTCTGGATTAAATTTGCAGTACACAAGTTGCACAGTGTAAACGGTGATATAGTCTAATCGGCACGGGTAAAACGTCAGACCCTTTCAACAAAATAAAACGGCCTCACAAGAGACGATCATTTTGTAATTCAAATGCTGTGGGTTTGTTGGTTTTCCGTTGGGGTGCACAAATATCAGATGTTCTCTTATCTAAGTGGTCTTTTGCTGCAGCAAAACAACAAAACCACTGTGAAGAACATTGATTAAGCTCTCTCTCTCTCTCTTGCATAAAACTTTGATTGCAGTCTATTTTGGCCGTGTTAAACGGTGAATTTCACTTGCCTGAATTTGCATTGTTACAAATAACCACATTAGACTGACTAAACATTCACCCGGATTGTAAGCAATAAATATGTCAAACCACTAATAAACTAGAATGAAAGATATATAACAAGCACACACATCACGGAACTTGGCGTGTGATGGAAAAAATGCTGTTAGTAGCTGATAAATAACGATATGTCAAAATCCTCGACAAGATGTAAAACTTGCGCGAAACCCAGGTTTTAACATCCTAACAGTGCCAGTCTAATCATGATTTTATATCATACACAGTTTTTTATAACAAAAGTAGTTTGTTTGAATTATTAGTTTTTGATCTTATTTCTAGAACTTCGGAAAGATTTTGTATCAGTTAAAACCTATTTTTATCTTTTTACTTTCATATTGTTTGTTGAAACATTAGAAAGAGGTGTTTATTCTCAGTTGACATAATGTTTTAGGTGGATAAGGCCAGTGTAATATCATTGAGCTCTAGCGAAATCATCTGGCACTTGACTCACTGAATGTCGAACAGTACACTGATCCTCGTCAATATCAAGAAAAACTAACGCTCATCAGTTTCATTGCACAACATGAACTGGTCCATGCAGCAATGACCTCAATCTCTTCCTTGTACCTATTCATAGTAGTATATTTCTGTAATAACTTCGTTTGTGTTATACAGTCTTCAGGGCAGCCATAATACCTTGACACGACTAAAGGGTAGTTCACGTTAGATACTAACCACGAAGTGTGGCTTTGACGTTAGAGGGTTGGTCTAACTCGAGTAGGCCCTCAATTATCCGACACAGATCACCAACTTTAGTGATGTGTAGGTGACTATTCATCACTTTATCAAGAGAAATAAAAATCTGCACCTACTCTCTGTGCTTAGGGAACATTATCAGTAAACATGTTATTGTCTAATCATTTTTAGTGGAGTTTTTGCCTGAAATGGACAGTTTAATTATTAAGCTTTCAATGCTCTCTTGGATGATCACACGATCAAGGTTGACAGATAAAGCTGTAAGTCATATGAGCAGAAATTCCGGTGCTTCATTTCAACCTGAATTTTTTGCTGAACACGTTTTCCATTGGTGGCTCCACGATTAAATGATTCAGACCACAGAAGAGAACTAGAGCAGAATCATCCAATTAATGTACAAATCTGTTAAATTGAAACATATCAGGTATTATGAACTAGTTGATGTACTATTTTATAACCGAAATCAGTTATTTATTTAGCCTGACAAACGAATTAAATTAAGACACAATAGTTCAGAAATACTTGTTTAGATTACTACTATTATTTCGTTTGGATTCACATTTCTCGTCATCGGGTTAATCGAAAGATCATTTAGGGAATTTTGAGGCTTGATGCTAGTCACATAACTTGTAGTGTCATTTATTATGTTAAGCCCATATACCTTCTTCTAGCTTTCGGACAGCCCAATCTATTCATTTTAGTTGAGTCACATTTTGACCTTGTTAATTGTTCGCTTATCAACCTTGACAGTTTTTACATGGGCGCGTAGGTGTGTGTACACTTCCTATCCCATTCATCACATGTCTGTAACCTATTTTTGTATAACTACAATTATCAATGAATGTTAGGTTAAATAGGAGTTGGCTTAACCGTTATCTCCACTGCGAATCGTTTCGCTTTACTCTGTTCTATTTGCTTCATATACATAAATATGTGTATTTAAAAGTCCATTCTCGTTATTTGACTGATTTAATTCCGTTATTGACTAACGTGATTTAAGTCGATGATTATATACGAGTATAGGTGATAACAAACATTCATACGATCTACTCGAAGTCAGATCTCAGGCCACTAAAGTGAAGAGCCTGTCAACAAGCGTCGTCTGATCTAAATGACGACAAGTAAAGGACCCTGTAAACTTCAAAAAAGAAAGTAGTATAGGTCATTTTATTGCTGTTATTGGAAGGGAAGCCTATAGTTTATTAAATAAACTTTATATATCCTAACAAACCTACTCTGCTTTCTTTCGACAAACTGAATAGATTATTAACATATAATTTTCGCGTAACATAGCTTGAAACACTTAAATGAGCACCGTTCAACAAATTGGTTTGTGTTTCGAATCAGAACATTAGAGATTTCATAATACAGCTTCAGACGAGCTGGCTGCATTCTCGAAATCACTAAATCTTCTTACGCCGAGGTAATCTCTCACTACCGCCAGCGGCAGTACTCCACATTCCATGCAATAATTAATCGCCAACACAGACAATTTACACTTACTGCTTGTTGATACTGACAACATAGAGCTAATTATTTCTTAGAGCAATTTATTGTTTGTTTATGATGATGTTTATTTAAAGCTCACAAACAGTGCAATCACTGACCCCCAGTTACCAATTATTGGTATAGCTAATCTTTCCAAATGAGGAATAAAGAGGGTGGTTCTGTTAGTATTCGTTTACCAGTTAGTATGGTCTATCTGTACTTGTATTAAAATGCCTAAGATTACTGGAAGTTCCCCTTTCTTTATTAACAAATCCATCTGATATTGCCATAGTCGAAGATTCAGCCTTACAATGCTCAAAGGTTGTGAGAAGTATGAAAATTTACTCATTACACTTAGAGATTAAGAGTCTGTCTTCTTAAAACGTAGACTGATTACATATGGTTTAAGAGAGGCTGTAAAGAATGAACTAGATTAACTGGTTGGAAAAGTGATAATAATGTCATTCGAGTCTTGAAGTTGGATTTCTTCCGTTGTGACTTTATTAAAGATAGATTGAAAAACATCTAGAATTTGTGATGATTACATTTTGACAATGAATATTTGAGATAGACAAAATAATAAAATCTCATTGTTAAACAAATGGGAAAAATTAACAGAAATACAAATAAACCCAGTATAGCAACTCACATTCAATTGAGTTTGCTCTCACCTAATTCTGTTAAGCCCTTTTATTAACTTATTAAACGGACAAAGTCACCTGCACTATAATAACTTATTGTATCCTTATTACTGTTGCGAATGTATGTACCTTTATTATTGTTATCCTTGTATGAATATGTATGCTCGGCAAGCCTTACTGCCTACGCATTTATTCACGCTACTAGCTTTACTATTAACCGCTTAATTGACTCGATGATTCATTCATTTCACTATGTATATATATGTCCATGTTATTCATATTCAGGACTCGCTCGATCGCTCGCTCTTGCCCTTGCTCTCTCTCGCTCGATCGCTTGCCTGTTTGCCTTTCGGCACAACTATTTCATGCTTGCTTAACGCATCTGTAATTTTGGATATCTGTGTGTGGTCCCTTAATAAACGTAATTAACGCTTCGTATTCGCCTTCTGATTAACATACCGTTGGCGCATTATTTGGTGACGGTTACCGAGACGAACTGTATACGGAGTTTAAGGAATATATCGAACACCGACCACCACAGAATTGGTGATCCCAACGTGCGAGCGAGAATCAATCTTTGACGACGTAATCCAACTCCGAGAATCCAACGCACTTTATTTCAATTCGAGCTAGCATTTGGATTATAATCATTACTGTGGATTTATTATGTCACCATTTTAATTATACGTACATTATCACACAAACATTATTGAACATAACGTTAATATTCATAATAAACAACGATATTTTACAAACAATTGATATTTTGGTGCAATTTAGTAAGTCCGTTCCTTGTAATTAATTGTACCATTTTGTATTATCATTGTTTTTAACGATTTACTTCTCTCCGTGACATTTACATTATATACGTATAATTTTTGATCTTTATAATCATGTCTTTAAATAACGACACAATAGACCTTCCACAAATTTCGTCCGTGAGGTCCATGAATGTAACTATTCCTCCTTTTAAGATCACAGGTCCTGAACTCTGGTTTATTAGACTCGAACATTACTTTGTTGCTAATCGTGTTCACTTACAGCGAGATAAATTCGGCCATGCGAGCTCACTACTTCCGGATGAAGTAGCCGACAATGTACGAGAGGTTTTAACTAAGCCAGACATCGAAAAGCCATACGACGCACTTAAACAGGCTGTGATTAAAGCCGTCTCATTAAGTGACCGACAAGCCGTCGAGCAGCTTCTCAGTCAAGTGCAGATTGAAGATAGGACTCCGTCGCAGCTAAAAAATTATATGAGAAGCATAATTGGAGACAGAAAAATAGATAAAAACATATTTTATCAGTTATGGCTACGACGACTCCCACCGAACGTTCAGCAGATCCTCGCGATTGAGGACAGCGATGTCAACATAGACAATATTGCTAATATAGCCGATAGGATTTACGAGAGAATGAAACAAACGAGTCCGCAAAGACATAATACCACAGTAGATGAACGAATTGACGCATTACAAAAGGAGATTAACGTTTTATGTTACAAGCTGACGAAACTAAATCAGAGCGATATACAAAGAAAATGGTCGCAAAGTAGGTCGAGAGATAGAAGTCGATCATGTTCTAGGAGACGCTCAGCTCCTACAATATGTTGGTACCACCAAACTTTTGGCGACGAAGCTCGAAACTGTCGACCACCATGTAAATTCAAACGATCACACCGATTGTCGGTAAACGCTGCGACAACTAGAACAGCTTCTAGAAACAGTCGTTTGTTTTACGTTCAGGACAGAGTAACAGGTGCTCAGTTCTTAGTGGACACTGGAGCAGAAGTAAGCGTTGTGCCTCCAGTGAGTAACGAAACGCGAAATATTAATACAGCGCTAACGCTTAAGGCAGCAAATAAATCCGATATAAAAACATATGGCAAGCGTAAAGTAACCTTGAATTTTGGTCGTAGCACTTCATTCCGCTGGGAATTCGTCATCGCAGATGTATCCGTACCTATAATTGGTATTGATTTCTTAAAGAATTCCGACTTACTAGTGGATACCCGACGAAACCGGCTCGTGAACGGAGACCATTCAGTAGTGATAAAAGGAGTGACAACCGATTACGTATCCATGAATTTAGTAGTCTCAAAAGACAAAAGCGAGCCATATAGAGCGCTTCTAAATGAGTTCACTGATTTGACGAGAGCATCATACGATAACAGAGATCTTAAACACACTGTACAGCACCATATTATAACGAAAGGTCCACCGACCAACGCAAGACCACGGAGGCTAGACCCAAATAGGTTGAAGATTGCGAAACGAGAGTTCGAAAAATTGATGAAGCTTGGTATCGTAAGACCGTCCAATAGTCCCTGGGCATCCCCGTTGCATATAGCCAACTATGTACAACGTCTAAAGCAACATATGGGTGATCTGAGGATAACGCTTCCGAGGCAACAGCAACATCGTGTCTACATGCCAAAACGACTGACCGATAGTACCCATGTGTTTATCAGAAGGGATAATGTGCAGCGTCCCTTACAACCGGCCTACGATGGTCCATTCAAGGGGATTAAAAGAAACGATAAAACTATTACGATAGAAAAAGCTGGAAAAACGGATGTAATTAGCATCGACAGAGTCGAACCAGCTTTCATCGAAACCGACGATCAGACAGTATATACAGATATTTCGAAAACCGGCGAACCACCGAAACGTGAGTCCCAATCATCAACGACATCGACCAACACAAACGAAGAAAATCCAGTAACGACGAGATATGGCCGAAGAGTGAGATGGCCGCAACGATACATAGCTACGGTTTTGAATTGATAATTTCTTTTACCTCTTCGAATGTAAATTTCATCTTCATTTTCTATGTACAAATCGAAAATTTTAGCTCATCTATTATTATATTCAACATATTTTATGTATTCTTCCGATCTTCCGTTATGATCTTATTTGGCCTCACGGACATATACAAACTCAAACTTACACATATTTTTAATAACTTATACGATAGTTCTATCATATATCTTAATTTCGTAAATTTCGATATTTCCCATCTTGTTAAATTTGACATTTTTTTTCGCAAACACAGACACTTTTGTATCTTTGTTTGCTGGGAGGAGCTATTATAGCAACTCACATTCAATTGAGTTTGCTCTCACCTAATTCTGTTAAGCCCTTTTATTAACTTATTAAACGGACAAAGTCACCTGCACTATAATAACTTATTGTATCCTTATTACTGTTGCGAATGTATGTACCTTTATTATTGTTATCCTTGTATGAATATGTATGCTCGGCAAGCCTTACTGCCTACGCATTTATTCACGCTACTAGCTTTACTATTAACCGCTTAATTGACTCGATGATTCATTCATTTCACTATGTATATATATGTCCATGTTATTCATATTCAGGACTCGCTCGATCGCTCGCTCTTGCCCTTGCTCTCTCTCGCTCGATCGCTTGCCTGTTTGCCTTTCGGCACAACTATTTCATGCTTGCTTAACGCATCTGTAATTTTGGATATCTGTGTGTGGTCCCTTAATAAACGTAATTAACGCTTCGTATTCGCCTTCTGATTAACATACCGTTGGCGCATTATTTGGTGACGGTTACCGAGACGAACTGTATACGGAGTTTAAGGAATATATCGAACACCGACCACCACACCAGAATATATTATAGACAATTAGATTGAAAATCAACGTGTGTCGGGTTCGGTGAATAACTAACGAATCCTATCCCTACCGAAGTGACCACATCCATCCCAGTGGGTAGATTAATGGAGGAATTTGACAATAGCTTACCTACTCATGGATTACCATTTCCATCTCGGACTAGTTTCGCTTGAAGCACGTCTCACAATTTACCCACTCTTATCATAGTTATATATTGGTAACGTATTACATTCCCTCCTATTATCGGCTCCGTTTTGCTTTTTCTTCTGACACTCATGTCTTCTCAAAGTGTCTGCACTACTAACCAATCAAATCACATATCTATTTATTTAACCCTTGAAAAAATTAACTTTTCTCTTACTCGAATTTTCACCTTACCATTTACATGTAATAGCCAGCGAACCCTCTGCCTGGTAATATGATAACTGTTGGTATGCAGAAACCCCATTGACTTCAGAAAAACTCACTCAAATTAAAATATATGCGAATTTATAAACAACTGACAAATTGACTAGTATTAGTGCAGTCAAATGGCCGCTTAATATTATCACATGCACGGAATCGTACCGAAACAATAAGAAGAGAGTGCAAAGAACTCAATATACTTATACAAACTCGTGAGTGTGATATTGGATACTGGACAAAGAAATTAAAAGCCTGCGTTTTTAGAAAGATGCGTTACTGACTATGTTAGATGCTAAGTTTGGTTTTTAGCTTTGCTTTAAAAGTAAGACACTTCTTTTACATCATTTTTCCCACTAAAATTGTAAACTGTACTACTGAAAGCGTATGTATTTTCTACAAACCATTTCATCTCAAGATGATAATTATCATATACTTTAAGTTCTTAAGCTTACGTTGACTGATAATAGACACTGCCTTCATATATGTGCTTGCCCTCCGTTAGTGTCAAGCATTCCCTATGTTTCAGGTTTTTCTCGCGATTTGTAATCTTAATTGTAATTCTAAATGTCCTTCGGGGGTAAAGTCGTACATCAGTAAGTATTCTGTTTCCAAGTCGTATGTTTTCGCCTTAACTGACGGCGTTTAGCGCACGAAACTAGGTAGTTTGTTGTGTTTAAGTATACGAGGTATTGTGCAATATACTTGGCTTGGAGGCATATTTTTACCAGACATGTCGCCCAACTGAAGATTCCGAAGGACAATGTTTTAAAATTTATAAGCCGTCCCAATTCTCTTGCACATTGATATTAATACGCCTCATGCGCTTCGAATGGTATTCGCCCATTAAAGCCTACTTGAAGAAGAGGCTTTGAAATATTAATATTTTGTTAGGTTCATGAAGAATAAAGCTGTATTGTCGATCCTTTTCACGACTCAAATTTGCTTTGGGTGAAGTGCTTGCCGTACGACGTAAATCGTTTCAGACCTTCATTGCTCTGCTGTTTCAAAATTGTCTCGACTCGATTGTTAGACGTTCATTTTTTATTGTGTTATTGTTTCGTAATTTATCCACTCAAAGTGGGCTTTCATACCACGTATGCTTCGGTAGTATTGCGCGTGTGAGTGACGATTTAAATTTGCAGCTATTTACGCCTCTCTATCGCGTCTTTTCAATCGATTACTAATTCGTCTTTCATCATCCTTGTTGGTTCTGATTGACGTCTAACTGTACTGCTCTCTTAGTTACACCCCGTAATAACCATGTATTACTTATCATACAATAACCCCGATTTTCGATATTTATATTTTTTTTCTTCACATAGGCCTAGACTGGGTGTATTTTAGTTTCGATAAACCTTTTTGGTCAATTGAATTTTCAGTTGATGTTAACCTATACCACTGAAGTTTCTGGAGAACGTGAAGAAACATCTTTAAAGTGGGCCAAATTACTTTCCGTGCATGATTCATTCATGCATGAACTTTCTCAGGAAGTAATTACTATCGGATCATCTGAAGGTTTTTTTTCGTTCTTTTTAATCATTTCAAATAATTTTGTATTCGTTATTCAGAATGTCTGATTGTTATAAAACATGAAGAAGTTTCAAATCCACATTGCCTTTTGATAAAAGATCCAGACGATGTCATATGGTTGTACGATTGTAGCAAGACTGGGACACGTTGTAATGATGGCAAGTGGCTACAGCAAGATTGTGTCACGCTTCACACTGGTGATTATTTCTACCTTTTATGGGATGAAGTAGATGTGACTAAGCGTAGGTTTATCTATACTGCCAGAAAAGAATAATATTTATGTGTCTGTTTCTTAAGGAGTTGGATTTTGCGTTCTTTTTGTTGATGATTTTAAACTTTTGGCTTCCTCTGGTGAGTCTGATAAGAACAAAACTACGGAACTACCGTTACAATCATCATCATCACAGTTAATGAAGCCATCAACATCAAATGATGATACTGATTTAGAAAATTGCTTAACATGTGTTATTTGTGGAGATATCTATTTTGAGTGTTGTAGGTACGTTGACTATACTTGCCCGTATGATGTGTCGTTTTTTCCAACACATTAGTGTTCAACCATGTTTACACAGTTTCTGCACACTCTGTTGGTTGAGATGGAAAAGACATGAATGTCCAATGGTAAGTCAGATTGTATTATTTCCTTGATTATTTTCTCTTCTCATTATGCTTGCTTTAAGTGTCGTAAATCAGTGTCAGCTTATGCTAAAAATCACCAATTAAATAATTTAGTTGATGTATTCCTTCGTAAACATCCAGGTAAGAATTCTTACTTTTGATGATGTCTATATCTTATGATCATTATTTTATTTATAGAGAAGTTAAAATCTGAATCCGAACAAAATGATATAAAACAAGAAATTGCGAGATTAACACGCGTAAGCGCATAATATATTATGGAACTTCTAAAATTAAATTTTATTAGCTTCCAAATCACACTCGTAGATACAATAGTCGAACTAGAAGGTATGTGTATGTATGAAAGAGTGAGAGAATAAATCAATTTGTTCATGTTTTTCTATATATCACCATACTTTTAATTGGTTTTGTTTATTGAAACTAAATACAATTCTGAAGTTATTTGGAGTGTAATGATGTTTATTATACATTTCTCTCTAAATGTCAGATATAGATTGGGGACTGCTATTAGTCATTACCCTGACTAATCATATGACACAAAGTAGTTGGGTGCGTTGACTTTGCCTAACTATGAACTCAGCAACTCTGATTTTTGATTTGCTGACGATATTTCGGCTAGGATTCATAACACTACTTTATCTCTTACCAGTTTTCACCACCTATGATGTAGACAAAATCATTAACGGTGAAGATACTGTTCAGTTGTCCAATTTATGTAACTCTTCCGTAGAATGGGGCTCAAACTTTGAGTACATAAGTAGGTTACTAGTATTTTACCATATGGTCCCTTCGAAATACTACCGTCATATGATAGAACAACAAAGTGAGAAACAGTGTAGTGAATGAGCTGGTGGGACTATGTGTTTTCGTCTAGTGAGATGAGTGAGACATTTGCTACATATTTCCGAATACTGAATATATCGACTGTGACTTGTGCAGGAGTAGGTTAGAGGAAGGCTAGGGGTGAGCAAACCAAAACATTACATCACTCCAGAAAGTTATTTAGTGTTGGAATGAGCCATGTTTGTTGGTACAAACTAGTGCAATTAAGTTGTAGTCCTCACGTCTATATTGATTAATGGTTAGACGGTTTTGGTGATAGGACTCAAATTGGTCACATTTGTGCGAAGCCGTTTGTTTCTTATCTTCTGGTTGTTTATTTTCAATGTTATCTCATACGTTGCGTGTCTTGATTTCATTTCTTCTTTTTGAACCATAAACTCTATACTTAATCTTTCCCATACTATCATTGATACTACTATTATTTCGATTTACTTGCTTTCACCCCGTTAATTTCATCCTGTTATGCTAATGTGGTGTAATAATTTGGGCTAATGCCTATTTATGCCGGGTCTTACATTGATCATGACCAAGTTTGATCACTGAAGACAATAAATTCCATTTATTAGTTGAATTTCTTACCTCTTCGTTTCTTTTTCTCCATATATCGATTTCGTTTAGAAATAGAGAGAGAATTACTCTTACTGGTGGTGACTATGGTTTACTGAGTAGTTCTTCTGGCATTTTTCCTGTTGTTCCGACTATCACTACCACCGCAACAACTCGCAGTGTTTCTACTGGTCCGATAATTATGCCCACTTTACCTATGAGTGCTGGTTGTGTTATATGTTCATGGTTACCACCATCGTATGACCGTCGTGGCAATAGTGTGACAAGTATTAGTGGCATTACTCTGGGTGACCGTGGTCCAAGAATTGAAGAATGTAAGTTTATTCTGGTATAAATACATAATATGTATGCTTATGGTCGTTAAATGACAACCTTTTTTGAATTCACAATATTACGAATCAACAGTTTCCACATTAAACTAAAAAATTCAAGCTTATATAGAAACGTATTCACATGGTTTTACGATACATAATTCAGTCTGTAATGTGTAATATTTTTCGGCTCGTTAAATGTTATCAAGATGCATGTTGGTAGTTGTCATTTCACAGGTTTTCCACACTGTAGTACCTGAAAAGGATACTGAGTTCGTACTGACTTTGTTCACCTAGAAGTATGATCTCAGAGCCAAAGGGCAGCTGGTTGAGGCTGATCACACATGACATTTCTGAATAGTTTTTATTGTTAACCCCATACTCTTGAGGTGTTACTACCGGTCTCGTCGTTAAAGATAATAATAATCTGCGGGGAAAATATTAGTACCATTCAACCTCAGTACACTTGGTGTTACGACTTCTCTCTTAGATCTTGAATTTAATACTTTTAATCCTATCCCTCTCAGGTCGACTTACCTGAGAAGGGGAAACCATATGGAACAGGTGTTCCAACCATTATAACTTGGTTAGATTTTCACAATAATCCGTTTGATTATAATTACTTTTATATATGAGAATGGATACTGAAAAGTGATAACGACTGATTTTTAGTTAATTTGAAAATTCTTAATGATTTAGGGTAAAGTGCCAATCCAAAATTATTATTTGTACTAACTGACCACTGGACATTAACTTATGTTATACTTGTTTGGTCCTTTGTTCTAATTAAACACTTGGTCAATAGTTGAAATGTGACTACTTCTCTAAATGAATCGACATTATGCGCACTAGTGTTTTAGTTTGACATGGTGCTTGGTTATCAGTAGCGAGCCTTATCTGTATATTCTTCGGAATTGATACTTTGGTGAACCATTGGAAAGCAGTGGTTATGGTCCATAAGATAAATGATAATAGGGTGGGTAAAACCGCAGTTTCATATGGTATGGCTCTATCTCCTATTTTCTATTCACTTGTGCTTTGATGCTTGGCTCCGTGATCAACTATATTTGGTCATCCATTCTAGTCTAGTAATCGTGCAACTAGTATCCTTTACGATATTTTATTACCCGTTTCTTCTGCCGTAGAATACCATCAATTCTTTAAATATTAAAAAAGACTCTACATTGGCACCAGATTTTTGATAGCCACCCAACAAATATTAAAATGCAATAAAAAATCGTCATAAGTTATCTAAATGTTGTATGAACACCCATTTGTTCATATGTAGATTATGCTGAAAACATAAATTAATCATTTCTAGGTTGTTTTTTATTTGTCCCAAGTTAACTCATAATCAAAGCATGTTACTGATGATGTATTGGCCAATATGTGCTTATAACGTACATGTGCTAAAACAGATTAAGACAACTGTAATATGGCATCCATATTGTTGTCCCATAACATCATTTCGTCGATTGTCGAGTGAATCTTATCACAAAGATTGTAGTGGAGATTAGGCTATTTGATACTTTTCACTTGACTATTTATGACTTTATAAGGAATTTGTGGAGAAAATGATTGAACTGTGATAGATAAGCAGCCTCACAGAAATGCAGTTTTTGGATTTATGTTTGCAAACTTCATGAATTATTTGAAGCCTCTGTAGGAATAAATTTATGTTTCATTAGCTTCTCTAATTCATTTATTTAAACACGTAAACATTGGTACAAGGAGTCACCAAATAGATATGCGCCACATAAATCATTCGGTTTATTGAGGGTTGGGATACTACCCGGGTGTCCAAACCGAAGCAGGTGGTTTTCTTAGGGGGCCACACCTGGAGTCTTCTACCGAAAGGTCTAATCCACAAGGCAGTGGAGCAACGTCAGGAGATGCAGTCCCATGGTATCCGGTGACCGAAGATTGGTTCATACACCATTTGTTTCCCTAGGATCCTGGAGACCACATGCACCATTGGTTTGGAATGAGGGTTTTCCAACTCTCCTAGGTGTATCCTCTGTATCCACCAACCTGGTTAAAGTGCCGAACATTCACTTTCTATCCTCTCAATTTCGTAAACAACAGTAATGCCACGAGAAGGCAATGAGTAGGAATTCCCTGGGAGTAGTTGTATGCACGTGGCTATGTGCAAGCATTACGAATGGGAGAGCTGACTCTCCCTACTCTCGGCCGTACCAGGGCATTCGGGGGCATTAGCTTATCTAACAAAATATATTCAACTGAGATAATTTGTGATCCTCATTGCCTGATTGTTAACATAAAAATGTCAAAATCCTTTCTGGTTTTCTGCTTCAAGTTTGGTAATATGCAGTACAGAGATGAGTTAATCAAAATTGAGTAAATGACTCTTGTGTTCTATGTGAAATTCAAAACAATGAATGACTTTTATCTTAAAACGTAAAACGACCAAAAGAAATACTTTTGTACAATACTAAGAACATCCAAAATTATGATGATAAATAATGTTTTCTCTTTCACAGAGTAAAATTATTAACATTAAACTTATCAAATACTCAGTTCTTTCTATGTAGATTGTATATAACATGCAAATCAACCCTAAATCTAAATTTATAATCCTAATTGTAACCAGGAAATTTGGAAACTCCTAAAAGACTATTTTCGTCCTTATATAGGTCCGAGTAGATGAATATTCTATAGCCATATGGATGCGTTTATCACTGTTTTTCGGCCAACAGACATAAAAATCTGTAGAAGACTTCAATAGATTCATGAATTATATTAAAATCTTTGTGGTATTATTGTTTCTCCTCATAAAATATTCATTTACAATAACTTTATTGGTAAGTGTTTAAATTATCTTGTTGTTAATATTCAAAACTGAATTTCGATCAGTCCTGGCTAACATAGATGCTTCCAATGAGAATTACCATGATTTAGCAATTCTTCTCAAGTTATGTAGAACAGATGAATTGTGGCTATCAGAGGAATCCTGAAACTCTCTTATTTTTTCTAATTGAAACTTGTTAGTTGGGACATATCTCCATCAAAAATCTCATGTTCACACTTTGACTCGAACCTCAATGCATTGTCTGCTAAGATATGGAATCCAGATACCTACTAAATTGTTCGGTGGATATGATGTTTATTCCAATTTTAGGTACAATTCACCTGTTATAAGTAATTTGTGAAAATGTATCGAGGCGGTTCGCATAAGCTGCACATATACTAGTAAAGAGTAAATTAAACGTTTATTGATAAATACCATATCCGTTGAACAAGTTAATGGCTACGTGAATCTAGTAAACAATGAGTTCGTGTTTAAAACGAAAGTTACTGTTGTAGTGTCGGTTACCATGGTAAGCCCACATAACTCATTCTAGTTTCTGGACAGGCCAATTTATCCATTCTTCTTGAGTCATGTTTTGACCTTGTTAATTATTCACTTATCAACCCGGAATGTTTTTTTACATGAGTGTATGTGTGTGTACATCTTATCCTGCCCATCACACATCTGTAGTTTATTTTTGTTTGGCTATAAATATATATATTGACGCTTGAATAAATCGAGTTGGCTCACATGCCTTCCCCACTGCGCATCATTTCGTTTCACTTCGTTCCCTTGATCGCCTGCCTGGATCAATAACTGTACGAAATATACGTTTTCAAACATCCATTCTCGTATTTGGCTTATTTAAATTCTGTTATTTACTAACGCGAGTTAAGTCGATAATTAGATAGGATTGACGACATATATATTTCGACATGTATATCTCAATAACGATCAATCATACAATCCACCTGGAGTCAGATCCCGGGCCGCAAAAGTGGTGAGCTCGTCGACAACATATCCGATCTAATTTATGTCAAAATGAAGGGCCCCACAAAAGTGGTGAGCCCGACATGATGATCGATTTCAGATTGGATGAGAGCGTTTATCATCGTTTTGGATAACGCATCTGTCACTTCGTTATTATTGTCTTTAGTATACTGTACGCTAGACGTAAATCAGGAAATAAATTCTACTTGCGGAATTTCGCTCGGTGAACAGTTATCCTGCTTGACGTTTAATGCTTTCGTGAAGGGTTTATGATTTATATGCACTGTCAAAATAGTACCCTCTATCATATGTCGGAAATGCTTTATTGCCAAGTAAATCGCTAACAGTTCTCTTCTGAAGCGAATATGATACAACGAAGATGGCAGGAAAATATGGTAAACCAGTGCGACCAGTCAAAAATAAAGATGGCAAGCTAATCACTGAGATTCAATAAGAAAGGAACAGGCGGTAGAACACTTTGAATAAATCTTAAAAAGACCAGTTCTACTGGGCATCGAAGCAGCACATACAGATCTTCCTATAAATGTCACCCTACTAACAATCGGAGAGATCAGCTTAACCTTTAGGCAAACGAAGAATGGGGAAGTAGCATGATCAGACAACATACCGACTGAAATACTAAAGCCAGACAAAGAAGTGACTGCAAAGATGCTCCACACACCCTTCAGTAAGATTTGAAAGGAAGAACAAATACCTACAGACTGAACAGATAAACACCTCATCAAGATATCAGAGAAAGGAGATCTCAGCAAGTGTATGAACATGTAGTGGGCCCGTTCAACTATTTTATTATTGACCTACTTGCTGTAATTTAGACATTAGATCCACTATGTAAAATTATGTATGAGTTTGATTGAGTGCTTGTCTGCATATCAATCTTTATTTATCCTCCCATTGGTTGTAGACACTGAAAATCAATAATTTATTCACCATCGATTAACACTCATAAATATAAATGACATTTCGACACACATTCACTGGTTTCCCTGTGTGATTGCTTTCTGCACTCTTGCGGATTCTTATTAATCATTAATAATAAACTATTTCTATAACTGGTGTTTGGGCATTTGAATAATCTCCAGTAAATCCATAATACTACTACGAGATTTAGCCTACATCAATACTCAGTTAACGGGATATTATTTATTGGAGTCAGATATAGAGGAAATTAGTCTCTACAAACTACAGAGGCATCACACTACTATCAGTACCGGAAGAAGTTTTCATCAGTATTGTTGGATCGAATAAAAGATTCAGTAGACGCTCAAATTCTAGATCAACAAGTTGGATTCCGTAAGTATCGGTCATATGCAGACCATTGTTGAGCAATTACGTGAATAGAATTCGTCACTATTCGTCAACTTCCTTGATTATGAAAAAGCATTTGACAGTACGGATAGGAGAACCTTATGGAATATTCTTCGACACTATAATGTATTTGAAAAGATCATCATCATCATCTTACGGAATTCTTATGACTGAGTACAATGCAAAGTTGTGCACGGAGGTCAACTGAAAGGTGCACTCCTAGTGAAGACTGTTGTCAGACAAGGCTGCTTATTTTCACCCTTTCTCTTCCCTCTGGTTATCGACTGGATTCTGAAGACTGGTACATCTGAGGGGAAGCATGGAATACAATTGACAGCTTGGATGCAGCTGGACGATTTGGACTTCGCAGATAATCTTGCTCTTCTATCCTATATGAAACAATACGCCTCAACATGCACAAAGGAAATATAGGAATTGAAGGCAGATATCGAAAGAATGAATAGAACGTGGAAAAATCCAGAAAGGGGACCCAGGACAAAGTTGTTTGATGAACCCTAAATGACTCCTTATGCTCCTACAAGTAACATGTGTAACTAAGTAAATAATATATAAGCATATTATTTCACCACAGGGTGATGCTGCTTTTCAGTTATATCGTCTCTCAATAGCAGTTTTTTTAGAGTATATGTCTATAATTCGGTTTTTGAAAGTGATTGTTAGTTAACCGCATTGTATTATTGTGTAATATACGTCGATCAACATTCTGTTTATCATCATATCCAATTCTGAGAATTTTCCGACCATCATTTATATGTATGTGATATGTTTGGCTTTATTACTCGATGTTATGAGATCTGTTCTCATATTTCTGTTCATTTGAAATGTCATCAGTTAATACAATATGCTTTCCCCCAAATGCCCTGGTACGGCCGAGAGTGGGGAGAGTCCGCTCTCCCTCTCGAAATGCTCTCACATGGCCATGCGTATATAGCCTCTGCCAGGGAAGTCCTACTCACTGCCTTCTCGTGGCAGGGGTGTTGTTTACAAAAATGAGAGGACGAAAAGCGAATGTCTGGCGCTTTAACCGGACCCCAAACCAATGGTGCACATGGGCTCCAGTATCCTGCGGGAACAAATGGCGTATGAACCAATTTCTTGGTCACCGGCTTCCATGGGACTGCATCTCCTTACGACGCTCCACTGCCTTGTGGGTCAGACGTTCAGGTCAACGGCTCAGGTTGTGGCCCCCTAAGAAAACCACCTACTTCGGTTTGGGCACCCGAGCAGTATCACAGCCCTCACACAAATCAATTGAGATTTGTGTGGCGCATATGTATTTGGTGCCTCCCTGTACCTATACTTATGTGTTAAAATAAATAAATACAATATGCTTATTACATTTATTTGATTATAGTCTATCAGTAGCATATCCTTGGGTATATAACTACAATCATCCTGATTACTCTGTTAGTAATAATAATTAACATTTCAGGCTATCAGCTAATAAAATACAGTTTTCTCTCTTTCAAATTTTAATTCATATCATGACAAGGTTTAAAAATATCCTATGGAATAGTTTGCCCTATTGTTGTCCCACCAATTATTCAATTTTATCATTTCTCATCTCGAATTTAATTTATATCAAGAATTGATCATTCAGTTCTTTTTTTTTCTTTAGGTTCAGCGCATTGTTATTGTACATGTTGTAATAGACCAATGCCGAGTCGAACAACAACAACAACAATTCCACAACTACATAGTATAAATCGAACAGAATGTGAAGTGTGCCGGCGTACATTTTGTTCTTTAATCAATCCATATGGATGTTCAACATGTGATGGTTATTGTTTATCTCGTGTACAAGGTGAGTAATCATGTGTCCACTAATGAATGTTGTACTAAGTTGACACACATAGTTATCAGCTTAGAAAGGGTTAATTGGTAATAATATTGTTGTTAGTAACGAATAGACGCAAAGAATTATATGTAAAGATGCTATTTTTATCATTGTTTACATTACGGATCAGTTTCTATTGGTATATATGTCTCCTAACCTAACTAAACTAACTTGGAATTTTAATAAATTTAGGTCGTAGCTTATGGTGGAATCCAAGACTCATATTTTGTCTTTTTTGGGACTTGCTAGCCAGTAATTAAAAGTCATATTGGAGCAGTTCTCTCAAGATAGACATATGTTACTAGAGGCTGGTGATTATTAACAAACTGGAAAGATGAAGTTCTTACATGTAATTTAACAACCGTTGAAAGACTTAGTGGTCATCTGAAAAAAAGTAATTTGATGAGTAGCTCATTGAAGTGATAGTTATTAGGTTCAAGTCTAAATGTGAACATGAGCTCTAGGATCCAGGTACATCTAAACGACAAGTCCTAAATAGAACAAAATTCATTTCTTGGATTCCACCGTAAGTCATAACTAAAATGAAGAATATAGTTTGAGAATAAATAATAAGATAAAAGTTTTGAAGTAAGTGAAGATCGAATGCATCTATGTCAGTGATACAAATCTAAGTTCATTACACTTGAAATCATTGCACGAAACTCAATCAGGACATTTGTCCCTCTCGAAACTGCTTGGATCACTAAGCAAGAACTGTGTGAACTGATGTTGTTATGACGTAACTTAATCTCCATCCAATCTACTTCTAAACTCTTGTGATGGCTCCCGAAAAGCCCAGAGAAGCCTCTGGATAGTCTAAAGGAGCGTAAGAGGTTCCACTCAATCAGAACCCAACTTTCTAGAATATCAACGTGGTATGCTATGGTTGAACAATCGTATAATTTCCTGCTTCGGGATTGGCTGGATTATAATGCTATAGTCTATACTAAAAACTACGAATACCCCTGTTTTTCTGTATACTTTTTGATACTCAACAACCGCTTCTCCTAAATTCTTCCGTCTTTTGATTCTCAACTGTGGGTTTCTTCGCGTTTGAGCACCGATAGCCGTATACCGTATTACCCGTAATCAAGTAGAGAAAATAACATAAACTAGCTTTTGTTGCACGTCTGAGTATGTGTTGGTAGTTTAGCATGTATAATACGTGTTTCAGTTATCCTAAACATATCAATCAAGTAACCTTTTTATACGCATCAACATACACTTAACCTTAACATTGCTTACTTAATCTTCTTATCTTAAAACCTGGTTGTCTGTCAAAAACATCTGTCATCTAGTGTTTACAACGCTTATGTGTTCTCTAACTTACAACCAAGTAGGTCCCAGGTTTAAACCCCAATAGCTGTCAGTCCCCCCCCACCTGAAGTGTGTGGTTCAAATCCGACTACATAAACCGCCTGCACTACTACTTTATAAATGAAATGTATTAATCATCTGTTTAGTTGATGAACAAAATTTCACTAGTTAAATTCTTTTTCTTGATATTTCATTGATTTGATAATATTTCTAAATAAGTTGCTTGTCTTGAATATTTTAGATTTGACTAGATACAATTCAATACCTCGTAATTTATTATTGAATAATCGTATAGAGACAAGAATTCTTGATGTAAGTTATTTATCTTGAGAGAATGAATTTTGCCGTCTTTTTCTTCCAAAAATTTTTTTATTATTTTTATTTTAGGTACAGTCACAGATTACAGTTTTCTTTTGTTTTTTGTTCATTTGTATTATTTGTGTATTCGATAACTTAGTGTATGATTTGCACTTCATTACCAAGTTTATTGAGCTATAAAAGTTAAGTATGTATGTGTGTCTTTTTACGATAAGTATTCAATTAACGCTTGGTCCCTGCTTCTGTTTGGGCACCCGGGCAGTATCACAGCCCTCACACAAATGAAATGAGATTCGTGTGGCGCATATGTATTTGGTGTCTCCTTGTACCATTACTTATGTGTTAAAATAAATAATAAAAATAACGCTTGGTCAACCCAAGTATAGATTGGGTGAAGACGAAAACTATGAACTCAGCTGTATTGTCGAATAATACTCACCGTTCATCAGTCAGTCAGTCGGCAACAATGTAGAACTTCGTACGTACGTATATCAGTTCGAATCGCCATACCACATTAGCACAGAGATGCAATTTTCGATACAAATCCCATAGTGGTAGAGGTAATAAAATTATAAGCAGTAAACGGAAAAATTAGGGTTTGGAGATGTTATTCAAGGAGTATAATACAGTGAAACATATTTGGAAAGAGAAAAAATGGAACATGAAGAATTCAGAAGGTTAGAGTTTGGGAGAACACAAAGAGTGGATGCACCTGCGCCATCGCAAACGATTTTGAGCCATGTCGTTCAATGTCTAACCATCTATCGCTATCGTCTCGCAATCCCAACCAGGTAGTCTACACCTACCAACATGGCCTAGTCCACTTGTCAGTGACTTCATGGATTTGTGCCATGTTTTGGTCTGACCGCCCCTAGCTTTCTTCCAACCTACTCCTACACCACAAAACATCGCACGTCGGGGAAGTCGGTGGTCGAGCATACGTAACACATGTCCCAGCCACCTCAACTGATGAAGTTTCATTACTTTCTCAATCGATTTGCCATCCTTGCCTAGTACCCGTTTCCTAATAACTGCATTACTTACTCGGTGGTTTCAGGATATACGAGCAATGTTTCAAAGATACCTATGATCGAATACTAGTAACCTACGAATATCCTCTACTCTTACCGACCGTGTTTCACTGTCGTTAAGTAGGACGGAACGAACTGCTGCGCAGTAAACCCGTCCTTTGGTTGGTAGATGGATATCTCGCCTACGCCATAAATGAAGCAAGTTTGCAAAAGCTAGTCTAGCTTTCTGTATCCGTGCTGAGATTTTGTCACACGTTTATTAATGGCCAGAACGGCCCAAATAACTATATCAATAATCCATTTTACTTAAAATAACCCACTTTTACATGTTCCTCACCTACCTTGAGTTATCGTGTAATTTGTCTTATTTGGCTCTGAGTATCACATATAAGTAACTATTTGGTTAAATAGCATGTAACCACTGTTACTACGGTGCATTTATTCCACTTGCCAACTATTTCCTGCACAGTGCTAGAAACATAAAATTATCTACTTATTTGTTACAAGTAGAATTATGTTGTGCGCTACTTATTCCCATAAGTAGTATATAACGATAGTCAGGAATAGAATGTATTTCAGTAGAAGATCAAGAAGGAAAGAATGGGAACAGAAAGCAATCGGTATGGAAATGCAGGAACAATGAAATCTGAGACGATGGACTGATATTTCCAAAAGGAACAGTCAAGTTTGAGACAATTGATTGATATTTTGCACATTAAGTATTCACCGTATGGTTGTCAGATCTTAGTGAGATATTCTGTAATTTTGTGTTCAAATACATTCGACTGTCCCCACTCGTTTCATTCTAGCACGGAACTCCTCAACAACGTGCACTTTTGATCCTACACGCGGAACTCCGACCCAGAACCCTCGATTTCGCGCGCGAACGCTTAACAGTTAGTTTAATAATATTGCAAATAAATCCTCATCTATCGTCCTTATGTTATTATTTGCGACGTACGTTTCATGAGTTTAATCATTCAGTAGCAGTTACCTGTCGTTATAAAAATTGTCGATGGGTATTTTGGTAAATAAAATAAATCTACTACAGTCAGTTTTCGTATTCTCATTTGCATCTGGGAAATTGCAAAGGTTTTCAGTATCAATTATCACAGTACATCTCACGTTTATAACTCCGCCTGGAGCCCCTTTCCGGGGGCTACTGCCGGTCCCAAGCCCGGATAAAGGAGGAGGGTTGGGCATGGGGTTAGTGACCCCATCCCGTAGAAAACTAACTCGCTAAAAAAACGCTAACCAGAAAAAATTATTCAAACCATTTAAACTCTGCCCTGGGAGTCAGAAGGTCTTCGTTTAGAAGAATTATGACGCCTCATGATGAAAGCCGAGTTTCTTCGGAAGTCACGAGGCCGATGCCCCTTCTGACAACCAGAGCAACCATTTATTTAGGTACATGGAATGCTCGCACAATGTGGGAGACTGGGAGAGTTTTCCAAATTGCTGCAGAAATGAGGAGATACAATTTAGAGGTGCTTGGGATCAGTGAAACACATTGGACGCAAGTTGGACAACAACGACTAGCTTCAGGAGAGCTGCTGTTATACTCCGGACATGAACAAGAAAATGCTCCACATACACAAGGAGTTGCATTGATACTGTCCAAACAAGCACAAAATTCACTTATAGGATGGGAATCTCATGGACCAAGGATCATCAAAGCCTCCTTCAAAACAAAGAAAACGGGCATTACAATGAACGTCATCCAATGTTATGCGCCTACCAACGAATACAACGAAGACGCTAAAGACCAGTTCTACGATAGGCTGCAGTCAATCGTCGAGAAGTGCCCAACAAAAGACCTGACTATTCTAATGGGAGACCTAAATGCCAAGGTTGGAACTGACAACACCGGATATGAAGAGATCATGGGACGACACGGACTGGGAGAAAGGAACGAAAATGGTGAGAGATTTGCAAATCTATGTGCCTTCAATAAACTGGTCATAGGCGGGACTATATTCCCACATAAACACATACACAAAACCACATGGACTTCACCGGATCACAGCACACAGAACCAAATCGACCATATCTGCATTAATAAAAAGTTCAGGAGGACGATGGAGGACGTGAGAACCAAGAGAGGAGCTGATATAGCATCAGATCATCACTTGCTGGTCGCCAAGATGAAATTGAAACTCAAGAGGCACTGGACAACGGGGAGGACAATATCACAAAAATTTAATACGGCTCTTCTTCGGGATACTGACAAACTCAATAAATTCAAGATAACCCTCAGCAATAAGTTCCAAACCTTTCATGATCTACTCAATGGAGAAGGAACTACTATGGAGAGCAACTGGAAAGAGATAAAAGAAGCAATCACTTCAACATGTCATGAGGTTCTGGGCCAAAAGAAGCACCATCACAAGGATTGGATCACGGTCGATACACTGGATAAGATTCAAGAAAGGAGGAACAAGAAAGCAGTAATCAATACCAGTCGAACAAGAGCAGAAAAAGTCAAGGCACAGGCTGAATACACAGAAGTAAACAAGCAAGTGAAAAGGAGCATCAGAACTGACAAACGTAAATATGTGGAGGATTTGGCATTGACGGCGGAAAAGGCTGCCAGAGAAGGAAACATGAGACAAATGTATGAAACAACAAAGAAACTCTCTGGAAATCACCGTAAACCAGAACGACCAGTGAAAAGCAAGGAAGGCAAGATAATCACCAACATTGAAGAACAACGAAACAGATGGGTAGAACACTTCAAAGAACTCTTGAATCGACCAGCCCCACTGAACCCACCCAACATCGAAGCAGCACTCACGGACCTCCCAATTGATGTTGGCGCACCGACAATTGAAGAAATCAGCATAGCTATCAGACAAATCAAGAGTGGCAAAGCAGCAGGACTAGACAGCATTCCAGCAGAGGCACTGAAAGCAGACGTAGCGGCAACTGCAAGGATACTCCAAACTCTCTTCAGAAAGATCTGGGATGAGGAACAGGTATCAAAAGACTGGAAAGAAGGACTTCTAGTCAAAATACCAAAGAAAGGCGATCTCAGCAACTGTGACAACTACAGGGGAATCACTCTTCTTTCAATACCAGGAAAAGTCTTCAACAGGGTATTGTTAAACAGGATGAAGGACTCCGTAGACGCACAACTTCGCGACCAACAGGCAGGATTCCGTAAGGATAGATCGTGCACAGACCAAATCGCAACTCTACGGATCATTGTGGAACAATCAATTAAATGGAATTCATCACTCTATATCAACTTCATCGACTACGAAAAAGCATTTGATAGCGTAGACAGAACAACCCTATGGAAGCTTCTTCGACACTACGGCGTGCCTCAGAAGATAGTCCATATCATACAGAATTCCTATGATGGATTAAACTGCAAAATCGTTCATGGAGGACAGTTGACAAAGTCGTTCGAAGTAAAGACTGGTGTCAGGCAAGGTTGCTTACTCTCACCCTTTCTCTTTCTCCTGGTGATCGACTGGATCATGAAGACATCAACATCTGAAGGGAAGCACGGGATTCAGTGGACATCTAGGATGCAATTGGATGATCTAGACTTTGCAGATGATCTGGCTCTTCTATCGCATACACAACAACAAATGCAGGAGAAGACAACCAGTGTAGCAGCAGCCTCAGCAGCAATAGGTCTCAATATACACAAAGGGAAAAGCAAGATTCTTCGATACAACACAACATGTACCAATCCAATCACAATTGACGGAGAAGCTCTGGAAGATGTAAAAAGCTTTACATATTTGGGCAGTATCATCGATGAACACGGTGGATCTGATGCAGATGTGAAGGCACGGATTGGCAAAGCAAGAGCAGCATATCTACAACTGAAGAATATCTGGAACTCAAAACAATTAGCAACCAACACCAAAGTCAGAATTTTCAATACAAATGTCAAGACAGTTCTACTGTATGGGGCGGAAACCTGGAAAACTACGAAATCCATCGTCCAAAAGATACAGGTGTTTATTAACAGTTGTCTACGCAAAATACTTCAGATCCGCTGGCCGGACACTATAAGCAACAACCTACTGTGGGAGAGAACAAATCAGATCCCAGTGGAGGAAGAAATCAGGAAGAAGCGCTGGAAGTGGATAGGACACACATTGAGGAAAACACCCAACTGCGTCACAAGACAAGCCCTCATATGGAATCCCCAAGGTCGAAGGAGGAGAGGAAGACCAAAGAATACATTACGCCGGGAAATGGAGATAGATATGAGAAAAATGAACAAGAATTGGATGGAACTAGAAAAGAAGGCCCAGGACAGAGTGGGTTGGAGAATGCTGGTCGGCGGCCAATGCTCCATTGGGAGTAACAGGCGTAAGTAAGTAAGTAAGTAAATCTCACGTTTACAATATCCTAATTTAAATATTATTAGCTGTCTGAATTTGATTATCACTTCCCAACATCGTTTGTTTGAATTACAAACAACAGAATAATTTCTCGACTGATATTGTTTACTTAAAGCATCTATTCCAATATGATCTTCACTTCAATGAATCGATTCGGTTATGTTCATTTGATATTATGTAGTGTTACCATGGTTTGTTTAAAGCTAGAATATATCCATTTAAATTATTTTACTTCAACAATCTTATGCATGTCGATCACTGGGAACGACTTTAATTTGTTCGATTGACTTTTAGTATACTGGTTCTTTCAGTATCAGGATATAAACATGATAATAAACAAAACCATAAAACAAACTAAAGTAATTCTGACAAATATCTGGTTACATTGGAAAATATTATTTTTAACATAATATCTGAAAATGTACTGGATTCGAACTAGTTTAGGATAATTGGCGTTTACTAACAGATAAAACAACACCCTAACTGTAATCAGTTTCCAACGGAAATTACCTTAATAGTATACAAGCTTCGTGAAATTACCCAACTTAGTAACCTTCCAGAGCTAGTTTTCACCACAGACTAAACTCATTGTGGATACCATGAATCAATTGTAGTTAGATCTGTGTACCGTCGAATGTCAACTCAACAGTCTAGAGGGTTCATTCTCTAGTGGAGTCGTTGATACACATTGTTGAAGAGTCTCACAATATAAATAAATGGTTGTCTAACGCTTCCTGGTATTCAGTGATATCCAATCTTGGTTAATACCACCTCTGGACACAGTAGGTTCACTTAGGAGAGCTGGAAAACTTTCATTCCAAACCATTAGTGCATATGGGCTTCAGTATTCTAAAGGAACAAATAACGTATGAACCAATCGTTGGTGACCCACTACCATGGGACCACATCTAATTACGTTGTTCCACTGCCTTGTGGATCAGACCTTTAAGTCTAAAGCTCCGAATGTGGCCCCCTTCAAGAAAATCATCTTCTTCAGTCTGAAAATCCGGGCAGTATCATAGCCCATACATAATACATCAAATTCATTGTATGGTGCATATTGTATTCGGTGCCTCTTTGTACCAATATTTATTGAAATAACAACAACAACAACAAAAATTTTTTTGTTTTTTATTTCTTTTTTTTAGGATTATCTTACATCTCAGGGTATATCAATACCAACATTTATCAATCATTGTTTAACATTTTATATTAATACAACATCAATTTATTCATTATGTTTATTAGATAGAAATTCATTAATTTGTAAAAATTGTAGTGAACGTTTACTTAGTCAATTAGCTTATCAATATCGTTTATCTATATGTCCAAATGAATTACCAACTAATGTAATTATTAAACCAAATTGTTATTATGGACAATATTGTCGTTATCAAAGTTATAATTATAATCATGCTAGACGTTTTAATCATATTTGTGAAAGATCAATTTAATTTTAATTTTTATTTTATTTCATTTCATTTATGAATATTTCTTCATACTACTTTTTTGCTAATAAGTAGTCATTAGTAGTATATACAGTTTTGTTGTTATTATTATTATTATTATTGATTTATTAATCTATATAACAATCTCTAATATAATTTAATGAAGATTTCTGCATTTAATTTATAGAAATTGTTCTATTTTATTGTGTTAAAGATTCATAGAGACTAATCATACAGTTACCATTTTGTTTTGTTTTCTCCTCTTTTTTTTTTGCTTATTTTTATTTCTCCTTGAAAAAGAAATGTTCTTTTTTTTCAAATCAGAATTGTTAAAAATTTCTATTAAATAAATTGAATATTTATTACAATAGTTGAGATTATGAGTTAATTAAAGGTAGATTACTATGGAGAATCTGGAAGCATTAGATGATCGTTTCGTACTACTGTGGGATTACTCAGCATTGATTGATTTAGTGTGTGTATGTATGTATTTTTTTTTGTTGGATATGTCTGTTCATTTTGAAAAACAATGAACCAATGGATACATGTAGTTACTTTAAACTAAGTTTTTTGGTGAGATTATAATTTACGGACAGTGTTTGAGCAACGCTAAAGTGGCCTATAGAGTGTTTACCTATAATAACTAGGATGAAATGAAGGTTCTAAACCTGTGTGAGGAGTTAGAATTATGATTTACAGTTGATGGTTAGCGATTAGAAATTAGATTTCGAGTTCTCATCACAAACTGACATCAGCTATAATGCCAAAATGGTATTTAGCTGAATAAAAGGGTGAATTTCGCGCCAAAATTGGAGACCTGTTATCTTATACCTGATTGGTTCGTTCATAAATTATAGTCTCGCCATAATCGCAAGCTCCAATCGTTTGCATAGAATAATTATTCAGTAGTTATTATTAATAGTAATGAATAGCATCTGTAATTTTGTTTAACAGTCTGAATAATGGTTCGTATACACTTTAAAACTCAAAATTCCCGATAATAAATACACCTGAAACCGGATAAATACAGTGACACTATTGAAGTCTATTTATAAACTGTGAATTCTACATGACAACATGGAGAACTGTACAAAGTGTATACCAGATTGAAAAATGAAATTGCAAATGAATTAGGATATACCTAAACGACCCTCCACTCACCAGTTGCAGTCTCTGTTATGGTAACTTTTTAGTATCAGGGAAAATAAGTGATTAAACATTAGGAATGGATATCACCTACCTGGAGACGGACGAAGAGGATCCCAACAACCCAAGAGTAGTGTTCTAGCCAAAGAAAAAGGGCAAACATCGAATAAATCGCTATGAACAGTTAACTATTCAAAACAGTAGACTTTCTTAACACCATAAAAATCAAATAGTTATCCCATTGGGAATAGTTCCAGTCAACTGGATTAATTAGAAGAACAAAAATCTACTATGGCAGCTATCAGAATTCGAGATCTCAAATAAAACAGGGGTGGAACTGATGAATCTAATTGAACACTAGATTCGGTCTCCTAAGCTCTTCTAGTAACCCTCAGGCTAACTCTACACAGCAGCGTGAACACTTCAAAATTTATGAGCAATCTGGTTATAATATCTGCAGAATAATCAAAAGATTAAATGCGTAGTCAGATATGGCAAACTCGGAATCGAAATGGCGTTACTCGATCATGCAGGCGTGGTCACAATGTAGCGTAATTCTTTTTCACATTAAACAGATTATTCTATCACCAGCCCAAATGTGTTCTTCAGAAGTGCAAATTATCATCTACTATAGTTCAGCGATAATATTCTCGAGTATAAGAATCTATCTTTGCTGGAGTTTTTTCTAGACCCTTTTAACCACAAAAATCCTGGTCCTTGCACTTTGTCTATGAAATTTGTCTAGTTTGAAAGGAGGACGTGCAACAATTTTGTGTACTTCGTAGTGAGTCTGCGAGTACTCTCTAAACAGTTTTGGGCTGTTTGTGATAAGCTGTCTTCTCATAAAGCCAAGAGTGGCATCCAAGCTATCTGCAAGTAGTAGTTACAAGTCTTAGAGTGAATCTTCATGCTGTATCTAATTTGTTCGTGTTTCGTTGGTCTGAATATTTGTGATGTGGCATTTTGACAGGTCATTTTTCAACCCACTGTTCACTGCTCACTTCCCTATTGTCATTAATTTTTTCTGAAGCTCATATGAATAAATTTCTTTGTAGACCTCCAGATCTTTGGAACATCTGCACTGATTAGTGACTCCGAGCCATTAATTATGATCAGAAAGAGGAGCAGAACTAAGCGAACCGCAAGAGATCGTGTAGCTCTCCCACATTATAGAGAAATCTGAAACAAATGAATCGCCTCTCCAAAACACATGTTTTGCTTCATGGGTGACGTTTTTTGTCCACGTACTGCGTCATTTGTCTACTGACCACTTCTCCCCCTACCTGTGACAGTATTGGCAGTAATGCTTACTATCTGTACCAAGCAGGATCTACTATATTTTCTCCTTTACAGATTGGAGAGAGTAACTAGTCTCCATCCTTTAGGAAGTATATATGGCTCTAGAAAGTGCTCAAAAAGATTACAAACTATTGAAACGATTTTTCCCGTACACTGTTACGGAATTAGAGATTGGGTACTATCACATCTTGGTGACTTTACGTGAAGCAGGAATTTTAGTTTTCTTATACTAACTCACAAGTTAGCTGTATACTAACCAGGCGATCAGTTAGCACCAGGGTTGAGGGGTGTTCTCTGCTTGTAGCTTTCTGGCTAACCAGTCGATAAGTTGGCATTGAAGATTCCTCTCATCCTAATTTGGTAGAATTTCTGCTATTTTGACCTTCAAGAGCACAGATCTCTTGGTCTGCAGATTTGTGGAATTATAGTGTACTTAGGTTTTAGTACATTTATCTTTGTAACTATTACAATAGACGTTATCCCAAAATTGTGAATTTTTCATGACATGACTACCTAATCCATGAGATCTTATGTGGAGGTCACATCACTGTCTATTCTGACTCGTTGTATAGTGCAATCAGAAATACGATGTTTAGCACTTCTGAAGAATACATTTAGGCTAGTGATGGAATAATATGTTTTAATGTAAATAAGCATGCGTTACAATGATGACCACGCCTGTATGGTCGGACCATGCCATCTCGATTAATTGCTGCTGCCTTCACGGTTGCTGACCTCTCCGTGCTAAGCGTTGAACGTGAATTATCACTTGGAATCCTCAAGGAGAAATAGAGGAGAAGAGGAAGACGAGAGAACATATTACGCCGCGAAATAGAGACAGAAATGAGAAGAATGAACAACAATTGAATGGAATTAGAAAGGAAGTCCGAGGGCAGAGTGTTTAGTAGAATGCTGGTCGGCAGCCTTTGCTACATTGGGATTAACAGGCGTAAGCAATTACGTAATGTCGCTGATACTGGTTTTCTCTCAAAATATCTGATTTGGCTAAAGCGGTCATTCTTCGCTCCGTATCCAGCGTGAAGGGCCTCAGTTTGTTCTTTCCGAATTTGGGAGCTCACAGTTATCAGATGGGGAGATTTGGTGGTTAAGAGGTGGACATAAATGTGATTACGCATAGTACGTTACAAATAAGGGAAAATATACACTTCTTAATCTGTGGCTATAAAAATTATTGAATATACATACGATCATGAGCATTTTATGAAGTTTAGATGTACTAGTTTTGTGATAGATTTTTTATTTAAGTGAAATAAAATGATGCATTATATGCCTTGTATTTACTTCGTATACTTTGGAGAAAATTCAACATGTTAGGATTGTACACACAAGTGGGCTTCCTTCATCGTTCAACACAAAAATATGGAATATAATATCGGTGAAATATACGAGTTCTGGACCCAGATTCAAATAGATGGTAGGTCCACATCAGTTGATCGGAAATGATATGATCTCCTGTCTCATGTGAAGTTATAAGTCTCAATAAACACAGCCCGGATTACCGCAACAAGGTAGTTAGATAATGCCACCGTTTTGATGATTACTTGGAACAAAAATACATTGTAGAACAGATAAGAGCAGCATAGAGTAAGTACACTACTACATGGTATAGTCCGTAGCATAACATCGGTTGATCCAAATTAGTCACTATCTCAACGTGATGTTGTTCAGCAAGATGTTCAACGCTCAGTGGCCTGCCATTTAACGTGAAAACATGTCAGCTTTTTGTATGAATAATGGTTTCATTCTACTGTTATGACACTGGTTTATATCACATAGCACTCCAGGCTACTAAACTCTGGTTAGTTGCTAAAACACAGTGCGTAAGGAATAGACGATGTCAACGAAGTTGACATTTGAGGGCGTTGACCTCTAATTCGCCGTATTTGGCCTAATAAGTTTGGAGCTAATATATTTGTAGAATTATAGTCTACTTTGATATTAGCACTGCTATAATAATAGACCGAATCAGAAAATTGTACATTTGTCGTTTTATAACTGCCTAATCTATAAGATCTTAAGTGGAATTCACATCATCTTCTACCCCGACTCATCGTATCATATCGGTCGTCAACAGATGATGAAGAACACGTTTAGACTGGAGATAGAGCAATTTATTTAATATGTATAACAATTATTTTATATAAGTATGACCACGCCTGCGAAAAGTTGAGATTATTGCTATAATCAGTTATTTCCATAGGTATTGGAATCATTTTTATCTTCCTCCGCATTTTCGGAGAATAAATATCAAAACATCGTAATGATACCAAACAATCGTCTTGTAGATCGTATAACCAGCATTCATGAATTGTGATCACGCCGCAGTTACAATACGTGCTTGGACATAGTAGGAATTGAGGATAGTCCAGTTTGCCAATTCACAATCTGCAGTTAGAACTTAGTTGTTCGGGAATCGACATCTGATTTATGTTCATTGTTTTCAGTGTATATTGGCAGTCACCAAAATGACCGTGATTGCACTTTTTAGTATCTTGTATAGTGATGAGTCATGTAACTTTCATATACGCACCACAATAGGTTATGCGAATTACATACACAATGGTGTATTAAATCAAACGATAAAGGCAACTTATCGGAATATCTGGAAAGTATGAACAAGTTTCCCGGTTATTCGAGCAGGTCACCCCAAATATTGAATTGGATAATCGAATCCTTAGAAAGATTGGGGCACATTCTTTTCCTCGTTCTGATAGCATTAAATCGCTTGCTGAAACATCAGCCACTACCTTTGATCTGAATCGGTATAGGGTAAAGTGAGTTCTCGTTTGATAGATAATAACATTAATACTCATTGTCAACAGATGATAAAAACACTGAACACTATTTTATCTTGACTGTTATATGTTAAGTTTATTATTGAGATTTACGAAGCTTGAAACTGAAAATTTAGTTGAGCACCCGATTCCTATAAGTGTGTGAAAAACTACTGAACAGAATGCGAAGATTTACAAAGAAATTCTCAAATAGATAAATATGTCAAAATCAGATTTCTAGCTTTGTCTGTATTGTTCCAGTTACGGATAGGAGAATGCAGCCACTGAAGTTACTTACGTACTAAGTATTTCACGTTTGAACAAAAGGCAACTCAACATAAGATTATCATGTAGATCCGTGAAGCTGATCTTGTCGGTTTGGTCATCGGAAAGAAAATAGTCACAGATAATTCCATTGTCATACCATTGTTTTGTGCACAGCGGAATGCTTAATAAGTTGTTTCGGTCAAAGATCTATCGGCCTGGAAACTTCTAAGAAGCCTGAGCATCTATTGTATGTTTGGGGGGAGAGCCTAGTATATGGTGGAGCTCAACATAAACAAGGAAACAAGGATTTGTTCTCCTTCCACCTTTATTTATTCCGTTATCCCTTCTCTAAAGTTATAATGATCATCGTGACACACAAAAACATCCTCCGTCTAATTTTAGCTGCGTAGTAAGACTAGCTAAATTAGACGTCGCATACATTAAGGACTATCGTGCAGTATCGTAGTTATAAATTCATATGAAATTGCCCTGCTTTACCTTTTATGATCCCCGCTTCTTCCTGTTTTTATGTGCCCACTTACTAACTCACCTATCTGTCTGGTCAATGAAATCATTTACATATTTGTCTGTTCATCTTGGACACTTATTCCCTCCTACTCATTATCATCACAATCTTAAAGGCTTTGCAATCTAACTAACTAGCTTTCTGTCATGTAAAGTTAGAGCTACTTTGCCCAATAAACCTTTTTTGTGTATGATAAATCCACTCAAGAAGTTAAACTCATTCGTAATACTGCAGCTTAGTTTCTAAAACATCCACATAACACTACTGAAAATCAAAATTAGTTCCTAAACAGTGACACATGACCGCGAAAAAAGTAACCTGTTTACATTTATTCGTCTCAACAATATTGGATGTTGAAGGAAGGGAGTTCAGACAAAGCAGTGGCTGTCAGATGAGTCAAAACTCAAGGTCGTCCTTGGCTAGAACAATTAGCAGGTCGACGGAGCATGGAGAAACAGATATTCGGCTTAAAATTCGCTGCAAAACAAATGCAGCGTTGTGCTATTCGTTGCAATAAAGACGAGGTGGAATCTAAGAATAAATTGAAGGCTGCTATTAAGAAGGGGGACCATGAAGGTGCAAGAATCCATGCAGAAAATGCGATTCGACATAAGCACACCGCAACAAGCTATCTGAGACTTGCTGCGCGAATCGATGCTGTTGTCTCTAGGGTTCAGACAGCCATGACTACTAAGAATTTTACTAAGAGCATTATGACAGTTGTCAATTGTATGGAAAACGCAGCCAGGTCTATGGATATGGAAAAGGTTAGCTGTCTCATGGATAAATTCGAAAGAGAATTTGACAACATGGATATACAGTCAAAGGTTTGTCTAGTTATTTGTGTTGATTTCACTTAAATAGCTTGTAAGCTCCTCGCTAGCCAATACGATGTCAATTTCAACTCCCGAAAATGAAGTCCAAGGACTGATAAATCAGGTAGCTGACGAAACTGGAATAGAACTGAACTATGAACTCCCTGGTTCAACTCACGGTTCCGTTTCGGTGGCCCCTATTTCAGCGGAGGAGGAAGATGGTCTCACACAGCGCTTAGCTAGACTTAGACATTCGTGAGGTGGTTTTTTGTTCAGCTGAATTTGTTTCATTTCATTTATTTCCACTGATTTTAACTTGAGATAACCCAATTTTACGTTTGTAACCTGTTTTGTTGACTTTACGTGAACGTAATTTGTATTTATGAACACTACTTCAAATCAAGAGTGCATTGTGACGTTTCTTGTGGTGTTTTAGAAATTATGATTTATTTTTAAATCTACGTAATATTCCTTCCATCAAATTTGACTAAGTTTGTGGTCTGTTCAGGTCGGTGGAGAGATGAGTTCCATGATACTAGGTAGACATGACGAACACATTGATACGTTTGCCAGCTACATGAATGGAATTTTGTAGACATGTACTTATTTACATATATTTATTTATTTAGACATTGGTACGAAAAGGACCGAATACATACGCGCCACACAAATCATTCGATCTGCATGAAGGCTGGGATACTACCCAGGTGCCAAAACCGAAGTAGGTGGTTTTTTCGGGTATGGGGGGCACTCCGTAAGCCTTTGACGTAAAGAGATGCAGTCCCATAGTAGATTATAACTAACGATTAATTCACGCGCCATTTGTTATCTTGGGATCCTGGAGCCCATGTGCAACATTGATTTGGAATCAAGGTTTTCCAACTACCCTAAGTGGACACTCCGTGTCCATCAACCCGATTAAAGCGTCAAACATTCGTTTTCCATCCTCTCGATTTTTTAACATCACCCCTTTCGCGAGAAGGTTTCGTCTTTCCGTTAATAGGCACATTATTATTGTTATCATGGGAGGTTTGTGGAGATTTCTTAGTGTTATGGAAAATATTATGCATTTAATATCTGGTGCCACTATGTTACGAACAAACGTTAAGGGTTTCGCATTCTATAAAGAAAGCTGTTGTGTTTAATTTTTGCTCAGAGTAGTCTAACTGTAAAGTGTATATTGTCCTTCCCAGCCAGTTCTGATTTCTCTGACTATGCATGACTTTTGTATGTTCTAGTATTCCTGTTGAGGCATTTGTTGTTTTCTGTTCAAATGGTCAGACAAACTAATCAAAAAAACTAAACAGACTCGTCATATAATGACAGATTACAAAATACGATCATTGGTGAGTGAGATGCAATAAACTCATCAGTTATCTGTTCTACGGCAAGCGGGGACTACGTAAATCAGCCCCCGAATTCCCTGGTACGGCCGAGAGTGGGGAGAGTCCGCTCTCCCTCTCGAAATGCTCTCACATGGCCACGCGTATATAGTCCCTGCCAGGGAAGTCCTACTCACTGCCTTCACGTGGCGGGGGTGTTGTTTACGAAAATGAGAGGACGAAAAGCGAATGTCCGGCGCTTTAACCGGATACCCAAACCAATGGTGCACATGAACTAGCTCCAGTATCCTGAAGGAACAAATGGCGTATGAACCAATCGTTGGTCACCGGCTGGCTACCATGGGACTGCATCTCCTTACGATGCTCCACTACCTTGTGGATCAGACGTTCAGGTCGAAGGCTCGGTTCGTTGTCCCCTAAGAAAACCACCTGATTCGGTTTGGGCACCCGAGCAGTACCACAGCCCTCACACAAATCAAATGAGATTTGTGTGGCGCATATGTATTTGGTGCCTCCTTGTACCAATATCTATGTGTTAAAATAAATAAATAAATAAATCTCTTTTGCTATTGACCTTATTAATTTCATCCTTGCGTGCTAATGTGATACGGAACACTAGCGAAGATGGAACAGTCAAACATGAAACGTAAAGTACTATTTATATGACGTGAAACAGGGAAATGACCACTTATCAACAGGAGTAGCTGAAATATGCTACAAGTATCTAACCACGGTGTATATGAACATGATATACTGCATAGTGTACAAGTATGTTAGGAAAGCCGGCGATTAGAACTAGAGCATTATTAGTATATGATACCATTAATTCGTCTAAGTCGTAATAAATAGTAATTTAAGCGGTGCTGTACTTTATCAGTCGTGATAGCTTAGTTGTATAAATTCCAAATTTTGAACGCATTTTGTCTACTTTCATTCACTGGTTTTCTTAGTCATTTATTAACACTTTTATAAATATTGTTTTATACATATTGTACGTTCTATGTTCTATGCATTTGTAAACATTATTTTTTTCATAGTCAAAAACAATTCTTACAATCATTGCTTTCATGTGATGAAGTATTTGCATTGTATATGTATAGGGTTTCACTATAATGTTTAAAATGTTTTCTTTCGCTTTACAAGAAGACGTTTGTTAGTAATAAAGTAATTGTCAATATTTTTAATGGTTGGATTCACGGGTCGATTGAAGCTAGACCACCATTGAAAACCAGGGAGCACTGAATGACCGTTTCGTCTTAGTATGGGACTCCTCAGCAGTGCGTATTCACGATCCCGCCCCACGAAATTCGAACCCAGGACCTATCAGTCTCGCGCGCAAGCGCTCAACCACCCTCTCCGATTATAATTCTCAATATGCCTATTGTTTTTCCGATGACCACTTGGTCAGTATAGACGGTATATAAATTTGCTTGAAACATTCAGCTTATTACCTCTCTCAAGATAACAATATATATATATATATATATATATCGTTAAAAAGTTTCGGAAGAATAAAATTTATGATATGTACAATGAAATGCCATAGGATACTAACTACTCAAACTTCTATTACTTTGGATTATTGTTCGGGATATCGCAACTATCCTACAGTCTATTTCGATTATGGTTAAATCTGGTTAAGCCCTTTTATTAATTTACTTAACAGACAATGTTATTTGAACAGTAACAATTTCTTTGTACCGTTATGATCACTAGATCACATGACAGACTCGAGGTAAAATGTTTATTGCTTAAATATCCATGATTCATTCTCCTTCTCATGTATATATGTACTCAAATCCTATTACTAGCTTTTGCTTTAACTTGCTCTGCCCTTATGCGATTTGACTATAAATTTGCCTATGTAATTGCTCTCACATACACCTACTCACCTCTCTGCTTCGAATTTGCTCGATGTGCTTATAGCTTTGTGATCTGTGCTATCCCCCTAATAAACTGTATTTACCTTTTCTCATTGCTTTCTGATTTTAAACACCATTGAGGTTTATATAAGGGTGATTGATTAACAAAGCAAAGCCACTCCAGAGACTCGTGTGTTGAAGTCTGCACTCACGGTTAAATCTGTTTTTAGTTTTGTTTGCTATTAGGAAAAAAAATGATTAAGTGAAACATTATAAATATTGTTTATTTGGTTATACACAAGATGCATCTTCCATTAAATGATAATTTGTTATTAGTTCACTTGTAACTGTTTATTAATTTTTTTTTCGTTCAGATCATAATAGACAAGAATTAGTCATTAGCTAACAGTCAATCCTTTATAGTCCAGTTTTTGGCAATGTAATTTGTTAATCAAGCATCTAAGTTTATTTATTGAACTTTTCATCATATACGATTAGCGTGCCATCTATGTATTTACGTAAATAATCTATTTTACTTAAGATGTCTTTCAAAGGGGCTATTTTCTAGTTTGTCCAGAAAATACTTAAAAAATTACGTTGTATCAGACTGTATCTTGGAGTTAGAGAAATTTAGAAATTAGCTAACATTCATCTCTTTTCTAGAAGTTTCTAGAAAGACTACTGGAAAACTTGACATATAACTGCATAGCTATACAGAACCACAACTTTACACGACATCATGACTAGACAAAAGGAAGTGAACGATGAAGGAGTAGATCAGATAAAGAAATGGATAGGCACAAATCTACTAAACCATATAGACATAGCAACGGAACCTTACCACTAAAATATATTGATTCGGTTATGTTGATTTTCTTCATACTGATATTTACTTATATCTTATTTTGATATTGACTACGTTCATCTTGTCATTGATTGATTAATGAGTTGTTAGACAAAATAGTAAATAAACTTAAGGTGATATGTAGGAAAACATAATCTTGAATAAATATTAACATGACTAATTCTGAAGTTCATTTGGTAATGTTTGTTTGAATCTTCCCATTGATGTTTAGGACTGCAATTGATCAGTCTCTTATTGGCATATGTGCATACTGTGTGTATTGCATTGATATTACCTTAATTCACAAGCATTCTAAGCGAATATGGATAGTGGCTATCAGTGGAATTCAGGATGTGCGTTTCGTCCTATATGTACAATCGGAGACATTGTGATGACTGGCAATATACATAGAGAGGAATGAACATTATTCAGATGTCGATAGTCACGCGGACCCCAAACAAGTAGTCTACATCCACCAACATGGATCAGACTAGAAGTTAGTGACTTCAATCACTGATGTCACGTTTTGGTTTGCACGCCCCTAACTTTCTTCCAGCCACCCCCAACACTAGTCTGCATTGCGCGTCATGGTAATCCATCTCAGTTGATGAAGATTGACAACCTCATCAACTGATTTACCACCATTTACCAATACCCTGTGTCTGACCTCACTATTATTTACCCAGTGATCCCAGCAGATGCGAGCAATATTTCTAAGGCATCTATGGTCAAATACTAGTAGCTTACGAGTATCTTCCACTCTTAATGGCGACGTTTCTCAGTCGTAAAGTAGAACAGAAGGAACTGCCTTTCAGTGTACTCGTCCTTGAATTAATAAACGGACTTCTCGCCTTCGCGATAGTTGACGTAAGTTAGCAAAAGCCAGAAGAGCTTTTCGAATTCGTGCTGAGATTTCGTCAGACATCAACCCACTAGGGCTAGTCAGACTTACTACTGCCTAGTCTCTAACATCCACTGAATTCTGTCAAAATCAATGTTGAGGTTATAATTATATTTTTTGTGATATACTAATGACTAGAAGTACAATTTTCTTATGATTGGAATATAATAAAAAAATAAACATAATTATTATTAACTTCCTACCTAATCCTCAGTTTATTTGAAATAATGTTGAGATAGTTGTTCAAGAATTAGAACCTGGTTGTGAAAATATTGATTGGGTAGTGTTAGATCATTTTTCTAATGAAAGATATTTTTTATTTAAAGATTATGGTGCATATCTCAAATGAACGAAACAATTAAACCCTTATCCTACTCATATTGTACACACTTGTACGAACTTTGCCGATGTTTCCATACCTTATTAGCACGACGAGATGTAATTAAGAACATGAACAACAAGAGTTTATGTAATTTTAGTACTATTGATACTGAGAAAGATTAAATATTGAGGGATACTACACAAATAGGAATTAATCCGAGAAATATAATGTGCAAGATAATCTTGGAACTCCACACTTGGAGGAAGACGAAGAGCTAATTCAACTGTCCCACTATGACCGACCCTGTGCATTGTCACCCAACGTCTCCAACCACTGATCACAGTTATGTCACAAACCCAAACCAGTTAGTCTTCATCTAACTGTTTCACTGTAATAGTCAATGACTTCATGGATGGGTGCCATGTCTTCGTCTGATCTCCTCATGTAATAACATCTGAGAAACTCCAAATTAATGTAACCATCCGTTTTTAAATAAGTCCATAAAAATTAAGTTGTGGTAGAGCAATATTATTTAATTCAGAATTTGCGGGTCAAATATTTTATTGTGTAATTAATTACATACCAACCAAAACCAATCGGAAATTCATACCCACCAGCATGGCGATGAAATGCAAAATTCTTCTACAAGGTTGACAGAAGCCTTTAGTTGCTACCAATCTTGAAGATAAGTTGTCGGATCTAGTTGTTTTAATGGTAATTGTGACGTTGTGGAGGATATCAGATTTCAAATAGTGAAAACTAGGACCGACCGCTAGTTTGTGTTATGCTTGTTATTGTCGTGACGTTAGTTTGACTTGGAAAGCTCAAATGAACAGGGTTAGTAAGGACATTTTTACTTTACGCCACTAAGATAGTACCCTTCTGAGCTGAGGATCTTACTCAACTCTGAGAGGAATCGCCTACATTTAGTGTCAACACTATTCAAGTAACACCTGCGAAAATGTGTTTTGAACTTAGTGGTGTTGAAAACTAAATGTGTTATAATTTCGGAACTGGCCGTCAATGGCTTCTCTACAAAGCTCCAATAAGATAGACAAAGTAAAAAGAATAGCGATGTGACATCTAGTCGTAACATAATGACCAGTTGTTACGGGTTAGGCTCATTTGTTATACAGTACTACCCCGTTGAAAATTGTGCAACTCGATAGCTTTAATCGTTTTTAGACGCAATGTAGATACTGAAGTTCCATTTTCGTGTTTTATCTTTTAGTCATATGGGACCAATCTTTCTGATGTTATTTTTATGTAATATTCTTGTTATTAACAAATGATTTCTTAGTTTTTTCATTCCCGTTAGTGCGACATATCTCGTAGTACTTTTTTGTTAAACAATTTTCCAACACATCAATACAATAAGTGAACTCAACGTACTGTAGAATTAAAGATGAATAGGCGAGACTATAATTTATGGACGAACCAATCAGGTATAGGATAACAGGTCTCGGATTTTGGCGCGAAATCCACTCATCCGTCTAGTCAAGTAGCGTCTTGGCATTTTAGCTTATATCAGTTCGTGATGAAAAATGGTAAATCTAATTCCTAACTCTAACCATCAACTGTCAATCATAATCCTTATTCTTCAAACTGCTTTATGACCCTTATTAAGACCTACTAAGTAGGTAGATACTCTTAAGGTGACTTCTGTGTCGCTCAGAGGTCGTCCATAAATTATGGTCTCATTGATGAATACCTGACTATGATTATTTAACACCTGCTTACGTTTTGAACACTCTTGATCGATATGAAGTGCTAAACAATAGAATACAGATAACTGAATGAAAGAACGTGATCTATCGGTTCCAATCAGCATTAAAGACTAGAAAAACATGAGATTAGTCACCATTCATGGATCAGTTAATGTAAATATCTCTGTCATACAATAAGTTAGTTCCTGGTAACGTCTTAGACTGTGAAGCTGAATTGCTTGTGTCTGGATCTCACAACAAGCGTCGGTTTCCTCAAAATCACAGATATCTGTAATTAGCGAGTGCGAACTATGAAGAGATCTAGGCCGATCAAGGTCCCCTACTGATTATTACCAACCACTTTATATCACGATAGAACACTTAGTGACTAAAATATTTCAAGAAGTCAATCACAAACAAAGTACAGCACTAGTAATCTCTGTCAATAGTAAATCGTTTATGAAAAAATCACTTATCAGAGCCATAAATATTACCTTATTAATAAGTTTTAACTGACTGAAAAACTTTAGTCAAAGTTTCAAATTTATCATCATTCAAACCATTTAAACTCTACCTCGGGTGTTAGACGGTCTTCATTTAGAAGAGTTATGACACCCTATGGTGAAAGCCAACTTCCTTCGGAAATTTTTGATCGGGATCATGAACCAATTGATGACAGACCACTAATGAAGACCTGGAAGCACTGGACGGCTATCCCGTTCTATTGTGGGACTCCTTAGCAGTGCGCATCCACGATCTTGCTCGCGGGATTCGAACCCATGACCTTCAGTGTCGTGCACAAACGCTTAATCTACTGGACCACTGAGCCGGCTGGCATCCAATAGTGTTAATGTCTAACCTCAACCAATCCAAGAAGTTGCTCAACCATCTTCCTTTGTACTGAAGTAGTTACCTGTCTCTATCTGACATGGATTAGCTCATTAGAACTCCGAGAATTTTCTCACGAAGCTAGTCTCTAGTGTACACATAGTAATTATCAGTTTAGGGTTTGTGGAGATTTTTTTGAAAAAGTCACAAAGTTGCTTATTATTATCAACTACTAATTAAAGAAAGTATTTCAAATGAAGAAAGAAAATACAAAAAAAAAGAAAAAATAAAGTCATATCAATCTTTCAACTTTTCATTTACATGAATTCAACTTACCCAACTATTCCATTGAATATATAATGGTAATCATATGACTTGTCAATCAATTTATTAAGACTTTCTTATATATATATATATATATATATATATATATATATATATATATATATATATATATATATATATATATATATATATATATATATATCTTGTTTGCCTAGTTACAAAGTAACATCTATTTGTGTAGGATTCAAATTTAATGTTAGTTACATACATATATATCTATATATATTTATATATACCTTGTCGTTTATGTTTATCGAACCCATATACTCAATGTGTATATGAAGTGAGTAGATATAGACAGATAGGGGTGAGGTGGGGGTAGGGTTAAGTGTAATTCTTATTACATTCTTGTAATAATTTTACACACAATAAAAATATTTATCCAAAATAATTTTTTTTTTGAATTCATTTTAATTAATGAAATTGTAATTACGTAATGTTTATTAGTAATATTTAATGATCATTATGATATTTAGACAAAAAAAAATCAATATTTATTGAATTCATTGATTGGATATGTTTATCTGTTTACTAAAAATAGAAACTTTATATTATGAATGATAAACATCAATTAATAATCACTAACCTGTCTATCATTCTTTCTAAAAGATTACCAATTAAATAAATTAAACTCTATTAGTTATTGTTTGTCATTAGAATTCCAGGAAATATCTTTTGAAGCTCGTCACTAGTCATTATATGTTGATTAATATCAGAAGGGATTTTTTTTGTTGTGGATATTATGGTAATTCAATCGTTGAAATCATGAATTAAATGAATCTAGACCACCATAGAAAACCTGAAAGTACTTAGTGGTCGTTTCGTCCTATTGTGGGACTCCTCAACATTGCGTATCCATGATCTCAACGATTAAAATTACCATAATATTCACAAAAACCCCCTTCTGTTATTATTATTATTATTACTTTGTATATTGTTCCATTAGTTGTTGGCAATTAAATCAGTCTTCTTATACAGTAATAATTCCTTCCTTGTATCTACATAACAGTCTGATTCCTTTGTATTGAATAACAGGTAGATGGTTTTCTACAGTCATAGTAAACACTCATAACAATACCAGTAATAAGGAACTTAGTTTCAAGTTACCATATTGATATATCCATCTTGTTTTAAGTCATTATAATTCTTTCGACATTCCATAATCAAATTATGACATGTTTTGGTTTTCTCAATATAGTAATCTTTCCATATCCATTTATAGCACAATAATCAGTCAATAAATTACATTGTATTATCCTTTTTCTTACCTCATACTGATATCTATTACAAAGTTCAAGTTCAAATCTTAGTCAATTTAAAAATAGATTTAGATTGAATATCATTGCAAAACTTGATAAGTTTAGCATATTTGTCCTGAAATATCTGTCTATGTAATCAAGTTAGCGAACATATTACTGTTGGAAACATTCGTCTTGAATATGTTGGTTATTTTATTATTTTTTGTATTACATGGATTAGTATAGCTTCAGTGAAGGGTTACAGAAACTCCATCTTAAATCACAAGGTTCTAATATCATTAGTGCAACTTCTCATAAAAAAAAGATAATATACCTCTCTGATTGAATAAGTAGTTGTCTAAGTTCATTGGCTTAACGAATAACGAAAAAAAAGCATTTCAAACAATAGATACATAGTTAAAGTCCCAGAATTTGAAGAATATCATAGTTGATTCAGGTAATAACTAGCCAATAAGTCCCATATAAAAAGAATCTAATGTCCAGGATTCCAGTACAAGTCACATTTCAGAGTTCTTTTAAAACAACATTCAAGTATTCGCTCAGGGTTAATACATTATCAACAATGACTGATCAAATTAATCTCAGGATGTTAAGAAAAGGAAATATATTACCATAATATCCACAAAATCTCCTTCTGATATTAATCAAGATATAATGACTAGTGACGAGCTTCAAAAGATATTTCATGGAATTCTAGTGAGAAGCAGTAATCCGTGGCGTTCAATCGGGTCAGTTGTGATATAGCAACTCACTAAATATAATGGTGGATGCATCGCTCAATTTCGTGGATTAGTTGAAATTAGACATTAACATCATCGGATGCCGGCCGGCTGAGCGATGTAGAGGTTAATCGTTCACACCCGATACTGATGTGTGCTGGGTTCGAATGTGACGAAATGAGATCATGGATGCGCACTGTTGGGGAGTTACACAATAGGACAAAACGATCATCCGGCGCTTCCAGATTTTTCATGATGTTCTAGCTTCAATTGATTCATGGTCTCAACTATTAAAATTAATAACTCGCGCGTTATTTTAAATGTTTTGATCAATCAAAAATCTTGAACGTACAAAACTAGCGTTTGATCAATAATCAAGTGTATCTATATCTTTTATCTGAACACATAAATATTGGTACAAGAGAGCACCAAATATATATGCACCACACAAAATCTTATTTGTGTGGGGGCTGTGATACTGCTTGCGTGCCAAGACCTAAGCAGGTGGTTTTCTTAGGGGCCACACCCTGAGCCTTCGACCTAAAGGTCTAACCCACAAGGCAGTGGAGCATCGTAAGGAGATGCAGTCCCATGGAAGCCGGTGACCAAAAGTTGATTCATACGCCATTTGTTCCTTCAGGATACTGGAGCCTATGTGCACCATTGGTTTGGGATCCGGTTAAAGTGCCGGACATTCGCTTTTCGTCCTCTCATTTTCGTAAACAACACTCGTGATGCGAGAAGGCAGTGAGTAGGACTTCCCTGGCAGGGTCTATGTACGCGTGGTCATGTGAGAGCATTTCGAGAGGGAGAGCGGACTCTCCCCACTCTCGGCCATACCAGGGCATTCGGGGGCATAATCGAGTGTGAATATAATTTAGAGAATCAATAAATTGACTACGGAATATAAATTATCCTTGAATATATATGTATATAAAAATATCGTTACCTTTCCGTTCTCTGTCCTTACCCTCGTCTCGCCAATTTATTTTTTATGTATTGTTCATACTACTTAATAATATTCAGTAAGTAGGTGCATTTCGAGTCATTTCTACGCGTATGTGATGACGCGTTTCTACCGTAATGTTCAAAAATATTTAAACAGGTGGGAACATCTCTTCAATGTTTGCTGACAATTCAATCTAATGTTTTATGAATGTAAGCAAAACCCCACACTAAGTCATTTGTAAGATCTGACCCGATGTATATACAATTATTCAGAGTCACATCTTGTAATTTAGAAGCACAGTCAAACACTTCCTTCCTATCTTTTTAAGGTTCAACAAAGGATGATGATGGAAGTATCTTTAATTGAGTCGCTGTTCCTGATATTCCCAACTGTTTTTTTTACGTTAAGTAATATTAAGGTCGTATCCAACCCGTTATCCAATAAAGCATACGTATTCACCTGACCTGTAGGGCCATGTAATCTAATGTGTCCACATTCCAAATATGTTCCGGTTGAATAGATGAAGTGGCAACGTGCAGGCTTAACTTCAGGCTCCGTGCCATAAAACCTTCGATATCATACCCCATGGATTGGCAACATTGTCACTAGATGACTAGGCTTTTAACAATTTAAACCTCTTCAATATCGTTACCCTCCTGTTGTGATCCGCTGATAATTTGTTGACTGGACAAGACCTCGTGATTGGCTATTCAATGATGAAATCTGAGCTTTCTAGGTTCCGCTCGAGAGTTGTCAACAAGGATTTTAAACTATCTTTACTAGATACTCTAACAAGTCATCGAATTTCGGCTCTCACCATGATACTGTTTGCCGCTTCTGGTCATTTAAATTGTGCAGTTCATGACATTCACTTCCTCATTTGTTTTATATTAGTAGAACATTTCAAGTTTGCATCTCGTTCCATTTGTGACAAGGATATCTTACAGTTAATTATTGGTTTTATTAATCTCTGTAAACCGGCTTCGTTGTCCTGATGTAATGAAAGGCCGTCCAACAACTCCGTTAAGAATGCTTCTACAATGTTATTCGGCCTGATAAATTTTTTATGTAAAATACTAATTGCCTTAGTGTGGCATTCTCTTTCTGAGAATAAAGCGCAATGTTCTATAGCATCTTTCTCTATACCTTCACAATGGTGTAACTGGTAAATTAGTCGTTGACTCGGTCGGTGATGTTTGATTTTAATTGTTTCCATGAAAGTCCGAAACGTAAGTAAATTTCCATCAGATTAAATAATTTCAATTTTGGGTGATCCTGGGATGTATGTTTCTTATGTTGACAAATATAAGTAGTATGTGACACCAATCAGAAGTGAAATGCTTGGCAGCAGAAGATTGAGATCATCGAATTGAAGCGAATAGGACTGTTAACAGAAAGTAGTTGTAATGACAACGGAATCGAAAGAGACATGAAGAATGTAAAGGACGACTGAATGAAGATATGTAAGTGATGTATTTAGTGCATAGTTTTCATATTTCATGGAGGCGTTCTGTAATTTCACATTAAATAACAAGTTGATTACCCCGACTTGGGTCCTTGTTCGCTACAGCCCCACTGTTGTGAACAGTGACCTACTGCTTTGAGTTCAACGTCTCTACTCAGATCTGAGTTGATATGTCGGCGATTAACTGAGGCTATTAGATCTTAGGGTTGAGACTCAGATGGTTCAGCAATCTAACCTTCGTGTTTAAATTTTCGAAAAAGTATCTGTCTAATTTCTGACGGCCGTTTACTAAGGTGAATTTGTCTAACCTCCGACTCAATCTTTCCTACTTCATCTCTTTAAGGACTGTTTCTTCATCATGTAATCTACTTTCTGCATTTACATAGTTGTCGAATAAGAGACAGCAATCTTTAGGGTTAGGGTCCACATTATTAAAAATAAGATTTGAAGAAGTGGGTGAATTTGTCTTAGAAACTGAGGAAGCAATGTTTTGAGCTGCTAAATCGTCTGATTTTTTTCAACTGTCTATATGTACTTTATTTTTCTGATCCTTGTTATTGTTAGGCCATGGTAACAAAATTCAAATTTTAGACCAGAGTCGGGTACCGTAAAGATTCAGATCAAATTAGAATCAGAGTTGAGAACTGTTAAATCTATCTAACCGTTTAATTTTACGATTGAGATACGTGCGAAACCAAAGTTCATAAAACGGCGGTTTGTCTGAAAAGCGGTTCTTTATAAGGGAATAGACAATAATTAGTTACAAACCTCGACCCGTGAGGTATCTGTGACCCATAGCGCGTCCGGAGGTCTAAAAGAAAAAGGGCTTTCTGTATTAATAACACAAAAAATAATTATAACATATCATAGTATAAATGACAACTGGTACCTGTGTCTAGTCTTGATAAATCTGAATATCAGAAACCCAAGCTGTTACAGCTTAGTATCATGAACTTATCGTCAATAAAATATATAATTCAATTTTAACTACTCAGTAGTAGCTGTATAGTTTTAACAAAAAAAAGATGTTTTATGCATACTGTAGGTAGTATAAATCAAACAGAATTGATTTTATTCGTAGTCCATCATACTTTCCTCTATCATTATCTAATGAGTGTTTAGCTTGCCTTTAGGTTAATTTGTTGAATAAAAATAAATATCTATGATTAATTCAAAATAAACACTTAGCTACTGAGTTCTAGTAACCAATTGCTTGTTTACTTGAATCTTTAATTTATCAGTCTCCTATTGGTATATGTGCGTACTGTGCGTATTGCATCGATATTGCCTTAATTCATAAGCATTATAAACAAAGATGAAACATGCCTCCTGGATTTCAATACTCCCACTATTCATCTTTGTTTATAATGCTTATGAACTGAGGCAATACGCACATATGCCAATAGGAGACTGATCAATTACAGTCCTAAACATCAATGGGAAGATACAAGTAAATAAGCGAATTTATTGACACTCACTTTCATAGCAAATAGAAACTAACTGATCCAGAACAACAAGACTATTCAATATCCGTTAGTTTTAAGTATTTTTTTTTCCGAATTGTATCATTTCATTATAATATGCACTTAGATTTTTTTATTTTCGTAAACGAAAATTGATCTGTATAGGGTTTGTGGAGATCATTACGTTTCTGGTTGAGATCACAAACCGATTGATGTTAAATCACTATTGAAAAACTGGAAGCATTGGATAGCCGTTTCGTCCTAGTATTGGACTCTTCAATAGTGCACATCCACGATCCCGTTCTTTGAATTCGAACCCAGCGTTCGCGCGCAAGTCTGAAGGCCCTGAGTTCGAATCCTGTTAACGGAATCATGGATGCACACTTCTAAGGAGTCCCATACTGGAACCAAACAATCGTTCAGTGTTCCCTGGTTTTCAATAGTGGTCTAACAACAACCGGTTCATGATCTCAATCTAAAAACTTGATCTACTATATATAAATATAACTAGCATAAGTTGGTTTGGATTTCTTTTATAAACATTCTGCATAAATTAATCAAGGTCATTAACGAAAATTTGGGTGGGTGGGGGGTAATATGTATAACAAAAGAAATAATTATGTCACTCATTGGAACTGAAAGAAAAAAAAATGAGGTTAAAAATAAAAAGTTACATTATCTATGACAAAAGAAACATTAATTCTATTGTAATTATAATAACTAAAGACCTGAAATAATAAATTGAATATAATGAATATGATAGAATAGTTATAATCTATTTATCAATGTAACTGATGGATGTACATAATGAATTAAAATGGGGGCTTTTTTTTTTCTATTTAACTTAACTTTGATTCTTAGACGTTGTATATTATGGCTAATTCCTATAATATTTTAATTTATATCTATCACAGATCACTTTGTTACTTACTTACTTACGCCTGTTACTCCTCGTCAAGGAGAAAAGACAGACCATAAACACTCTTCATCCAACACTGACCTGATCAATCCTTTCCAGTTATTATTCATCCTTTTCATATTTGCTTCTATTTCCCAACGTAATGTGTTCTTTGACCTTCCGCATTTCCACTTCCCTTCAGGATTCCACATTACGGTTTGTCTCGTAATGCAGTTTGGCGATTTCTATAATGTATGTCCCATCCATTTCCATCGTCTTTTCCTAATTCCCTCTTCAGCTCAAAGTTGGTTTATTCTCTCCCACAGTAGGTTGTTGCTGATGGTATCCGGCCAATTGATGTTGAGTATCTTGCATACACAACTATTTATAAATACTTGTACCTTCTTGATGATTGTTGTAGTAGTACTCGAAGTTTCAGCTTGGTATAGTAGAACTATCTTGACGTTCGTATTGAAGATTGTGACTCCAATATTGGTTGACAGTTGTTTTGAGTTTCATATGTTCTTTCCTTGTTTTGGCAATCCTTGCTTTTAATTCTGCGTCAGATCCTCCTTGTTCATCGATGATGCTTCCTAGGTACGTAGGATAGTTATATATGTATATCACATTACAGTTTGCAAATGTAACAAATATAACAAACAATAGTGGAACTTATTTGTAGTTCACTTCTGTATAAGAAACAACGATTCTAAATACATATATGCTGTGAGTTTCTAGGTCAAATGTGATTTTTCAATCGGACTTTCTTTAACTTAGCTATAAGTTCAATTGATTTGAGGGATTTTTTCAATAGTTGAGATCATGTGTCGATTGAAGCTAGACCATCATGGAAAACCTGAAAGCACTGGATGGCCGTTTCGTCCTATTGTGGGACTCCTAAGCAATGTAGTACGAATTCTTGTTCATTCTTCCCATGTCTGTCTCCATTTCTTAGCGTAATGTGTTCTTTGATCTTCCTCTCTTTCCTTGGCCTTGAGGATTCCAAGTAAATGTTTGCCTTGTGACGCAGTTGGGTGCTTTCCTCAATGTATGTCCTATCCACTTCCAGCGCTTCTTTCACATCAACAAATAGTTTTTATTGCTTATTAACATAATAATAAGTTGAAACAAACAAAAACGATATAATTTTAGAAATAATTTCAGTAACACAGACTAAGAATCTCAGCTTTCATCCTGAAGTACATTTGTCTACGGAAGATACTGAACATCCATTGACCAGATACCATCAGCAACAACCTACTGTGGGAGAGAATAAACCAGCTTCCAACTGAAGAGGAAATTAGGAAAAGATGTTGGAAGTGGATAAGACATATATTACAGATATCACCAAACTGCATCACGAGACAAGCCGTAATTTGGAATCCTGAAGGGAAGCGGAAATGCGGAAGGCCAAACAACAAATTACGTCGGGAAATAGAAGCAAATATGAAAATGATGAATAACGACTGGAAAGAGCTGGAAAGCATTGTCCAGAACAGTGTTGAATGGAGTGTGCTGGTGGTCGATCAATGCTCCTCGACGAGGAGTAACATGCATAAGTAAGTAAGTAATTACAGACCAAATTGTACTTGTTTCAATTACATTTTCACATACAGTCTAATATAACAGTTTTAGATAATGTTTTGAATAGAATGGTTAAAAATAAATAAATAAATCGTGCATCATTCAATGATTAACGTGGTTAGGTGTGAGTAAGTATCTGTGTATAAATCATCTTCAATTTGGTCAAGTAAACTAATGATTTTCAACTAGTCAAATCTATGAGTAGTATATTTCGTAGTTTTTTCATCACTTGTATAAACTACTACTTTAATGATATGGATACTTTCTTTAAAAAAAAATTAAGAAAGATGATAAACCACCAATATTCAACAATTTAGATTAAAATACTTGACGAGTTATGAACGAATCAATCAGATATATGATAAAGAGTCACAAATTTTGGCTCCGAAATTCATCCATACATTTGGCTATATAGAATTTTGGCATGATAGCTCATGTCGGTTCATGATGAAAACCCTAAATCTAATTTTGAACCCTAAACATCAACTTTACATGAGAATTCTAACTGCTTTACAACCCTCATTTACCCCTAATCAGTAGGTGTCCACTCTAAAGGTCACTTCAGCGTCGCTCAATCATCGTCCATAAATTATAATCAAGTGACTATTAAAAAATCGATTATTTCTCAACTAAAATCCACCAAATAAAGAATAAGAGTTTTATTATATTCATCGTATTCAAAACCATTATGTTTCATAGTAAAGTGTTTATCAGGTCAGTGTCTGATAACAGAAAATGTCTTCGGTAAGTTGTGGGATAGAAACTCACTGAAGACAATGGTGGATGTGTCGCTCAATTTCGTGGATTAGTTGAAGTTAGACATGAACATCGTTGGATGCCGGCTCAGTGGTCTAGTGGTTAAGTGCTCGCGCGCGAGACCAGTAGGTCCTGGGTTGGAATCTCGCAGGGGGCGAGCTCGTGGATGCGCACTGCTGAGGAGTCCCACAATAGGACGAAACGGCCGTCCAGTGCTTCCAGGTTTTCCATGGTGGTCTAGCTTCAACTGACTCATGATCTTAATGATTGAAATCACTACAATCTCCACAAAACCCTTTCTTCGGTAAGTATCTGTCAGATATGGTTAGCTCTATATATCTAATCTTGGCATTAGAAATTTGAAATATCCAACCCCTATAATTGATCTTTCAATAACACAGTAATTATTAAGGTATGCTCATCAAAAGGTGCATAGTGGTCGAATTGAAAGGATTTGTGAATAATGGCTTCTGTGGAGCAAAAACTATATTTTGTCTTCTCTATAAATTAAACGGACTGAGTTTTAGTAGAGAATCCCTGAAAGGTTGAGGAAAACAAGTATATATTTTTGAAAGAAATCAGCATTAAATTCACTTGATGTTGTTTACTTGTACATGCTCGTTGTTATTTAGGCCTTCAGATGAATAGTCCTTTGTTGACATATGTGTATCCTGTATGGATTGCCTCGATTGCTTTGGGTTACAACGTTTATAAGCAAAGATCGATAGTGACTAAAAGTGGAATCCAGTGTGATGCGCGTTTCGTCTACTGAATGTACCTGCATCTCACAGTTGATATTCACTCCAGGAGGGACTCGAAATCAGTACCATTAGCTTCAAAAGCCATCATATTATTCACTTAGCTACTGAGTCCTAATAGCCACCTGTTTGTGCAATGAAGTGAAGTTTAATTTACTTGATGTTGTTTTACTTGTATCTTTCCAATGTTATTTGGGACTGTAATTGATCAGTCTCTTGTTGGTTTATATGCATCTTGTACGGACTGCTCCGATATTATTTATTTATTTATTTTAACACATAAATATCGGTACAAGAAGGCACCAAATATATATGCGCCACACAGATCTCATTTGATATGTGTGAGGGCTGTGATACTGCCCGGGTGCCCAAACCGAAGCAGGTGGTTTTCTTAGGGGGCCACACCTCGAGCCTTCGACCTGAAGATCTGATCCACAAGGCAGTGGAGCATCGTTGGTTTGGGGTCCGGTCATTCGCTTTTCGTCCTCTCATTTTCGTAAACACTCCGCCACGAGAAGGCAGTGAGTAGGACTTCCCTGACAGGGGCTGTATACGCGTGGCCATATGAGAGCATTTCGAGAGGGGGAGCGGACTCCCCCCACTCTCGGCCGTACCAGGGCATTTGCCTTAGGTCATAAGCTTTATACAGCAATGTTTTCTTTATAATATCAAAAATCCCAATATTATTGATTAAAACAACATCTATAAGTGAAAAATATTATTTTCAATCAGATCTTCAACAAGCTTAACTCTAATATACATATACATATCTATATAGATATATGAAATTATTACCAATTTCTGAGTTAAGGATAATAGTGAAACACTTTACATAAATAAACAGTAAGTGAAAAGTACAAATTGATAATGTGATGTCAGGTGTTATTATTATTATTATTATTATTTAAACACATAAACATAGGTATAAGAAGGCATCAAATAGATATACACCTGATAAATCATTAGATTTGTGTGAGGGCTGGGATACTGATCGAGTGCCAAAACCGAAGTAGGTGGTTTCGTTAGGGAGCCACACCCGGAGCCTTTGACCTAGAGGTCTAGTCCATAAGGCAGCGGAGATGCACTCCCATGGCAACCAGTGACCAGCAATTCGTTCATACGCTATATGTTCCATCAGGATCCTGGAGGTCATGTGCATCATTGGTATTCCATATTCCCTAGGTGGAATAATTTACGTAAATAAATAGTAAGTGAAAAGTACAAATGGATAATGTGATAATAAGTGTACTAGTTGTGATGAGAATAATAAAGGCTTGAATCAGTGTTGTTTCATAATAGAAAGTATGAAGTCAACGACTCGCAAAAATAAACATTGAAGTAACATTCATTAAAGATTATGAAGTTTTCAAATAATTGGGTAGTAAAGTGTATGTTTGAAAAATAGGGGGGGGGAAAGATAAAGTAAACGAAAAACGTACGGAAAAAAAATAAAGAAAATCGGTTATTAGAACCGATTCGGTCAAAGAAGAGCTAAGATATTATGAATTTCTTATGAATATCACTGCTTGAATTGTTGACTCTAGTCCCCTATGGCTTTTATTGTGTAAGAGATGAGGTCGAACTCCGCAAAGAAAGGCAGTAAGCACATGATAAATTACTTAAAATGATGTATTTTTATCTACTAAGTGACCATAATCAGTCTGTTGTGATAGAACGAAGCTGTGTATTGTTTTGATTTTATCTTTCCCCCAACTACAAACGTAGGTTTTCACTAACTCGTTGATTCAGATGTCTGATTGCACTCTCAATATAGACTTCTTCACAGGGGCAACTGAATTGGTAACCTGTCCTTCGGTTGAGAAATCATCATAAGGCAACTGGATGACGATAGATAGAAGTTAGTTGCATTAGACACCCCCTTTAATGCTTCAGTTAGTCTCTCGTAATACATCACTAAGTACATATCTATTGAACTATAGCTTCTGGAGTAGATGTTTTTTAATAATCATTTATGCGAGTATTTTCCTATTCATTATTTGAAAATGGTTCTTCAGAAACCATTTCTAGAACGATTGAGAAGACTGGATCAGTAGTTATCAATAGTCTTCAACAACTGATCAAAACAAGAACTAATTCATAAATTTCATATATTGAAGATGAAAATGATAATAATATTATATCGTTCAGCAATCATTCTCAATGTTACACGATGATCATTCAATTCAATTCGTCATTTTAAATATGGTTCTGTAACACAATACATTTAATTCTAATCTTTTCGTAATAACTTTAATAGTTGAATTTATGAGTTAATTAAAGTTAGACCATCATGGAAAACCTGGAAGCACTTGACTCAATCAGTAAGTCAACAACGTAGAACTTCGTACGAACGTACGTACACCAGTTAGAGCTGCCATATCACATTAGCACATAGATACAATTGTCAATTCAAATCCCGTAGTGGTAGAGGTAGTAAGAGTATAAGCAGTAATCGGAAATGTTAGGGTTTGAAGATGTTATCCAAGGGGTATAATCCAGTGAAATAAATTTAGAAAGAAAATAAAGGACATGAAGAATTCAGAAGATTAGAATTCAGGAGAACACAAAGAGTGGATGCACCTGCGCCATTGCAAACGATTTTGAGCCATATCGTTCAAGGTCTCTAACCATTTGTTGCTATCGTCTCGTGGATCCCAACCAAGTAATCTACACCTACCTACATGGTCTAGTCCACTTGTCAGTGACTTTATGGATTTGTGCCATGTTTTGGTCTGGTCACCCCTAGCTTTCTTCCTACCTACTCCTACACCACAAAACGTCGCACGTCGGGGAAGTCGGTGGTCGGGCATACGCATCACATGTCCCAGCCATCTCAACTGATTAAGTTTCAATACTTCATCATTTGATTCACCATCCTACCTATTACCCGTTTTCTGACAGCTTCATTACGTACTCGGTGGTCTCAGGATATACGAGCAATGCTTTGAAGACGCCTATGATCGAATACTAGTAACTTACGCATATCCTCTACTCTTACCGACCATGTCAGCGTCTTCACCAAATAAATCTGTGTCATCGGCATATTCTAAGTCAAACTTGACTCATAAATTCAACTATTAAAATTACTATAATATCCACAAAACCCCTCTCTGATTTTCGTAATAAGTTTATCACACTCGCGAGCGAGACTGATAGATCCTGGGTTCGGATCTCACGAAGCGGGATAGCGAATGCGCACTGCTGAGGAGTCCCACAATAGGACGAAACGGCCGTTCAGTGCTTCCAAATTTTCCATAGTGGTCTAGCGTCACTTGACTCATGATCTCAACTACTGAAATATTTCTTAATTGAATTTTTTGAGGAATTAATTGACAAAGATTAAGTGCTTGATTGTATACTTATGCTATTTTACCATTCAATATTGAATATTCAAATATAATGGATTTCTTATTAACAATTATCATGAAAAAAGAAACATAAGACAAAATTATTTAAACATTTTAATAGAAAGTATAGGGTTCTGGAGATTGCTGAGTTCTTGATTAATCTCATGAATCGATCAATACTTCCAGGTTCTCAATGGCGGTCTAACATTAGTCGGTTCATGAGCTCATTCATTTTGATAGGATTTTAGAATTTGACAAACGTGTCATAGATACATATATATATGTGGAAGTTGTTTTACTTAGCCCTTCAATGTTCTAGTGATATTGTGCTTTCTCACTTGGAGATGGTTTACTTGAAAAGCTTTAGTTCCCATTCAAGATACGAATGTCGGAGTGACTGATGTAAATAAAACTGATCATTTTAGGACTTTTTCGTGATTGTCTGTTCTTAAGAGCTAGTGTTGTTGGTAGGACATGCTGGTGTTTGCGGATCCTGTACTGTGAATCCGTTATCATTAGGTGTACCATTTTTCTTCCACTTTGCTCAGCTATTCTCCATCCCAATGGGCAGTTGATTGAAGGTCTATATCTTACATTTACCAACAATTGTCAATTGGGATGGAGAATAGCTGAGAAAGTGGAAGAAAAATGGTACACCTAGTGATAACGGATGCACATTACAGGATCCGCATGAGCTAGTGTTATTTTTACATCTGTTTTGTATTTCCATTGACTTCTTCCTCTAATCTATTAACTAAGCGATTAGCATTGATTATAGAGATAAATCGATTTGTTATGTTTTAGTATATCGACTGATCACAATTGATTGAGCTGAATGTTAAGTTTCTAGGTGTTCTTCAGCGTTCTTAGTTTTCTTGATCTCAATCTATGCAGTTTCAACTGTCTAATTTATTAATTCATATAATGACCTACAGAATAGGTGTTTCATTATTGATACAGTCCGATTGATGACAAATCAATTTACGTATATGTTATCGTAGAGACTTATTAATTTATTTAAATATATAAACATTGGTACAAGGAGGTACCAAATAGATATGCGCCACATAAATTATTCGATTTGTGTAAGGGCTGAGATACTACCTGGGTGCCCAAACCAAGCAGGTGTTGTTTTTAGGAGGCCACAGCCGGAGCCTTCCACATAAAGGTATGATCGACTAGGCTGTGGAAATGCAGTCCTATGGTAGCCGGTGACCAACAATTAGTTCCTATACCATTTTTTTTACCTCAGGATACTGGAGCGCATGTGCACCATTAGTTTGGAATTAGGGTTTTCCAACTCTCCTAGGTGTATCTCCCATATCCAACAACCCGAATAAAGCGCCGAACATTCGCTTTTCGTCTTCTCAATTTTGTAAAGAACACCCCTTTCGCAAGAAGTCAGTGAGTAGGAGTTCTCTGATAATGGCTGTATACTCGTGGCCATGTGAGAGCATTTGGAGAGGGAAAGCTGACTCTCCCTACTCTCGGCCGTACCAGGGAATTCGTGGGCAATCAAAGGGACTTGAAATATACCGAACATTTCAACTTCTATAAAATCAAAACCCAACCACTTTACAATTTTGTTTCAAATAAACACTGTTATGGATCATTGGGAAATATGCATAAATGAGACACTGTAGCAAGCTATATCAAAAATAAATTTGCTAAACTTAACCAAAAAACGCCGAGAGCATGAAATGAAGTATATGAAATATAAATCAAAACTCTATCGGATGAACCTACCATTCATCAAATCACTGATAATATTGATTATCCAATTCTGTGGCACTAACTATTGATTTACCATTGTTGTTTAATAGTGAATGACATCGTTTCATAAAGAAAGTTAGTTGAAGTAGACCGTTGTGTCATTGAATAGAACTGAGGATCATTCATCAAAGGCAAATTTCTTTTCTTCTATTCTCCAACCCTTTGATTGTTCTGTAACCTTTTTTTCTGTGTTAGTAATTTCGGGGCAATTTCTTCTATCATTCCATAGATTGATTTATCTATCAAAGAAGTATAAATACGAATGTACAACTTAATTCAATGACCTAAATGATCATTTAGGGAGACGTTTGTTTTCTTGAGAAATCTCATACAATATTGCATCTTCAAAGTAACTTCCAACTGAACTCTTTTATGTAAATAATTGAAATCCATTTTACAGTTATGATTTTGAAATATCACAGATTGTAAGTAGTTGATAAGAACCAAATAAGATGAGATGAATTCATGTTATTCTGCTCAAATCTTTGTTCTTGCTGTTTCTAAGTAAATGATTACATTGAGAAGAAAAATTTCTTAACTGGACTCCATTTTTCTATTAAAGAGAGTTTACTTACTTACGCCTGTTACTTCCGATGGAGCATAGGTCCCCAACCACCATTCTCCAACACACTCTGTTCTCCGCCTTCCCTTCTAGTTCTATTCAATTCTTGTTCATTCTTCTCATGTCTGTCTCCATTTCTAGGCGTAATGTTTTATTTGATCTTCCTCTTCTCCTTTATTTGGCCTTGAGGATTCCAAGTGAGTGTTTGCCTTGTGATGCAGTTGGATGCTTTCTTCAATATGTGTCCTATCCACTTCCAGCGCTTCTTCCTGATTTCTTCCTCCGTTGGTATTTGGTTTGTTTTCTATTAGGTTTCAGTAGCTAAGTGGATAATGCGATGGCATTTGAAGCGAACGGTACTGGTTTCAAGGCTCTCCCGGAGTGAACATCAGCTGTGAGATCCAAGTACATCCAGCTGACGACTCCCAGATAAGGCGAAACGGGCGTCAAACTGGATTCCAGTGCTAGTCGTTATCCGTCCGCCTGGAGCACCTCTGGGGCTATTGTCGGTCCGAAGCCCAGATAAAGCAGAGGGGTTGAGTATGCGGTTAGCGACCCTATCCAGAAAAAAATAGAGTTAGTTAGTAGCATGATATGACATCAGTTGAAGAGGTACTGTAGGAACTGAACAGTTGATTTATTTCAATTTATAACTCCCTGGTAATGTGAGGGAATTCAGAAAAATTTCGCATTTATTATTCCTTTTTTGTTGTTGATCTAATACTGTTTTTTTTGTTTTATTATACTACTCATAAACTACTGAAACACTTAGTAGAATTACTTTTTATATTATTGTATTACTAAAGACTATTACACTACATTAGTTTGAATGTTTCTTGAAATTATCATATTTTATTTAAAATTCACTTTAGATGCACATAATAACTGATTTATGAAATGCTTACACCATTCGATATAGTTTTGTGATGGCTTCCGAGAACTACGATGTAGCCTCTAGAGACCCTAAAGGTTCCGAAGTGTTTCCGTCCAATCAAAACATAATGGAGCTTTCTAGAATATCGATGTGCCATGCTACTATTGAACAGTAGCATAACATACCTCTTTGCGGATTGGTTGAATTATAATGTTGATATAACAAATGCTATTATCTATAAATAACCATGATTTTCTGTACACTTTGATTTTTATCCAACAAGCACTTTTCCAGTCTTCTTCTGTTTTTTTGATTTGCGACTGTAGAGATTCTATACATTCAAGTGTCGTAGTTGTATTTAGCAAAGTGTACTCACAAGCTACCGCAAAATGAATGAAACCATTGATGAGACTATAATTTATGGATGACCTTTGAGTGACGCTAGACTAACTTTGAGCGTATCCACTTGATAACCAAAACCAAATGAGGGTTATAAACCAGTGTAAGGAAATAGAATTATAATTTACAGTTGATGATTAGGGTTATGAATTAGATTTCGGGTTTTCATCATGAACTGACATCAGCTGTGATGTTAAAACTCTATTTATCCAAATGAATGAATAAATTTCATGTCAAAATTCGAGACCTGTTAACTTAAATCTGATTTGTTCGTCTATAAATTATAGTCTTGCCAAATATATCATACAGTGCAGAAATAAACTGTAATGTTTGCGGTTGATAATGAATGGTCGTCAACTAATATTCAAGTATGGTTTAACACATCTCTCAAATAATAACTAATTGAAGGTATTGGATGCTAAATGTCGACTTAATTATCTAAAAATTTGGAACTCCAGATCCAATATGAGGTAGTCGTAAATATACACTTTCCTGTAGTCCAATATTAAGATCAAGCAGCTATCTCATGTTTTCTGATTTTCAACATTTGTCTAGATGAAATCAGTTACTGATGGAAACTATCCTCAAAATTGAAACCATCACTAACTCATTCATACTATAATAAAGGTTGAATATATATGTATATGGGAATGTCATGTGTCGAAAATTCTATAATAAAATTGAAATTTCCTTAAGCTGAGATTTGAACATACGCGTGATATGACGAGTAACAGGTTGATCAACTGCAATGTGAATCACATATGAAACTGATCATTTTACAATTGTGTATGACGTATTCACATCTTAAGAAGAATGATTAATATCTAATCTAGATTGATATCATGAATGAATCAATGTTAGACCAGCATTGAAAGCCTAGAAGCATTAGACGGCCCTTTTCGTTCTAGCATGGGACTCGTCAACAAAGCGCACATGGGATTCGTACTCAGAACATTCGATCTTGAGCGCTAACGCCTAACCTTTATACCAATGAGCTGGGATCCAACGGTGTTAATGTCTAACTTCCACAAATTCATGATATCGCTTGACTGTCCACCATTATCTTCCGCCAGTAACTGCCTCAACAGACACAGCTGAACTTCCCTAGTCACAGCTTCTTACTAAAACTCCGCGAAATTCATCTCGAAGCCAGTCACTAGTGAGAACTTGATAATTGTCAGTATAGGGTTGTGGTGATGGTTGAGTTGGATGCCAGCTAAGCGCTCTAGAGGTCAAGTGTTCGCGCACGAAATCGAAAGTTCTAGGTTCAGGTCGCGCGTGTGGGATCGTAGATAGGCACTACTGATGGGTCCCATACTAGGACGAAACGACCGTCCAATGCGTCCAGGTTTTCAATGGCGGTCGAACATTGATCTACTGATTATATCAATCTAAACTCAACGATCTGCACAACCCTATAGTTTAATATTTACTTGTATAATATTGTAAATATGTGTTCACACAGTAGGTTATTGAATTATTATTGTTAAATAAAGTTCAGCTCAATTTAGGGAAATCTGACTATTAATCTAACTGTGAATATGCTATATGATGGAACCTCTTTTTGCAATTTGCGACTTTTCTCTTGTGTTCAATTCTCCGCGTAAATTCAATTTGAGGTTATTAGAAGCGGTTAGTAAATCAAATAGATTGTTCATTCAGTAACATTAATCAACATTTTAATAGTTGAAATCATGAGTCAATTAAAGTTAGACCATCATGGAAAACCTAAAAGTATTGGACGGTCGTTTCGTCCTACCGTAGGCCTCCTCAACAGTGCGCATCCATGATTCTGCCTAGTGGAGACCGATAGGTCCTGAGTTTGAATCTTGCTAGACCATCCATGATCCTACCTTTTGAGGTTCGAACCTAGAACCTTCGGTCTTCTGCGCGAACTCTCTTAGCCTGTAGACCATTGAACCGGCGTCTAACGGTGTTAATGTTTAACATCAATATGTTATAAATATTGATGTATTTCTACATAACATTACAACAATAAAAAGACACATACATACTTTATATTATATTCATTATCAATATTTTGGGTCTGTTACAATATTTTATTTGTATTACTCTTTTCTAACCTGAAACAAAACTGAACTCATATTACCTTAGCATCATATATACAAACGAATCTTTCTAGCTAGATTAAGCATATAGTTGTGTATATGTTAGATCATTAATAATTAATATACTTGTAATAATAATAATAATAATAATAATAATCAAAGTACATGGTACTGACCTTACATGGCATTATCTAATATATAATTATGATGTAGATAAGATGAAAATTGAATAGAATACTTTAATAAGGACAGATATGTTAATATAATGAATTTGTAGAAATTTATTGTATGTTAGAATCTATTGAATAATCAATTCATCTTATGTATAAATAAGACATTTATGATATTGTTATTAATTGAATCCTGGTGTTATAACTTGTAGTTTTGTACCCTTGGTTCTTTGTTCTTCACCCCATCGCCAATTGTCATTACGCTCGGTTTTTTACTTCATCTAATGTTATAAGGGTTGGATTTATACATTTACATGTATGGGACGTTAATTTACCTTAAACGAATATCTACATTAGATTCCTTCCCAGTGTCTATTCTACAGGACTTCAACACAACTCAGATCAAGAACATGTGATTAACTTGACCACAATGTAAATATTATTTCCACACCAAAAACCCGACACAGTCCAACAATAATGAACAATCAATAATAAGTGAGTCCCAATACTAATAAGGATAGATGAATATCTAATTCATCTGACACCTACATGTCTGACTAAGCAGAAAACCAATCATTCTCATCCACATATCACCTCGAAAATTTATTTGACTTCAATATTTCGAGATAAACAATTCCTTACTTCTATCTAAACCCTAAAATTCTTCAGTCTTCAAATTCTAAACAAAAAATAAGTAATATCAGAAGGGGATTTTGTGGATATTATTGTAATTTCAATAGCTGAGATCATAAGTCAATTGAAGCTAAACCAGCATAGAAAACCTGGAAGCATTGGACAGCCGTTTCACCCTGTTTTGGGACTCCTCAGCAGACATTAACATCATTGGATGCCGGCCAGATCAGTGGTCTAGAGGTAAAGCGTTCGTGCGCGAGACCGATAGGTCCTGTGTTCGGATCCCGCGAGGCGGATTTGTGGATTCCCACTACTGACGAGTCCCACAGTGGGACGAAACGGCCGTCCAGTGCCTTCAGGTTTTTCATGGTGGTCTAGCATCAAACGGCTCATGATCTCAACTATTGAAATCATCATAATATCCGCAAAACCCCTTCTGATATTTATAAGTTTGCTTATGACCCTGAGATTCTATCATCTGAATTTAATCATCAACTACCGAGTGGTAAATATAACGTGATCTGACTGAGTATAGAATTGATAATCGATTAGGATTTTCATATGTGGACATATTTTTATTTCATATAAAAGAAAATAAGCATAATACATTTTATCATTGATACGATACCTTCACAGCACTTCTATAGTTGATTTAGAATTATTTCCTGTTTTTACTGAGAAAATGGCTCTATGAAAGTACTTACGAATTCCTACGGAACACAATTTCTAGATATTATTGTGATTATTGATATGTAACACAATGAAATCCTATTGACATTCAAGAATGTATGGTAAATAAGAAGTGAAACAAATCATTCATTAAAGAGCTTCCATTATCTTCGGGAACTATTAACTATATGGAGGTATGTTTCAAGCAAATCATACTGGATTCGCGTCTGTGAGTGTGCATCAACTCTAAGATGCAGGTACATCCAGGTGACGAGTCCTAAATAGGATGAAATGTGCTTCCTAAATTTCACTTTTATTCATCAATCATCTCTTCTCAAAATGTTTATAACTAGCTGGAAGTACAGCGGCAGTCCGTATAAGATGCACATATACCAAAACTGGCTTATCAGTGGTAATGGTAAAGATCAATGAGATTTTTAAAAAAACAGTACATATGTTTGGTATTGATTACCTACTAACCATTATGAATATTTTGTTCCTAAAAAAAAGGTCTATGTGCTCTGAATAACTCAATGGTCACATCTATTGTGGTATGTGCTATTTATGTCTGTCGACATAAATAGTATGTAACACCAATCGGAAGTAAAAAAACCTGACAGCAAAAAGCTAAAGAAAATAGAATGAATGAGAGCAGAAGAGGAAATAAAAAGACATTGTAAACCTGAAGTATCATACAGAATGTAAAAAATAAATAATAGAAATTTACAAATGGTTGTGATATTTTACCATGTGTTATAACTTGTATCCTGTGTCCAGTTCTGTTTCCTGCCTAGCCCTACCTGTTAGAGTCCAAAACATTAATCTTAGCCTCTACGTTATGTTTTATGCATATCCAACATACTGAGTTTATATATCGACCAAACAGACCACACCGTATCATAAAGTAGTAAAACAACATTTGTATAAGATTTAGCCAAAAGTGTCTGTGAATGTGAGAGATAGTAATGGATAGACTGAGCATAACTCAAGAATGGTAAATTGTATAATAATAGTCTATAGGTCAAAATAAAGCTTAGAATAAAATGAATATAAATATGAATAGTTTAGTTACTTAACAATTGTACAATAAAAGTATACGTTAAGTATTAATCTATAAATAGATTCCAACAGTTACTATCCCCTATTCTCATCGGTACATAACATTAAGATACTATGTAATTTCATATTAAAATACATTGATTGTCTCCACTTGTATTCTCGTTCACAATACTATACCTATAAATCTACCTTTTTACTGATTCTAGTCTCAATATAAATGAGTATACATTGTATACAATTACATACAACTACAGACATAACTATAAAACGGTAGTTAAAGCATTAACACAATTGTTTGTTAAATGAATAATAATAATAATAATAATAATAATAATAATAATAATTGTATTTGTGTTATGCATATGTATTCAATAATCATAAGTTCAGTAAAACAATTGGTTATATAAACCTGTTCCACATAGATACAAATATCTGTATACACCAATAGACTAACTTACATGATAAACAATATAGATCTATAGAATATATAAAGATTTCCATAAATATTTGAGTATATCTATAAGTATACAACTACATACACTCAATTTATGTATAATTGATGAATATAAATAACTGATGAAAAAAAAAAAAAAAAAGGCAATATCTATTGTGTATTCTATGATTTCCAATGTTTACTTAAACAATAATTTAGTAAGTAAAGTATTATATAGTTGGTTTTCAATGAATATCTTCTTTTTATTATTCTTATATAGAATAATTTATGTATAAATTATATTAGTTGATTAAGTATGAACTCTATGATTTAATGATTTGAAATCATAACCTTTAGTGGTTAGTGATCTGACTCCAATTGGATTGTAATGATTGGTTGCTATCGTCTATCCTCGTAACGGAATTAAATAAGTCAACTAACGAGAATGGAGTTTTGAATGCATATATTTTGTAGAATTGTTGATTAGACAGAACGAACGGAGGAATGATGCGAAGATGAGAAAGCGAAGCTAAGTTGGCGCGCGGTGGAGATGGCTGGTAAGCCAACTCTCCGCTTAACAAAGAGTTAATCAATATTTATAAGCCCACAAAAATAAATTACAGACCTGTGATGAATAACGCGACAAGAAGTGTACATACGCCTACGCGCTCATATCAAAACAGTAAAGATATTGATAAGTGAATAATTAACAAGGTCAGAATGTGACTCAAATAGAATGTATAGAATGGGCTGTCCGAAAGTTAAAATAATGAGGTATTTGGGCTTAACATAATGACAGACACCACAAACCCAAACTAACACGAAATACACGTCAAACTGAATTCCACTACTAGTTACTATCTTTCTCTTTGCTTAAAAAGCTTGTGAATTCATACAATATTGAGGCAATCCGCGAGCACTTAACCACTAGACCACTGAGCCGGCCAGCATCCAACGGTGTCAATATCTAACTTCAACTAATCCACGAAATTGAGCGGCACATCTACCATTGTCTTTAGTGAGTTACTATCCCACAACAGACCTGGTTGGACTCCACTGGTCACTACTTCTCACTAGAACTCTTGAAACGGCCGTCCAGTGCTTCCAGGTTTTCCATGGTGGTCTAGCTTCAACTGACTCATGATCTTAATGATTGAAATAACCTGTATAGTTTATTAAATTAAAAGTAAATCATTGAGGAATTGATTTCATTGAATGAAAATTATAGTAATATGGTTAACTGAATTCAGTTGAAAAATTCCATACATCAATGGTTTCATACTGACTTTGTGATATCGAAACGTCATTAGGTTTTAAATGTGTACTTTCCATATGAATGTAAATTGTTGAGAAAAGCCGAATTATAACGAAATAGGGTGAGATTATTATTTATGGATGAACGAATCATGTATAAGATAATAGGTTTCGGATTTTGGCACGAAATTTACCTATCCATTTGGTTAAATAGAGTTTTGACATCACAGCTAATGTCAGTTCTAATTCCTCACACTTGTTTATAACCCTCATTTTGGTTTTGGTTATCAAGTGAATATACTCAAAGTCAGTTTAGCATCACTCATACTTACTTACACCTGTTACTCCCAATGGAGTATAGGCCGCCGACCAGCATTCTCCAACCCACTCTTTCCTGGGCCTTCTTTTCAAGTTCCATCCAATTCTTGTTCATTTTTCTCATATCTATCTCCGTTTCTCGGCGTAATGTATTCTTTGGTCTTCCTCTCTTCCTTCGACCTTGAGGATTCCATATGAGGGCTTGTCTTGTGACGCAGTTGGGTGTTTTCCTCAATGTGTGTCCTATCCACTTCCAGCGTTTCTTCCTGATTTCTTCCTCCACTGGGATCTGATTTGTTCTCTCCCACAGTAGGTTGTTGCTTATAGTGTCCGGCCAACGGATCCGAAGTATTTTGCGTAGACAACTGTTAATAAACACCTGTATCTTTTGGACGATGGATTTCGTAGTTTTCCAGGTTTCCGCCCCATACAGTAGAACTGTCTTGACATTTGTATTGAAAATTTTGACTTTTTTTTCTGGTTAGTGTTTTTTTAGCGAGTTAGTTTTCTACGGGATGGGGTCGCTAACCCCATGCCCAACCCTCCTCCTTTATCCGGGCTTGGGACCGGCAGTAGCCCCCGGAAAGGGACTCCAGGCGGAGTTGCATCACTCATAGGTCGTCTATAAATTATAATCTCACCCGAAATAGTTGTTTATTGTTATGTAGTTATGATAAGTTTTTTTTATTTCTTTGTGTAACATTAGTATGAAACACTCACTATCAAATCCATTATTAAATCCATTAAGAAGGAAATTCCTAGAAGAGATACTTAAATGATTGATGGAAACGAATCAATCCAATTGACGTTTTATTCTTCTTGAAACTGATTCATAAGTAGTAACTTTAAAAATTCTTAATAATTTCATACTCCCTTGAAAATTTACTGTTAGTTCTTTCAAAGTCATAGTCAGTCGGACACGTCACTAATAAGTATTAGTAGGTTACATTGACTAATAAGTAATTTTGTGATGTTTATTCTCGATTGTTTGCATAATACCACCTTTCTGTCAAATTACCTAGAGGTAAAGCGGTGAGCTGTAAGTTAATATTAACTAGTTTTACTGATTATAAAACTCCGCCTGGAGCCCCTCTGGGGCTAATGCCGGTCTTAAGCCCGAATAAAGGAGGAGGGTTGGGCATGGGGTTAGCGACCCCATCCCGTAGAAAACTAAATCACTAAAAAAACATTAACCAGAAATTATTAGTGATTATAAACGATGATTACAGCTGAAACGAAGTATAGACTGTTACAGAATTGAAATGGATATCCTATAGAACACTGAATGTAAAATTTGATCGCTCATAATGATGAATAGATTAAAGTCATAAACATGGACCATTAAGATTTCAGTTCATTAGCCTGGAGATAATACACTCGACGCTAAACATGAACGTATTGAATTTGGACCCTTGTAGTATGATCAGTGTATGTTTGTCATTTCTTTACTAGAACAAAATGTTATTCAATACTCCCTAATTTCCAGTGACTATTTCGTTAATATAAGTTATATAATGTCATGATTACTATTTGATAATCTACTGAATTCAGACAGCATCTAAGATTAATAGAGTTCAGCTAAACTTAAATAGCACTGTAATCTATAATTCAAAGTTTGTATTGATTCTCTGTTCTCATCGTAATCCTGAATTAATCTTCATTATTATGATTTTATTCTTAGAAATAATCAATTCCTTTTAAACTGTATTTTTCATGACACTATGAAAAACCTGAAAGCATTAGACAGCCGTTTTGTCCTATTGTAGGACTCCTCAACAGTGCACATTCATGATCCGGCCTCACTAGATTTGAACCCAGAAACTATCGGTCTCATACGCGAATACTTAACCTCTAGACCACTAAGCTGGTCGGCATTCAATGGTGTTAATATCTAACTTCAATCAATCCACGAAATTAATTTTATTTATTATTTCTTGTTGTACATCTTTCCAATTTTTTCTCTATGTTGAATTAATACGTGGTTACTCGAGCTGATACACATTTTTATAGTATCAATAGTAGTAATGGGAGTAGTTGTAGTATGAGTAGTAGTGGTTATCTTAGTAGTAATTGTCCTATTTTTTTTCTATCAGAATCAATTTTTTCTATATTAATCAATGACTTGGTTACAATAAAGATCATGTATTTCATGTTTATAGCTGTAATCTAATTCTTATCATCAGATTGATTGTGACCACTAATTAAAGAAAATCAATTTCAAGTAGAGCAAATTGAATTTTCAATGTTAAGTCATCAGTAACAATCGATATTAATCCGCTTATAATCGTCTATCATTTCACTAAATAATGTTTTAATCCAGGTTTTCCATGGTGGTCTAGCTTCAACTGACTCATGATCTTAACCATTGAAATTACTACAATCTCCACAAAACCCCTTCTGTTAATAATCAACATATGCTCACTAGTGACTGAATTCAAGAGGTATATCCTGGAGTTCTAGTGAGAAGTAGTGACCAGTAGAGTTCAACCAGGTCTGTTGTGAGATAGTAACTCACTAAAGACAATGGTGGATGTGTTGCTCAATTTTGTGGATTAGTTGAAGTTAGACATTGACACCGGTGGATGCCGGCCAGCTCAATTGGTCTAGTGGTTAAGTGCTCGCGTGCGAGACCAGTTGGTCCTGGGTTCGAGTCTCGCAGGGGGGTGGGATCGTGGATGCACACTGCTGAGGAGTCCTACAATAGGACGAAACGGCCGTCCAGTGCTTCCAGGTTTTCCATGGTGATCTAGCTTCAACTGAATCATGCTCTTAACCATTTAAATAAGAAAAGAATCTTTTCAATGAATTAATTACTCAGTGATACATTGATATGGACTTAAATGGTAAGAAATAAATGTATTCTTAATTGTAAAAGATATTTGACAAGGATTTTATCTCAGTTAGGATGCTGGTGAAAATCAAGAACACTGGATAACTGTTGAGTTTTAGTACTAAACTTCTCAGGATAGATTTCCCACATCTTTACTAAGCATGGAACAAAAGACATTCAGGTCTCGTTACAAATGCCTAATATTTAGACAACTGAGTTTATATATATCGCAACGATCATTCACGTTTTACTCTTAACATATCTGAAATCTACAGGAATCTATGAAATTCATCTAAGTTAGTAGTAGGTGTACTATTACTGAAATGGTTTTGTGAATATTATTTCTAGACTAAATCATGTCATGGAACCTATTTGAAAACATACGAAAAGTTGTGTAGATATCACATCATCATTACAACGGTCAGCTAAATTTATATACTTAAACATGGATACACACAAGCAAAGTTCAATTGTAAAACCAAGTTGCCAGCATATAGAAATGTTTATAAAGTGTAATTATGATGCTTCAGATTACTTTACGCAAAATGTGAACATGTATCTTCATGTGTGTAGTGTAGATATCTGAGATTTTCACAGTAATTGTCTAATTAAATAAATCAGTAATATGTTATTTAAGGTTAATCCCATCAACAACAAAAAAACACAATTTTCATTTTACTTCTTGTATATCGTTTTTCTCCTCACCCCTTACTTACTTACACCTGTTACTCCTAATAGAGAATAGGCCGCCGACCAGCATTCTCCAACACACTCTGTTCTCCGCCTTCCTTTCTAGTTCTATCCAATTCTTGTTCATCCTTCTCATGTCTGTCTCCATTTCTAGGCGTAATGTTTTATTTGATCTTCCTGTTCTTCTTTATTTGACCTTGAGGATTCCAAGTGAGTGTTTACCTTGTGATGCAGTTGGATGCTTTCCTCAATGTGTGTCCTATCCACTTCCAGCGTTTCTTCCTGATTTCTTCCTCCACTGGGATCTGATTTGTTCTCTCCCACAATAGGTTGTTGCTAACAGTGTCCGGCCAACTGATCCGAAGTATTTTGCTTAAACAATTGTTAACAAACACATGTGTCTTCTGGATGATGACTTTCGTGGTTTTCCAGGTTTCCGCCCCATACAGTAGAACTGTCTTGACATTTGTATTGAAAATTCTGACCTCTGTGTTGGTTGCCAATTGTTTTGATTTCCAGATGTTCTTCAGTTATAAATATGCTGCTCTTTCTCCTCACAACTACACATTGAATACTGAATGGAGGTCGTTTGCACGTATGTGTGTGAAGTTGAATTCGAAACATGAAAATTTAGTTTTACTTAATTAATAGTAATGTATATGTTCATATGATGAAGGTCATTAGATTATTAGGTATGGTATATGAACAGTCGTATTAATATGGATTTATGGAAGTATATTCCCTCATTTGAACTCCGTCTGGAGCTCCCTGGGGCTACTGCTGGTCCGAAGCCCGGATAGAGGAGAAGGGTTGGGCATGGGGTTAGCTAAAAAAACGCTAACCAGAAAAAATTATTCCAACCATTTAAACTCTGCCCTGGGAATCAGAAGGTCTTCATCTAGAAGAATTATGACGCCTCATGATAAAAGCCGAGTTCCTTCGGAATTCACGAGGCCGATGCTCCTTCTGACAACCAGAGAAACCATTTATTTAGGTACATGGAATGTTCGTACAATGTGGGGGACTGAGAGAGTTTTCCAAATTGCTGCAGAATTTCCTCATTTGATTGAAAGTCCCATAAACCGTATGATTTTAAATGAAGTCAAGAATTGGAAACCCATAAACATCCATATGAATTTATATTATTAAAAAAATATGTAATTCCTTGCACAACAGTGTTATTTATACATAATTTGCTCAAACTTATTGGCTGAATAGTATAATGATTATCATGCAACATGACGTTACTAAGGAGTGACGGTGATAAAAAATAGCCATCTGGTACTTAGTAATCTTCAATAGGCTTCCAGCTTGTCTCAGTTCTGAACAGAAATCACCCTTGAAAGTCTTTTGTTGCTGTGGAAAATAAGATGTGAACTAAACTTCAGGATTGTCTTGATCAAACCTTTAATACACAAAAGCCAATTATTAACTTCAAACGTTGTTGATTCAGTACTGAATATAAACATTCATAGGTTATGTCATGGACTAAATTTAACTGGATAACGAATGAAATTAAGGGGCATTGAATGGCTGTTTCATTCTAATAATGAACTATTCAGTAGTGTACAATCATCTTCCAATCAGAGTTCAAGCTCAAGACGTCGACATTTTGTATCAAGTTTATTACCTACAGACTAATGAGATGATGCCAAATGATTGGAATTTCTAGCTTCAATCAGTTCACAATCAGTCATTGTTGAATATATGAGATTCTTAAACGGAAATCTTGATATTTTTTATAGATATTTCCCACTGTTTAATGAGAGCTGTAATTCAGAATAAACCTTCCCTCTTGTATGAGACTCATCAGCCACATATACTTGTCACCATGTTGATTTTCCCACTGAAGACAGGGGAAATTGATATTCAACTAGAATTTTGATAGGATTATTAGCATTTAGGTTAAGAGTATATCCAAAAGCCGAGATGAAATATTTGTTCTGAAAGCTGAAGACAGGTCATTACCGAAAATAGTACTTCATTTCAGGTATTCCTATGTAGTCAGATTATTATAGTCCGGATGTAATTACATTGTGTCTATTGAAATTACTAAGTCGTCTACTAAAACTGTTTCACGTCTTCAGTAAATGATGAACTAACGGGCTAAATATAAAAAAACTGCAGTTCACCAACAACAAAGAAACGTGTGAAAAACTGACGAACTACTAATAAGTAGACAATAATTTCAGAGAGAAAAATATAAAAGATTATCATCTTCCGTAAAATTTCCTGAATATTGGTACCAACATTGTGTGATGTTTTAAATCCTTATTTAATTCACAAAGTACTTTGATCATTATTTCCAGTCATTAACAGGGTATTTATCTTTATTTTAGATTAAGTAATACCACAAGTCAAATAGCAAAGTTACTGAACTGTTGAATAGATTAAATACTTACTGACAGAGCCAACGGAAATTAAAGATAAACTCTGAGGTGAGTATTTACAAGCTTCATTCGTATTATTCACCGTTTTAAAGTATATAATCAATACATTATTCTATCAGACCATATCTTGATAATACCATTCAAGTATTCAGGAAGTAATCGGATATTATCATGTTCGTTATAAGTCGTTATGGTAACAGTTTCAATCTTATACCTGTTTTTGTAACCAAACAATGAAACTTCAAATGAAGTAAAAATTATGTGAACGGATCGTAAAACTTTATATCTCAGCCCTTTATGGATTGACTTATTGAGAATAATAACAGGGGGTTCTATCAGAGAGCTCTTTCTCTTCATAGCTATTGAGTAATTCATCGCACGGAGAAATTTAGATAAATATTTAATATTATCAGTGAGACTATAATTTATCGAGTTAAGCTAGACTGACCTTGAGAGTGTCCATCTAATACCTATGACTAAATGAGGGGTCCAAACCTGTGTTAGGAATTAGAATTATGTTTTACAGTTGATGATTAAGGTTAGGAATTAGATTTCGGGTTTTCATCACGAACTGACATCAGCTATAATGCCAAAACTATTTAATCGAATTCGATGAGTGAATTTTGCGCCAATATCTGAGGCCTAATATCTTATTACTTATTGGTTCGGCCATAAATTATAGTGTCGCCATATTATCTACATCAATTTCATGTGATCATATGTTTACATAAATTCTCCCTTAAATTGTATGGACTGTTCGTAAATGTCGATATATGTCGAGAATCTACACCGTTTATTTTGGCTGTAATGTGCTTTGTAACCTAACCCACTTTCTTGTACGTGAAATTTGACCATTTTTGTATGATTAACCAATCAATAAACATAAAGTAAAACTTATTTAAAAGCAATATCAGTATAGGGGTTGTGAAGATTATTAAGAATTTTTTTATTGAGATCATGAAATGATTGGTGTTAGACTATCATTGAAAACCTGGAAGCACTAGATAGCCGTTTCATCCGAGCATGGGACTCCTCAACAGTGCGCATCTACGATCCAGTTCGAGGGATTCGAACCCAGAGCTTTGATTGTAAACTGATATCAGCTGAAAATCAATAGACGATGAGCTATTTTGTCCTAGTTTTAGACAAATCATCAATGTGTACTCATAAAACCGAATTCGATAAAAATGTGAACTTTTATGATTCATCATAATGAGCATAATAAATATGGACAATTGAATCAGAATTCACAGTGAATTTTAGTTAAATATCAAACTTAATTAACATTTTAGAAAAATATCTTCCAATTAGAAATTTGTCAAAATGAAAGTTGATCGAAATTGCAGTAATTTTATGATTGAATTTATGAAATGGTTCAAGCTGGAAGGATTGGATATCACTAGTGGAGTTAGACTATATCTGTTGTGAGACAGTTACTCACTAAAGACAATAATGGACGATAGTGCAATATTGTGGATTGATTGAAGTTAGATATTAACAACGTTGGATACTAGGTCAGTAGTGTAGAGTTTAAGCATTCACATATGAGACCGATAGGCTCTGAGTTCGAATCCTGAAAGCAGGATCGTAAATGCGTACTGTTGAGGAGTCCCAAAATAGGACGAAACGGCTGTATAGTTCTTCCAGGTTTTCAAAGGTCGTCTAACATAAGTCGACTCATGAATAAACAATTAGATTAATTAGTTAATAATAAGACAGAATAAATTTTATAATCATCATATTAGTATATTGATAATAAAACGAATATGCGTAGTTAAATATTATTGATCGTTTTATTACATTTCCGTTATTTAGTACAAATTTTATGATTTGGCCAATAAATTACTTCATTTACGTAATATACCTATATATTTAATACTCTATCTAATGAAATTAATGTCTTTCAATGTTTGTATGAAATGGCATAGTAACTAATTTGTAAATCAATGTTAAAGCAGTGATAATCAAATAAAACTGCAGGAAGAAAGGAAAAAACGCCCAAAAACATACTTACTTACTCCTGTTACTCCTCGTGAAAGAGTATAGGCCGCCCACCAGCACTCGCCATCCAACCCTGTCCTGAGCAATCCTTTCCAAATCCTTCTAGTTGTTATTCATTCATTTCATATCTGCTTCCATTTCCCAACGTAATGTGTTCTTTGGCCTTCCTCTTTTCCGTTTCTCTTCAGGATTCCAAGTTAGGGCTTGCCTAATGAAACATACCCATTAAGGGAATTAGGTCCGAAGAAGAAAAATAGGTTGGATGAATTGTTTCTGCATGTAAAGTTCGAGCTTGAGTTTGTGGATTACCAATACCTCAGCAGTGGATAGAATATTGATTTGACACCCGTTTGATTCAATTCCTTTAATTCTATGGATCATTTTAAAAGAGGAATCCTTTGAAGTGATATGTCCACAGTTTATTAAATGTTCCTATATAGAACTAGTAATTATTTTACATTCACCTCTTAAAAATCAAGACGGATAGGGTTCTAAGATGTATTTGGAAAGTGATCACTTTGAAAAGTGTTTGAAGTAGATTTCTTTACATATTCAATAATTTTTAAAAGTAGTATATATTTATAACAGCTTAAAAGTTAAGTAAATGAATCCGTTTAGAGAACAAAAATTCTTAAAGATAATTTAATGTATGTCAAGATGTCGAAGTTTAGATATACATTAACTGTACTAGTGCATTGATATTTAAAGTAAACAGACTAGATAGTGTATACTCAATCTGTAAAATTCATTTTCTTAATAGTTGAGATCATGAACTGAACTGAAAATCTCGAAGCACTGGATGGTCGTTTCATCCTAGTATAAGACTCCTCAGAAGTGCACATCCATGATCCCGCCTCACGAGATTCGTACCCAGAACCTATCAGTTTCACATACGAACGCTTAACCTCTAGACTACTGAGCCGATATCTAATGATGTTAATATCTAACTTCAACTAATCTCGAGAGGCAATATCGTGGATAAGAACTTCTGAGGAGTCTCACAATAGGACGAAACAACCGTCCAATACTTCCAAGTTTTTCATAGTGTTCTAGCTTCAACTATTAAGAGTACTATAACATCCACAGAAACTTCTAATACTCATCAACATATGCTCATTAGTAACTAGCTTCAAGAGGTATATCCTAGAGTTCTAATGAGAAGTAATAAACAGTGGAATTAATTATTATTAATCACTTTACATTATACTACTTAATTCTTCTACTGAATTCAAATGTTCCAATTAGATTGAATAAGATTTCATTTTAAATACTATAAAATGATTAGTAATAATTTCAATATTTATTCTATCATCATAAGGTCATTATCTACTTGTATTTATATTTGCGTGTTTAATTTCTAATCTTCACTTAACTGTTCACTTATTCAATGATGCTCTAATCAATATGGAATCTTAACAGAAAAAAAAAGAAGAAAAAAAAAGAGAGAAAACAACTCAATCTGTCAAAATTCAATGAAAAACATAATTAAAATTACAAAAAAAAAAACAAAAAACATTTTCATTATCTAATCAAGGTCAATCAGATAATTGTAATTTATAAATATCTATAAATTTACTTGATATTTATTTTAATGGAATCTTTTCATTGATATGTTAGGACTGAAATTGAATTAATCTATTATTGGTATATATGCATACTATGTGTATTGTTTTGATATTGTCTTAATTCATAAGCATTCTGAGCGAAGATGAATGGTGGCTAGTAATGGAATGTACCCAAATGCTCTGGTATGGCCAAGAGTTGGAAGAGTTCACTCTTTCTCTTTCTCTCTCGAAATGGCCACGTGCATACAACTACTGACAACGAAGTCCTACTCACCGCCTTCCCGCACCATAAGTGTTGGTTATGAAATTGGGGGAACGAAAAGCGAATATCCGGCGCTTTAACTGGGTTGGTGAACACGGAGAGTCCACCTAGGGGAGTTGGTAAACCCTCATTGCAAACCGACGGTGAGCATCGGTTCCAGGATCCTGAAGGAACAAATGGCGTATGAACCAATCATTGGTTATCGGCTACCATGGGACTGCATCTCCTGACGTTGCTCCACTGCCTTGTGGATCAAACCTTTAAGTCAAAGGCTCCGGGTGCGGCCACCTAAGAAAACCACCTGTCTCCGTCTGGGAACCCGAGCAGTATTCTTGCCCTCACACAAATCAAATGATTTATGTGTTTATGTTTATGCGTCTAAATAAATAAATAAATATGGTAGAATGCAGAGCACGCGTTTCATCCTATTTCAGATTCGTCAAATGACAATACCTGCATTCACTCCAGGACTCCAACCCAATACTGTTCGCTTCAAACGTCATCATGTTATCCACTGAGCTACTGAATTCTTATAGTCACCAGCTTGTGCAATAGGGTGAAGTTGAAATTCACTTGATATTATTTAGTTGAATCTTCCCATTGATGTGTTAGGACCGCAATTGATCAGTCTCTTATTGGCACTATCTGCATACTGTGCATATTGCCTCGATATTGCTTTAATTCACAAGCATTATAAGCAAAGATGATGTTTGAAGCAAACGGTATTAGGTTCGAGTCCCTCCCCGAGTGAACATCAACTGTGAGATGCAGATACATCCATCTGACGGGATTAAAGTACATTTTAATACGGAAAAGGAATTTATAACTAAATTGAAAAATTAAAAAAATAAAACGTGATCTTCTTATGAAAAGAAAATCAATTAGTGAAAATTGATCGATGATCTATCTGTAATGATCTAAAATTAAATCAATGATGTGAAAATGAGAAGATACCAAATTATCAATATTAAACATACATACATACACACATACATACATACAATGTGAGTTTATATTGTTTGTTTGTTTTTGGATTGTAAGGATGATTATCAGGCTACCATTATTCATTCACGTGTATTATCTTCCAACTGAATAGTCCTCCCATCTTAATAATAAACACATGCTTTCCTGAAGCCATAACTAGTGGAATCCAATTATGAGGCCATCAGACAGTTAATAGAGACATAAATGAACGATCTCTGTACTAAAGCTAGTCATTGAATACAAACTCATTAGTTTGAAGAGTAGGCGCTTGCAAAGAGACCTGAAAATTTTCATTTCGACCTCCATCGGTATTGTCAGTGTGCAAGCTGTGTAGTATCTTACTGTGACAATTGTGTAGTGTACCTTGGATTTTTTTAATTAATTCGATGTGATAAATTACTTCTGTATATCAAGGATTTTTGTCAAGGAATTATAGTGATGCTGAGAAATCATATATTCTTCTTAAATATTAGCACATAAACTTGTCGTTAGTCTAAAACTCAACAGAAGACTATCTTTATTTTATGAATTTCATGATTTACAAGGCCTAATAGTAAATGACAATCACGTCATCTAGTAAAGTCTCAGGATATGAGGTTGGGTGACACGGTATTGATACAAATGGAAAATATCAGTTCTCCAAAGATTTCATCTTTGCCCTGTTGACGATCACCAACTAGTGAGAAACTTGAGTTCAGGGTTCCTGTCGACTACTTTTACTTACCTAACATTAAAATATAGAGCATACAATGTCGAGCCATTTAGACTGGTTCCCACATTGTTACTTGATCGATAAGGTTCGACCAGCACTAAAGGATCAGGAAACGTGATAATTACCACTATTCAGTGACTATTCAGCTAGCATGGAATCACTGGAAGGCCGGTTCGTTCTGTTGTGGAACTCCTCAGCAGTGTGCATGCACGTCCAGTGCTTTCAGGTTTTCCATGGTGTTCTAGATTCAATTGACTCATAATCTCAACTATTAAAATTAGTGTTATATCCACAAAACCCCTTCTGATACTAATCAACATATGCTTACTAGTGACTGGCTTCAAGAGGTAATTCCCAAAGTTCTAGTGAGAATCAGTGACCAGTAGAGTTCAATCGTATCTGTTATGACATAGCAATTGACTAAAGACAATGGTGGATGTGTCACTCAATTTCGTGGATTGTTTGTAGTTAAACATTAACACCATTGGATGCCGGTCAACTCAGTGGTCTAATGGTTAAGCATTCACGTGCGAGATTGTTAGGTCCTGGTTTCGAATCTGGCAAGGCAGGATGGTGGATGTTCACTACTGAGGCGTCCTACAATAGAACGAAATGGCCGTTCAACGCTTCCAAGTTTTCCATAATAGTCTAGGTTCAATTGACTTATGATCTCAACTATTGAAATTATTAAAATCTCCACGAAACCTCTTCTGACACGTATATTCATTTTAATCAATAATAACTGTTTACTAATCATGTACTTAAAAAGATATGCATTAGAAATATATATTACATTTTCTACAAATCATGTACTTTCATGCACTATCTTTATAAGAATATTTGCACCATAGATTTTTCAATAGTTCTTTTATATTAATGTCAATCTGGGATGAAATTTGTTTAAATAGATTACTTTAGTATTATTATTATTATTATTATTATTACACTTATGTTACAGGGTTAAAATGTACTTTCCTAATGTTAGACTGTAAGCAACATCAGTATTTTATTTTACCGGCTTGTTTTGTACTATTATTGATTATTTTCATATAATAATTTGATAGGATATGTAATGGAAAAAATTGATGAAAATGGGATTAGGTTGAAATAAATTTGAATATATATATAATCTAGTGTGAGATTGAATTGAACATGATAGGGAGTATGTTCAATATGGAATAAATCAGTATTATCCTTCAACAAAATAATTCTTGTCTGTTACGAAACATTTGTTCATTTCCCATACCCAGTATGTTAAACATTCATTATAGACCAGAGAATTCAGGTTTGACAACTGTCTCATTGTTATTCTATGTTTTGTTAGAATGATATACATAGATGTATTTTTCAAATGAAGATTAATTCAATAGCTCATGATTCAATATCGAATAGTTTACAGTGGTTCCCTAGCCAATGTTATTGATTGTGCTGACAACTAACTTCGAAGTGAGAAGTTGCCATGAATACAGCATTATAATCGTATAATCAGTACTTAATACTCAAGTTATTTGAATAAATGTAGATTTTATGAAAACCTTTTGTAATGAACAACTATTTTATTCTTGTTAGAAATCCCGTAAGTAATGTTTATTCATTAGTCCTATATAGATTTCATGGTGGACGTGACATCATTCAACCACTCAGTTTGAAATCCTTACTTACTTACGCCTGTTACTCCCAATGGAGCATAGGTCGCCGATCAGCATTCTTCAACCAGTTTAAAATCCATTGTCTCATATTCTCAAACTCAATTTATTTCATGATAAAACGTAGTTGAATATCCGATTGTCAATTTGTTAGATATCACAAATTTCCATGGCTTCTCATTGAAATTCCTGGAATTTTACCTTGAATCTAGTTAATAATAAATAATTGTCATTGAAGTTTGGTACTATGAGCTAATTAGTTTTAACACGTCCATTTATATGGATGTTATAAAGTTTCTACTAATAATGTGTCTCCGAACTTCAGTGAATTTCTCAAATATTTCAAGGAAGTTTTCGTTTTAATCAGAAGGGGATTTTATGGAAATTCTAATAATTTTATGGTTGATATCATGAGTCAATTAATGCTAAACCACTATGAAAAACCTGGAAGCACTAGACGGCCGTTTCGTTCCACTGTGGGACTCCTCAGTAGTACGCAACCACGATCCCACCCGCGGGATTCGAACTATCACTATTGCCGAATTCGGAAGAAATCATCATAGTTGTTGATATATATTTTTTCCCACATATTATTTTTGTTACTGAAATGACAAGTGTATCAGAATCCATTCATCAAATTATCTTAAGAATCAAATCGGTCAAAAAAGTCGTTAATGAAGACGAATAACAACTAAGTACCGTTTAAAAATTCTATTCACTTATATTTTGAATATTAACAAGTTTTGTGGGTAATAAATAGGACTAATAGGTCCTGGTTTCGAAGCTGGAGAGGCGGGCTCGTCGATATGCACTGCTGAGGAGTCCTACAATAGAACGAAACGGCCGTCCAGTGCTTCCAGGTTTTCTATGATGGTCTAGCTTCAATTGATTCATGAATTCAATTATTAAAATAGGAATTTATTGGAATATCTATAGGGTGAATTACTTTCGATAGTGAAACACAAGTTATTGAATTAAAGGATTATTTTTATCAGTTACTGATATTAAACTATTTCGTTGGATATACCAAGTGAGTAGAAAACTTAAATTTGATTGGATATTACAATTTTATATTTCCTTTCTGCAATTTAAGAAAACAGGACATTTAAGAGTGAATTAAAGTACATCTTAACTACTTTCAAGTTATACGTTTAGTATCTATGACATGTTTAAAAGGTCAACATAATGCACAAATTAATAAGAGTTTAACATTTTTCTTTTATTGATCACTTTATTACGATTGATTGTGTAACTACTTTTCCCCTACATTGAGCAATGTTTATATCTGACATATGGAAAGTTTTGTTAACCTAGAAAATATTGTCTTTAGGCAAAGAATAGAGAACAGACAGGTTAGTGGAATTAACTCAAGTAGTAACCGTAGTAATAGTAGATGTTGTGGTGGTGGTGGTAGTGTTCAGCTATTTGCTTTCCAAAGTGGAGACTCTTAACAGTAAAGAAAAAATCCAAAATTTATTCAGTAGTCTAATCCGTCAGAACTAGCTAAAAATCCTTAAATTTTCTTTCATTTTAGCAACTAAAACAAGAACACAACTGTGTTGTGAAAGCTAAACACACCAGATACAAAAGTGGAATTTGTCTGTCCAACTATTACTACTACCCCCCACCTTCATGCCATTCTGACGACATACAAACATACTAATAATTGTCGATTACTTGAGGTGTGTGTGTACCTCTACGTGACCTTCAAGTGGTAACCAATCAAATCTTTGGTTTTTGATTAAGTGGTAGACGAAATTTCTAGTTGTTGATTATTCAAATCTCAAAACCAATAGTATTATTTATCGTATATACTGAAAGTCTATTGTATGATAATGACGATGAAGGACGAAGTTGTCGTTCCCCCTGGTCTAAGGGAACTATTACAAGAATTAACTGTGTCTATACTGCGAGAACACCCTGATAATTTAATTCAGTTTGCTATTGATTTCTTAATGATGAAGAAGGCGGCATCAGAAAATCGTCCAAATAAAACAACTGAAAGTGAAGATGAAGATGAGGAACCTATGCCTATACCTCCACAACGAGCTACTCGAAGAGCTGGTGTAGCTGCGGAAAGTTATGATCCAGAAAAAGATGATACTTCAAGTGTAGAGAAAGTTGTACATCCTAAAACAGAAGAACAACGTCGACGATTAGCTCAAGCCACTAAAGATATTCTCCTTTTCCGATGTCTTGATGATGATCAAATGAAAGATGTTATTGATGCCATGTACGAACGTCATATATCACCTGGTGAAAAAGTAATTACACTTGGTGAAGATGGTGATAATTTTTATGTAATAGAAAAAGGAGTTTATGATATCATTGTGAAAGTTAGTAATGAAGAGAAAACTGTTGGAAAATACGACAACAAAGGGTCTTTTGGTGAATTGGCACTGATGTATAATACACCACGAGCTGCAACCATTTTAGCCAAAACTGAAGGTGTAGTTTGGGTAATGACACGTGAAGTTTTTCGTTCAATTGTATTGAAAAAAGCATTTGAAAAACGTAGATTATATGAAGAACTACTTAATCAAGTACCAATCCTAGAAAGTCTCAGTGCTTATGAACGCATGAGTATTGCAGATGCATTAAGAACAAAAATCTTCAAAGATAATCAACAAATTATCAAACAAGGTGATCCAGGCGATGAAATGTTCTTTGTTGAAGAAGGCAAAGTACGCATTAAAATGAAAAGAAGCGGAGAAACAGAAGAAAAAGAAGTAGCTGTTATTGAAAAAGGTGGTTATTTTGGTGAATTAGCTTTATTGACAAGTCATCCACGTGCTGCTTCAGCATATGCTGATGGTCATACTAAACTTGCTGTATTGGATGTTGGAAGTTTTGAACGTTTACTTGGTCCTTGCTTAGATATACTCAGAAGGAATATTGACGATTATGAAGCTAAACTAAAAAATATTTTTGGTAGTTTAGATAAAGTACCAGAATTAAGACGTTAATTGTGAATTACTTTTAATGATTAACGTCTTGATTTACATGTCATCGTTGATTACTATAATAATAATAATAATCATTATTATTATTATTATTACTATTCTTATCATAATTACACTGTTCTTTGTGTTCAATCGAATGATCCAACTTCGATGGATGTTCATATTGTTTGATTAGTGAAACGAGATGGGACAGATCATAGTGAGTACAGTATATAGTTTGTTTTCATTTGCTTATATATACATATATATATATACAATTTAAAACAAAATTATGTACATATACGTATTTTTCTCTTTTTTTTTGTTGTTGTTGTTATTGATTGTTTACTCAAGTGGTAATATGGAATCTACATGTTTCCATCTAAACCGTTACTCGATTTTTTTTTTTAAAAATTATTTCAACTGTTTTTATTCCTTTCATTAAGTAACTCGTAATTTTAGTCACTATTATTATTATTATTATTATTTTGAATATTACTTGTTCACTGATCATCACTATCATTCTTAATATTGGTATCATGCACAAAAATTGACCATTATACAAAACTATGCTTAGATTGATTGTATTAGCTCAATTCTATAACCTAGTAACACAATAAAATTCTATCTTTTATTTATATGTATCCATTTTATTACTATGGTGATAGCTGATATTCCAAAATTTTATGTTTGATTTTGTTTCCATCACTGTGATGAGTATTATTATCATACAGAGATATAGAAAAGTAAAAAAAAATTCAATTAATTCTATCTTAGTTATTCATCTCTATATATTTTTTTCTAATCAATTCATTACATTTCATTTCTCATGTACCATATAACATGTGCAAATAGTAATAGAGTTAAAGTGTTATATTCAAAACAAAAATTAAAACTACACTGGTACTACTTATCTTATTCATCAAGCATAAAGTTATATATTGATAAAATAAATACACATAATACATCCATCCTTCGTTACCGCTAATATCAGTATCGTTTGGATTACTTGTACTTGTGAGGCGGGGGGGGAGTTATTCGGTATTTTTTATTTTTGTCGTTCTTATTTTTTTTTCTTTTTGAGTTCATTGTTTTCTTTCTCTCTGTTTGTTTTTTTTTGTTCTTCTCTTCTTGATGTTGTTTTTTTTTCTCCTCATTAATGTTCTCTTATTTTCTTTTATTAATCCTTTACAAATAATCAGTGAAAACAAAAAGATATATCTTCAATTATTTGTTTAATGTATACGTGTTCATGTTATTATTACTGATTATTATGGGTAGTAAGGTTTTAAAATATACTTGTATAATTAATTATATTGATTCATTATACATTTGAGTTAAGTAATTCAATCTTATATAGAGAGAGATTATGTGTTAGATTCGTATATTACTTAGAAATGGTTATATTTCTATGTTCAAATAGAAGTAGTTCGAGTCAAGTTTCAAACTTCTAATTGAATGAATAAAAGGCATTTCATACATTATCAAATGATATTATATTCATAGTTCATTTATAATTGAGCTTTTGAAAATTATTCTTTAAACTGTATTGGTAGATGTGGATTGTTGAAGAGTTTCACAATAGGACGAAACAGCCATTTATTACTTTCAGGTTTTCCATAGTAGTTTAGCTTCAATTGTCTCATGAGCTCAACTATTGAAATGACTATAATAGTCACAAAAATAAACGCTTCTGATGAAAAAAGAGGCTTGACAACTAATTGCTTCACCTAAGTTTATATCAGACTGTTCGTTAGAAAAGACCTAAAATATACAGTTTTTAGTGATGTAGAATAATGTGTTGATTAGTCGTTACAACATCTTTAATGTATGTTTTTTTTACTATACTGTTCATGACTCTGACTCAGACAGTTTTTAGATAAATTTTATTAGCTAAAATCATAAGTCAATTGAAGCTAGACCACTATGGAGGACCTGGAAACGCTAGACGGCCGTTTTGTCCTAGTACGGGACTCCTCAACAGTATGCGTCCACGATCATGCCCTCCGCGAGATTTTATTGTTTATTAACTAAGACTATATTCTTATGTGAATTCATCTGGGAAAATTTCTCTAGTCAATAATATTTATATATAGATGTATTGAAATAGTAAATTATAACTGAATGAAATTTTCTGTGTTTGAAGTAGGAGCAGTTTGCTTTGTATGATGGAATTTTCGATCATGGGTTTACAAGTTAGAAATCTAGTCACACTTGAGTCGATTTTACCAAACCAGGAATTGATTTTCACAATGACTGTACTATTGTAAATGTATCACACCACATACAAATAAATGCATGTCGTTTATGGATGAACAATTTTTTCAATAAGTTTCAATTATCTTCATTATGACTATTAGTAACATCTATGATGGAGCGGATGAGTGTTGGTTAACTGAATACACTGATTAAATTAGTCGAGCAGTAATGATATCTAGTTCTTGTCATTTTATACTAGTATCTGACCACAGATGCCTTATAAATGTAACTTGTATCTGTTGGAATCACAGGGTAAGTAATAGTGGGGTTAGACATAGGGTATTAGTGAATGGTGGTAAATCAGTTGATGAGGTTGTCAATCTTCATCAAGTGAAATGGTTGGACCACGTGTTACGTATGCCTGAACACGGATTACCATGATGCGCAATGCAGACTAGTGTTGGGGATGGTTGGAAGAAAGTTAGGGGCGTGCAAACCAAAACGTGACATCAGTGCTTGAAGTCACTAACTTCTAGTCTGATCCATGTTGGTGGATGTAGACTACTTGGTTGGGGTCTGCGTGACTATTGTAACCAATGGTTGGAGACTGTGTGACATGGCTCAAAATCTATCACAATGGCGTGGGTGTATACACTCTCTGTCTTTCCTTAAACTATGAGATTAAGATCGCTTCATATCTTTCTTTCTACGTACTAATTCTTTCTTCCTATAGTACATCCTTACATAAAATCTTTCCTTTATATATTACACCATTGAGTTATCTGTTTCTATGAATTTGGTGTTTATCTTGTTGTGCTAATGAGTGAGGTGTGGCAACCTGGACCGTTGCATATATGTGCCTAGTTCTACATTGTAACTGACTGAATGTAAAAAGAAAAACTTGTAATAAATAAGTAGCAAGTTTATCAAGAAAAAAGCCAATATATAACTAACTAGTTTATTGTATTATTAATGAATGTAATTAGATCTATTGACATTGTAAATTGTGTGCATCCATTTAGTTATTGATTATTTGATATAAAGTATTATCTAGTTCATTATATCCGAATAAAACTATAGACCAAATAAGTCAATCATATATCATTGATTATATTCTAACATTAATAATCGATCAGTTCATCTACAGTGTTGCCTTTTTCTCTATATTGAGCAATATCAGTCTTGACCTGTTGTAATAAGCAGAAACATTTCCGTCTCCAAACAAGTAGCTAAACTATTATCTTCATAAATTACAACAAGGTTCGATCTTTAATTCACCATCCTTTGGTTAAGGTGAATAGATATAATTAATAACCGTTACATAGAAACGTGTACCTCAAAACAGGGTTGAGTTAACAAAGCTAGAAATTGGACACAGATCAATTAAATCTAAATGCTGGATAAAATGTTTTATTCTTACCCAGTTATTTGTATACTGTAGATTACACTCTTATGTATTATACAAATGTTTAAAAAGGCGTACTTTTGAAAATTCTCTTTCCCATCAGTTTTATCGTCGTAAATATAAATATGTGTACAAATGTATTTTAATAATTGAGATCATGAGTGAATTGAAGCTAGACCACCATAGAAAACATAGAATTTACTGGACGGCCGTTTCGTCCTATTGTGGGATTCCTCAGCAGTGCGCATGCACGATCCCGCCTTGAGGAATTCGAACCTAGGAGCTACCAGTCTCGCACGCAAGCGCTTAACCTGTAGACCACTGAGCCGGCCGTCATCCAACGGTGTTAATGTCTAACTTCAACTAATCCACGAAATTGAGCGACACATTCATCACTGTCAAATCTCGCGAGGCCGGATTTCGGATGCGCACTGTTAAGGAGTCCCGCAATATAACGAAACGGCCGTCCAGTGCTTCCAGGCTTCCCGCTTATTGAAATTACTATAATATCCACAAAAACCGCTTCTGATATAAATGTATTTTAGTTAGTTGATCAAGGATGTTTGACTATCAAAACAGAAAATTTCAGTAATATCCATCTTATATATGTTAAGGAAATCTTGTGAGATTGTTTGATCAACTATATGGCAGCGTGTGAAGAAACATCTTTTTCGTTATACATTAAACTGTTAAGTATTAAGATTCTCATAGTATCCTTCGGAAAAGTCTATAGATGCTCAGAAAACTCTAAGAAGCACTATCCAGTCAGCGTTGAATAAGAGCGTCACAGAAACACCTAGGAAGTGATAAGTCATGTTTGGCTTTTTTTGATAGGATATTTGCCTATCCCGCTACTTTATTTAGTGTAGTTCCAAAAACTTACGGAAGCTCAAGGTCATGTAAAACTTCGTGAATACCCTGATTTTTCTGTACATAAACTAATCTTGGAGTAAAAAATTCTTTCCGCACTGCGCGCTTTTTCTCGTATCCCAGTTTTCGTATAGATTTATCCCGGGATTATCAGAAGCGGCTAGGAAATCTGATCAAGCGTTCATTTATCAGACTTACCAATAAGATTAGAAGGTTGAGACTAGGTAAAAGAACACACTAATTCCCCATAAATGTATTCCGATACCTATGAAGTACTAGTGGGCTATCGGTTAAACAAATTAATTTTTAGAGGATAGATTTGAATGGTTTGAAGATGGCTTCCCCCCATAAAATAACATTTGCTAAAATACCACTGAAGACTTGACATTAGTGGATAATTATTTTGTACTGGTTTCTTTATTCTGGATAGTGTCAGCCTACTAACTTCATACAGTAGTGAATAAGTGATGTAACTATATCCTCAAACTAGGTCATCGGTGAGTGAGTTGCTATTTTGATTTCAACGTGACTGACTCCATCGACCAACTTCTTATTAGAACTGCTGGAAATCAATATGAAAACATATTCTCGAACAGATTGTACGAGATTATTGATTCACTGTGTGTTTTGTCAATTTTAAATAAATTTTTGTCATAAACTGAAATCAGCAAGAGATCTAGTAAAATCTATAGAACACTGAACATTACTTTTATTGTAGTTTTGAGCTACAGACTAACGTAATACAAATGTTATATTATATTGACAACGAAACATATCCTGTTAGTATCCTGAAGAGTAACATCTTAATGATTTCCATTTGACATTTCACCACAAAGTATAATTGTCCTAGAATCAGTTATTGTATCAACTCACTAGTTCAGATTGTTGTGAAGTCACAAACTAGGTTAAAACAGTCATCTGATCCTTCCTAACTGTCAACTTATATTATCCTTTGGCTACAAAAAAGAAATTTCAGTTTACCCAATAATTATATTTCCTTAAGAATTCAATACATGTTTAGTCTAAATAAAGTACTTACAAAGCTTGTGTTGGAATTATACAATCTCAAATGATTTACATTTATAACGTGAAAAGTGTTTTACAATTCTCTAGTTTAAACTATTGTCACGATTTCTTTTTGTGTTGTTTTGCATGTATTTTCTCATTGTAGCCACTATCCATCTTTGCTTATCAAGCTTATGATTTAAGATTATATCGAGGCAATCCACACAGGATGCATCTATACCAATAAGAAATTGATCAATTGTAGTCTTAAATAACAATGGAAAGATAAATGTAAAACAACATCAAGTAAATTAAACTTGACTTCATTGCACAAACAGGTGGCTATTAGGACTCAGTAGCTAAGTGGATAATGCGATGGCATTTGATGCAAACGGTACTGGTCTCGAGTGTCTACTGGAGTGAACATCAAATGTGAGATGCAGGTATATCTAGCTGATGAGTCCAAAATAAAACGAAACGCGTGTCCTGGATTCCACTGTTGGCCACTATCTATCTTTGCTTATTGTTACGAATTTTTCAGTTTGCTGACATACAAAATAAATTCACACGACTTCATTCTACCAGTGGACTATGAATCAGTTTATTCGTTCTTCTATTAAGTAGACTGAATAACGTGATAATAAAATCATATCATACTTAAATAGAAATTCTCCGTTCAAACACGATAACGTCTACTTATGTTTATTTTCATGAAGAGGATACGTTTCCCGTTACTGATATTCTAAGCTGAATTTCTATCGATCTCTGATAGTTACGTTTTTTAAATTGTAACTTAGTATCATGGCCAATAATGAAATCCAGGATATCCATTTCATACTTTTTCAAATTCTTCAATTAAAGGTATCTACATTTTATAGTTAATTTTCTCACTGAGATATCTTTTAAAGGAGATCATATACAACTAAGTAGTTATCATGTCTCTATAGTTTAAGATATTACGTATTAAAGTTTTAAAGTATTGAGTGCTACATTAACGTTACAATAAGCTGAAAAATGTATCTACCCGACAAGTTTCAAATAAGACGAAATGTACATACTTCATTACTTCCGTCATTGATTACTATCCAAAAATTCAGTTTGTTGATGATTACAAGGAATTACTGTTTGAATTTGTTAGTAAATAATTTCTATCGATCGTGATAATTCTTGATAATCACCATCATTACTTACTTACTTACGCCTGTTACTCCTCGCGAAAGAGCATAGACCGACCACAAGCACTCACCATCCAACACTGTCCTGGACAACCCTTTCCAGCTCTTTCCAGTTGTTATTCATTCTTTTCATATCTCCTATTTCCTAACGTAATGTGTTCTTTGACCTACCGCATTTCCGCTTCCCTTCAGGATTCCAAATTACGGTTTGTCTCGTAATGCAGTTTGGCGATTTCTATAATGTATGTCCCATCCATTTCCATCGCCTTTTCCTAATTTCCTCTTCAGCTCGAAGTTGGTTTATTCTCTCCCACAGTAGGCTGTTGCTGATGGTATTCGGCCAATGGATGTTGAGTATCTTGCGTACACAACTATTTATAAATACTTGTACCTTCTTGATGATTGTTGTAGTAGTACTCAAAGTTTCAGCTTCGTATAGTAGAACTATCTTGACGTTTGTATTGAAGATTGTGACTCCAATATTGGTTGACAGTTGTTTTGAATTCCATATGTTCTTCACTTGTAGGGATACTGTCCTTGTTTTGCCAGTCCTCGCTTTTACTTCCTGCATCAGATCCTCCTTGTTCATCGATGATGCTTCCTAGGTACGTGAAGAATTCTTTATCTTCCAGAAATCACCATCATAATTACCAATTATTAACATTTTATACCTATCGAATAAACAACATGTACTTTCAGAATCTTTTGTAATAACCGAAAATATAGATTTTAGAGGAGGGCACAGGTTGCTATACTGACTAGCAAAACATAAGGGCTCATACTAATAATGTGAGTCATCACATTACAATCATTAAGATCATGAGTCAGTTGAAGCTAGACCACCATGGAAAACCTGGAAGCACTGGACGGCCGTTTCGTCCTATTGTGGGATCTAAACGAAGACAAAGAGTGAATGAACCCATGCCATTGCGAATGATTTTAATCTATGTCAATCAAGGTCACTAACCGTTTGGTATAATAATCACGCAGAATCCAATCAGGTAATCTTCACCTACCTATTTGTCTCAGTTCAATAGTCTGTCTACTCATGGACAGATGCCCTTACCTTTCTTCCAACCTACCCCTACATCAGATGTCAACGCGCGTTGAGCTAGTCGGTTGATAGCCATACTCAATACATGTCCAAACCAAATATACAATCCTTTAAAAGATAGAAGAGTAAGAAAATAGAATTGCTCACGTTACATAATGTCATGGAAATAACTCATTTTTAATTGAAGTGTGATTTTCACTCACTCTAACACATATACACACTGTATACAGATAAAGCATTCCATATGTAATAATAACCTTCAATATGACAGTTGACATTTGTTGACTTGATTCCCTAACATTTTGTGATCAAATATAATCGTTCTATTGTTGATATTTATATTAGCATATGACATATTTATTTTCTGAAAAAGTGAGATTCATGGGGTTTTGATCATGATAGAACTTCATGTGCTTCTGTTCATCCGTTCATATATGTTCATAAATGTAATGTAATTTTTTTAAATAATAGTTCAATGATCATATTTACTATAAAGTGGATCTAACAGCTGAAATATTGAAGTAATCGTATACAGAATAGTGACAAGAAGGGAAGACCTAGGACAGAATGGATTGGAGAATGCTGGTCGACGGCCTATGCTCCATTGGGAGTAACAGACGTAAGTAGTAGTGACAAGCTATGCTCTGTGAAACCAACCGACTAGAAAGTGTAAGACTCAGTGGTGACATTTTTTTGACAATAACACAAATATTTTATTGATTGTTTATTAAAAATGCTTACGTAGGATTAATCTATCTCCTGCATAAACCAGTCATTTTAATCTTATAGGTTATTATGTACACTTCTTTTTGTTAATTGTTCACCTTCATCTGCATATAATTGAATGTACTTTGATTGTATATATCTGTCTACCTACGTCTACGTCAGTATGATGATAATCATCTTGTTTTACTGTTCAAAATCAAGCATTTCGGAGCATTTTCCTATTCAATCGGTAGATGAGTGCTGTGTATAAGAAAATAGTTTTCACTGGAGATTTCATTTCAATAACATAGTGCAATACATATAGGTCTTCTATGAAAGCATCACTGTTAGAACTTGAAATAAAATACTTAGTAAAAATTATCTTGTTATTTACAGCATTCACTCACTAAATGTGCGGAAGAATGTCCGAAAATGTATGGTACTGCGTATATATTGAAAATAAAATAAATTACTTACTTACGCCTGTTACCTCTCTTAGAGGAGCATAGGCCGCCCACTAGTACTCTCCATTAAAACCTGTCCCGGGCAATCCTTTCCAGTTCTTCGTAGTTGCTACTCATTCTTTTCATATCTGCTTTCATTTCCCAACTTAATGTGTTCTTTAGCCTTCCGTATTTCCGCTTCCCTTCAAGATTCCAAATTCACAAACACATATCATTTCGCTGTATATCGTACGTTGCTCATAAAAATTTATTTTGTACTTGATTCCTTTGAGTAATGACTTCCTCCTCACTGGATCTATTATTATCTGTCTACTACTCATATGCATTAAAATATAAGTATTTAAAGGTACTTTCGTATTCAGCTTTCCCGTTATTCACTAACTTAATAACATCATTGAGTATGAATGAAGTTCATTAGGAAAGTATATTTTATTCATTAGTCATTAGTCGTAAGTGAACCTTACTGAAAAGTCCTAAAACTATATGGAGATGACTATCTAGTGCACTTTAGCCATTTACGGTTAGCTAGGTAATCTCAATTTATGATAATCATATTTGTAAGCGTCCATAATTTCTCGAAATGTTTTTCAGAAGCTAGAAAATATTTTAAAAAAATGAATGTTTGAATGAACAATGGTTTTCAATAACTTCATCACCAGGTCACCCAGTGCTTTCAGGTTTTCAATGTTGGTCTAACATCAATCGATTTATGATGTCAATCAAAAACCTAATAATTTCCATAACATTATACTGATCTACAGTTATAAGTCCATATTTATCTTTTACAAAGGCCAAAATAAGGCATGGCATTAATGAATTTGACAATGTTATATGTTCAATATGATGAACGTTTGCATTTGGTTACGACATAGACACATCAAAATTGTGTTATTTATAAATTAGAAAGGTCATTTAATAAAGGTCAGGATGATTTGGAGTAAAGTGTCCAATCATAATCAGTAGAATAGTCATATAGCAAAAATGAAAATGCGAAAAAATTTTGTGAATAAAATGCATAGTAGGAGAATTTTAATCAGGTCTGTTGTGAGATAGTAACTCACTGAAAACAATGGTGGATATGTCGATCAATTTCGTGGATTAGTTGAAGTTAGACATTAACACCGTTGGATGACGGTCGGCCTCAGTGGTCTAGTGGTCAAGCATTCTCGCGCGAGACTGATATGTCCTGGGTTCAAATCTCACGAGGCGGGATCGTGGATAGGCACTACTGATGAGTACTACAATAGGACGAAACAACCGTCCAGCGTTTCGAGGTTTTCCATAATGATCTAGCTTCAATTAACTCATGATATCAACCATTGGAATTTCATCGTGTCAATTGAGATAATAATGATAATAGCAATCCTAATAATAATATTGTTATGTGAATATATTACATAATAAGAGGGGTGTTATCAAAGTAATTACGATGAAGAGGTCATGTAAATTGGGTAAGCTGGTCGTGAAGATTAAGATAGATGTGATCAGAAAAAAAATGGAAAGACGGTAAGAGGTTTATAATATTCAGTTTAGATATCCGGTGATCCAGTCGTAGGCCAAGGTAAACATAGAGGCTGGATATACCGTTTCTGGATATATAAGTTCGGTTTTCTGGAGTTGATCCAGATGTCTTCGGCTATTTAGAGTAGCTATAATCTAGCTCCTTGAGATAGACTTTTTGTAACTTGATATAAAACAGAGATAGCTTCCTTTATTTTGATATGACATTCACTATCTACCAAGTGAGAAAGAATAGTACTGTTGATTGATTTAGTAACTCCTTTTCCTAAACATGCACATATTCACGGACACGCAAGGATTAAGCCCTTTGAGTACAACCAATGTAACTAGATTCACAGAAGCAGTTGAATTGGAATATATACATGGAGTAACCCATCATCGGTAACCTATCCTTGATTTGTCGTGTAAGTACTGGTTTAGTTGAGAAAATTATATGTAGCTTGGAGGTGTGAAACGTCCTTTCGACAGATCTTTTGAGTCGGCGTGTTAAAATATCACCCGCTATGTCCCGTTTAAAGTCCAGTTTCAGATATAGGAATCGTTTATCTGACTGAGTCACAATATTTTTATTATCTTCTACTGGGAATTTTCTGACGAAATTATCTAGATAGCCATTATTTCGTAATGCATTCTTTAGTATATCTATTTCGCTGTCTTCACTATCCTCGGAACATAGTAGATTGATTCTGAGGCTGAGATATTTAACCAAATTTATTTTGTATTGAAGAGGTGTGAAGCTTTGGAAATAGATGTACTGACCCATTCATGTATTCTTCCTGAATACATTTCTTTTTATGGAACCGTCTATCCATCTAGAAAGTAGGATATCAAGGAAAGCTATACTACTATCTTTCTCCTTTTCATTAGGAATTAAATAACCGGGTGGACGTTATTGAAAAAATCTAACATCTCTTGTTTGTCGATATTTTCGTCACATACGATAAGTGTGTCATCTATGTATCAACAGTAATAATCTAGCTTACTTATGATGTGTTTCAACGGGTCCATTTTCTAGTTTGTCCAGAAAATACTTAAAAAATTACGTTGTATCAGGCTGTATCTTGGAATTAGAGAATTTTAGAAACTAACTAACATTCGTCTCTTCTCTAGAAGTTTCTAGAAAGACTACTGGAAAACTTAACATATAACTGCATAGCTATACAGAACCACAACTTTACACGACATCCTGACTAGACTAAAGAAAGTAAACGATGAAGGAGTAGATCAGATAAAGAAATGGATAGGCACAAATCTACTTAATCACATAAACATAGCAACAGAACCTTACCATTAAAATATATTGATTCAGTTATGTGGATTTTCTTCATACTGATATTTACTTATATCTTATTTTGATATTGACTACGTTCATCTTGTCATTGATTGATTGATTGATTAATGAGTTGTTAGACAAAATAGTAAATAAACTTAAGGTGATATGTAGGAAAACATAATCTTGAATAAATATTAACATGACTAATTCTGAAATTCATTTGATAATGTTTGTTTGAATCTTCCCATTGATGTTTAGGACTGTAATTGATCAGTCTCTTATTGGCATATATGCATACTGTGTGTATTGCATTGATATTACCTTAATTCACAAGCATTCTAAGCGAAGATGGATAGTGGCTATCAGTGGAATTCAGGATGTGCGTTTCGTCCTATATCGAGGCAATACGCACGGTATACACATATACCAATAACAGACTGACCAATTGCAGTCCTAGACATCAAAGGGAAGATTCAAACAAACAACACCATGTGGATTTCAACTTCGCTCCATTGCACAAGCAAGTGGCTATCAGGACTCAGTAGCTAAGTGGATAATGCGTTGGCATTTGAATCAAACGGTAGTGATTTCGAATCCTTCCTGGAGTGAATATCAACTGTGAGATGCAGGTATATCCAGCTGACGAGTCCCACGTACAATGAAACGCGTGTCCTGGATTCCACTGCTAACCATTATGCATGACTAATTCTTGTTTTAATAAAATAATGTCAGGTTATGGTAAGATTTTTTAGAAGAAATATTGACTTATTGTAACTATAACAGAATATTTTCTTAAGGCAGCCTGCTTGAATATTTGGGCTACTTGTTCCTACCATCTAGAGATTTCAATAATTTATCTGTTTCTTTGTTCGTTTTAACAGATCATTATGTCAATTGATTGCATAATCTATTCAGGTACGTTTGTGAAAAATTAACGATCTTTCACGGTAGAAGTTACGAAAATGTACAATCGGAGATATTGTGATGACTGGCAATATACATAGAGAGGAATGAACATTATTCAGATGTCGATAGTCACGCGGACCCCAACCAAGTAGTTTACATCCACCAACATGGATCAGACTAGAAGTTAGTGACTTCAAGCACTGATGTCACGTTTTGGTTTGCACGCCCCTAACTTTCTTCCAACCATCCCCAACACTAGTCTGCATTGCGCGTCATGGTAATACGTGTTCAGGCATACGTAACACGTGGTCCAACCATTTCATTTGATAAAGATTGACAACCTCATCAACTGATTTACCACCATTCACTAATACCCTATGTCTGACCCCACTATTACTTACCCGGTGATTCCAGCAGGTACGAGTAATATTTCTAAGGCATCTACGGTTAAATACTAGTAGCTTACGAGTATCTTCTACTCTTAATGCTCACGTTTCGTAGCCGTAAAGTGGAACACAACGAACTGCCACTCAGTATACGAATCCCTTAATTGATAGACGGATATCTCGCTTTTGTCATAGGTGACGTAAGTTGGCAAAAATCAAACAAGCTTTCTGTATCCTTGCACAGATTTCGTCAGACACCAACCCATTAGGGCAACATGGACCGATGAACAGATGTGCCTCATCCTACGTTGTAGCTGACTGACTGAACTGGCGACTCCTCAGTATTTATCGTCAGGATCAGTCAAGAAATACGAAATGGTAACTCGCTGAAATACTTTGCGCTGTGAATTCTATATTGTACCGAATATATTGAATAAAGCCAATAAGTAATAAATTCTATTTAGTAATACTTGATATAACTGACTAAATTAAACGAGTCTATGTAAGTCAAACATTAGTTTACATTAATATTTTTATTGAAAATCAAAATCATACTGATTAATAATAATTAACTATAAAATGATTTAAGTAGTAAATTAGACTGGTAAGTTGTGTAAAGATTATCAGTTAGGTATATCAGTTACAACAACATATTTGTTCATTTGGCTACGTTCAATATGAAGAGTAAATCCATTCTTTCTTAATTCATAGGTTAATTATAACGGGATGATCTACATCCCATCAGTCCTCTAAAGTTAATTATGCATAGTGTTTCATACTACCATTTGTACTTTTAAGACCCCTGCTACAATGACATTTGTCCTCATAATCTCATCTCATTGTTCTGATTCGGTATGGCAACTTAAAGCAAAGCACATATCTACTAGATTCTACATTATTTATAACTGACTAATTTATTCAACACAGATCAGATAATAAACATTCCACTTCACAACTGTGTTTTAGCAGTAATAGTATTCTCAAAAATAGCTAGTTTCGAAGTGTTTTAGGTTTTCTAATTCTATGTTGCCAATGTTTGACTATGAGTATTAAATGATAAACCTTCAAAAGAATTCAATCAAGAATATTACATTGTAGATCACCAACATAGATGATCTATATCGAATGATTGGAGGCCTACTCGAGTTAGACGGGAATGGTGTGACGAACCAGCTAACTTCGAAGTCACACCTCTCGGTCAGCATTTAACGTGAATTACCCCTTCAAAGTAACAAAATACTATGGTTACTTTGAAGATCGTGTAACACAAAGGATGTTATTATGGAAATATATTAGTAAGAATGAGTACAGAGAAGATAACGAGACAACCACCGCATACATCAGTTTATGGCATACGATTAATAGATGCACGTTGATTGTCCTTGACCTTGACGAGGATCAAAGAACTGTTCGATATTCAGTGACCCACCTGCTGGATGATTTAGCTAAGGTGCAGTGACATTTCACTGGTCCTACAACTTCAATTTTACATCTTTCTAATGATAAATTATACACAAGTTCAAGTAAGTTCAAATTTTGAAAAAAATCAATATATATATATATATATATATATATATATAATAGTATATAGAATGCTATCATCTTATTGGTAGTTATTTTAGGTCACCTCAAGGTCACTACATATAAAATAAATAAATTCCTATAAAGCTTACATATGTGAATAAGTTTATATATATACATCTTATATAGATTTTGACTTATCCCTTATTTTTAATGTACTGAAACATATAATGTTATTTGTCATTCTGATATATACTTTAAAAGATGGGGTAATTCTAGCTTGTCTATATCTTAGTTATGTTCGAATTTCATTGATCGACGATTTGAAGTCTATTGTCAGTGTTAAGTTATTGGTGATGATCCGTGGGAAGTGTTAAATGTATTTGAGCTTACTGATAATGTCTGTAGTAATAGTAATGAGTGTTTATGGCTGTAAAGCATATTTAGGACCATCATCACCTTTCTTTGTTGACAAGATGTAACTAAGATTATATTTATGTTCATAGCGTTTGTTTAAATACCTCCAGTTATGTGACAGGTAGTTAAATGGAAATTTTCTAGGAATTATAAATTGCATAGATCCAATTAACTTTGAATGGATAAAATCTTGGTCATCTTTATGAGTTAAAGTAGAATGCCAAAGATTATGAATATCAGTACACTGAATATAAATATGACAGCCAATAATACTTGACGAGATATAGACTTACAAAATAATGCTTAACATTTCAACAAAACAATTGACAATAATGCAAAATCTGTCGTATTAACGGATGGTATGGGTGTAAAGGACATTTAACAACTTATTATTGAGTGAATAATTTGCGGAATTTATGATTTACAAAGGCACGGAGAGAAAAGACCTGAATATATGAAAACTTTTCTGTTGTCAATATTCAAGGAAGCTTTGTACCAATATTTATGTGTTCAAATAAATAAGTAAATTTCAATAGTTGAGATCATGAGTCAATTAAAGCTAGATCACCATGGAAAACCTGGAAGCACTCCAAGGCCGTTTTGTCTTATTGTGAAACTCTATTGGATGCCGGCTCAGTGGTCTAAAGGTTAGACGTTCGCATGCGAGACTGATAGGTCCTGGGTTCGAATCTCACGAGGCGGGATCGTGGATGGGCACTACTGATGAGTCCCATGGTGGTCTAGCTTCAATTAACTCATGATCTCAACTATTGAACTTACTGTGATATCCAAAAAAACCCCTTCTAATACAAAATAAATTAGTGTTAGAGTTTCCAAGTTGCATAAATTACACATAAAATTAACATAGACTGTAGTATACACATGGTTGTGCATTTCATCTGGTTAACTTAGGCATATAATTCAATGGTCAAACTGCCATGTCATAGATTTATAATAATAATAATAATAATAATAATAAATCATTCAAATTCGATCGATAAACAGTATGATCATCCCCAAGTTTCTGCCTTGTTTAGAGGTTATCAATGAACAGTCGGCGTTATACAAGAGTTATATTTCATTGATGATGTAATTCATTATTCATGAGAGAAGGAACATACTAGAAAATTTTCATTATATCCTCCTACCTCAAAATTATTTAGGACCATATAGAAACGTTAAGTAAAACACAAGAAATTAGTAATAGTGATGTTTGAGTTAACAAAAGAGGATTTTCATAAACCAGCTAATGAAAATAATATAGGAAAACTGATAATGTATCTCATTCTTAATCCATATTAGACTTTTGATAAATGTTGGATAGCTGATCTATTTCACCTCATAATGTTATACAAGGCTAAACCAACTATACTTAACTTTAGAACTGTCATTATTAAAAGGCTCAAGCAAATATATACACTTTGTATAAAATCAATAGTCAAACAGAATATAGCCTCATTAATGTTGATGATGATAAAGACCTTATATATTATCTTCTTTATCTAATCTAATGTCATACAACACTGTTAATAACATGCTCAGTGTAGTGCAACTAGATATAAAAAAAAGGAAGCAATTAAAGATTTTAAGGTTCGAAACAAAGACTTCATCTAGATCTCAGAGTAAACTTATTAAATGAACAGAAAGACAACTACAAACGTGATGTTAAGAAGAAATCAGTCTACAATAGCGAAATCTTTCTAATTTGTGTTGCTCAACTGAAGGTTGGCTGGTGTATAAGGTGCAAGTTCTCACTATGTACGTTTTTAGTTTATTGATTATGTATGCTTCATCTATATGAACAAGATCATTAATACAATCAAGAGTAGTTGAGAATCAGCTTTGAATAATAGACGCACCAACGTGCTTAAAATTTAGGATCGTGATTTTTACAAAAATGTATTTCTTACTGCAGATTTTACTATTTTGCAGACTTTCTAAATAACTAATCATGTCAGTGCAAGCAGAGTCAAGTGGTGGCTAACAGTGAAATCCAGAACTTGAGTTCCCCAATTTCTAGGACGTCCACTGGATATAACTGGGTCTCAGAGTTGATGTTCTCTCCGGAACCCGAATCCATTACCGTTCTCGCATTTTCCACTTACCTACTGAGTTCAAATAGCTACCGGCTTGTGTTTATAATGCATGTGACTTGATGGGAACATCGAGGCAACCGATACAGGATGCGTACATGCTAGAAGATACTGATTAAATCCAGTCCTAAAAGATTCAAAAAGCAGGAACCAATCATGTGATGTTGAATAGATACAATGTGGCTAGCAATGGAATCCAGGACACGTGTTTCATCCTATTTTGAACTCATATGCATCCTAGAATTGAGTGTAATAACAATCCATAATGATTCATAGTTATTCGTTGTAATTCGCCTTTTCATGTAGCTATCTTTCTCAGATATGCTTAAAAATGTTTTCGAAAAACAAATAGAGAATCTTTTCATTTCCTATTTGATAAATAATTGTAGAAATTCATGACACATACATAAATCCCGATTTCTTACTACTGAAATAATATAGTAGTATGGAGAATACATTAAAGTAAATTATAATTCAATAGTTGAGATCAAGAGTCATTTGAAGCTAGACCACCATGAAAAACCTGGAAACACTGGACAGCCGTTCCTTCCTACTGTGGGACTCCTCAGTGGCAGTGCGCATCCACGATCTCGCCTCGCGACACTCGAACCCAGGACCTATCGATCTCGCGCGCGAGTGCTTAACTTCTAGACCACTGAGCCGGCCGTCATCCAACGGTGTTAATATCTAACTTCAACTAATCCACGAAATCGAGCCATACATCTACCATTGTCTTCAGTGAATTACTATCTCATGATCTGACTGACTCATAATCTTAACTATCATGCCATTTATTGTTCGTCTAATAAATAATTTCTAATACATTTATGAACTAGTGTATCAATGATATATGATATAACTGAGATGAATTCTAACGCATGATTAGTGGAGAGGAATAACATCATGTTCCATCGGGTAAGTGCAGCCACCGACTTATTCTGATACGTCTTCAGACTGTGAGACAGATTTACTTATTTGGTACACATAGAAAGGGAACTGAGTTGAAAATATTCAACAGCTATGCCAGTGGTTCAGAATGAATACAAATAGAGACAGCTATATATTATAGATCATTGGTAGACATCGTGATACATACACAAATCATAATACCATCTGTCGTCAAATTGTTGTTCTCTCAAAAATATCTCATTGACTTAATCATAGAAGGAAACATTATTAACACTAATGATTTTATGACGACTTTTATTGAAGTATTATCAGTCATCTCAGTGTGCGAACTTTCTCTAACCTGATAGCACATTGAGTAGATTTTATAGCAAACCTTCCACATTTTAAAGTTTGAAGTTAGATATCAACGCCGTTGAATGCCGGATCAATGGTCTAGAGGTTATGCGTCCATGTGCGAGACCGATAGGTTTCGAGTTCGAATCCTGCAGGCGATGAGTTACACACTAGTACTTTCAGCTTTCCAACGGTAGTCTAGCTTTGATTAACTCATGAATTCAATTATTAAATAACTAATCAAGAACTTATTATGTTCTGACAATAAATTCATAAATCGACTTATTTATACTGACGTTGGATGGAGTGTAAAGCTTTTGAAATCATTTTGATTTGTAGTCTAGTAGAGTCACATCGAAATAGTGAGTATTCATATTAGAAAAACGAAAATGTAGCTGCCTAAAGACATATTTATCATTTTAACAAACAACAAGGTATTCACTAATACTTTGATTTCAGGTACTTTATAATATTTCATGAACAACAGAAGTTGTAATGGTTTTCTGACAAGATTTTGAACAACAGAGGGTGTGAAAAAGTTTTTAGTGAAATTTACTTCAATGGAAAGAATGATTCTGAATAGGCGTATTTCATTGTTTTCTTAGACAATATTATCAATACAAATATTCAGAAATGTCTGGACCACCCAGCTTAATGAATTTAACGTCTTTAAAATCAGAAGGGGTTTTGTAAAGATTGTAGTAATTTCACTAGTTGAAATCATGAGTCAATTGAAGCTAGAGCACCATGGAAAACCTAGAAGCACTGGACGGCCATCTCGTCCTACTGTAGGACTCCTCAGCAGCGCTCATTCATAATCCCGCCCCCCGTGAAGTTCAAACCCTGGACCTACCTAATGGTCTAATGGTTAAGCGCTCGCGCGCTAGACTCATAGGTCCTTGACTCGAATCTCGCGGGGGGCGCGATCATGGATGTGCATTGCTGAGGAGTCCCACAGTAGGACGAAACGGCCGTCCAGTTCTTTAAAATCATCTTCTTAAGTTGCAAATCGATTGTACCATCTCAAACTTAAGTGTGTGTATAAAGTTTAGGGTTGTTCAGGAATTGAAAAAGAAATTAAGAAAAGCATAAACTTCTATGGGTGAACATATATTGCATACTAGTATGTAGTTAACCGTCCACTGGAACAAGGAATATGATAGTAGACGGGTAATATAATTAATGATTAGTGATACTCATCACAACATTCTGAAATACCAGCTTGTCATTGAATAGAAAATGAAGACTTCAAATAGAAGAGAAGAAATACTAAGCGAGGTGCTAGTGACAAAAGAAAACACTAGAGATTATCTGTTCAACTGGTAAGATTAAAAATACATAATTAAAATAACAATTAATGAAGCTGAAAATCTTAATTAGAACACGACTATGCGACCAGCCGAAAAGATCACAGAGGATACAGTTAAGAATAACAAGCCTTCAAATGAATCCTATAAGGAACACTTACACCTAAGTATTCAACTCAAAAAATGGAGTCGGTATGACGGGATTAAATGAGAACATTATATTTTCAACTTATTGTGACTCATGCTCAACGTTACTTCCGTTTGTTTTATTCAATATGGTGAGTATTCAGTGTGATATTTATTTTATTTTTCAGTATGATTTTTTATTAACTCTGCCTGTAGCTCTTGTAGAGCAACTGCCGGTTCCAAGCCCAGGTAAAGAAGGAGGGTCGGGCATGGGGTTAGGGACCTCATCCCGTGGGAAATCAACTTGCTAAAAAACGCTAGCAAGAAAATAATATTTTACTGAGTATAATATTGCTCTTCTTCAGTGTATGGTATTCTTTGTATTAAATTAACATGAACTATGTTCAGCCGAACATGCAACATGCGATTTGTTATAACTTTACGCATTTTTCATTTATGTGATTTTATTCTAATACATAATAAAAAATGAGTGTACAATTAATATGTAGTGAGTGCATTATCGACTAGGATGATCGTGTTTTGAAGTGAATAAAACTTTATTTGTACCAGTCTTGGTGTTCTTACTTAACGTTGTGGGAATCGCAGTGATTCTTGGTTTTTATTAGTATACGTAATGAACAAAGCGAATAAAACACAATAATCACTTATAAGCAAAGATGGCTAATGGCTAGTAGTGGTATCCTGTTTGTGGCGCATTTTTTCCTATTTGGGACTCATCAACTGGATGTACCTGTATTCCACAGTTGACATTCACTTCAGGATTCGAACCCAATACCGCTCGCTTCAAACGCCATCGTGTTATCAATTTAGCTACTGAGTCCTGATAGCCAATTGATTGTTCAATGTGATTAGGTTTAAATTTACTCAGTATTATAAGTATTATTACCAAGGTTTGACTTGATAATTTAGATTAGATTGTTATAAATGAAGAGAATATATTTGTAATATTGCAAAGAATAGAAAAACTAGAATCCTCTGAAGAAGTAGCTTATACTGAGTCATGAAACGTCAGAAAACTTAATTTTTCTACTCATTGGGATATTAAAAATATATTACCTTCATTTATTCACTTATTATTATTTACTTGCTAGCCACTATCCATCTTCGCTTAGAATGCTTGTGAATTAAGGTAGTATCGATGCACAAGCCACTGGCTGTGAGGACTTAGTAGCTGAATGTATAATATGGTGACGTTTGAAACGGACAACATTTAGTTCGAGTCTTGGAGTAAATATCAACTGTAGAATACAGGTACATGCAGCTAAATAGCCCTAAATATGACGAAACATACGTCAAACTGGATTCCACTACTAACCACTCTCCATCTTCGCTTAGAATGCTTGTGAATTAGGGCAATATCAAAACAAATGTGTACACTATGCTGCATATATGTCAATAAGGGACTGATCAATTACAATCCTGAAATAACATCAATGAGTAAATCCAAGTACTAAGTGAATTGACAATAATCATTAGTTCATCATAACTTTACAATGAATTTCCACTCACTTTTATCAAATGAATCTTATTTCTATTATATAAACAGATTATACTATCATATTATAAAGCATTGTTTAATTAAAATGATAATAAGATATTTATGTTAATTATTAACTTATTGATTAATCATTTAATAATCAATAATTTATTTACATTTTACTCAATAATAAAACAATAACTGTTTATTTCTATTTACTGATAATAACAAAAGAGTAATCATGAGAACAATAAGTTCATTTATTGTTGTTTATTTGGTTGTTTATTTATTTACAAACAATAAAAAAAATATATTCGATTAATTATTTTCCAGTTGCTTAGACATAACTCAACTGAAGAATATCTGGAACTCAAAACAATTAGCAACCAACACCAAAGTCAGAATTTTCAATACAAATGTCAAGACAGTTCTACTGTATGGGGCGGAAACCTGGAAAACTACGAAATCCATCGTCCAAAAGATACAGGTGTTTATTAACAGTTGTCTACGCAAAATACTTCAGATCCGCTGGCCGGACACTATAAGCAACAACCTACTGTGGGAGAGAACAAATCAGATCCCAGTGGAGGAAGAAATCAGGAAGAAACGCTGGAAGTGGATAGGACACACATTGAGGAAAGCACCGAACTGCGTCACAAGACAAGCCCTCATATGATATCCTCAAGGTCGAAGGAGGAGAGGAAGACCAAAGAATACATTACGCCGAGAAACGGAGATAGATATGAGAAAAATGAACAAGAATTGGATGGAACTAGAAAAGAAAGCCCAGGACAGAGTGGGTTGGAGAATGCTGGTCGGCGGCCTATGCTCCATTGGGAGTAACAGGCGTAAGTAAGTAAGTAAGTAAGTAGACATAACTCAACTATTATGTTTTTAATTCTTTATCACTTAGTAAATGCTGATTGGTAAAATCAAATTTAGATGATAAGGTAAGAAGTAATCGATTTGTTCTATGATTTAATGTAGGTAGGGGAAGGGGAAAATTCCCTTGATGATTTAATCAAAAATCACCTTGAATGGTTTAACTTTTCTTTTCTGTGCATATATATTTAGGCGATTGATGAAGATTAGTATCAGAAAAGGTTTTGTGAAGATTATAGTAATTTCAATAGTTGAGATCATGAGTCAATTAAAGCTAGAATACCATAGAGAATTAGGAAGTACTGGACGTGTATGTTCATTGCTGGGGTGTCCCACAATAGGAAGAAACGATCGTCCAGTGCTTCGAGGTTTTCCATGGTGGTCTAGCTTCAATTGACTCATGATCTCAACTATTGAAATTACAACAATCTCCATAAAACCCCTTCTGATACTAATCAACATATGCTCACAAATGAATAGCTTCAAGATGTATATCCTGGAGTTCTAGCGAGAAGCAGTGACCAGTGGAGTTCAACCGGGTCTGTTATGAGATAGTAACTGACTGATGACAATAGTGGACATATCGCTCAACTTCGTGGATTAGTTGAAGCTAGACATTAAAACCGTTGGATGACAGCCGTCTCAGTGGTGTAGTGATTAAGCACTCGCACGCGAAACTGATAGGTCCTGTGTCCTAATCTGGAGAGGCGAGATCGTGAATACGCACTGCTGGTGGAGATTCTACAAATTTTGAGATCACTTTTATAGCCTGTGAAGTTAATCAACTAGGAGATGAAACAAGAATATTTGAACTATGGTTATACTAAATCAGAAAGTCCCATATTAATTATCATAAGAGTTGAATATGGTGTGACGAAATGTGAATAAGGATAAAACAATTATCTACTAACAACTAAATGTAGTGTATCTTTAAATAAAATGTTTAAAGTGAGTAAGAAAGTGAAATTGTTTTGATAAGCGATTAAATACGAATAAGATTCCGTAAGTGAATGATGAAGTCCAGTCATGTTGAGGTTATCATTGAACGACGGTGGGAATCGACTCAAGTTTGCAGTTCAAACTATTGTACCGTAACTTAGTGGACCAACTATATCACGTTCACTTCTACATGTAGGTTTCATTTGTTCGATCTCATGTAATTCTGTGTTAGAGCATTGTTAATTAGTCTCAATAAATGTACAATCCATCTTCAGTTAATGATGATTAATAAGGAAATCTATTGTTAATGTATTGACACGATTCCTACATGGATTTCTTGTTATTTAAGATGTTTTTCTTACTAAACGAATACCTTTTTAACCGAGAAACAAGTATTTTAATGATACTTCTCATTATTAATTTATACTCACTAGTTAATTACTAGAAAGATCTCCTAGCAGATTAAACATATTTCATTTCTAAGGTGACTTAGGGATGAAAGGAATTGACTTATATTCAATAGATGTTTAAGGTTTGAATTACGCATCCAACTATTTCGTTTTGGCAAACTAGATAGTATCATCTGGCCTTAGATGCATAAAACATTTAGTTCAAGTGTTGAGTTTATTTTTGATAAATAGGTCGCCATAAATTCGTGTATTCATTGATAAAGGCTTTAATTAATAAACTAGCATATTATCTTGTATTGGAGTATGTGACTAAAAGAAAAAGAATGTTCAGATCTTCATTCAAATAACCAAAATAAATTGCTTTCAATAGTTGAGATAATGAGTCATTTGAAGCTAGACCAACATGGAAAACCTCAAAGCACTAGACGAGCGTTTTGTTCTATTGTGGGACCCCTCAGTAGTGCACATCCACGAGCTCGCCTTGCCAGATTCGAACACAGGACCTATCAGTCTCGCGTGCGAGTACTTAATCACTACACCATTGAGACGGCTGTCATCCAATGGTGTTAATGTTTAACTTCAACTAATTCACAAAATTGAATGACACATCCACCATTGTCATCAGTCACTTACTATCTCACAACTGACCCAATTGAACTCCACCGATTACGGCTTCTCATTAGAACTCCAGGATATACATCTTGAAGCCAGTCAAATAAGTTGATTGGTATCCACTTAAAAATATATTATCAACTAACAAAATATTGGAGAATAGTGATTATTTAGCATGTATTTTGTTTTAGGTTAGCATGTTTTCATTAGGTAGCAATGATCTTTAACAGGATCTAATCGAATGTTTGTTTATTTCTCAACCAATTAAGGAGATGAATCACACTATATGTCTAAAGTCCCGACTCATTTTCTTGGTCTGACCATGGAATACCATACTCTCATTTGGTCATGAATTGATAAACATCATAATCGATTTATAATTGTCACTGTTGCTCAAGACTGACTTGTTTACTGAAACTCATATTTTTATGAAGATCTATATTGACATACTACTGTTTTACTAAATACAGATAAAATGTTAACATGCTATTTTGTAACGTTTCCCAAGGACAATTTTATGCTGTATATATATATATATATATATATATATATATATATATATATATATATATATATACGTTTAATTTGTTCCTATTATTATTGCTCGTGCTTTTGGATGTTTGCATAATATATTTCCCTATTTCGAACTTGGACTTCTCTCTCTTGTTAGCGGGGCTGACACATATCAGAATAACTAGCTTATTGATCTTTGGTTACAGAGTCTTTGTTCTGTTCATAGAATAAGTGAAGTTGTAATCGCTTCAAACATAGCAATTCTAAACAAACGTAAACAATTTAAACAACAGAAGATATTTGTTTGTTTTTTTTTCACTTTGGTAGGTTGTAATTATTTAGAAAAACAAAATGTTTATAAACAAATAAGACTTATTTTTTATTTAATATAAATAAATAATTAATTAAATATATAAGGCGTGGTCCCAGTCTATGATTAAAGTATGAATCATTGAGCTGTATGGAATTCGTGATACAGAAGTAATAAAACTACAATGAACACAAAGTTTGAACATGATATAGGAACTTCTTTTAGATAGAGAATCAGTTCTATCACTGTAGAATTCTTACCCTTCTGATATGAATCAACATATGCTCACTAATGACTAGCTTCAAAATGTATATCCTGGAGTTCTAATGAGAAGCCGTAATCGGTGGAGTTCAATTGGGTCAGTTGTGAGATAGTAAGTGACTGATGACAATGGTGGATGTGTCATTCAATTTTGTGAATTAGTTGAAGTTAAACATTAACACCATTGGATGACAGCCGTCTCAATGGTGTAGTGATCAAGTACTCGCACGCGAGACTGATAGGTCCTGTGTTCGAATCTGGCAAGGCGAGCTCGTGGATGCGCACTACTGAGGAGTCCCACAATAGAACAAAACGCTCGTCTAGTGCTTTGAGGTTTTCCATGTTTGTCTAGCTTCAAATGACTCATTATCTCAACCATTGAAATTCAAAGAAAATGTTTAAGACGATTTCAGTTAGTTCCTATTTTTTTGGTGTGAATTCTTCGCAAAATGTTGATCTATAGTTAGTTGATTAGGATTTTATTTACTCATGTGAATTATTCAGTTGTGTAAAATTAAAGATATTTTCAAGGTTATAGTTTAGCCTTTTTTATCAGTGATTTTTTAATGTATGGAGATTTACGAGAGACATTACAAACACCTCGATTATACCTTGGATTATATAAAGTACACTCAATGTAAAATTTTAGTATCAGGCACAACCTAGAATAGAAATGGTAAGAATTTCTTGTTAATGAACCATCCCAGCATATTGTATTCATAGTGTGGTTGCATATGTTTATCAATTTTAAGCATCCCCCCCAAAACCAAATTAAGATATGTTTTAGTGAGGCTAACATCAATCATAGGATAGCTGTCATTGTGTTTTGAATTTTTATGCAAAAATAGATTGATATCAACCTTGAATCAGATTGCTTTGGTGCTATAATATAACCTAATCGTTGGTACTAATTTGCAAGGTATATTTACAACATTTGGGGAAATTCATTGAACTCTAATTACTACTCAATAGTAGGTTGAGACAAATGATGGTATCCCGGGGACTAGAACTCGTGACATCTACATAGCAGCGCAGTAGCAGTGTCACAGACTGCGAAGCTAGATTATACGAGATCGAACTCATCATGTAGCACCAGCACCTTCAAGATTACAGATATATCTTGTTGATGAGTGTCAGAAAGCATGAAACCCAGGTCTTTAGTTTTCTATTGACTGCCCAAAACAGAATCGGTTGGAGAATCCTGGTGGGTGGCCTATGCCCTCCACGGGTGTATGTAAGTATGTGAGTAAGTAGGTAAGTAAGTAAGTAAGTATGTATGTAAGTAAGTAAGTAAGTAAGTAAGTAAGTAAGTAAGTAAGTAAGTAAGTAAGTAAGTACGTAAGTAAGTAAGTAAGTAAGTAAATAAATAAATAAATAAGTCTTCAACCATTTAAATCCTTATTAATGATTGAATTCTTTCGATCTAATTATAAAATGTTCATTAGTCTACTTAAAATTAACATTTTTATCCTCTGTGACAAACGTCTAATGGTTGAAAACAAACCACATTTTAAAATGAATCATTCATTTCAAAGTGAACCAAATGAGGAAGATCTGATTAACTTGCAGCAAACTCATTGGCAACACATCGGTTATTATTTCATGATCATTAAGTATCTTAAGTATGATAGTATCTGTTTGGACACAGATAACAAATAGAACACAAAAGTGCTTAGAAATATTATTGAAAATATAGTTCAATGTTCAACAAGAATGTGATACAATTCACCGTTCACTTTATCTTTATTGTGATTATTCAGAATGAAAGAAATGAAATAAAATCAAATAAGAATTATATATATATATATATATATATATATATATATATATATATATCATTATAGAGTTGTGGAGATTATTGAGTTTTTTATTGAGATCATGAACCGATCTTGTTAGATGACCATTGAAAACTTGGAAGAACTGTATGACCGTTTATTCCTAGTCCGGGACTCATCAGGAATGCACACCCACGACCCTGAACGTGGGATTCTAACCCTTCGGTCTCGCGTGCGACCACTTAACTTCTGGGCTACTTAGTCGGCATCCATTGGTGTTAGTATCTGACTTCAACCAATCCACGAACATCTTCGATTGTCCTATACTAGGATGAAACAACGATCCAGTGCTTTCACGTTTTTATTGGTGGTCCTACATTGATTGATTCATGAAATCAATGAAAAACATTTATACATATTTCGATAAAATATATACGTTTTTCGCTGTAATTTGGTTGATTTGCTTCATGTTGCATATAACTAAATAACTGTCAATCAATACCAAAGTCACAATTTTCGATACAAATGTCAAGACAGTTCTACTGTATGGAGCGGAAACCTGGAGAACTACGAAACCCATCATCCAGAAGATACAGGTGTTTATCAACAGCTGTCTACACAAAATAATTCAGATCCACCGGCCGGATACTATCAGCAACAATTTACTGTGGGAGAGAACAAACCATATCCCGGTGGAAGGAGAAATTAGGAAGAAGTGCTAGACGTGGATAGAACACTCATTTAGGAGAGCACTTAATGGCGTCACTGTGCAAGACCTCACATGGAATCCCCAAGGCCAAAGGAGAAGAAAAAGACCTAAGAACACATTACTCTGAGAAATAGAGACAGACATGAGAAGAATGAACGACAATTGGATAGAAATAGAAAGGAAAGCGGAGAACAGAGTGTGTTGGAGAATGCTGATCGGTGGCCTATGCTCCATTAGAAGTAACAGTCATAGGTAAGTAAGTAATTATTTTCTAGTTTGATTTACAATTAATATTTTTTTGTTGTTTTCTTTTTTTTTGTTACCGTTATTATAGTCAGTTAAGTTAATTATATACTACTTATAAATTTATTTAACGAATGACATGAACCCCCCCCCAAAAAAATTAACCAATTAAAAATAACTTTTATTAATTTTATTGATTTTACAATTCAATATAAAATTGTGAAACATTTGTAAAACAATAAAAGATTTAAGAATAAAATGGTATTGAATGAAAATGTTAACGAACATTTATAGATTTGATGGATGATTTTGGTGAAGTTTTGTTCTCTGAGCTGGATAGTTTAGTCGTGGAGCTTTCATCATTCTTTTGAACAACATCATCAGCATAAACTTCAAATGGAAGTTCCACGATCAAACCATCTAGCTCAGAGAACAAAAAAAAAAAAAAACTCCAACAAAATTATTCATATGAACTACAAATCTTCTCCACCATCACATAGATATACCAACACACATTTAAGTGGATTAAGTATTCAACAATCTTATACGAACAATTGAGTATGATTACACAAGAGGAATCATTTGATCAACCATTTAATCAAATAATAAAAAAAACTTAACATTTTTTAAATTGATTAATCAATAATACACTTTTTTAAAAAAAGAGAAAATTACAACAAACCATTAGGGTCCAATGTGCCTATTTACAAGAGAGAGAGAGAGAGAGAGAGAGACAGACAGACAGACAGACAGATAAGCGTATGATTCTCAACAGAAAATCATATGAAATGAAGATGTGTTTTGTTTTATGCCTGACAACAACAACAACAAAAAAGTGAAATTTTATAATCAAAGATTAAAAACAAAACAATACAAGTTAACATAAAATTTAGTTGCGAAGACTATCAACGTGAATAAATAAAAAACAAACAAACAAATGAACAAATATGCAAAGATAGATAGTGGCTGGTAGTGGAATTCAGTTTAACGCGCGTTTCGTCCTATTTCCGACTCGTTAACTGGATGTACTTGCATCTCACAGTTGATGTTCACTCTGGGACTCAAACTCAGTACCGTTCACTTCAAACGTCCTCACGTTATTCACCTACTTATTGAGTCCTGATAAACACCTTCTTGTACAACCAATAAGAAGATTCAAACAAACTATACCAAGTGAATTTAAACAAACAAATAAATAAATATTTCAACAGTTGAGATCATGAGTCAGTTGAAGCTAGATCAATATGGAAAACATGGAAGCACTGGACGGCCATTTCGTCCTATTGTGGGATTCCTCAGCAGTGCGTATCCACGACCTCGCTCCCTGCGAGATTCGAACCCAGGACCTACCAGTCCTATTTATTGCGCACAAAACTTGCTAATATTCAAAATATAAGTGAATAGAATTTTTAAACGGTAGTTAGTTGTTATTCGTCTTTATTAAAGGGACTTTGGATTAGTTGAAATTAAAAATTAACACCGTAGGATGTCGGCTCAGTGATCTAGTGGTTAGGTACTCGCGCACGAAGCCAGTAGGTCCTGAGTTCGAATCTCGCAGAGGGCATGGTCATGATTGAGCATTGTTGAGGAGCCCTACGATAAAACGAAACGGCCGTCCAGTGCCTCCAGGTTTTCCATGGTAGTCTGACTTCAACAGACTCATGATCTCAACTGTTGAAATTACTACAATCTTCATAAAAACATTTTTGAAATAAATAAATAAACAATGTAAACGTGATATTTTGGTAGAATCAAAATCAATTGATTCCATGTAAAACAAATTGATAGTAAATAATAAATAAGTAAATAAATTTAATCTAAATTTAAATTAAGGTCATAACTATTCTCTTCCAAATACATTTGAAGTAATGAATTGTAGATAAAAGTTAATTGATTGTTGAATTGTAATGTTAACCCCCTTATAAAACCTTTCAAATAAGATCAAACAAATGCAGTTTAAATAGGAATTTATGATCAATAGAATTCAGTAATACCGATTATATAATTATGTACAATTGAATGTTAACTTAGTAGTTTAATGATGAAAGGCAGCCTATCATAGATATTGATCTTTAATGAAGTTATGGTTCAAATTTGATTAAAGAATCCTAGAATGAAACGAAATAACTTAGTAGTTTTCTTTGATCTGGGCATGTTAGTTCATAATTGAAAACTACAAATTCAATAATTTTCAATAAAACTTATTTACTAATCTTGGTTCCTTTTTGGTTTTTGATTCTTGTGGAATTGAGATCACTTCATGATAAATGAAAATCACATCTATTGGAGGCCTTTTTGTATGTTAGTGTCTAATGTGAAGGTAATTTTTGCGCTGGGGCATCATGAGCGAGGACATATGGTAAAAAGAAGAACAAAAGTAAAAGTGATCCAAAGATCCAGTGAACACAAAGGATAAATGTACATTTACTGATAAAAGTAGCCGATAACCATTGGCAAGTATAAGAACAAAAGATTAAGGCTCATAGATAAGCGAAACTAGAAATTGTTATCATGAGATTTTGAGTTTATTATACTCTCAAAGTAAATTTACAACTATGAAACCGCATCCGTTAAAATTTAATAATCCGTCACTAAACAATGTTAAATGAAAGGGTTTGGGTTGTTTTTTTTTTACCGTACTAACAATGTGTAGTGACCTACTTTTGTCAACAAAACGCGATTGGTTCGGTGAAAACAATTATTATGATAACCAATTGTACCAGTGACTGTTTTACTGTGCTCGTTTGTTTAACTGTGCTAATGACAGCCATTACACTTACTCTCCCGTTGACTTTGAACTTGTACGAATTCGGTTACGCTCAGTAACCACGCTTGTACTCCTTTGGCACGATCTCGGTATTCTTTCGATACCACGAGATCGCCAACAAATACATCTCGACTACAGTCATCATCTGTCTTCTTATATTGGCCTACGGGGATCTTATTGGTTAATTGGCACGTAGTCTTGTAGTGGTGTTCATAGTCAAGCTCAACTCGACACCACGCTACAAATGTGTACCATTTTAACCCTAGGTACAAATCAAATGACATGATCATTGAAATACCAATGGAGATAACTGAACGCTTTTGACAGGTTTCCGAAATCCTACAAACTTAAGACTTTTGAATTTAAAGAAACATTAGACTGAGAAAAAATACATCAGAAAATTAACAACTGCAATTATTTCATCTAGATAGATCGATAGGAAACTATTTGGTTACATCTTTAGCGGTCTGCTTGAATGTCTAGGCTACTTGTTCCTAAGATCTAGATATTTCAACAAGTTATCGGTTTTTTTGTTTGTTTTAACACATCATTATGTTTATTAATCGCATAACCTATTCAGACGAGTTCATAAAACGTTTACAAACTCTCTCTGTACAAGTTACAAAAGAGCCCAATCAGAGACATCGTGGTTACTGACAATACGCATTGAAAAGAACATACGTGAATCAAATGTTGATTCCTGAACTGTTAACATCTAATTGGCGACCACTCAATATTTATCGTCAGGATCGGACGAGAAATAACAAATAATTTTTATCCAAACTTTAAACTCAATAAATAGCAAGTAAGAGGTATTAACTGTTCATTAAAGGTTCATATTTATCAAGCTTTTACACAACAAACCTATGCTCATTGTTGTGCTATTCAAAAAAATGATTAAGGATGTAAAATGAAACTTTTAGCCCATTTACTTTTATTGGTCATTTTTTAGGCGACTATTAATGGTTGTCTAGACAAAGAATAAGCTGATTGACTTGCTAGTATCCAGGATGCTTCTTAGATTTTCAGATATATTGGACCTAATCCTTCTCCTAATACTACTACTACTACTACTACTACTAATAATAATAATAATAATAACGATAGGTAGTTATTTACTTAATTAATATGTCTATTTGTAAATTGAAAAGACTCAAACAGAGTAAATGCGAAAGGGATAGAGTTAGGTATCAATCGTTAAACGGGAGTTCTGAGTCACGTTTAAAAATTAGAAGCAGTGTCCAACACTTACTGACACGGGCTATGATGCCATGCTTCGTCACCTTTCCCTTTACAAACTTGCAAAACTTAAGGCTAGTATTTAAGAGATAAACTACGAGAATAAAGCATAATAAATTGTAAACTTCTTATAAATGCTTTTGAGTACATGCTGTTACATTCTTAAATAATATCAGAAGGTATTTCGTGGATATTACAGTAATTTAATAGTTGAGATCATGAGTCAATTGTAGCTAAGTCACCATGGAAAACCACGAAGCACCGAATGGGCGTTTCGTCCTACTGTAAGATTCCTCAGGGACAGCGCGCATCCACGATCCCACCTCACGATATTCGGACCCAGAACCTATCAGTCTCGCGTGCGAGCGCTTAACCATTTGATCACTGAGCCTGTGAAACTGATAGATCCTGGGTTTGAATCTCGCGATACGGGATCGTGGATGCGCACTGCTGAGGAGTCCCCCGGCAGGACGAAACGGCCGTCCAGTGCTTCCAGGTTATCCATGATGGTCTAGCTTCAATTGACTCATGATTTCAACCATTCTTAATTATTTAACTAAAATAAAACATAAACCTTTTTACGAATATATTTGTACAATTGTAAAATATTTAACCTGAAACATTTAAATAAGCAACTAGTCTATTAATTATAGCTCAATATTTGCAAGATTTACAATACCCTAATGGAGGATATGAATAAAGTATTCAATCAATTTTCTAATATTCCATAATGTTTTCATTTATTTCTATCAGATAAGTAACTGTAGTCTATACTCAATATATATCATTATCATAGATAGGAAAAGCTTATTTAGTTTCATTTATTCTTCACCCCTTTGAATTATTCGTTTCCTATTTATTCATAATTAGACCTTCACTTTTACAGACATACATACAAACGTACAAATTCATAAACTTGCTAGTTTAGCATCATGTAATTTGAACCGTTCTTTTTGAGATTTTTCTTTTACTTTCAAATGTTGAAATGATGGTTGATTTTTCTTTCTACATTCCAAATATAAGTATATCAAAGATTACTTTCTTTATAAGTAAACAACTAGGTTAAAATAACAAATTCTTCAAGCTACATACATACATACATACATACATACATACATACATACATACATACATACAATTTTTTTTATAAGTTATGGATATCAATCTAAGATGACATCGATTTCACATAACAACTACTCCGTCTACATTCCTCATTGAACAGTAAGAACCTCTTTTTCAGTAACTTCTTGTTCACAGACAAAATACCAGGAGGAAAAGCATAAATATTTCTTTAGTAATGCACACTCATAATTCCCTAGTCTTCTGGATGGATAACAAGAAATTCTCGGGTCCACTCTTTAGTTATATTGTTAAGTAATCTCCGTAAATCAGTTCAGTAAACTTATAAATTCACTTGGTGTTGTTTACTTGTATCTTCTCATTGTTATTTAGGACTGCAAATGATCAGTCTCTTGTTGGCATATGTGCGTTCTATGAGGACTGCCTCGATATTGCCTTAAGTCACAAGCTTTATAAACAATAATGGATAATGGTTAGCAGTGGAATCCAGGAAGCTCATTTCATTTTATTTGGGATTCATCAGTTGGATGTACCTGTATCTTAAAATTGATGTTCACTCTGGGTCTCGAACCCAATACCGTTTGCTTTAAACGTTCTGGATTCCACCGCTAACCACTATCCATTTTTGCAGTCCAGTAAACATTGATAGTTATTCTTAGGCTTAAAAATGAATTGTTATGTATGATTTGATATATTTCAATATTTGAAAATAGATTCTGGAATAATTAAATAAAGTAAGGAAATTGTTATCGTTGTGTATTGATAAGTTTTGCCAGGAATTAATGTAAGAGGATAGAAGTGTATCTGTAGTGATTGTGAGTAGTGGACATAATTAGTCATGACAGTGAATAATCTTTTGGAATAAAAATAATCGGAAAATTATTGATAGCGATAGTTTTAGTAGAGTGAATATAATATACAGTATTGGATTAGAATAGCTGACAAAATTCATTCTCCGATTGCGACTGGTTAACTCTGGAATCGATTGATTTCACTGTCACCAAATTTATCAACTTCTCTTTCCTACTGATCATTTTGTATGAGCAATAATAGAAATAGTGCTAATTGTACAAATAATAACAATAATACATACATGATAAGTATGAAATATGGAATCCTTTGAGTACTGAATTTCTAACCTACTTCTAAACTCTGACAATCCCCAAGTCACCAACCTCGAATGAAAACGAAAGAAGGAAGTCATGCAAGGTCTTTACAGTGCAGTGTACGTATAAATTTGCAGACTATATTAGAACGATAGAAGTCTCTAAAATTGGCAATAAATTTGGGATTTTACCTAGTAGACTAAAGAAAAAGCTTAGTGTAAAGTATTCAATTATGCTTATGGTTTTGAGAAATTTTGTTTAGATCTAAGGTTTCAAGAGATTTTTTGGAAAATATTGGGTGTCTCTTGATAATTTTGGATAGCTGATAACATTGTATTTCAGGGAACTCAGTTATCCACAAGATCATAGATCGATTAAAGTTAAACACTAACACCGTTGAATGCCGGCTGCGTAGTCTGGAGCGTTGGCTCTTGTGCAAAACTGAAGGTTCTGAGCTCGAGCCACGTGTACAGGATCGTGGATGAACAGTACCAAGAAATCCTGTATCAGGACGTGACTACCGTCCAATGCTTTCAGGCTTTCAATGACGGTCTAGCTTAGATCAACTAGTGATTTCATTTGTGGAAATAATACAATCTCCACAAATCCCCATACTGATATTTCATGAAATTTTAAGTGAAGCTTGTTATTTTAACGACAAGTTTCGGTGAAAAAACTTTCCCCAAAAGATAATTAACTTAACATTCATACTTCACAGCTATTCTACTAACAGATGCCGTTGATTACACTACATATTTTCATTACATTAATAATTTCTGTTTATGTATAAAAGAAAATTAAAGATATTTAGTCAAACGTTTCTTAAATTTCTTGATTCATCTGGATAAGTTTGTTAAAGGAATAATCAAACCGAGGTTGTATTTAATCGATTACATTTTTTTGGTTATGAATTAATATTGATAGATTGGTTTCTCAGTTAAAGTTATTGATTAATTATAGTGATGAGTTATTCAGAATTAAAAGTACTAATCATTTTGAAGAAGATCAATAATAAATTAATTATAATGAGGTAATGTGAGAATCCATTTTTAGTATGAAACAAATCTTCTTATGGCTTACGTCTCAGACTTCGTTCAGTCTTGTCGCATACATCTCTCTATATATTAGGAAAGAAAGTTAAAAACAGAAGGATTGTGTTACGTCTGGTGCAGAGGTACGGAATTTCAAGTGCTTATTATTAATTCATTAATGAAACAGTTTCTCTGAGCTTATTAATAGGCAATACCAGTGACATCACAAGGTAACGTAAACATAAACTTGTTTAAATTCACTTGGTGTTGTTTTACTTGTATCTTCCGATTGTTATTTAGGACTGGATGCACATATGCTAATATGGGACTGATCAATTGCCGTCATAAATGACAATAGGAAGATACAAGTTAACAACACCAAGTGAATTAAGCTTCACTCCATTGCAAAAGTAAGTGGCTATCAGGACTCAGTAGCTAAGTGAATAACGCGATAGCATTTGAAGCGAACGGTACTGGGTTCGAGTCCCAGAGTGAACATCAACTGTGAGATGCAGGTACATGCAGTTGAAGAGTCCAAAATAGAACGAAACGTGCATCAAACTGGATTCCACTAGTAGCCACTATCCATCTTTGCTTAAAAATTAACTTGTCTGTTAATGAACATGTCTACGAGCACTATTATCATCTAGAACATTGGTAAAATTATCGATTCATTCATCGTGAAATGTGTTTCTATAACTTTGTTCTGATTATGCTTGTCAATTATAGTTCACCTAATAACAATGTTGTTACTTTCAAGTAAATTGAATAATGGATGAATTAGTTATAATGATAAAATAATATATTTATAATGTTCTAATGAGTAGAAAATTGAATTTATAATGTTTCATTGCTTAGTATGAGTTACTTCTTTATATTAATAAGTTATTATTAACCGAGTTAAATAAATAAAAGTTCAAATAGTTCGAATAAACAATGCAGAATATCAAAATCGTTCTGATTATATCAGTGTCATATCACTGTGATCAAAGTAATTCTAAGTGTTATATACTCATCCATATATATATATATATATATATATATATATATATATATATATATATATTTCGTGTATCCAAAAGGGTGTGGAAAATGTGATATTTTTTGTGTGAAAAATGGTTGCATAATATCATGAAATGATTGAAGTTAGACATGCATACCACTGAATGCTGATTTAGTGGTTTACATGCCATGGATTCGATTCCTTGAAACAGGGTCAAGAATACACACTGCTGAAGAGTCCTATACTGGGACGAAAAAGTTAGACAGTACTTCCTTGTTTCCAATACTTGTCCAGAAAAAATAATGTCGTAATTGTCTAAGAAAGACTAAAGTTGCATTCGTATTTGTTCGTCGTGCAAGATTTAAATAGAATGAAATATGGTGGCGTGGGTAAATAGTCCATGTTGATAAGAGTTTCTTCTCTATTAGGACCAGTGGGATCTTCAACAACTCATCTTTCTTTACAATTAGAAATCCCTTTCTGAATTATTTTTATATTTTAGAAAATGATTTTACGGTTGTTGAAAATATTATTTTTGCTATTGTTGATTGGATTTGTAAATTTTCCGGTTCAACAAGATTATTCGAAGGTCGTTTATTGCAGTTCAACTGTTCCTTGACATGAATTGAGATTTTACACAAAGACTCTCCATTAAGAAAAAAATCACAATTGACACAATCTAATCTTCAGGTTAGAATGTTTTGATTCTGTGTACTCTCAAGATACGTTATGGTTCGTCTTTGTTAACATGGCAACAAAATAGCACTACATTATCAATACGTGATTTTAGAACTTTCAGTAGTTGAAATCATGAGTCAATTGAAACTAGACCACCATGGAAAACCTCGAAGCATCGAACGGCCATTTCATCCTACTGTGTGACTCTTCAATTGCAGTGCGCATCCACGACCCCCCCACGAGATTCGAACCCAGGACATATCAGTCTCGCCTGTGAGTGCTTAATCACTAGAACACTGAGCCCCCCGTCATCCAACGGTGTTGTCTAAATTCAACAAATCCACGATATTGCGCCACCTTACACCATTGTCTTCAGTGGGCTGATATCTCACAATAGACTTGGTTGGACTCCACTGGTCAATGTTTCTTACTAGAACTCCATGAAATGCCTCTTGAAGTCAGTCTAAGCGCTAAGCGTTCACGTGTGAGACTGATAGATCCTGGCTTCGAATCTCACGGGGAGCGGGATCATACATGATATTTTATTCGAATATTGTGAAAAAACATAGTAAGACAAGACAATCTATTGTTAGATAATAATAATTTGTTATACCATTAACACACCTATAAATTTAACTCTACTATTTCTCATACCAAAAATCTCATTACTTTTTTCACACACAATGATATACAAATACATACTAGTCACAACCTAAATGATGGATGATTGACATGAATAAACTTGTTTTTGTTATGTACCTTTTTTGATTGTATTGTATATTTTCTCTCGATTGTTTTATGTTAAAACCGGTTATTTATTTGCTTTCTGAAGAAACATGACTTACAATCATTAAGATATTATAAAACAATCATTATTTTTATTGTCATATTCAGAAAATGTTTCATAATCTTTTTCTGATATATGAATAAGTTTGTGAATCTTGGTTCAATTAGTAACGATATGGTAAGCCAATCAGAATTAGTTAAATGAGGTGACCTGAAGGACAAATGGATTTCATTGGTTGAGAAATGGATTGATTTTTTAGAGGATAGAGATGTATATATATGAAGTATTTGTACATTTAACTCGGCCTGTAGCTCTTCTAGAGTTACTATGAGTCCTAAGCGTGGGTAAAGGAGGAGGGTTGGGTATGGGGTCGGCAACCCTATCCCGTAGAAAAAAAATCTTGCTAAAAACACACCAATCAGATTTGTATATTTAATTCAACAGCCCAATATATTTTTTAACCCGTTCTTGTATTCTCTCTAAAGCAGTCAGTTGAAGGTTGGTGTGCAGCACGTTGTGTATTGGTATCAGATTTCAGGCACTGTCCATCACAGCAAGTAAATAATTTTAACCGTCTGTGAAATTTTATTTTGTTACTGGGACATTATATCTTTCTATCGTCCTAGTGTACACTAGTCAATATGGTTAAACTGTAATCTTGAGTAAATCGTTATTTATTTTTTTTTGAGGAATTCAAATTATGTCACATAATGTTATAATCAAGTGCATTCTCTCTGAGATATTTGTGAAATGAGTGACCTATAATAGTAATGAGTAATAATCAGAGTTAGGTTATACAGTCTTTAGGTCTAACCGAAAAATAGAAATCGAGTTGTCTGTTATCCATAACCATTTAGCATCAGACATTGTATGTTGCAACATTGAGCACTTAGCCTAATGGTAATACTGCAACTTCATCGATAAATTTCCATTAACAATAAGGAGTTTTACAGTTAACTAGTCATTGAAAACATTCAGCTTAAAAAGTAACTACATGGTAAGTCATTTATTGAATTACATATCGTGAACCCCCGAATTCCCTGGTACGGCCGAGAGTGTAGAGAGTTCACTCTCCCTCTCCAAATACACTCACATGGCCACATGTATATAGCCTCTACCAGGGAAGTCCTACTCACTGCCTTATCGCACCACGGGTGTTGTTTATAAAATTGAGAGGACGAGAAGTGAATGTCCGACGCTTTAATCTGGTTGGTGGACAAGGTGAGTCCATCTAGGGGAGTTGGAAAACCAATGGTGCGCATGGTCTCCAGAATCCTGAGGAAATAAATGGTGTATGAAGAAATTGTTGTTCACCGGCTACCGTGGAACTGCATCTCTTAGGATGCTCCACTGCGTTGTGGATCAGACCTTTAGGTCAAAGACTCTGGGTATGGCTACCTAGGAAAACCACTTGATTCGGTTTGGGCACCCGGGCAGAATCACAGCCCTCATACAAATAATTTGATTTGTGTGGCGCATATATATCTGGTGCCCCCTTGTACCAATATCTATGTGTTCAAATAATAAAAAAAAACATATCGTGAACATAATTAACCTCTTTAAATAAGGCATGAGGAAGTTAATTTTTACCTACGGTTGAGAAAGTGACTTCAAGTTCATTCCACAAATGTGGGACAAAGATTGTGGTTATCGACTCCGTCATTATTAATTTTTGTGAAGAAAATGTAATAAACTTGTTGTAAGATGTTAGATTGCTAGGAAATTGATTCCTCTGCAATTCTAAACGTTAAATGATTGTAAGGGAATCTTAAGAAACACAAAATGACGTGGCATTCAGTTGTATTATAAATTATCGAAATGAAGGCATAAGAATAAATTCATTTGTTTTTACTCGAAATTGGGACTCGAACTTGTAATGTTTCACTTAACGCTCTAAATATTGGTAACCCGAATAATCGTTTCAACCAACCTGAGAGTTGTATAAGGAAAATTTTTAGCACAACTTCGAGTACTTTTGATTAATTTCTTCAGAAGTTTTAGTAATCACTACGAGAGTACATATTGAAAACGTGATTAAGATTTGGGGTCGTTTAGAATACTTTCTTTCGAATTACTTATTTGTATCATCTGTTTATGATTGAGTAAATACTGTAGAAATAATCTCAACGTTATTCTATCGGTAGCGCAAGACTGTTGTTATCACCAAACTTAATACGTGGTAAAATAATTAATTCACTCTATGAAGATTGCCTGGCTATTAATATATATAGCGGTTGATAAATTAATGAATTCTATACATTGACCAGTAGAGATAAATGATTCTTTACCATTGGTGAGCGAATGAAAATTATAAATTGGGGGATTGTCAAAGATTCTTCACTTTGAAGTTGACTTATGTTACAAATTAATCTTAAATAATCTTCAGTACTATTAATGTATATACTATGCATTGGTGACTAACATTAAGAAGTATTCCTGAAGTTTCAGTAAGAAGTCCGTAATGGTAAAGATAAAATATGTTAGACAAAACAGACAACAATTATATAATTCATTGAAGTTTAGAGTATACTTATCCGACAATTAAAAACACTATTTTTTTTTTGTCTTACTATGTATCCATGTGTTTGTCGACAAGCCCATTTTCTTAAACTCAAATACTTATATGTACGTAAATAACTTTATTTTTCTCATAATTTAACAGATTGAAAGTGATTTTCAATTACACGATTTGATAGTGTTGTTGGTGTGGGTTTTCTTTTTTGTAGTTGGGGTGGTGGCATTGAAAAATTTGTAATACGGTTAGTTATACATCTTTTGAAATTTTTTTTTTTTGATGTAATTCTGTAGAAGCCGAACAACAACTATCTTAGTAAAAAGTTTATATGTAAATAAAATTGTTTTTCTGATAAAAAAAATAAATGTAGGTGACGGTTCACTTAAGTGTAAAGAATTTTAACTTACTACGAGAATAAGAGAGTGGTGGATCCTTATCACTAAGATTGTTTTAAGGTGGTGAAAAAAAGAAAATAGGATAGGAAATGTCAGTTAGATTTCAGTGTGTGTGAGCGTAGACCCATGTTCTGATTATTTTGAAGGTCAACATGTTATCCACTAAACTAAGATTAAATAAAGGAGTATGATTGTATTTATGAAAAATTGTTTCAATGGTTAAGATCATGAGTCAGTTAAAGCTAGACCATCATGGAAAACCTGGAAGCACTGGATGGCCTTTTCGTCCTATTACGGGACTCCTCAGCAGCGCGCATCCACAACCTCGCGCCCTGCGAGATTCGAACCGAGGAACTACTGGTTTCGCGCGTGAGCACTTAACCACTAGACCACTAGAAAATGGTGGGTATGTCGCTCAATTTCGTGGATTAGTTGAAGTTAAACATTAACAACGCTAGATACCGGCTCAGTGGTCTAGTGGTTAAGTGCTCGCGCGTGAAGCCAGTAGTTCCTCGGTTCGAATCTCGCAGGGCGCGAGGTTGTGGATGCGCGCTGCTGAGGAGTCCCATAATAGGGTGAAACGGCCGTCCAGTGCCTCGAGGTTTTCCATGGTGGTCTAGCTTTAACTGACTCATGATCTTAACCATTGAAATTACTACAATCTCCACAAAACCCTTCTGGTGAACAATAGTTTTTTTTTCACGTGGTTATTCAAACGTGTAGTGTACAAGGACACTAATGGGGACGATCTAATGTATTTGACAACAAATTTCAGAACTTGTTAGTAAAATCTAACAACCATATATTAAATGCCAAATTTGCAAAATGTCCATCAATTGTCTTAAAATGACTCAGACTTCCTTTGTTCTTGCATTTTCACACAAATTGCATGCTGCCTTCATTCTTTACTGTTCGATCTTCTTGTCTCTCTGCTGCCAGACATTCTGTTCATGACTCACGTCATATACTACTTATGTCTACATAAGTAGCACACGCCACAGACGTAGTATATAAATGGATAAGGAGTAGGCGGTTCAAAGTAAGATGAGCTAGGATCCATTTTTAGTGTTCGAACATTGACACTGAGAGAAAAGTATACCCACTTAACGAGTTCCAAATAGAGCGATATTGATACTATTCAAAAATATAATAAACTTGTAACTACAGTTATTAAAAACAATTAGCCAACAATCGCTAGCACAGACTTACTTAATTCAGTCCTGCATATCAACAGGGCGATTGTATTAGTTGTATCCGAGGAAATATTTGGTATTTTAACAAAAAACTGTGGATTGCACGAGGCGATCAAGGACATAAAGACAGATGAGAATTTATTTGATCAGTAATATCATTTTTTTAGAAAAATAAACTTTACACATTATAACTACATTAACTTTTATTCAAATATTACAGTCTAACTGTATATGATGGTCAAACTCTACCTATCCAAACCAGATGAAAATTACTAACAGATACTGTGAGTAAATGATCTTGTGATGTTTATCAATTTGAAACACAATACTTCTACCATAAAGAGATCTTAGAGATCACTCTATGCTTGTGTCTTTCATTGGATAATCAATATTTGATAAACCATTTCTATAATTCCTTCAGTATTTATGAGCTGACACTTTGAAAGTTGAATGAAACGAGACCATGACCTGAGAACCTTATGAATGCAATTGTTGATAATTTTCAACACTTTGTACAAGATATAAAGTGGTCTATTACTTAGTACATCGTTATTGATAGAATTCGGTTGAGTGGTTTTACTTTAGATAATGAGAAACGTAATGGATTTTAATTGATTTACTTTTCGGATGAAATCTACATCGAAAGGAATAACCTATTCGCGCAAATTCAGTTTCACATCACGTTATTTTCACAAATATGATGGCATAATAGACTTTCATGAGTAAACGTATGTGGTTTAACCATAGGATAACGATAACCTTCATAAAATGAATGATAGATGGCATAAAATTTTGAATTCTGCTCAAAATACTAGTTGTTTTCCCGATCCTGCCCACATAATAAATTACATGTACATACGAGGTGGTGGTTGGCGGTAGTCTATAGGAAACCCTGAATCCAGGTTTCAGAACTCGTCAGCAAGGTAATCTTGAAGGAATTGATGCTCCCCGAAGGGTTCATTTCCGCGTCACTCAGATTCACAGTCAGAGACGTTACCAGTGAGCTATCTGGGCCGCGTTCAGTTCCCTCAAGATTACAGGTACATCTTGTTGGTTAGTGCCAAATGTCACGGAGTCAAGGTCCAGGGTTTCCTGTCGACTACCTCCAACCACCACCTCACCTTATTACAGTGCACGCGATGTCGAGTCATCCAGACTAGTGACTGTAGTGCAAGTTAGTCTATAGAAATCTACCTGCACAAAGAAGGATATGACACTCATTGAAGTATATTTGCTCTGAATATGATTCGTTTCTCAGTGGACAGTGTATATTGAACACTAACACAGTATGTGAGTATTTTACATAATCACTTTGTAATATGTAGCTGTTGATATATTTGAATATAATCAAGTATTATGTTGTATACTAGGATGTTGATATGTTAATATTCACAATAAGACCTTAATCGAAGCGAAAGGACGGAATCTAAGTTTCAATGTGAACATCAATACTATAACTCCAGTATATTAAACTAATCAATCTCCAAAATGGTTAGACGTGTTCCGGATTCTCCCGCGAGCTACAATCTATCTATTATAAACAGTATATTACAACATTTTTACAAAAAAAGGTTATCACTTATCAACTCATAATGTACAGTTTTCAGTTATTTTGAGTACTTTCTTTAGGTTTATGGTTGGTGTTTTTATTTAATGACTTTAATGATTGGATCATGGAGTTTTCACTATCATCCTAAATAACATTATCAGAGATCATTACTACACTAATACAATATAGTTAATTTGTCCGATCAAAATGTACTTATTGACATCATCTACTTATCACATAAATAGGTCATTTTTTCAAAATAATATTATCCAACAACCTAACGACAAACCATTTCATTACTGCTATCGCTATGTGGGACAAGCTCTTGTTTTCTTTTTGAACAGAATTGTATATTAGAATAGATCGGTAGTGGAGTGATTAGGTTTTTAGTTTGCATCAACAACTGGCATCAGCTAAAGGCCATTAAAAAATATATAGCAATGGAAAGCTGTTCCACCTCATTTAATTGTGTTTATAAACCCATGGCATGAAAACTTGTGTTTATGTGAGAATGTGTACATCTTTATAAGGATTTACATGAAGGGGCGGGTTAAAGGTTTATCAATAGAACTATTCCAAAATAAATATCAATCAATAAATATTTATATCTTGTTTCATCTATAAACAAGTTAATAAATAATATCAATAATTGAGATCATGAGTCAGTTGGAGCTAAACCACCATGGAAAACATCTAAGCATTGAAAGGCCGTTTCGTCCCATTGTAGGACTCCTCAGCAGCGCGCATCCACGTCCCCGCCTCTCGGGATTCGAACCCAGGACCTATCAGTCTCGAGCCAGGCGCTTAACCAACTAAACCGCTGAGCCGGCATCCATTGATGTTAATGTCTAACTTCAACTAATCCACGAAATTGAGTGATACATTCACCATTGTCATCAGTGAGTTACTATCCCGAGAGGCGGGGTCGTGGATGCGCACTGCCAAGGAGTCCCACAATGGGACGGTACGGCTGTCCAGTGCTTCCAGGTTTTCCATGGTGGTCTAGCTTCAATTGACTCATGGTCTCAACTATTGAAATTACTACAATCTCCACAAAACCCCTTCTGATTCTAATAAATAATAAATAAAATTTCAATACATTGCATAACAGCTGATCAGTAGTTATTTACCTATTGGAGAAGGAACTGATCGTACAAAAATTCTAAAAAAAATCAATAATTTAATTGTATCCAGAATATTCACTTATTATTGTTGTTATTTGTAATAGAAATTAGTGATGATTTTATTGATGACGATCAGAAATCTTTACAAACAATTTGACTAATTATCATATACTTATTAGTAAATAATTTCAAGAGACGATTTTCAGAGTTGTGGTGAGAAGCTTTAACCAATATAGTATGAGGCATTTACTTATCAATAGAATCGGAAAATAGTTGCTCAACATTGTAGATTAATTACAATTAGATATTATTATACTTGTGATCACCAATTAGGGAACAGTGAATTATCGATCGGATCAATGACGCATAAAACCTGTGCGAGCAGTCTAGAGTCCTGATTAGTCCTGCTTTCCGCCTAGTTTAGCCTGGTAAGTCCAGAACACCAATCTAAGCCTCTACGATATGAATCATTCATTTCAAACATACTAGGTTTATATACCAACCAGACAGACTACATCGTACAATAAAATAGGAAACAACATTTGTACAAGAATTAGCCAAATGTGGCTGTGAATGTGGGTGATAGTAATTGATAGACTGGGAATAAGTCAAGAATGGTAAATCGTATGATCATAATTCACAAGGTCAAAATAAAGCTTATGATAAGAGTGACACGAATATAAACAGTTTAGCTATTTAACAATTATACGATAAAAATATACGTATAGTATTGCTCCATAAATGGATCCCATAGTTACCATTCATTATGCTAATCGGGACATAACAGATATGTAAACCACTGGTTGAGAACTAGGGAGTTTAAATGTTGAGTGCTCGTACTGAAAATCAAAAGTCTTGGGTTCGAACTCTCGGGGGGGGGGGACTGTTGATGAGTCTCGTATTACGACAAAGCATTTGTTCAATTATTCACAAAGATTATATGAATAAGGTCAATACGTGATGTAAAACATGAAAAAGACTAAAATGAATTTATCTTTATTCTGCTTTAATTCCTCATTGATCAACAGCATTTATCGATTGAAATTATGTATTCGACCTAGCCAATAACATGACCAAGTCTGCTATATAACTCGATTGAAAATTAAGATTCTGTTGAATTTCATCTCACTAAATAAATGGTATTCTGTTCATACCAATAAACTTAAACGGTTTATTTTATACTGTACTAAAACCTGACTAGCTTCGAGATGAATTTCTTGGAGTTCTGGTGAGAAGTCATGACCAGTGGAGTTGAACCGTGTCTGTTGTGAGGCAGTTACTGACTAAAGACAATGGAAGACGGTCGCACAATATTGTGGATTGGTGAAAATTAGACATAACCGCGGTCAGATGTAGGCTCAGTGATTTACGGGTTAAGCATTGACGCGCCAGACCCAAGGTCCTTAATTCCAGTTCCACGTGTCGGATCATAGATGAGCACTGCTCACCAGTCCCAAACTAGGACGAAACGGTCTTCCAGTACTTCCAGCTTTTCAATCATGCTCCACACATTCACCCACCATTCATGATATCAATCTAAACTCGAAAATTTTCACAACCCCATACTGATAAAGTAAATTAATTGTATTTCTAGAATTATGTATATTTTATTTCTCCCATATTCGGTTTTAGTCCATTAATTATGTATCTGGAAATACATGAAGTTAGTAATAAGCATATCTTGTCATAAGTCCCAGCTATATCTGCCGTGGTGGTTGGGCCTGTTTGTTATGATGAATCAATCGAACTATATTGATTAGGACATTCGTTCCTTAACAGCCTATCACCCCAAAAGTGTCAGTTAGAAGAAAGTGAGACCGAAGTCATACTGCTAAATGCATAGGAATGTGAGGGGAGTGAAGTATTTCTGTCGGATAACTAGCACCTGAAATGACTCTGCCTTCTTCAACGGAAAAGAAGGTTTAAAAAAGATCAGACTTAAAAATAGCAAATCTCAACTTATCCAAAGGATTCCCGTCTCCGATGATTAAGGCTCTAATATATGGAGCTAATACAATAGGAACTACTCACAAAAAGGCAGTAGATGACCGGCCTCAATCAGTTTTCTGTGGTAGCCCTTTCACCTTGGTATGGCCATTACTAATCCAGTTTCGTTCTCATGTCCTTGAGAAAGAAGTATCCTTTCAAAGTGAGGGAAACCTGGAAGTGACAATTTCCCTAATACCTTTAACAGAACTAGGGGTGACCTTGTTAACGACTGAATCCCTTCATCACTCTTTAATATTTCTTCTGTTCCTTCTATCAACCCTTCTCCTATGACTTCATCACCATACTTCTCAAATGTTAACGATTTGAGTTCACGAAATGTTATTCCTGCTTTAAACCACGTATTGTAGCTCTCAATGTTCAAACTTTATGTTATGTAGGAAAACGGGCTTCCTTAACTAGGATCCTGGAATCTGGCGCTCTCGATGTATGTTGCGCTATTAAAACGTGTGTATATTATCAAAGAATGTTTATTTATCTGATCACACCTGATCAGTATAGAGCTGGCACGACTTACCCTCCATGTCTCTGGATGATTGACTATTTCTCGTGACCATGCTAACGTAGACAAGGCATTCAGTTGCACTGCAGAAAATCCCTCCCCGAGGCTGGATCTCAATAGATAGTTGCTTGTGAGCTGTCCAACCGTTCGCAAAGTAAGGTCATCGAAGATAGAGATACAAGCTGCTACCTTTTTATTGCCTGTACCTGAGCTCCCACTGACTGCAACTCGAATTAAGGAAAACAGTCTTTTGAGAAGCTTTCTTTTCTTCTTCTAAATGTTCAACAGTCAGATGTCATATCGCTCCAGATGTTAGTTTAAACCAAAGTAGAATGAACTATGGTGAGTATTACGGCTTCCCAACTCTGTAAACAAGTAACGATGCTTGGCTGCTCCAATTAACATCAAACAATCGTTTATTCTTAGCAAGCACAAAAAGAAACATCATCTGACTCCTACAATCGACCTGGCAATGAATACAAATAGACCATATTGCTTTTAGCCATTGTTGGAGGAGCTTGATAGAAAATCACGACTCATTCTAAAGCAAATGTTTAAATTGTGATCTTGTTCTAGTAAGACCACGTGCTTGTCTGAGTTTCACTAAAAACATAGAAGCCACAGCAAAAAGACCCCTTTGATTTTATAATGAAGATAAAAAACGAAGAATATGTATCAGGAACATCTAGGGAGGTAGCTAGTCAGCCATAAAAGTGGTTCCCGCCCCGAGGCATTTTGGTGTGATATTCAAATAGCTGTGAAAACAGTAGTAATACATACCCATAACTTAAACTAAAAGGTTTCGAGTCGTCACTGGATCTCAGTAACGTCTACTGAATTAACAAATGCTTAGAAACTAATCCGATAGGACTCAGAACACAAAATGGGGCGAGGAAAACTCATATGTAGACAGACGAACAACCAATGCAAAAGCCGTGGATAGTGGTGTCACGTGAAAGCAAAGACAATCGAAAAGGTGAAGGCAGTCGCTAGAAGTAGACAACTATTCAAACTCACCAAGGAAATAGGTATCAAGTACACCTATTAGTGAGACTGGTTCAGAGAATGATGAGGCTGGTGATAAATTTCAACCTCAGAGATTAGACAGACGTGCAGAACGCTTTGAGGAACAGTTCAATGACCTCCAGCTACCGTTTAGTTTTCCACTACTCCAAAACAGCCGATACGTAAAACTGAAACTTTTTCTTCAGTTCATCATAAAGCCGAAAAGGCCATAGCTGAACTAACATGAGGGTGAGCAGTGGACTCTGATAAATTAAAATCAGAGATCCTGATAGATGGTTTCCCAGTTTTACCAGATAGAGTGACTGGGGTATTATTTAGAGTTTAGGAATTGGAAAAAATATATGCTTCAAGATGTCCTACTTTAGTTGTGCCACTTGGTTTTAAAATAGAGCTTGACTGTGTTGATCGACGAATATTATAAAAGTGTCTGCCATTGGAAGGCATACCAAAAACTTATATGAATCTTATTCAGTCCCTGCACTTTAGTACCGTTGACTGAAATGAGGATTATGCGGAACTGTAATAAGAATTATAACCGTAAACTGCTGTTTGTCAAAGTTGACTACTTTATCCATTTTTATTTGGCTTCGTCATAGATATTTTTTGTAGGTACCACTATCGTAGTCTAACATCTCAAAAAGTGATCTCCTGTCAGGAGGTTAACTAGTTGACTTAAAATATCTAGATGACATAATTCTGTTTGGTGAAAACGCTTACAAAATGCAGCATTTTTCTGATCGCCTTAAAGCAGAAATGTTCGAAATACGATTCCCCCCCCACTAAATGCAAAATGTTTCTTGATGACTGGTTTGTATCAACCGTTGAACTATCGACAGGAAGTGAAGTAACCAGGTACATCGACCACTTTACTCATTTCGGAAGTTACATCACCCCTAATGGGTTGATGTCATGCGGATAAATTTCTTCATCATACTTTCTTTCATTTTAAATTTCAAGAACACTTATTCAATCCTATAAAATTCATTATTTAATCCATTTGACTGAATAAAATTATAAAGATGTTTTTCAGATTCATCTCTTTACTTTAACCTTGACTATGACTCATTCCAAAAACAACATAGTAACAATACCAAACCAAGAGTTACTGAAACCTATTTAGATGATAATTAGAACAATTGTTGTTGAACAATCTTTCATTGTTAAATGTTCGCATATAATTTGCATAAACAAATGAATGTTTTCAAAATTTCTAATCGATCATATTAAGATGGTGATTAACTTTTCATTTATCTTCTGATTTGTGGTTAGTTTTTTCAACATTATTAAAAATTATCAGTATAGGGGTTTTGGAGATTGTTAAGTTTTTGATTGAGATCATGAAATTATGAACACTATTGGATGCCGGTTTAATGGTTCAGTAGGTTAAGCGTTCGCGTGTGCGACTAAAGACCATGAGTTCGAATCTCACGAGTGGGATCGTGGATGTGCACTGCTGAAGAGTTCCAACATAGAACGAAACGGCCATACAGTGCTTTCAGGTTTCCAACGGTGGTCTAACATCAATCGGTTCATGATCTCAATCAAAAACGAAATTATTAGAAATTTCAAAAAACATGATCTATTTTCCAAGTTTCAAAAAATGATCACAAATGATTTGTTTTAAAATATCACTTAAAAGTTCAAAGAAGTTCTATTGATTATGATCAATCAATGTAAAACATAGTTCAATAAAGGTTTTCTATCAGTTACTTTAAGTTATCTAACAAATAACAAGTGATTTGAATAGTTGAGATCATGAGTCACTTGAAGCTAGAGCACCATGAATAACCTGAAAGTACTGGATGGACGTTTCATCCTATTTTAGGACTCCTTAGAAGTGCGCATCCACAACCCCGCCTTGTCAGGTTCCAACTCAGGACATATCAGTCTTGCGCGCGAACGCTTAACCACTAGACTACTGGGCCGGCTGGCATCCAACTGTGTTAATGTCTAACTTCAACCAATCCACGAAATTGATCGACACATCTACCATTGTCATCAGTGGGTTTCTATCTTACAATAAACCCGTTTGAAATCCACTGGTCACTACTTCTCCCTAGAACTCCAGTAAATACGTCTTGGTGCCAATCACTAGTGAGTTTATGAAAAGAAGAAGATATTGAATAAATTGAGAAATTCTCAATTCAACTTATAAGATCTTCAACTTATTGTTCAAAGTTAGCTAAATACAAAATATTGTAGCGTATCAACCAAGTTGCAATATGGCCACTAGTCTAAGTGACTCAACATTGAATGCACTATGTTGAGATAAGATGATGGTTGAAGGTAGTTAACAGGAAAACGCGGACCTAGGTTTCGTGCTATTTGGCACTCGTCAGCAAGGTGTACCTGTATTATGCTTGAGGGAACTGATGCTGTCTGACAGATTAGATCCCGTGTCACTCAGTGTATAGTATTCAATTAAATTAAATTGAATTTTTCAATATTTCTTCCAATTATTGTTGAGACTATAATTTACGGATGAGCTTTGAGTGACGCTAAAGTGACCTTAAAAGTGTCCATCTAATAACTAGGACCAAATGAGGGTTATAAATCAGTATGAAGAATTACAATTATACTCCTTGAATAACATCTTTAAACCCTAATCTTTCCGATTACTGCTTATACTCTTACTACCTTTATCGCTACGGGATTTAAATTGACATTTGTATCTGTGTACTAATGTGGTATGGCAACTCGAACTGATATACATACATATGTACGAAGTTCTACGTTATTACTGACTGACTGATTTACAATTGATGGTTAGGGTTATGAATTCGATTTAAGTTTTTCATCATCAATTGACATAAGCTATAATGCCAAAACTATATTTAACCAATTGGATGAATGAATTTCCCTTGAAAATCCAAGATCTGTAATCTTATACCTGATTGGTTTTGTCTATAAATTATAATTTCACCTAATTACAATTCACCTTGGGTAGTAACTAATTATTCATATTACCTCAATGGTATATTCCTTCAAATGAATAATGTAAATATAACTTCTTACCAAACATTAATTAATTATTTTATGTATCCTATTGATAAATACAATCAATGATTAAACTGTCAATTTCATTGAATATTCTATACAAATGATTATTGGTTATTACTTAATCGATTTTATTATTTTTTTATTTTTTATTTTTTTTAATATAACATTTCTATTAATTTAAATATTCGATCGATATTTCCCAACTGTCATAAATCTACTTTCTGATTGGTTCATTTAACTATCATACTTGATTTTTTAAACTTGAATAGATGTAACAACAATTCAGTAAAAGAATAAAAAAAAAATAGAAGGAAAAATAGAAGAAGAAAAATAAAACTAATGAATATGATTTAAAAGCAAGTTGTTTTAGAATTTTTTTTTCTTTTTTGAGTCAATGGAATAAAAGAAAAAACAAACAAACAAGAGAAATGAATTTACTTGGTATTGTTTTACTTTATCTTTTATATCTCTGAATTCATCTTTACACTCTTCAATAGCACTTTCTAGTTCCTTAATAGCTATGGCAAGTCTGAATTAACAGTCTGGAATCATCATTTTGGATTCGTCTAAAATTACTTTCACCATTTTCATATCATACTCATCAGCTTGTACAGCAACCTTATTGTTATAAATCACCTTACTTGTATCTTACGATTGTTATTTAGGATAACAATTGATCAGTTTCTTGTTGGCATATGTACATCCTGTGCAGATTGCCTCGATATAACTTTAAGTCATAAGCTCTTTAAGAATAGATCTATAGTGGCTAGTGGTGGAATCCAGTTTGACGAGCGTTTTGTCCTATTTAGGACTCGTCAGCTGAATATATCTGCATCCCAGATTTGATTTTCGAGTCGTGGATTGAATATCAACTCTGGGATGCAGGTGCATCCAGATGAAGAGCCCAAAACAGGACGAAACGCGCGTCAAACTGGATTCGACTGCTAGCTACTATCCCTCTTTGCTTAAACAAGAGAAATGTTTCATATGCATACATATCTATTTCAACTTTAATTTGTTTTAAATAACTGATAGTTATGTGAAATTGTATTTTCCCGTGTAAAGTGATAAATCTAGAAGATAAACGTGTAATATTCATTATAGTGATAGTGAAATTTCTTCAGATTGCTGTGAAGATTAATCTTATAATGAAACCGGCTTCACCACATATGGTACGATAGTTGGTGATGCTAACTGGGTATATTGTAGTGCATTTAATTTCGTGTAACTTTTAGGTATATGTTTTTTGTTAAGATAACTATATTTTTGCATAATGTTTAAAAATATTGTTATTCAATTATGTACAGTTTATCATTTCCTCGAATGTTAGTGGTGAATACACTGATAAAAAGTAAACCGATTACATTTATTCATAGTTTCCATCCCTTATCAAAACACATAAAAATAAGTATCAGAAGGGATATCGTGGATATTATAGTAATTTCAATAGTTGAGATCATTAGTCAATTGAAGTTATTAACTCTATTATGTAAACCGATTTTGCTATAATTCTGTTCAGATAACAAATAGAGATTTTATGAGTCCCCCAGTAAGACGAAGTGGCCATCCAGTGCTTCCAGGATTTCCATAGTGATCTAGCCTCAATCGGATCATGATTTCAACTATTAAATTCGCTATAATATCCACAAAAGATCCTTCTGATACTAATCAACATATGCTCACTGGTGACTGGCTTCTAGAGGTATTTACTGCAGTTCTAGTGAGAAGTAGTGACCAGTGGAGTTCAATCGTATCTGTTATGACATAGTAATTGACTGAAGACAATGGTGGATGTGTCGATCAATTTCGTGGATTGGTTGAAGTTAGACATTAACACAGTTGGATGCCGATCGGCTCAGTGGTATAGAGGTTAAGCGTTCGCGCGCAAGACTGATATGTCCTGGGTTGGAACCTGACAAGGCGGGGTTGTAGATGCGCACTTCTAAGGAGTCCTAAAATAGGATGGAACGGCCGTCCAGTGCTTCCAGGTTTCACATAAAAATGAATTGATTTCGGATATGATAATCATGTTATTAGTATTGGAAATTGGTTACCTTGCTAAATTAGTTTCTAATCTCTGATAAATGCTGAAATAGAGTATTTATTTATTGTACTTTATTCCATTTGATAATTTCTTGATGTGGTTTTTTCTTTGGCTCTGGCACAAATTAGTGAAATAAACTATCTAGTCATTTAAACAACTAATATTTTACAATATGAATTTCTAACCCAATTTAATCACAATGATTTCAAGTTATTTTCACTTGGTATAAAAGTTTTAGAGATTGATGAAAAAAACAAAGAAATCTCATTTTTGTTTAAACGATTCATTTTACCGGTGATGATGATAATGATGATGACAGTATTCAATGTTCTAAGTATTTATGCACATTCAAAATCACCACATCATTTGTTACATAAAGACAGATATAGTAAGTGAGTGTAAATCATTTGCATGTGCATACACTAACACAGAGATACATATATATGTACTATAATGTACATAAATATCAGTCAATGAAATATGTGTGCAAACTATCTTGACATACTTTCATGACAAGAAAAATTCAAGCCTTTAATTTTTAAAATATTTTATTTTATTTTAGATGGATTATAAACTGTCAGACTGTCCACATAAAATTTCTGAGGACAATGGATATGAATTTCTATTATTATTGGTATTTAAACGCCGTCCGATGACTGAATTTAAGGTGAATATAGGTTTTCACTCATCTATATATTACTGAAATACATCTGTGGTAAGTAGTCACCAATTGTTTAGACTAGAGATGGATAAACTATTTATGAAAGGGTTGTGTGATCTCGGACACTATATCAGGTTGGTCGCATAAACGGATTCCCAAATGTTTTCTATTACGATACTGACGTAAACGATTTCTTCAGAAAACTGATATCTAATTATGAAATCATCAGTGTTAATAATGTCAATCGATCAATGGAATGAATCCGAATATGTACACTTCTTCCTTAGTATGTTGTTATTGTTTCGCCTGTTTAAATGTGTAACGTTGAATCTAGATATGAATATGTCAGTTCTGATGAAAATATCGGATAGCAGAAGCCCATGCATGTTAGTACTTGCTCACAAATATAAATTGACTTTTAAAAATGAGAACATTTTGTATAAATGGTTCTCAGATTGAGAAATTTATCCTTTCATCGAAAACATGAGCCAACCACTGTTAGATCAACATTCAAAAGCTGGAAGCACTGAACGGCCTAGTGTGGGGCTGCTCACGAGTGCGCATCAACGGTTCCTCGTACGTAATTCGGATCCAGATCCTCATGTCTCACGCAAAAGCGTAATCTCTATGCCACTGAGCAGACATCAACGCGACCGTCTACCCTGATCTGCGGTTGGTAACTCTCCCACACCCGAAAAGACCTAACTTCACTGGTCACGGCTTTTCACCAGAACTCCGAGAATTACCTCTCGAAGCTAGTCAGTAGTGGGCACATAGGGAATTCGGTTTGGGGCTGTGGAGTTCGTTGAATTTCATCGAAACCATGGACCGATTAATGTCAGACTACAATTGATGGTCTGAAAGCACTGATGGGGAGCCTCATACTGGAACGAAACGGCCGTTCAGCGCCTCCACATTTTCAGCGGTGATCTAACAATGATCGGTTTACTGTTTCGATGGAATCAAACAATCTCCACCAAGTGTTACTCCTATGAGTAATTTATTCAAGTTGTTGTCAGCTTGCAGATATATCCTATCAATCTAAACATCAGAAACAAATTAAACCATCGTCTAGTAGCTTTTAAATTTCCGAAACGCTGTGAAAACTCATTATTTGGCATAATAATCTGATTTCTTATTGGATTAAAACTAGATATTATGTGTGATCAAAATGAGAAATAAGAATGTGGCGTTTGTGTGAGCTAATGATTCTTTGGTACTTGATGACTGACTGATTTTGAATTCTAACTACAATATGTCCATTTTTGCCCACCCGGTTTTTCTTGGTCTAAATTTCGGGGATACCTAGTTATCATAATCATTCAGATACATTTAATTATCACAAGGCACTATTGATTTCAGTAGTTTGCTTAGAGAACAGATTATTTTACATTTAAAATATCACCGATTAAGATTTATATATAGAGAGAGTCTCATACTTCCTTAGAACAAGCTCCCATGCATTCAGCTTTTCTACATATTTTGTATTTTTCTCAGGTCTCATATCAAGTAAAGTGTCAGGCTGCAATAAACGTGCCAACAATAACTTACGGTCTTTCATCTGGACAATTTGCACGGGCTGAGAGGTCAAAATAACGTAGTAGCTTCTTATAGTAGCTAAGGTATTAGACTATTTGTCTTCTTTTGTCGTACCAGTATCTTGATTTCTTGAGCCAGTATCACCACATTTTGACCTCGTTCGTGGTCATATCGTGTGAGATATGCAGTTCGTGATCGAAATAGGGTGTCATTGACAATATCCATAGAAATATAAAGACATTTATTCTTGGTATTGTTGCTTAGACAGAGTCGACATCGTACCGGTATTGTTGTCCCAGCAAGTGAACATGCGGTAATTATTTAATAAACTGATTCCTATGTCATTTACGTTCAGTAGTTCTAGTTTGTCAGCTGGAAATAGTTAATTACATTCTATTTCATTCTCTTTAAGAGCGTCTGTATTCCAACGGCGTCAGTAGCGTTTAGAGTACATTGAGATGAAATCTCAAAGATTTAAAGCCAGTCTTTTCTCTTTTAACAATTTTCGTCTTTCAATAGTGCCAACAGCACACACCCGTTGTATTTTGCTTTAAGTAAATGAATCTTGGTGTAACAACATCTTTTTCTGTCAAGAGATAGCCATAAGGAAAAATATACATGCAAAAGTATGAGCCTTAATAGTATATAATATATATTGATACGCTGTAAGCAACTTATTATCATGATACATTCGGAAATAATTCGGCTGATTGACATGAGTTGTCAAATTGGACAAAAGAACGTACAATTTGAAACTTGATAATTTGTTTATTACGGCCTATTTTCTGGATCTTACCATGCTCAGAGAGTTCTAGATAAACCTCGAAACTAAATCCCAAGTCTTGTATGATTTATTAGAAGAGGGGATATGATGTTAAATACGGACATGTTTAATCAAAATAACTGTTTACTCATCTTGGAAATCAAAAATCGACAAAATGTGGGACCGCAAATGTTATACTTTAGCTTTATCAGTTATCTGGTGCTCAGTTTTATGGCTGATTTTACGCACTGTATGTGTGTAGCATTAAATAAACGGTTTTGTCAGCCCTTAACTTTGATGCTGACTTTACTGGTTTTGCAAGACATATCCTTTTGTTGGTCCACGACAAAGCATCCGAAGCAGATCAGCACAGTACGTGGTGCTGAGGATATCTTGTGAAAAATAGTCAGCATGGACCGCATACACTGAAACATGAACAGCTGTCCGAACAAATCTTCATATATTTTCATTCTGATCTTTTAGATTGGTCGGGTATTGTATAAAATGAGGTTTTTAAGGGTGGTATTGTCAAGCGCTGGGAATTCGTTGCGTTTTCATGTGTACCTCTGAAATGTTCCATTATGTGATCTCTCGTCTATCTATTTGTCTGTTGACCACTGTGTTATAATATTGTGCCACAAATACTGAGCTATATTATTAATACATCTGTAAGATGGATTACTGTGTCCATCTCAATGTAGAAAAAAATTTGTCTCATAAATGGTCCAGTAGTCAACTACTCTTGGAATCCTCCTAAACTTGCATAAAATGACTTATCGAACACATATCTGATGAAACAACAGCATCTAGTCTCTGAAATCCCATCAGCTAGTGGGGAAATATCACAAACGTGAAAAGGATAAAAAAGAGTACAAGAAAGACAAGAAACTATCTGTCTTCAAAGAGATCGAGTGAGATCATATGTCATCGGGAGTACTGAGGCCGAGAGGCTAAGAAAATTTCGTTGAAGGACTTGAAAAAACCTAACACCAAGAAGCCACAGCGTCACATTACTGTAAGACAAAGTACATTAATGATCAAAAAAGCCATATAACTTCAAATTATTTGTCGAACCAACTACTAAACAAACCTGAAATTGTCTCAAATAACCTTGATAACCTCGCCGATCTCTATTGCGAGAATAGAATACTTGACAGCTTCAAGGAACACATACTGCGCCTCCATTTGTTATCGGACTACAAGACCAATAGATCTGCAATCCATAGACGAAGTTTGAATAATCGTGCGGTAGGACTAGCTGTCTCGATTGACAGCTGTCTTCCCGTGTGCTTTTACTGAAACACGCTCACCATTTACAAACACAAGACTTTAAAAAAGGCACTGGATTCATGTGAAGTTTTTACTAGAACCATAAAAAACAATGTTGTAAGTTCCACTGTCTTCCAGGTCTTTTTCTTGTGTGGCCTATATTTACTCATGATTTTTATTTCGAAACTTAAATTTTATCCACTTTTTTCATAACCTGTCTCCCATTCGACCCTTTTAGTCTGTTGAGTAACATACAAAATAATTGCGTCGCCAACATTAATGACACAAAGAACTACAAGGACGACTGGTCAAAATCATGATGTAGAGACTAATTAACATGGATAACTAGACTTATACACCAAAACTGAGTCCCCAACTAAGTAGTCAGGATCACGCCCAACTCGACTTCCTACTCATAGTAAGACTGATGATATCTTTGGTAGCTGGTCCACAGCCCTTGTGTTACTGCAATACCTAGGTAGTACCACGGGTTCGTTTCCTCTCCGCTTTTCTGGCACGTATTCACATAATGTTGAAAAAAAACCAATGGAACCAACAAAAGGGAATCACAAGTGTTCGTTGACAACAACAGCATCAATCATTTGCAGTATGCGCAATTGGGCCAGCACAGACGCATTTGAACACGCGATCATGGACGCTACAAATGGACATTCTGAAAAAGCCCACAAGCCTAGAAAAAATTACCTGTCTGCTGACTATCGACATACGGAATTCATCACATCAGTACATGATTTAGGCTCCATATATTGACGCCTTCAAAAAATTGAATGGAATGAGGAACTGTTATTTCTAGAACTAACACAGGCTATCCAGACTCCTTATCTTCATCAAGCTGAAACAACCGAAATTAGGATATTGGATAACAGCAATTCTAAAGGCGCTTCGAATGATGGTTTGCGGTACTATCGGCAGGTTTGTTGTTATAGTAAGAGTATTGAACTTTGGTGGATTGTTAGCTAACTAGGAAAATCTCTCAATTTATAAGACAACTAACAACAAAAAACGAGATGACAGTGGAATAATAGGTTTGATTCTAGTAATTAACCCCTACATGTCAAATTGTCCCTTGTAAATAGAAGAAAAAGGTCAAACTTAAATATTAAGGGTCAGGCTAGTATTATGAGTTGTGGATGTGTCCATTTTAAAAGTTGTCGTAGTTAACTGACATCCGTTAGGTTTAAAAACTAGAGGTGGGTTTTCTATTACGGGCTGGCAAAAGCTATGCTATCATGCTTTACTGCCCTCTCGTTTATAAACTTGTGAAACCGATAATTGCTATCTAGAATAAAAGTTAGGAGAGCAGAATATCTTCCAGCTTCACCTAACACTTAACTTCTCATCGAATCTTATCAAGTACTTAGACATAACCTACCTTACGAACAAGTATTTCTTTTGTAACTAAGTCTAATCATATTGAGCTCACATTTTGCCATATACCTGGTATACTTTATTGTTTTCAAGCATTTAAGAATCATTTGCTGCCAATTTTTGTCCAATTGGTAACAAATCAGAAGTCGCCTACCACAACTGTAGATTTGACTTAAAACATGATTAGTTGGTACCATCGTTCTCACCATTAAAGGGGTCACGGGTATTCAGGGTTTGACAGCGCTTTTGTTCATAACAACTTTGTAATAGAAAAATCCCAAAATCAGGCGAATCAGAAGTCGGGATTGAATGGGTTTGAAGATATATTCGTAAGGTATTCGCGATGTGCTTGGTCTAGGCTGACTAGTTCCGCGTGTTAGGTAGCACAAATTACCAAACGACGATTCGGTGAGGATGCTTGACTGAGCACCCTCAGCTACGGCGTGGCTAGTAAAGCCACAAACTGACCTATAATCATATTTTAAGTCAAAACAGATTAGGTTGTCAATGTTTTACACGCTAATAGATTTCAGAAGGGCTTAGCAACTAAGTAACAACACATCCTAAAGAAAGGGTTCTCATTAAAAAATCAAAGACTTCAAAGAACCAGGTCCGAGTTCTATCTACAGGTTTGTAATTCTCGTTCATTCAGTTTTGGCTTACTCATAAAATTGAAACCGATGCTTCCATGGATTAAAAATTAGTGTTGTTTTTGGAGCGTATCCGGGTCACTAGAATTTCATTCAGTCGATTGGATACCATTAGCTAATTGTAATATACTTATATATCTTATTGTAGAAAATGAACTTTTAATTTTTGAATCTACGTAATATTATTCACACTAAATGTTTACTATTCTAGCTGGATGCCCATTTTAACCCTGATTGTAGGTTCCATAGTCATTCATATTTAGGCTCTCAGGATAGGAGGCCAAAGACTTGTCATTCCTTTTCTAGTAGGCTTCTGAGTGTCTAATGTTAAGGTACAAACACCACTTCCGGTTGTAGGTTTCAAGAGTTGATTACTCAGTGGGAATCCCTGTATTCTACGGAAATCTTGTTCGTTCTTGGCGACAAGACTCCTGTGCTGCATCCTCTGAATTGTCCTGACGGAAAAAAAGTAGTATAGCATTCTATACATCACAAGTAAATTACCTAGTCTATGTAATATAGTATAAAGAGGTCTAAATTTTCAAGCTTCGCTATGTATGTATAGTAAGGAGCATAACTCCGGAATGGCGTGGGCGTCCTCTCTACATTTGACAAGAAAATCTGAGTCACATTTTAGTTGAGCTTGCGATTTACTCTCATTTTTTTTGCTCCAGAACTCACTAGGACTGAATAAACCGTTGTGAACACATTTTACTCTGACCCGGTGAAAGTTAACCTCAACGCCCATGCGGTTCTAAGCTCCACACGTTAGTATAGTGTGGTCTCACGATAACCCTTTGGTTCTTATGGGTTACGGCTAAAGATACTCGTTATTTGTAGTTGCGCGATCAGTGTGCTCGTAGATGCGCTTAGCCAACTTTATAGGCATTAACTTTAGATCTGCCTACCGGGACGTTGAAGTTGGTTTGAAGAGCCCTTACTTCAGAAACTACAGCTCGCCATATTACTTGAAACAACGTGTAAACTCCAGTAATGAACGTTAATCTGTTGCGTCAGAGTTTCAAAGAGCCACATTTGTGCATCAAGTTGTGCTTGCTGTTACTGTGAAATTCGGTTGAGCTGGTCATATGATATCGCCATCTTGAATGTGTTTTCCTTTACACGTCCCCATCGTTATAATCTCTTATTACGACTCAGTTACTCTTATTACTTAGTATTCTTTGGACACTATTTCACTCAGCAAGTCTCCAGATCGGAGACACGGTTAATCAAAAATGTAATTATGTTTGAAATAAACAAAGTTGAATAGAAGTAGGAATCACAATAAGAAAAACGTTAGTATATTCATAATTCTACGCAATAAGATTCTAGAATCTTTTCCAAGAGTTCTCTAGCGTTCATTGGCTAAAAAATGACCAATCATCGTGCCCAAACACAATATTGCACGGAACATGCTTCAATCATATTCATATACCATATAAAATATGATAGCGACCCATCTTTACATGTTTGGTATTTGACATTGAAGTTTTCTGTTGATCAATTTGTGTGTTATTAGTTATGTTTTGTCTCCCTCATGATGGTTTTTTCAGATCGATAGGTTATTTGTCAATATTGCTGTAAGGCATTCAATGTTTTGGTATTTTTTTGTGGTTGTCTGCTACTTTTAAATTGTTTAGCATCTCTGCATTCTTAGTTATCAAAAGTGACTGTGAAGCAGAGCTTTTTGCACGACAGTGGTTGTTATTACTTGCAATTATGCATATTCAACTAATGTGAGTTCAGCGTTCACACTGTTGTACCAGTTATTTCAGTTTTCACTTTACATTACATCTTTGACCTGAGCAAAGGCATGTGAGCCTATGAAAACTGTGTTTAGTTCGGGCCATTTGATTTTATTCTTTAATGCGAACATAAAAAGATCATCTTAAAAGCCGTGAAAGGATAATAACTAAACATCAAAAAATATTTATTGTTACATGAGTGAACTGTTTAATCATCTGAAAATTCTCTTATCTCACTTACAAAAGCTATTGCTTTTACGACATTTTAACTGAAAATTGAAGTAAAAATTGTAGTTTTTTAACGTTGGAACAGCTGAGACCACACTATGTACTTGATAAGTAAAAAACTACAATTGCTTTAGAAAGGTATTCCAGGTCTTACTAAAATTTCTCATTTGGGGAAATCACACCTTACCTGATTATCTACTACCATTTGCATTTCAGATTCACTGATCTAAGAAAGTAAATTTCAATTTCTTAGACAGAAAAATGAAACATGGAGTCAGCAACTATTAGAAGTCAATTAATGTTACTTTTTGACAATTTAAAAAGTATTCAACCAAATGAACGGGATAATTTAATAACGTTTATAAAAAAGAATTTATCACAATTACAAGAAAATAATGAAAAAAGTGATATATACCAGAGTAGCAATATCAGCAGTAACAGCTATCCGTGTTGTAGTAGTGGAAATGTGGATAATACTACTTCTGTTATCACTACTACTGCAACTACTACTAATGTTAGTTTAACTAGTAACTCCTCAGCGTATGCGAATGTAAAATCTTCAGAATTATATGACTTAACAAATATCAATGTAGACAGTCTTCAGCTATCATTTGAAGCAACTCATGAATCAGTAGCGACATTCGTCGATGAGGTGAATGATTTTTCTGCACTAACAATGCAACACAATACTACTAGCCTAACGGGTCATAATTGCTCAGGTTTGTCAAGCGTTCCTAATATTATTAATGATAACTTCCATTTTAGAGGCAATCTATGTGAACGAATGTTTATCCATGGCTACAAATGCTCCAACATTTAACTGCTCAAATTTGAATAGGGAATCAAATTTTCATGAAACGGTACGTTTTTGTGAATATATGTAGTATGGCCATTGTATGTTCAGTTTATGTTTAGTTAAACACATGGATAAGTTTGTACACTAGAGTATAAGCTCCATCTGTCCTGTGACAAGTAACAAGACTTCTTGAGCGTGTATACTCAATCGTAGCCATTTTGTTGAGGTGGCTAGGTGTGCTTATCATTGTGACAAGCCAATTGAATTAAATTGTTTGGAATACTTTCTTCTGCAGTTCTTTCATGTCATACAGGTCAATTAGAGAGTGCCCCCGAATGCCCTGGTACGGCCGAGAGTGGGGAGAGTCCGCTCTCCCTCTCGAAATGCTCTCACATGGCCATGCGTATATAGCCTCTGCCAGGGAAGTCCTACTCACTGCCTTCTCGTGGCGGGGGTGTTATTTACAAAAATGAGAGGACGAAAAGCGAATGACCGGACCCCAAATCAATGGTGCACATGGGCTCCAGTATCCTGAAGGAATAAATGGCGTATGAACCAATCGTTGGTCACCGGCTACCATGGGACTGCATCTCCTTACGATGCTCCACTGCCTTGTGGGTCAGAAGTTCAGGTCGAAGGCTCGGGGTGTGGCCTCCTAAAAAAACCACCTGCTTCGGTTTGGGCACCCGAGCAGTATCACAGCCCTCACACAAATTAATTGAGATTCGTGTGGCGCATATGTACTTGGTGCCTCCCTGTACCTATACCTATGTGTTAAAATAAATAATTAGAGAGTAGTAAGAGTAAAGAAAACAAATGAGGGCGATAACGAATTCTTACTGCCGATTGCACTTGGGTGTGGTAACGGTCAGGTGTTTCCTCTGGATAAAAAGCACTTCCTGCAATGTGGCTTTTTTAAAATGGGAGTAGATAAAACATGTCAGTCCTCAAAATAGTACTTTTCACTTTGTCTTACGGATTGCCTATACCTTCAGATCAAAGGTTCCAAGCGTGACCCCCTAAGAAAACCACCTGTTTCGGTTTGGACATCCGGGCAGTATCACAGCCCTCTCACATATCATGTGTGGTGCATATGTATTTGGTGACCCCTTGTACCAATGTTTATGTGTTCAAATAAATTAATAAGTAGAACGTATTCCAACCCAGGTTCAAAACATCGTACCCATTTATTTCAATTTAGGCATGGTCGACTAATAATATCTGTACCCTAACGCTAAGAAAATTAAACCCATACCCCTGGTAAATGAGTTAGATTACTGATCAGTGAAAGTTAGCATATCCAACACTACTTTGTTTATCTATTACACATTATTTAGCTTTCTTATTTTGGGCATTTTTCTTGTATTCCTCATTACTCCTCTGAATTGTGTATCTTCACTTTATAGTGCAATTCACCATCAGATGAACATCCCTCATCCGATGTAGCTGTCCGTAGTGTAGTACGTAATTTAACCGAACATTTCTATGCACTAACTTATCATCAAGAAGGACGGAAAAGACTTTTTTAAAATGGGAGTAGATAAAACATGTCAGTCCTCAAAATAGTACTTTTCACTTTGTCTTACGGATTGCCTATACCAGCTGCAAAATTTGAAAAACACGGCGCTAATTTATCGGAAAGCAGCTTCTCTGTGTGCTCTTCAGTCAGTTTTCCAGTTTAGTAAGACAAGTACTAACCCAGATTCCTTTTCTGTTCCATCAATAAGAAACTTCCTCCCACGACGCGGGTAACCCGGAAATGTCAGTAACCCTCCCACTTCTAGCAAGCATCTAGCATGTAGTTAGTATTTGTTAGTACACTTTTAAAACAAGCAGTTTTGTGATAAAGAAATTTCCGTACATAACGTTAATGAGAATAAGCACGGTACGTGTGAATAATGTGGTCTAGTGTTAATCATTATGTAACCATGTTTATAAATAACCCTAATTATATTTTCATAAATGATATACGTGCTGCTACTTACATATTACCTGCTTCGGTTTGGGCACCTAGGCAGTATCACAGCCCTCACACATATCAAATGAGATCTGTGGCGCATATGTATTTGGTGGCTCCTTGTACCAATATCTATGTGTTAAAATAAATAAACTTACACATTTCGATAGATTGCTGAAACTACGAAAACTGTAAGGACATAAAAAAAACTTGTTAAATTCATTTCCACAAATGTACTCTCGGCGACGTGAAGCAGTGACTTAGTAATTTATTTATTTTAACATATAAATATTGGTACAAAGTGGCAACGAATACATATGTGCCACACAAGTCACTTGATTTATGTGTAAGCTATGACACTGCCTGGGTGCCCAAGCCGAAACAGGTGGTTTTCTTAGCGAGCCACACCCGAAACCTTAGACATTAAGGTCTGATCCACGAGACAGTGGAGCAATGTCAGGAGACGAAGTCCCATGGTAGCCGGTGACCATTGGTTTGGAATGAGGGTGTTCCGACTCTCCTAGGTGGACTCTCCGTGTCCATTTCGAGAGGGAGAGTTGACTCTCCCCACCCTCGGCCTTACCAGGGCATTTGTGGGCTAAACCAGCAACACATACTCAAACGTGCAACCAAAGCTAATTTATGTTATGCCCTCTACTTGATTACGGCTAATACAGTATATGGCTATCGGCCCTCAAACTTGTGTGGCGCATATGTACTCGGCGTCCCCTTGTACAAATATTTATATGTTTAAATAAATAAATATACCAGCCAACCTTGTACGTTGGAGTAAGTTGTTACTGGAGTTGCATAATAATTATGCCCCATTAAAGATGCTCCCTGTTTCTGACAATAAAGTTGTTTATTTACTTCAATATTTCTAAGGGCTTTTACTTTCTCGTTGTTGCTGTTAAGAGTTATTGATTAGTCTCTTAGTATATGCTGATGCGTGTTTACTGCTCAGCGAAACATGGTCGGTAAGAGCAGAGGATGTTTGTTGGTTACTAGTATTCGACCATAGATGTCTTCGAAACATTGGTCATATATCCTGGGGCCACCGAGTAAGTAATGAGGTTGTTAGGAAACAGGTACTAGATAAGGATGGCAAATCAATTAATGAAGTAGTGAAACTTAATCAGTTGAGATGGCTGGGACATATGTTACGTATGCCCGACCACCGACTTCCCCGACGTGCGATGTTTTATGGTGTAGGAGTAGGTTGGAAGAAAGCTAGGGGCGGCCAAAAAAAAACATGGCACAAATCAATGAAGTCACTGACAAGTGGACTGAGCCATGTTGGTAGATGTAGACTACCTGGTTAGGGTCCGCGAGACGATAGCAACCGATGGTTAGAGATCTTGAATGACATGGCTCAAAATCGTTTGCAATGGCGCAGGTGCATCCACTCTTTGTGTTCTTTCGAATTCTAATCTTCTGAATTCTTCATGTCCTTTATTTTCTTTCGACATTTATTCCACTGGATTATACTCCTTAAATAACATCATCGAACCCTAATGTTCCCTATTACTACTTATACTTTCACTACCTCTACCACTACGTGATTTGAATCGATGACTGCATCTCTGTGCCAATGTGATATGGCAACTCGAACTGATGTACGTACGTACGAAGTTCCATGTTGTTACTGACTGACTGTATATGTTGATCCTCAGCGGATCACCTCAATACTACCATTGATTCAAAATTTTTTTTGTTAAAGTCAAATAGTATCCAGTAGTAGAATCCAGGACATATATGGATAACTAAAGGTGCTGTATTCGAGTCTCAATGTGAACACAAACACTGAGGAGCAATCAGGTTTACACCCGACTGACAAGTCTCAAAGCAAAACAAAGCCCACGCCCTGAGTTCCACTGTTTAGTACTACTCTTTTTCATTGTTTAGACTATCTGCGAAAGTCCTCAGAAGCCATGTTTTTCAGCTGTTTCATTGTTCCGCAATTTCCTCGAACTCAAATCTTTTGCTAGAATCGCATACATAAATGGTTTCCTAGATTTCGATCCATCAGCATTCACCCGGATAATAGATTGCCAATACAAAACCACATGAAGTCGCACGCGTTTGATGTTTTCGTCAACACAGGAAGTGGATGATCTCTCTGCTCATTGACTATTCTTACGGTCTTTACAGCCACTATCACTGAAAAGCTTAACACATTTTAAAATACATGTTTTCCCAAATACATATTTGCAAATAAAACATTTCATGAATTCGCTGAGTTATTTCTAAGTTTGGTGTTTTTATTGGAAAGCCTTATTTGGTGAATAATGTTGATGTATCACATTCACTGAATATTGTATTTATATGGTATTCATTTTGTGAATTCGACTTTCAGCTACAATATGTGTAAGCGCTAGCAATACTACCCGACTGTTCAAACAAAAGTAGTCGAAACTTGAATACTTTAACTTTTGAGTTACTATTCAACAAAGATAAAGTAAATAAAAGTTACATTTCAATTATTTCAGTTTTTTCTTCATTATCTACTTTTCAGCTTCAAGAACAAAATCCTATCCCATTAGACAGTAATGTGACCGACAATAATCACACATCAAATTCTATCAGAAATTATGAGGGATCCAATTATGAAACCTATTTAAATTGTCCATTATGTCGAGTTACATTTGAAAATTGGCCAAATTTAGAATGTCATCTATATAATGATCACGTAACAAATAATGTAGAACCTGTATGCTGGCGATGTCAAGGTATATTCAAAAATCATGCTGTTCTTCTAGCACACGAATGCTTTGATTGGGGTCGACTATATTTACCTTGTACAGTATATATGAATAAATCATTGAAAAGCTTTCATAAATTTTCGAAAATTGATCTAGAAAAGAAACAATTTCCCATGGATGGTGTATTTTTAAGTAGACGTTGTGGATTATGCTATAAATCTAATGTTACGTTCACAACATATGATGCATTTGAAAAGTGAGTTATTGTAACTTTAAAAAGAAATAATTAATTGATAATATGGAGAAGATATTCATCAGTCATTTGTAGTTAACTTGAGATTTTGGATAATTCTTATTAGTTCCAGTTTCCAAATCTCTCATTACCACAGCGAAAAGGGAGGTTAACATGATTTGAGTGACAGGAATCAATATGAAATTCAGTGCAAAGCTAAACATGAGACATATAGTTCATGCAGATGATTTCAGTTCGAAAAAATGAAAGTATGAACAATGAATTCGAGCTTTCGAGGAAGATAAAGAATGCCATCAGTTATAATTCCCTTTTGTTCGTCCTCGGATCACTTTTGGAGCTTTATAGATAAGCTTTGCTTAGAGCACTATTTAATCACGTATAGAAATTGTATTAAAAAAAGATTGGAGAAGAGCTAGTCATAATTGATAGGCGTCTGCGAGATCATGGCTTGTCAGTCAGTATAGGAAAACCAGATGAGAGGAATGGAGTTCGATACGGTCGAAAAGCTACTTCTTTCAAGACTTAGCTTCATAGGTGATGAAGCAGCCGCTGAAATAGTAGCTCGTTGAGACAGATGAGACTGGACAAATTCCCTTGTTCATCTACGTCCAATTATGCTTACCAATTTACATTTATATGTCGAGGCGCATACATTGATAGAACAGAAAGAAAAGTCTTTATTCACATCTATGAGCATATTCCACAGAAATAGAGACTAAAAGATCAACAAATATACATTTCAGTGACAAAGTCATAAATAGCTGTTCCTTGTTTATTATTCCACGTTAGTTGTTTTCTGTTGTGATCTAAACATTACCTTGCTATTCAAACCAAACTAGGTCCAGTGATATTTAATTCGATAATTCTCCTGTAGCATAGTGTTTAAATTCTTTACTCATAATTACACACCTGTAAAATTAACATCAACACCAAATCTCATGATTAAATTATAACTGTCGGTCAAAAAACTACTTCAGGTTTATACTACTTGGTTAGGGTTTGTTCAGTAATGATGATCAGTAGTTGGGGAGCTTGAATGTCATGACTCCATCGTTAGCAGTAGGATAAAAGTAGTCTACAGAAATCCGGAAATATCCTTTCTAAGCTAGTCACTAGCGAGCATATGATAATTATCAACGTGGATGTTACAGTGAACAAAATAATTGTCCAGAACTTCCAGGTTTTTAACGTTTGTCTAATTTAAATCGGTCTGCTATCACAATGACATTCAACAATCTCCACAACTATACTAATAGATGTATTCGTCAGTGATAATTTAATTTGGTCTATTTTTAATTTATTTACTAGTTATGTGTTACTTTTTTGTTGTTGCACTCCTTAGACATAAATCATCTTCACATTCTACCACAGGGAGAGATGGCGGTTATGGACCTCCCACTTCTTGCACAACAACAACAACATCAACTCATACTCCGTCGTCATTATTGACATCAACTCGTAAAAAGAAACAGTCATTAAAGGTGGGTTTTGTTTTAATGTGTATATTGTATTTCTTAATGAAAATAATAAGTGGATTTTGTCTCAAAAAATGTTGAAATTGAGATCAAATATATTCAGGAGAACTATAGAAACAGAAATAAACCAGTTGGAGGTAAAAGATCTATGGAAAGGATGGAACGAGAAGCGGATGACTGTAAAGGAAAAAATATGAAGAAGAAAAGAAATTATGAAACATTAAGACCACGGTAAAAGAAGAGGTTTTACCAATTTCTTTTGGACAAACAATTCTGGTTTTCCTAGATGTATGGCCTTTGCTTTGGCAATGTTAAGAAGATGCAATCTAACTGCATTTGATAGCCTTTGGCTTACCTTGTAAGATGACTTTGAACGCAGAGTCTGTCTTGATTAAGTGACCTGTGTTCACTAGGTGTTCGATTATCGGACCGTTCCCGCCTCTTTTCAGCCACATCGGGTAATGTTCTTGAATTTTTTTGGGATGAAGTACGTATCTAAGAACCTATATACCTGGCTTCGCATGAGCAGATGAATTAGTAAATGCACATAGAGTTGGTCAGATGAGATAATTTATCGGAAATTCTCCTCTTTAGGACATTTGTAACTCTATCGCCTTTAAAATCGGTGTTCATGCATAGTGTTTTCCTTTTGACCGAGTTTATTTGTGTTTTAGAAGGTTTAAGTTTTATATTCTTGCCAATAAATCTCGAAGAATACTTCAAGAGGCTCAGTTCGTTATCTATGACCTCGGGACTGCAAATTCTTCATATTCGCGTAACCAGTGTTATTAGGTTTCGCTTTCGACCAATAGGAGAGAAATGTTCGAGAAACGCTGAATTCTAATAGCGAGATACATGAACGAATAGAATCGATGATATTTGGTGAATGAAGTTTAAGAGATTTGGAGTTTGGATAAATATGGTTTCTTCGAATAATTTTCCAGTAGCATTTTGAATATTCGCGCTTGTTAATACAATCCATCAAGGAAGATAACATCCGCATTCATCTCAGCAAGTTTGACAGAACAACGCAGAAACCCATTAAGTTCCTTTACTATCGAAAGGTCCTTTAAATTTTTTAGCAAATTAGTCGTTGATTAAATTTCATCAGTTACCTTGCTGACAAACACCAACTAACATGAATTTTAGATGCAGGTCTACTATTGACCATCTGCGACCATTTAAGTCGTAACATGACTCAGTGATTGAGCTCATGAACTGATATTTTATCTTGCTCAGTCCTCCCTTAAACGGTTTTTAGTCTACTTTTATTCCAAAAAACCTTGTGTATTAGGGTAAGTAGTGGCTTATAATGAATGCCGTGGTACGATCGGGGGTGGGGAGAGTCCGCTCTCTTCGAAATGCTCTCGCATGGCCACGTGTATACAACCACTACCAAGGAAATCCTACTCATTGTCTCGCTAACGGGGTGTTGTTTTTAAAATTGAGAGGACAAAAAGAGGATGTCCAACGCTTTAACCGTGTTGGTGGATATATGAGGGTCCACCTAGGGTAGTTGGAAAACCCTAATTCTAAATCAAATAGTTCGCATAGGCTCCAAGAACAAAAGGTGTATGAACAAATTGTTGATCACCGACTACCATTGTCTTATGGATTAGACCTTCAGATCAAAGGTTCCAAGCGTGACCCCCTAAGAAAACCACCTGTTTCGGTTTGGACATCCGGGCAGTATCACAGCCCTCTCACATATCATGTGTGGTGCATATGTATTTGGTGACCCCTTGTACCAATGTTTATGTGTTCAAATAAATTAATAAGTAGAACGTATTCCAACCCAGGTTCAAAACATCGTACCCATTTATTTCAATTTAGGCATGGTCGACTAATAATATCTGTACCCTAACGCTAAGAAAATTAAACCCATACCCCTGGTAAATGAGTTAGATTACTGATCAGTGAAAGTTAGCATATCCAACACTACTTTGTTTATCTATTACACATTATTTAGCTTTCTTATTTTGGGCATTTTTCTTGTATTCCTCATTACTCCTCTGAATTGTGTATCTTCACTTTATAGTGCAATTCACCATCAGATGAACATCCCTCATCCGATGTAGCTGTCCGTAGTGTAGTACGTAATTTAACCGAACATTTCTATGCACTAACTTATCATCAAGAAGGACGGAAAAGACGTGAACGTAAGAGAAGAGCCGTTTTCGATAATAATCATAACTCAACAAAATTTATCAAAGGTAGCCTAGCCACTGATTTGTCAACCGAAGATAATATAAACCACACAAAAACTATGTCAGTAATAACAACGACAGAAGATAATCCTATCACCAGTACTACTACTACTACTACCAACGGTACTGCTGTTGATGTCATTATCTCTACTATCACTAACACAAAAGATGTGGGAGAAAAAGAGACGACACTTACCTCGTTGGATATCAGTAACGGTAATAATGATAATATTAATAATAGTGATAGTGAACAAAATAAAAAGTCACCGAATAACTGTAGTCCATCGACATTCTTAACTAGTCTATTGGTCGCTCAACGGGTTAAACATAATCTAACATTAAAAAATAAAGTAAGCAGTCTTTTTTCCTGTTTAATCCTTCTGTATATATCCGTCAACTTTGCAAAACATGAATTTTGTAGTTTAAAGGAGATATTTTTCAACTATTCAATGATTTTCTTTTTCACTTATTTTTTTTCCTGGTTGTTTGTGGGTTTGTGCCTGATAAGTTAACTTCTTGAAAATGTTTTCTTTTATCTAATAATTTGAAAGTGAATTTGTGAATATTTATTTATTTAAAAATATTCTTCACCACAACACATTCACCAAACGTATGATGAAGACACTGGTACACTCCCAAATGCCCTGATACGGCCGAGAGTAGGGAGAGTCCGCTTTCCCTCTCGAAATGCTCTCACATGGCCACGCGTATATAGCCTTTGCCAGGGAAGTCCTACTCACTGCCTTCTCGTGGCGGGGGTGTTGTTTTCGAAATTGAGAGGATGAGAAGCGAATGTCCGATGCTTCAATCTGGTTGGTGGACATGGTGAGTCCACCTAGGGTAGTTGGAAAACCCTCAATCCAAACCAATGGTGTACATGAGCTCCAGAATCCTGAAGGAATAAATGACGTATGAACCAATCGTTGGTCACCAGCTACCATGCGACTGAATCTCCTAACATTGCTCCACTGCCTTGTGGATCAGACCCTTAGGTCTAAGGTTCTGGGTGTGGCTCGCTAAGAAAACCACCTGCTTCGGTTTGGGCACCCAGGCAGTATCACAGCACTCACACAAATCAAATGAGATTTGTGTGGCGCATATGTGTCTGGTGCCCCCTTGTACCAATATCTGTGTTCAAATAAATATAATTATTTTTCTCCTAATCCTTGGTGTTGATTGGATTTTGTTGATCAAGTTGTAGTGTGGGTATACTGGTCTCAGTGGCTAGACGTTGTGTTCATTATTTATTAATGTTTGGAGGTTAGAAGTAATTAAAAGAAGGCCCTGTTTGATTTTGATTTCATTCCAATGCGTACTTACTAATAGGTTGTGCGCGAAATCTTAAGGTAAATTATGCACTTCGTGATTATCAAATTCACATCAACCAGCATAATAATCAGAAACCTTACTGATCTACTCTGGTTACAGCCTTGATTCCCGTCAACAACCCAATATAAACCGAAAACTTGGGAATTACTAGATAATTCATTTATTTTCAAATGCGGGTTTGTGTGCACTATACTTTGAACCATACTTGTTGGTCATAAACTAATCCGATTTTCTGAATGGAAAGGTTCATGCCTGATGATGACTCAACTGTTTCTTTTTTGTTTTCTTGTCAGCCTCATCATAAATATTATACGAGTGATTGAACACCGGTTTTAGCCATTAAGTCTCAGATCCGAACTATACTACTCTTACTTCTGTTTGAATATCTGGGTGATATCACCAGTCTTCATAGAAGTAGTTTCAACTTTAAGTTTAGAATATAAACTTGTATTTAGTTAACAAGCTACAATACAGTAATTCAGTAATTTGTTCATCATGGAACATAAAGCTTCGATCTCGTCATTTGCTGATTCCTGTTGGTGAGTAATTATACACTCAATATTTATCTTCATTGGGATCACGTAAATGATTAGAAAATGTAATGTAGGCAATATCTATAATTCTGTCTAACACAACGACCGACTATGTCGTTGTTATCATTACATCACCATCAATGATCTTTTCCAAGTGTGTTACAAGTCGACAGATCCTCTGTTTCGATAAACCACACATTATTTCATACTTGACATTTTATTTCAAAGAACCGTGTTAAATCGATTTAGAAAGTCTAATGGTTCTCTTTACATTTCTATTTCATTGTATGAATTGAAGTAATGTAGGTTTCCATTCGGTTATTCTGAGTTAATACAATGTGCAACAAAGAATCTTTTGAGTAATCACTGGATAAGACATTTTATTTATTCAAGTCAAATTTATAATTTTCAGTAGGTTTTTCTCCCACAAAGTGTCATTATATCTGTATTTTCAACCTCCGTGCGACAATGGACTCGATAAGTTATCTCACCACTTGATTGATTCTACAGTCCACGACCACTTCTTTTAAAAGCTATGCAGTCTGTTCACTAAGCACATAACCTCAGATTCTAACATAATAGGTGCATCAATCTTAAGTTCCCTAAAATACTTTCGATTCCTCGCGAATGCTTGTTTCGTCCTTTTTTCAATTGTCCTACACATTCCTTGAAATATTCAGAGTTTCAGTTTTTCATCTAAATCGTCGTTTCTTATTTTATTGTTTCCGCGTTGGCCCAGTGCTGTTTCAGGATATCGAGATGATCTAATTTGTTGGTTGAGTCACAGGTCACAAACGTGTGGATAATAAAAACTAGCGAACTTGATATCTCAATCGGTGCATTTATTTGAACGAATAATCGCTTACTAGCTAAATAAAAACAGGTTACTAAGGTAAAACTAACTCAGAGTAATCAATCTGACTGTTATTTTGTGTATTTATGTTTTAACAGCTTTAGTCGCTCAGTTGGCATATGTTTTGTACAACAGTTGAAAATCATTTTAAAGCTATAGAAATCTTTCCACAAAACATCTTAGTCAATTCGCATCTGTTGTATTTAAAATACACTTTTTAAAATCTCTCCCAAACAAAATGATTTTGCCCATTTAATATCTGTTTTTGTTACCGTCTTCTTTTTTTACTAAAGCGTGCTCGCCGTTTAAAAGCAGTTGCTTTTGAATGTGATTCTACTGAAAAACATGTAACTGATGAGGTTGATGAACATTTAAGTACAACAACAGCTCTGTCGTGTGATGTTCCTCCTTCTCCATCGATTGGTAGCTATATTTCCGAAAGCGAAATTCAACTTTATCATAACAGACGAAGTTCATGGTTACATCGTCATAAAAACACTAAACGTTTAAAATTAAAATTGAAACGCAAAATGACAATTAATGGTCGTCAGAAAGTCAGTGTTTCGACATCGTTTACTAATAATGCAATTAAAATTCGACGATTTATTTGTAATCATTGTTCAGCAGTTTTTCGATTATCATCAAGACTGCGAGTAAGTAGCGCTTTCATTTACTTGAACACAAACGTGTTTTTCGTGGAAAAAGTCGTTATCTTTGCCTTTAAATTTGTCCAGTGATATCACGGTCATAAGGAATGAGGTACCGAACTCAAATAATAGAACTTAAAAATAATTGATTAATGATGTTTCATGGACTATTGTATTGTAAATACAAATCCAATTATCACAATTGATTGATCACTGGGTGGTGATCAATGTCGTATGTGTCAAGTCCTTTTTAGTGCAGATAGAATGCTATCGACAAAGTTGCAATGTAGCCATTAGTCTAGGTGACTCGACACTGTTAAAATAGAATTAACTTCAGTATCCTTAAATGTACATTGACTGATTACTATTGACCATTATTGTACTTGTCTAGTCCTCAGTTCCGATTACTGAATTCTATCGATCAAGGTACAATTTGGAAACAGTAGTCTAAGTGACCCAACATTTTATAATTAATAATTCGTAATAATTAGTCATCATTTACCAGTTAAGGTTCTGGTACAGTTCTGCTAACTGAGCAACTATCAGTCAGTTAATACGGATACATTTAGATAACCAATTTAGATCAACTCCTTGTCTTCGCCACAGCCTACATATGGCACATTAGCATTATTTATTAGTAGTGCACTGTATAGCAAATAGCTTGTTCATTCAAATCAAATGCAGTAAACTGACAGTATCGATAGTTGTTTTCATTCTTAGCTAAAGGTATTATGGCACACGGCTCTAGGTACTCAAATGAAATCTTAACTCAAGAGTGAACTTAATCGATTTTATGTCTTAAATATCTTTTGATCGCGCCCCCAAACTATTAGGATTACAAGAGAATGTCAGAGATTTATTTCTCTCTCCAGCCAATAATATTAAATGAGAAACAAATGTTAGTATTTATGTTTTTCAGGGTATTCTTGGGATTCAGCCATTCAGGATACAAATTTTGTGACGTCCAGTTCGATTCAGTACGCACCCAGTTTAAAAATTTAAAATGGTTATTATTAGAAATTTAGATAATGTGCAGTAAGAAGACGAAGTTTATCTCAGAACTATTTGGTATGTGAAACCAATACATTTCGAACAGTGTGATCGCACATTCACTTGTCAAGACATTTTTATATCTGAAAAATGAAAAGTCAAACTAGACAAATTGAAACCTAAGATAAAACCAAGATAATACAGGTAAAAAGCAGCATGAGTCACGCCACTCTGAACAATGAAGCAATATTACCAAGGTAGGGTTAGCATAAGTACAAACTGTTCCTGACTATGCAAGGGGGAGGGGTTAAATTATTGCTAAGGGTATTTAATTCACCTCTAAATAGTAGATGATATCGACAGACATTTAAATACCAGAAGCGTAGTAGATCTGAATATCGGTTTATAAATTTTTCTCTGGTAGCGTCACCTCATCTGCAATAAGCAATAACATTTTTATGGTCTACCCTATTGAATAGTCCCTTTGGAGGACTTCGTTTGTATCAAACTGAACAATAACTATAGAAGCTAAGATATTGACCTGCCTATATCGGCTTTCTATAAACAGATCGTCTGAATGAACCATATTCTCTTCTGCCTATGAGTATTATCCTCCAACATCGTATTACGATTATACAAGACAGGTCTTGAAAAGGAAGTTTTCTATTTCGAGAAGAAATCAAAATTGTATTACAACAACTTCGTTTATATTGTAGGAATTGTGATTTTAAAATTAACAAATATGGCAAACTAAGAGCACAATTAACTAATCAGTTAATATCAAAGTTCAATTGTTGTAATCTGAACTAAAGATTACATTTGTTCGTCAGAACTACAGTCTTATAACATGTTTTTTTTGAAAAAAAACTGGATAATTTGAGGTCTTCCTATCAACATAAATATGCACCCATTTCTTTAGTTAGAACAACAATTATCCATCTAATTAGAACTAGACTTAATCAAACTCTTATATCATTAAACTTAATAATGAAGAACATATTAACAGCGTACAAATGTGACTCCTTTACCAAGTACCGAATTTATATATTCAATTTTGTGCCGCCCTGTTTATGTGTTTGGGGCTACTGACTCTGTGCGAATATCTGGTTAAACCAAAATATATGCCAATGAGGTTTGAAATTTTTACTTGTTGATTTCAGGTCAAGTGCTTGACAATCTAGACAGTGAAGAGAATCAACAAGAATAATGAATGGGTCGGGGAGGTGGTTGTTGTGGTCTTGTATCGGTTTCACGCACCTTCTCATTAGTCAGCAATGTAGAAATTCTTACCTGCTCTGTCTCTTCTACTGTCTCTCGTGGAGATTGATAAAGTTTAACCAATACATCATATGAGCTTCGATTATTCATCACTGCGGTAAAAGATTAGAGGAAAAGCATAAACCTTGAACTTGCATTAATTTTCGGTGTTCGAAGGCAGTAGATAGAGAACCTGAACCTAGATTACATACTAATTCTCAATGGTCAGAATAGCTTATCTGCAGTCTTATGCTTCTCGTGAGACTCAAGTCCGTATCATCCAGTATCGCAGCCTCTGAGACATTACCGCTTCTAAACTATTCATATCGTACCCGTATTTTTTTACTTCGTTGCGTCAACATTCTTCCTATCTGTTTTATTTTTTTGGTTTTTACAGGCACACTATTTATTTCAACACGGTCATATCCCAGAATGTCTCGGAGGCTTATCACCGAGACCAAATGAAATTTTATTCAATAAGCAACGGAATATTAGCCGCAGTCGTAGTAGTAGCAGTAGTAATAATAATGGTGACAGTAATAGTAGAATTAATCATACATCAGATTGTGCAACGTCTAAAATATCATCACTACATAGTAGTGAGAATATGAGTCCATCTTTGAAGATTACTACTGTCACTAACACTACTACTACGACGACGACGCCGATGACGGTCACTTCCACCTTTGTATTGTCAAGTATACCAAATGAATCCAGTAACCTTCCTTCTTCAGGATTGGTCACAAGATTAAGGAAACGTAAAACTGTTAGTGATAATAATAATAGTACAACTATGGATACTGCTATTCAGTCAGCAAACCAGTTAACTCAAAATGCAAGACGGATTAAGAAACAGACCAATGATATTATTACAAATACTCTGAATAATAATCATAATAATGAGAATGAAATTACAGGCTTAGTAAGTTAAAATACAAATTTGATTAAGTTAACTGATTTTTTTCAACTAGATGTTAGTGTCGTTGTCTTGGATCTACATTCTTTAGTGAAAGAGGGAGCTGATAATGCTACTATCCAATTCTTGTAACTAGTAAGTTTTAAAGTATCCTACTTCTAGCTGATCAAAAAGGGGAACAAAATTCTCTTTTTCGGTTCTTACCGAATAACCGTATCTGGTATGAATTAATAGCAGTTCAACTGTGATTTCCCCAATTTCGCAACAAACGAGAACAAAAGGTGGTTTTTAATAAGAGATGTTTAACTATTCCTTGTATAAATCAAGTATACGATACAACTAATCTGTTCATAACAGCAATGATTTTCAAAATATATAGCAAAATAGGAAACTAGGGTAAGAAGTAACCAATCAGAAGATAGTTAAGATTAAAGTGACAATTAAGACCATTTAGATTAATGTTAATTTATTTGAGCGTCAAAACTACAAATTAATAAAATATAAAAAAAGATAATCTAAAGCCTTCTTATTGAAACTGGATTATTTAAAACTGTGAAGTGAATTATTTTACCATTTTGGCATGGTGAATCTTCAGTTTTTTCGTTTAAATTTTGTATTCTTCCAAAAACTGATATCGTCAACAGAATTTCGGAATATTTATTTATCGCTTAATTTGAACTCGTCAGCAGTACTCACTGACAATACTGTATGAAATCTTACCTAAAGGATTTAGATTTGATACTAAATGTCGTACTGTTAAATCACTAAATCAAAATCATTTGATCCATATATCAAACCCTGTCAATTTGCGACAAAATGAAACCACCTTTAAATGTCATTCGTTCATCATCGTTTCATTTTCGACCGTTTTGTCTTCACATACCACGGTTTTTTAACCAGGACTTGAGTATAAGTACTATCCAACGCTTCGAAATCAATAATCGAGTTCAACTGAAAAAAAGTACTGAGAATAAAGGGAAAAAGCCATCTAAAACTAATTTAGAAAATGGATTACATAGTGATTATTTATAAATTACATTATTATAATGAATAAAGATGGACTGTTTAAATAATTGAGTGCTTTTATAGAGATACGGAATGTACTATAAATCTTGAAATAGAACATGCCTGCGTCAACCTTGGATGATACAAAAAGTCAATTAAGCGATAGGCTCACTTTAAGACAGGAATAATGTCCAAAAGATGGCATGAAAAACGTTATATGAAGAAAGGAAGAAGAAATGCAACTTCCACATAAATGCATTATGGCTCAAACTACTTAGTAATAGTCAGTAGTATAGCACTTGGTGCAAATAAATAGTCACTGAAACAAAGTTTGCTTCCTGTTACTACATTTTTTGTCATTTGTTTTGAATGACTTAACCAGGAAACCTTCAATGTCATTCTGGATAAAATCATCTAATATATATATATATATATATATATATATATATAACTTGTCTGGACTTCTACTCTGAAGAAGTCCAGACAAGTTAGCTGGACGAAACGTTAGAATCATTTAGATTTCAATCGCTGAGATTATTTCAAATATAATTTTCACATATATTACATTAACTGTTCTTTACATTCTTATGATTTTCAAAGTTTAAAATTCTTATTCTCCTTTCTATTGTTTTTCGTTTCGATCTTATCTTTCTGCTGCCATATTTTTCACTTCTGATTGGTGTTACGTGCTAGTTATATCTGTTGACATAAATAGCATACACCGCACTACTACTGTGATGTGTGCTACTTATGTAGACATAAGTGGTATATGATGTTATTCGTGAACAGAATGTCTGGCAGAAGAGAAGAACAATGAACTCTGAGTCATTTTGAGACAATTGATGGACATTTTGCAAATTGGGCATTTAATATATGGTTTTTAGATTTTGTTAACAAGTACTGTAATTTGTTGTCAAGTACAATCGATTGTCCCCTTTAGTGTTCTTGTTCACTGCACGACTACTACTACTACAACCGATTAGGCTCATCTAGTTCAAAAAAAGAATTGAGCATACAAATTTAATTAGTATCATACAGTATTCATTCGTTGAATGACATGGCTCAAAATCGTTTACAATATCGCAGGTGCATCCAATCTTTGTGTTCTCCCAAATTCTAATCTTCTGAATTCTTCATGTCCCTTTTTTTTCCTCTTTTCAAATTGATTTCACTGAATTGTACTCGTTGAATAACATCTTCAAACCTTAATCTTTCCGATTATTGCTTATATTTTTACTACCTCTATCACTATAAGATTTGAGTCCACAACTGCATCTCTGTGGTAATGTGATATGGCAACTCGAACTGATATACGTACGTACAAAGTTCTACATTGTTGCTGACTGAGGATTTATTCTTAGTTTCTACCTTGTTTTATGAATAATTCATATTATTAATATATATATATATATATATATATATATATATATATATATATATATATATATATATATATTGATTAATTATTTATTGATTATTTTCTGATTACAGTTATATGAACCTTCACAAACAAATGAAATAGATGAACAATTAATTTCTAAATCAAATTTACTTTATAAACAACATTATTGTAATGAATGTAATTGTACATTTAAAAGTGCATATAATTTAAAACGTCATCAAACAATTGTACATTTACATCAATATCGTTATTTTTGTGGTTATTGTGAATTTCGTACTGGTGAACGTTTAGCATATGAAGAACATTTAGCAAGACATTTTTGTGTAAAACAATTTATTTGTGAAGTAAGTATAATAGAATTATTTTATTTTTATTACTTTATATATGAAATAATAAAGAATACTTCTGTGAAAAATTCTCTTTTTTAATAGAGTTTTGTTCTCTGAGCTGGATAATTTAATCGTGGAGTTTCAGGTAGAAGTTTCTACTGATGATATTGTTCAGAAGATTGATGAAAGCTCCACAACTAAACCATTTAGCTCAGTGAACAAAACTCTATTAAAATCATCTACCTGAGTCTACAAATCTTCTCCACTATTTCAAGAGTTCTCTTTTCGCGCGAATTCATTTTCAAAGCTTTACAATTGTTTCAGGATGATAATAATACTGATAATTAACTTCTGTTAGACAAGGTATTAGTAAGGTAAAATTAACAAATGTGTTAAAAAATTTTCTATAAAATAAGGAAAATTTAATAAGTATTCATCAAAAGATTTTATCAAAAATTTACCTGTTCATGGCTAAAAAGTGGAGGAAACATCTCAATAAGAAGCTCAATAATCGAACACTTTGTGAAGTAAAAGTAGAAGTCTTCCAAAGACAATTATATTGCATCTTCTTTGCATTGCTGAAGTGTTATATCCCGATGAGAATGCTGAATGGTAACTTTTGGAATCCATTTATATGGAGCAATACTATACGTGTATTTTTATCGTATAATTGTTAAGTAACAAACTATTCATATTCATGTTCCTCTTATCATAAGCTTTATTTTGACTTATGAACTATGATCATACGATTTACCATTCTTGAATTATGCCCAGTCTATCAATTACTATCTCCCACATTCACAGACACTTTTGGCTAATTCTTGTGCAAATGTCGTTTCCTGTTTTATGGTACGGTGTGGTCTGTCTCGTTGGTATATAAACCTAGTATGTTTGAAATGAATGGTTCATATCGTAGAGGCTGAGATTGGTGTTCTGGACTTAACAGGCTGGGCTAGGCGGGAAGCAGGACCGATAAGGACTCTAAATTGCTCGTACAGGTTTTATGCGTCGCTGGTCCGATCGATAATTCACTGTTCTTAAATTGACGGTATCATCACATCATACATTGGGCACAAACCCAAAAGTTCTAACAATTGGTAACGAGGTGAAAAATAAAGAACCAAAGGCACTAAACCACAAGTTATAGCACGAATTATTAGCCATATATCTGGAAAAACCAGAATTGTGTGTGCAAAAGAGACTGGTACAACCTCTTCTTCTACCATGGTCTTAATATTTTATAATTTCTTTTCTCTCTCTTCATACTCTTCTTCCTTCACAGCCATCTGCTTCACCTTCCTTCTTCCCCTTAAATCTCCTATCCCCAACCGGTTTATTTCTGATTCTACAATCATTCTGATTACATTTAATCTTTATTTCAAGATTTTATTTTATCATTCTGAGCCGTTCTTTCCCAATGATTATTTCCTTATCTATCTTTTTATGAAAACATAAGCCATTAACAATCAAACGAATTTAAATTCACCCCATTACGCAAGCAAGTGGCTGTCAGGATTCAGTAGCTGAGTGGATAACGCGGTGGCGTTTAGAGCGGACGGTCCTGGAGTAAACATCAACTCAGATGCAAGCGCATCCAGCTGACGAGTCCCAAATAAAACGAAACGTGCGTCCTGGATTTTACAGCTAGCCTCTATCCATCTTTGCCTTTAATACCTTTGTTTGTTTAACCTCACTGTCACCATGTCTAACAGAAGTTTATTATCAGTATTGCTATTGTCATCTTGTAAAATAAGTATATGTATATTTGCAATTGTACAGCTTTGAAAATGAATTCGCTGAAAACAGAACTCCTTTCACTGAACTAATCTTTCTTATTTAATGTCTTAATGGGTGTATTGCGTTTACTTTTTATATTGTTTTCTTATTTTAATGAAAATGATTATTATCATTGTTTTAGTGGCTGTTCATTGTAGATACTTAATGATCAATCTGTTTATTCCTATGAAGTGCAAATTATCCAGTTTTAAATTGATAATATCATAGATCTGATGAATTTATGGCTAAAAAAGCTTGAATTTTAGATGTTTGGTTGTAGGTTTCAATTATCTATTCATCGAACATAATTTCAGACAATAAGTAGTAGTATTGTTTATCTTTAAATTAGTATATGCACCAAAAAAGTTTGGATTAGAACTGGTTACACAAACTTGTTCTTGGTCAATGAGTTGGATTATTTATTTGGAAATTTGTCAGAATAATTTTTCCCATTATTTCCCTCTTAACTATTCATAATAAGTAAACATCCATTTACGCCTTTAGTTCCTACAAGAAAGCAAAATTCCTCTTTAATTTTCTATACTGATATTGAAATATCAAATAAGTATGTTTTAATACATTCGGTGAACTGATGCTGACTTCCTAGGTGGTAATTTGAACTCTTTGGTAGTTTAACTTCGATTAAGAGAAAGAGCCCTTTACTTCCGAATAATTGATAAAAGGTTAAGAGTAATTTTAAGACTCTATATATTTCCGGATCACGTATATTAAAAATTTTTAGTGAATTTCAAACTTAACTAATCAGTTTACGGAAAGATATGTCGATGAATTAGTTTCTAGATTTTTTAAGAAGCTTTCAAGATACATTGATTATCGTACATCTAATGTTGAATATTAATTTTAAAGAATCATTTTCGGATAAATACAATAATTATGATGTCACTATTGAAGATTATCGCGATCAGTTGTTGGAGATGTTACATAAAATGGCGTGAAATTAATCACAACTAGATTTGTCTTTCTCTAGAAAGATCTTGAATTTCAATATGCCTTCACTTCATAAATTTTTATTCCTTCTTTTTGAAGCATATTCTTCAATTATGAGATTGATGGAGGTTGGCAGTAAAATCTATAACATTGAAAGTACCTGCATCCCAGAGTTTATGTTCACTCGGACACTCGAACCCAGTACTGTTCATTTCAGGTAACATCGCGTTATCCACTTAGGTAATGAGTTCAGATAACCACAGCTTGTACAATCGGGTGAAGTTTCATTCACTTTGTATTGGTTGTTTGAATCTTTCTACTGACGTTTAGAACTGCTGTTGATCAGTCTCTTATTGGCACGCATACATTATATATATATAACTTTGGTATCGCCTTAAGTAACAAGCTTTATAAACAGTTTTAAACATCAGTAGAAAGATTCCAACAACCAATACAAAAATGAATTAAACTTCATTCGATTGTACAAGCTGTGGTTATCTGAACTCATTACCTAAGTGGATAACGCGATGGTACCTGAAATGAACAGTACTGGGTTCGAATGTCCGAGCGATCATCAACTCTGGAATACAGGTATATTTAACTGACGAGTCCCAAATATCACGAAACGTATCTCCTGAATTTTACTGCTACCCAATATCCATTATCTCTGCTTAGAATGCTTGTGACTTAAAGCAATATCGAGGTGATATGCACAGTATGCACATAAACCAATAACAGACTGATCAATTGCAGTCCTTAACGTCAATGCGAAGATTCAAATATCTAATGTATGACAAATCATATTCTTCAATGTTTATGTTTTCTTATTATCTTGACCCCTTACAGGCCTTATTTATTTTGTAAATCTCATTGTGCTTACTCAAAATGTCAATTAAGTAGTATTCTAGTGTTATATTCTTTTTTCTCGTACCAAGCTCTACATTGACTAGGATTAACCTTATGTCCATCAATTCTGTAAAGTAATCAATATGTAAAATAGTTTTCTGTTATCCTTTTTTATGTGTTGTATTTTCGGATTACTGTGTAGATATGTAATGCACGTTTTACAATTAAACATGAATTAGATGATCATAGAGCATTTAAACATTCGAATGAACGAAATTTCGCTTGTACTGAATGTGATCAAAGATTCAAGGTGAGAGATATTCAGTTTAATTGTTCAATTTATTATATATCGTTATTTAGGACTGAATTTCTATTAGCTATATTTGTTATATTTACATCATGAGTGGACTGTTTTGATATAATTAATAATTAATAATAATAATAATGATAATAATAATAATAAACATCATATATGTGTAACAAGTTAGAGGCTTTGTGGACTCAGTCATTAAGCTATAACGTAGGACCCGGCACATATATGCATCGGTTCAAGTTGCCATACCTCGTTAGCACAACAAGATAAACACCGGATTCATAGTGGTGGTAATATATAAAAGAAAGATTGTGTATAAGGACATAGTACAGGAAGAAAGAATTAGTTCGTAGAAAGAAAGATATGAAGCGATTTTAATCTCATAGTTTAAATGGGGACAAAGAATGTATACACCTACACCATTGTGATCGATTCTGAGCCATGTCACACAGAGTCTCCAACCATTGATTATGATAGTCACACGGACCCTAAACAAATAGTCTGCATCTAATAACATGGCTCAGACTAGAAGTTTGTGACTTCAAGTACTGATGCCACCCCTAACTGTTTGAGCGTTTGATGCGTAAAGTACTGGATTCGAATCTCAGTGTAAATATCAACATTTAAATGTAGACACATTTTGCTGGCAAGTCGTAAATATTACGAGACACACATTCTGGAATTCATTGCTACAATCCATCTTTTCTTTTATAAAACATGTTTTCAATGTTTGCTTAGTTTACTCCTCAGCCTATTGTAAATTATAGTTATTTCATTAGTTTACCTGATGCAACAGTGATGAAAGGGAAAAGGTATTGGGACTGTATGTTGGTTGAAGATTTATCTAACCGTTGTTGTGGTAGCAATTGTTTTCCCATTAGTTGGATTATGGTTTACTTGTCATATATCCCCAGTACAACGGGTGGCCTATTTGCCAAATGACATACTGATTAATGAACGATAATCAAGATCTTAACACTTATTGGTTTATAATCAGAAGACGAAGGTAGAAAGGAGACAAGCTATCCTTTGTGCTTTATTTATTCATAATTTAAAACTTATACAGTTATATAGTTAAAATTTCTGACCTCACCGCAATACACTCTAAAAAAATATATACACGCTATCTAGATATAAAAAAACCCTGAGTTATGGGGGAATAATGACAAATCTAGAACAAACAAATAATTTTTTTGATTAGGATTATCATTGAAAACCTGGAAGCACTTGACCGCCGTTCTGTCCTATTGCGGGGCTCCTCAGCAGTGCGCATCCACGATCCCGCTTGCGGAATTCGAACCCAAGGCTTTCAGTCTCGTGCGCGAACGCTTAACCTATTAGACCACTGAGCCGGCATCCAATGGTGTTAATGTTTAACCTCAACCAATCCACGAAATTACGCGACCATCATCCATCCCTCACGAAGCTAGTCACTAGTGAGCACACTTGATAATTATCAGTATAGGGGTTGTGGAGATTATTAAGTTTTTGATTAAGATCATGAACCCAAGAACAAAGATTTATAGTGTAATAAGAAGACGAATATTACCAGAACTTTACAATCAAGTGACCCAATGAGAGCAGAGGATAAACATCCATCATCCATTGCTAAACATATAATTGAAATCGGCTTTTGTGATGTTGTATAAAAGTGTAAAAGGGCGTATACTAAGGTTTATTGAAGCCTTATCCATACGAAAATTCAAACCCCCTTGGTGTATTCAAAAACAGTTTGTTCTTACCTTAAACCTACCCTGGTAATATTGACTTATTATCCAGAGTGATTGGGTTTCGAATTGTGTTCACATTATTATTATTATTACTCTTATTATTATCTGTATCTCCTCTTACCCCATTTTCAGTCTAGTTGACCTTTTATTTTTATATATAAATGCTCTTAACAAGTATATGTGTGATCAGATTTTTCAAAATGTATTGCGCTAATATATCATCACATAGTTCTGATAATCTTTGTCTTCTTATTACATTATCGAAATTTATTAAAGAGACTAATTACTTTAAATATTTATAGGTTAAGCGAAAGCTTATAAATAGGAAAATATAAAGATACAACAGTCTAAGCATCTACTAATTACACAATAAGATTGTAGACGATAATCTTTCATGTGGTAGTCCAATAAACTATACTTTCATACTACTTGTCCCAATATATCATTATCAATATGTAATAATCTCCAATAATCAAAATATATCCAGTTTTCTGAGTATAAATAATTGTACTTTCCAATTACATAAATAAAATTGTTATATAGTGTCAATCAAAAAAAAAATTCGATTTCTTCATCACTTTTAACGTATATATTGTTTAATAATAACAAATAATTGTTTTCTGTGTCCGTCTGTATACTTTACCATGTGTACACTAGAGATTAAATTGATGAGGAGGTGGTGGTGAAGGAAATGAAGATTTCGAATGAAAAGAGTATAATTGTTTGTGATTGTACTGTATAGAGGTTGTTGTTTTAACATTATATTATATTTCCAATCTATTAACAAGCAAATAGAAATCGCAATAGAAAAATGCAAAATAAAATTTATCAGTCTCTCTTCACCCCTCTTTAAAAAAAAAACGACTTGTGATTGACACGGTAATATCATCGTCGTCATTATCATCTCGATTATCATCACTACTTATTTTTCGCACCATTTAATTAGTATATATATATATATATATATATATATATATATATATATCGTTAAGGTGTTTGTTTTGTGTGTGTGTGTGTTTATGTCGTAGGGTCTTTTTATTAAAATACATTTATTTATCCATGGAAACATCGTAGTTTATATCACTGATTTTAAAATGATAAGATATAAAACGAAGGGTGTATTCAATCATTATTATTTTATTTGAAAAAAAAAAGATTTTAACATAGATATACATATTTCATATTACTAATGGTAGTACTGTCACTACTAATAATACTAAACAATAACATGTATCTGATAATGAAGATTATTTTTTGTCATGTTGCCTTCTATGAATTAAACCATATAATTATAGAGTTTTAATTATTGCTCTGTAAAAGATGAGGGTTATACAAGAGCGACTAGACAATGGAAAGTAAAATTACACCAATCCAAGTTGGTACTCACTTTCGTGATTGTGCTTAAAATCCCTTATGATTAATAAGAAAAAGTTGATTGTTCAGTAATCTGATTCACATATTATGATCTGATGATAATTATTAGACGGAATTTTGGCAAGTTTTTACACAGTTTGTTCCCGTTACCTTGATTGTTATTATTCATCCTCGTAGGTTTAATTGTTTTCAGTTGTGTTCAACTTGATTATTTCCTTCCATTGATCTTTGATTTGGTTATTGCTTGATCTAAATGTCATTCTTTCCGACATTTATCGAATTACCACGATCCAGAATTTCAAAATCCTCCCGGTAGAATTCATGTCCGTAGTTGTTTACATGCATCGATATAATAAATATCATATCACGTCGTTTAGCTGATAGTTTGTGTTCGTATGTGTGTAAGTTATGGAGGTGTCCACTCATGGAATAACCAAAAAACAAGCGTTGATGGTATCCAAAGCGATAACCAAAGCTCAGAGATATCAGCAACTCCAGTAGCATCCATCTGAGCTGAAGATCTCCGTCTTTTCATTAGATTTTCAAATGCAATTATGATATCTCCAACCAGTACAATAGTTGATGTTACCAACTAATCGGCCTGCACAACAAAAGTTTTATCTTTTGCTGAAGGTTTACTGATTGATTTAGTCTCTACCATATACATTGGCTCAGATGGAATATCTAACCTTAATGTATTACAATTCGGTTTACTTTTCGAGATACTTATAAGGATGAATGTTTGTAATCAATCATGACAGTTGATTCATTTGTAGTGGGATGTAATTTTAATTATTGAGCTAAAGGTGAACATAGATGAGTTTGTAATGTTTTCGTTCATTATGATGTAAACCAATGGTATTATCATATTGAATTTCATATCATGAACTATGTAGTTGTGCGTAAGCATATGTGTGGTATGGTCTTGAATGTTCCATCAGCATACCGATGATGACACTGCTTTAATTATTCCAGGTTCTGAATTCTAGAAAAGATCAACATTTGAGTCATTTAAACGAGTGTTCATTTTGGGAATTGTTCGATAGGACTATATATGCATTATATTGGTCACTATTCAATAGTTGATCAGTGTAATAATTATTAGTAGTATATTTCGTTTAGTATTTATCATATTTTATTTTTTCTTCATTTTCAAAAGACTGCGGGCACACTATGGCGACATAAAAAAACACATGAGAAACGTGTTTATCATTTATGTCCAATTTGTTCAACATCATTTACACGTTTGTCAAATTTAAATCGTCATCTCTTACGAACCCATAAACAACAACATTACCAATCAGTCAATAACCACAATGAACTACTTATGATAGATTCCAATAAGAAATTATCAACAAGTCAACGTAGCAGTTCAGTGAATAATAAACAAAAAAGGACTAAAAGTCGTCAACCATGTAGCAAAGTATTAAGTAATATAAATAATCATGAAACTAGTCATTTAAATCAAAATCATATATCATCATGTCAACAAACAGTTGAACAAGTTATTCCTGTTAAAATCATTACGGTATGTTAATTAGTTTTTAAAATATGTTCATTAGTGTTTTATTCTTTCTGTAATTGACATCACGAATTGACTTTAAGTAGTTGGAGATGTGATTTAGTTTTTAAGTGGTTCAACTTTTGGTTGCTGGATTCTAATTTCGTACCTCAATTCCACTTCATTTTGGGCAACTGGGTAGTATCACTAACCCTCACACTTGAAGTATGGCTCATACCGAATTCCCAGGTGGTCGAGTTAATTTAGTTTATTAGGCAGCTGTTGAGAATTAGGAAAAATCAAATAGCTATTTCACTTTTCTTTCAAACTCGAGTAGCGAATAACCATAGCTAGAGCTAGCGATTAAATTCAGACTCTGCATTGTTTCATAAACATCGTCTAACTTTCAGACCACTGAATTTTCATCTGATGGTCAATCTAATATGTTGCACGAGCAACATTCATTACCGTTGGTAATCTTCGACGTGTTTGAACCTCATTAGTCACGTTTTTCTACTATAACTTCGTGAAATTCATCTCAAAGTCAGTCACAAATGAACGCAATTCTTATAAGTATTGATAGTTGTCCATGTATCTGCGTGAACATAAAATGAAATATTTTACCCTTAGGAAGTAATGACTTTGACATTACTCTTTGAATCATACATGATTAATTGAAAATCTGCTTTTCTACGATCATAATGTATCAACCCCCAAATGCCCTGGTACAGCCGAGAGTGGGGAGAGTCCGCTCTCCCTCTCGAAATGCTCTCACATGGCCACGCGTATATAGCCTCTGCCAGGGAAGTCCTACTCACTGTCTTCTCGTGGCGGGGGTGTTGTTTTCAAAAATGAGAGGATGAAAAGCGAATGTCCGGCGCATTAACCGGATCCCAAACCAATGGTGCACATGTGCTCCAGTATCCTGCGGGAACAAATGGCGTATGAACCAATCGTTGGTCACCGTCTACCATGTGACTGCATCTCCTTACGATGCTCCACTGCCTTGTGGATCAGATCTTCAGATCGAAGGCTCAGGGTGTGGCCCCCTAAGAAAACCACCTGCTTCGGTCTGGGCACCCGGACAATATCACAGCCCTCACACATATCCAATGAGATCTGTGTGGCGCATATGTATTTGGTGCCTCCTTGTACCAATATCTATGTGTTAAAATAAATAATAAATAAATATCAACTTGACTCAGTGCATGAAACAAGAGGATAATATAGGACATAGATGCTGCTCTTTTTTTAATATAATTAAATGTACTGAAATGGTGGTAATGAGGTCGTATGCATCTTATTGTACAGAAAAGCACAATTGTTCCTACCAGACTTGTGAGACTGTAACAAGAGAATAACAAATGGCCTGTGCTTGTGAATAATTGAAGTACCATTTTTTAAATGCATTTGTAGCCAATTGGAAATTACAATATCAAGGTACATGAGTGGTTTGCACTGATTGGTTTTAACAGTAGAGTCAAACGTTCATTCACAGACTATTCAGTAGCATGAATTCAAGGTTGACATCGAGATGCTTCCACTCCTTTATTTCAACTAAGCAAGAACGATAATATTTACAGACTGAAATGAATTTATCATCATAGAGTTGTGGAGATTCTTGAGTTTAACTTGATATCGTAAATGGGTCAATGTTAGACTCGACATTACTGAGTCCCGTAGTAGGACAAAACGGCCATCCAGTGCTTCCAGGTTTCCAATGGTCGTCTAACATTAATCCATTCACGATATCAATTTAAAATGAATTTGTATTTTGTTGCTTCCTCCTCAGTCATATCAAGGCAAGTTTTCGAATTGGAGAGATTCTTTGAAGTTCTATCTTGATTGCTAGCGAACTGGAGTGTCGTTATTTGTTTTATTCACTTCAAATCGGTTTTTTACATGCATAATTTATTGTTTTAATTAACATTGAGAAGGGGGTTTATTAATCGTATATATATGGATTTAAAATACATTTTTAGCCACATTTACCTGGATCTGACCTATCGTCAAATCATCAAACTTTGATGAACATTATTCCTGATCAGGATTCGAGATCTTCCAAAATAATCAATATTTCTGATAATATCGATAAAAGTATTTTAATCAGTCCGACTATTTCAACTTCATGTTCTGACACGTCATCATCATCATTACCATCAACCATACCAAAAATATTGCCAACACAAGATCAAGTCATTATGACAACAGAATGTTCTATTATTCCAACTAATGCCTCTGGATATCAAGCAGTTAATCTTGAAAATAATTCTACTGTATTTATGTTGAATTTTAGTGATTTGGATGCAAATAGTCATGCGTTTTTTGAACCCACCGATGTACTTAGTGACAGCCATGATAATCTTCAACACAAAATGATGATAGCAGTTCGTGATCCTGTTTATGAACAAGCTACAGCGTTTCCAACTTCCTTAGTTGTTTCTTCTTCTTTATCATCGTCGTCCAATGGCACACTAACTTCTCCGACGTTGTCATCATCGCCGAAAGTAGCTGGAACCACAATAACTTTACAGTCGAATTTATTATTACCGATTCAGCTGACTACTAATTCATTTTCTGCGATAACCACATCATCGATTAGTCATAATACCAGTGTAAACTGTGATGTGATCACAAATAACAGTGATACTAATTCTTGGTCTACAATAATATCTCGTCAACTAGAACCTAGTCTATGTTATTTAATTACAGCTACTGAAACGATTGAAAACGGTGTTTTATACAGTCACGCTAATGATACCACAAATACAGTTGCCATAACTACCACCACTTCTACTACTACTACTACCACTAGTAATGATAATAATAGTAATTTCAGTAGTAATAATAATGACAACAGTAATCCTACTCAAATCAGTGATAATCTTAGTCATGGTCCAGATGTCACTGACCTGAATGTTAACCATAATGATGATGTTGTTAGTGGTGTGAATATTATCGAAGATACACCGCAGTCAATCTCCTCTGTTGATATTTTAAATTCGCTTCAAACAGATATGGTAGATAATATGATAAATGGGACAGTATTGAAAATTGGTTCTCAATCTCCACAGTTGTCATTGGCCAGTGGTAATTGTATTTTCTATGACACACACCGTTCGTCAACTTTAACAACCACACATTCTTCTTCGGTTTCTGTACCAACTTCATCTTCCTTGTCTTCCTCATCTTGTCCTAACTCGTCTTCATCGTCATTTGCACCAATCAATCAGTCGACATCGATATGGCGTCCTGTTGACTGTGAAACATCAATGTTGAATAAACAAGAAAATCGTCCATTTCAAGCTGGTATCAATTCACATTGCTCCACAATTAATACAGCTAATAATATTCATAACAATAATCATACTAGTAACCATAATGCAACATCAGTCCCTTTCACTGGTGATGATGGTGATGCCTATCCAGTGGAATATTATGACCAGCGATATCATCAGATTCAACATGTGTTTCCACTTATGTCCAAAACACATGATAGTTTCATTTACGATGGTAGTAACCATGGTGGCGATGATGATGATGATGTTGATGACGATGATGGGGAAGATGCGGAAGAAGAGGAAAATGACTATACTGGTTTGTCAGACAATCATGTTTCTACTAACAATCTAACTATCAGCAATAACAACAAAGCCCATCAAATAACGACAGATTTACTGGATACTAGCGTAATGCTCTCATGGAATCCAACAAATGATAACAATAATAATCATTCAACAGAATTTTTAGATTATCCTCATTATTCTCCGAAATTTCCATCACCAGATCCTAACAATTTGTCTCCTTCATCAATTCATCTTGATCGACAACAACATCAACAACCATTTGAATTGCTAAATTTTCCACAATCTCGTCATGATCAGATAATATCAAATCCGGTAACAAGTCTTACTGGAGTTCTCTCTCCCAGCTCTTTGTTATCACCATCATCATCTATATCGACATCAACGCCATCATCATCATCGTCTCTGTTGTATGAAAACAATTTCAATGATTGTGCTAATTTCTTAGGACAATTCTATCATCACAATACATCTATTAGTAATATCAATTTATCATACAAGAATAGTTATAATACTTTAAGTAATACACCGAATATCATGCATAATATAGAAAATAATTGTTATCCTTCTGTTCAATTAAATGATCATGATGAAATTCAAGATGTTACAGATCAATGTTCTAATTTTTCTGTTGGATATTTAATTGGTCATTCAACTATGCCTCCATCATCATCGTCATCTATAGGATCATCCTCTTCTAGATGTTTATTATTACAAACCGGAGAAAAGACAGAAATTGTATCATCAAATTGTCAGTCTCCTACTAATACATCTAATTTAATTACCGGTAATATAAATTATTTAAATTCACCACAATCATCTCTCACATTATCTGATCATCATAATCTCAGTCAACAACAACAACATGATCTTACATCAATATCTCAGTTGAATTTCTCAAAAGATCCTGTTGATTATGAGTTTGTTATATAATGATCAGTTGAATAATGACTAATTTATCTGTATAGAAAGATTATAAGTTCAGGTAAACTTGTATGAAACAGAGTTTTCTTTTAATGGACTTATTATTTAATGTACATAATTATTTTCTTATTTATTCTTTTTTTTCTGGTTCAATTAGTAACTAATCGTTCTGTTTTGATTTTATTTTCACAATTCAGTCAATATTTTAATCAATAAGTTAATGATAATGAAAATACAAAACAGAACGTACTTTTATCACTGGGGGTGGGTGGGTGTTTTTTTTTCAATGTATTAATATGTTCAATTAAAATGTGATGATGATAAATCAGTTGATGAGGTTGTGAATCTTCATCAACTCAGATGGTTGGGCCACGTGTTACATATGCCTGAACACTGATTACCACGACGTGAAATGCTAACTGGTGTTGGGCATAGTTGGAAGAAAGTTAGGGTCGGTCAAACCAAAACGTGGCATCATTGCTTGAAGTCACTAACTTCTAGTCTGAGCCATGTTATTAGATGCAGACTATTTGTTTGGGGTCCGTGTGACTATCATAATCAATGGTTGGAGACTCTGTGTGACATGGCTCAGAATCGATCACAATGGTGTAGGTGTATACACTCTTTGTCCCCCTTTAAACTATGAGATTAAAATCGCTTCATATCTTTCTTTCTACGAACTAATTCTTTCTTCCTGTACTATGTCCTTATACACAATCTTTCTTTTATATATTACAACCACTGAAGTAACTACTTCTATGAATGTGTTGTTCATTTTGTTATGCTATTAAGGTTGGCAAATTGGACCGATGCATATATGTTTCTGGTCGTACGTTGTAGTTGGCTGACTGATTGAGAATTCCCTGTTTTCAATAAAATTCTCATTCATTTGTTTGATTTTAATTTGTCATTATTTCCTCAAACGCAGATTAATCAGGTACCTAGTTAATTTTGTTTTATCGTCTTCATAGTATGTCCATTCCACCAAGAAAACATGATGATCGTAATCTTTTCGATTATGTATCTATTATATTTATTTGAACACAAATATTTGTACAAATGGGCACCGAATACATATGCGCCTTACAAATCATTCGATTTGTGTGAGGGCTGGGATACTGCCCGGGTGCTCAAACCGAAGCAGGCGGTTCTCCTAAGGGGCCACACCAGGTGTTTTTGACTTAAAGGTCTAATCCACAAAGAAGTGGAGCAACGACAGGAGATACAATCCCATGGTAGCCGTTGACCGACCAGTAGTTCATACACCATTTGTTGTTTCAGGATCTTGGGGCCCATGTGTACCACTGGTTTGGAATGAGGGTTTTCCAACTTCCTTAAGTGGATCCTCTATATCCACCTTTTGATTAGTAATTGATTTACCATAAATTCGTGTAAAATCATTTGTTTTAGGTTTTGATTGGGCTTTTTTTGAAGAGACCAAGATTTAGTACTTGAATAAAAACAGAAAATGGTTAGAAAGAGGCTGTGAATCCTGTCCTATTTATCTTTTATAAACAAAACACATCACTGTTGTTTACATATTTAAGATTTCGTCAAATATTTACGTAAAGGTTTATTATGCCATGCTGTGGTGAGCTACTTATATCTACATAAGTAATATATAACGGTATTCAGGAATAGAATGTATTTCAGTAGAAGATCGAAAAGGAAAGAACGGGAACGGAAAGTAATTTGTATGAAAATGCAGGAACAATGATGTGTAAAACGATTGACTGATATTTGCGAAGGGAACAGCCAAATTTGAGACAATTGATTGATATTTCGCAAATGATGTATTTACTGTATGGTTTTCAGATTTTAGTGAGATATTCTCTAATTTAGTGTTCAAATACATTCGATTGCCCCCACTTGTGTTTTCGTTCCCTACAATACCACATCAGCACAGGTAGATGAAACTATCAAGCCATGTCGGAAGAGTAGGAGTAGTAATACTTTCAATAGTGATAGGAAAGATTAGGCATCAGAAAATATGATTGAAATAGAAAGAATGAATTCATGGGATAAAAATTATGATATAATCTTTAAATTGAAATAAGACGAAGAGCGGATTTATTTACACCATTATTAGTCATGTCATCCAACGTCTGCAAACTTCCGTCATGATAATCGCACAGACTCTAACCAAGTAGTCTTCACCTACCTACAACGCTCAGTTCAACTGTTATTAACCTAATGACACATTTTGGTCCAACCACTCATAGTTCTCTTCCAACTCACTCCCACTAAAGCCATAATTGAAAATCGAGGTAGGCTGTATCCTAACCATTTCAGTCAATTAAGATTCACTGCTACATCAATCAATTTCGAAAAGATTGATGATCAAACTGGTAACATACGAATGTTCTTCGTCTTTAAAGATCACATTTTTCAGCCGTAAAGTAGAAAGTAATGAGCAGCTCCTCAGTATGCAATATGTCATTACTTTGATCACATTGTTATGTTTCCATAGAAATCACAATTTCAAGTTATGTATGCCTTACATGACTTCATGTTAATATTAGATCTAAACAATATCTTATAATGCTAACTGATATGGGAATACATCACTCAAACTACTAAGGTTAACAATACACAAACCATCCAAGTATTGCAAAATATCGTAATATAATGCGACAACACGGAGAACACAAACTCAATCACAATTAATGGCGAAACTCTGGAAGATATGGAATCTTTCACGTACCTGGAAGCAGAAGGGAAGCGGAAAAGAGGAAGGCCAAAAAAAAACACATTACTTCGGGAAATAGAAGCAGATATGAAAAGGATGAACAACAGCTAGAAAGGGTTGCCCAGGACAGGATTAGATGGAGAATGCTGGTGATCGGCCTATGCTCCTCTACGAGGAGTAACAAGCCTAAGTATGATATTATTCATACAATCTGCGTGGAGGTATATTTTGTTAACTTTCTTTTACTGGTAGCGACTATTTTGATCGTGTATTGTAAGCAAATGCTCATAAATTTCTCTTCACCTAGAAATCAATTATCACATAGGGACAAATAATATCAAATTATGATTATATGAATATGTATTTGGAACAAATAGCTTCAAACCACACATTGATATACAATTAGTAAGTCACGTATTAAAACAACAACAGATTGGTAGATAAAAAAAGTATCTTCGACATAGTTTAAAATGAATATCTTCATGATGTGATGATCCTGTTTAGGGGAAAAATTTAGACAAGAAAATATAAACTGATGAGTGTCATAGTCTGCTTTTGTAAAAGCGACAATTAAAAACGAATTTTAATAATCAAGTTTACATTTCCTATCGATCATCTTTTGTTTAATTGAGTTCAACAATAGTGAATTTACAAAGTTGTATATATCTTGTATCATCACTTGTTAAGTTATGTAGTCTTGACTTATTGCAAACTGGAATTCAATGCATTGTTCACGGTAGTTGAGATTATTGAAGTTACATTAGTGCTTACATTGACCATCATGTTGCAGACCATAGGTGAACTACTGATGTACAACTTTACGGTGATATTGAAGCATTACTCTCGCGTTGTGGAGCTGAAGAGTAAATAGACGGAGAATACTTGTCAAGAATAACCTACTTCTATCAAGGGGACCAGGATACGTGTATGTATTCAAAACCGCGCACTATCCTACAGTGGATCAATGCTAATCCAATCGGTGCGAATATGTGATGGCAGCTAAGTGGTAAATCGATAGTTTACACAACTCTTAATCGCAATGATAATTGTGTGCTATCTGGCAACTAGTTTTGATCAATGATCTTGAAATTCTGATGTGAAGCTATGCCACAATTTAGATTACATCGATCCCATTCGATGATCGACATAGGATTGAAAAGGTTACTTACTGACTCTCAACTAAATGTATCATACTAGTCGCTAGAGACCTATTTATCTTGGGTTCACATCTATATGTTTTGACACTAGATGTTTAGAGAGAATCAGTAACTTGAATTACGTACAGTCCGATGCTTTTCGTCAATATCTACCTGAACTGTTGAGGGAGATGATTGTCCCTTTGGGATTTGAACGTGAACCGTTGAATACTACCACTGGATTAACAGAAAATCTTAGTCCAGAGATTTCTACCGATTACTCTCAATCACTTTACGTCAAAGAATAGTGTACGAATTGTATAGCCACTTAAACTATTGGCCATATTACAGGTTAATAAAATCTAACTACTACAATGAGGACTAAGCATACTTCCATTGATTACTGATTCCTTTTCAAAAAGCCTTCTTACTGAAACGAAATAAATATCTTTTGTTTCAATCGTTGTTTTATGTAATGTATCCTAGTTTCAGTCACATTTGAGGTATGAAGGCTAGTGATACCATTTACCTGCTTAACCTGAATTAGGTGATATTTTAAAATATTACTGATTTCCTGTTTGATATCATTTGTCAAGGTAACTTTTAGTCTTATCAAGAAGAAGTGATTTTCAACCTGATCACTATAATTGATATCGTCGAAAACCTCTTATTCGAATAGATTCGCAATAAATAGATGTGTTTTTTATTTTATAGACTTAAAGGTCATTTTCATCATAAAATGGGGCTTTAGTCATAGATAATCATTATGAACTAGATGATACCGAATCTATATTTGAATTATTTCAGAAACTGTAAATTTCCAGAGAAGCGATTCAGTTCATCATTGGTTATATGCTGATCAATGAGGCTGTAGCTTGGAAATAAATTACTCGACTGATAATTTTAGTTAACCAAATCAACCATGTGTGTAATGGTTACTCACTAAAAACGGTTAGTAATTACACTGTCACAAATTCAACGAAATAAAGATACTAAAATTTCGTGTCTGATTCTCAATCTTAACATTCTGTACTCGATCATCGGTAGAGTCTTTGTTGGACACTATTGAAGAGTTCCAAGATGAAATATTTATTCGGTGTTATATGGTTTTCTCTCAGTGTGTTATTTTTCGCTAATGAATGACTTCAGTTACATTTCGAATGATGGAAAATTAAATCCTAACCAAATTTTAAAGATTTACTCTTTCGGCTGAATCAGTCAGCGGCATTGTGTGAAACAAGCGATATTCACAAAAATAAACTCATTATAAGATGTGCAACTGCAATCAATGGGATAAAATAAGTCAAATAAACAAAATTTATGGTAGGAGAAATGTCTGGTTGATCAAGATAATAGTCATAATAAAATAGTGTTGGGGGTTCCTAAAGATGGTAGAAATGACATAGTTTAAATCGCGAAACAAAATTAACTAGACCATCATTGGAAAATTGATGGAGCTAGACATGTACATCATTGGATGTCTACTTGGTGTTCTGGAGGCTAAGCGCTCGTGTACAAGGCCGTAGGCTCTAGGTTCTGTCACATGTGGAGTCATAGGTGTACAATATTACGGAGTCCCTTAGAGGGGTGAAACTTTGATTCTCGATATTGGTCTACCTCAGGACAGTTTATGATTTGAACTATGAAAACAATAATCATCCATTCATGTAGATAAAATATGTACATGAATAAAGAAAGATAAGTGCTCAAATTAGAACTAAGGAAGCAGAGATAAATACTAAAAGAGATTGGTTCTAAGGGTCTATTCAAAGGTATGTGATGATCTAATCACCGCCCATAAGATTAACAGGATGGTTGAACAAACCTCTTTTTGGTCAGTTCAGCTCTTAAAATTTATCCTATTGCAGTGGAGACGTAATCTTAGTAGATCGTCCGGGACTTGACACACAAGCAAGAAGAAGACTTCAACTAATTTGATCCGATGATCTCCATCTACTAATTAAGAACGCATAACTCTATTGATCAGTTTCGTGACTCATTTTCCAAACACGCCTCTCTGAGTTTGAATTATGTAACTAGCTATACAAGAGCAGTTAAATCGGCATGCATGCATAAAAGAACCCTTTCCTATTCCTGATTCGTTGTGCAAATACTAGTTTAATTGAGAATTTCATATACAACCTAGTGATGCTAAATGTGTTTTTTTTCAATAAATCTTGAAAGTCTTTGGTAAAGAGTTTTTTTATTGACTGTGTTGTCCTGAGTTATCTCTCTCCGTTTGAATAACTTTATTGACTGCGTTATCATGTCTCTTCTGAAGGATCAATGAGTTATGAAAGGTCTAATTTAAGTATTATAATGTCCGATGATTGGTCACTAATAATTCAACTCATATGATCGCACAATTAAAATACCAGAATAACTTCGCTACAGCTGACAAATACATGTCAATAGGAAATAATTGTATTTTTAAGTGTAAAGTATTAATTGATTTACTGTTATTTATAACCAACATACCATCTGACAATCAGTCGAAACACACACAAACCATATATGAATTATTTACCTATTTTATCAGACTGTTTCACGGTAAAACTGGGAAACGATAAACTCTAATGATGAATCGATTTCATCTATATGTAAGTTACATGGACAACACATTTATCGTTTGTGACGATCATATTGAATTAGAGGATATCTTGCAATCCTTCAATTCATACCACCCTTCCATAGACTTCACGTTAGAAAGTGAGCAAGACCAATCAATCTCTTTTCTCAATGTACGTCTGTTGAGGAGTAATGGTTCCTTAAAAAGATCCATCTTTAGAAAACAAAAATGGAATGGTCAGCTAACCAACTTCTAGAGCTGGGTTCCTTTAAGTAGAAAGAGGAATGTCATTCACTCTTCATGTAATCGAATATGTAGTACGGAATGCATTAACGAAGAACTCGCATTCCTCATGAAAACTTGGACGAAAAATGGCTATCCAAACCGTTTCATAGAGAAGATGGAAAGAAGTAGTTGAGACAAGAAATCTCGTTGTTCCTTCTCAAATAAAAACCTCTATATAAGTTTGGAATTTAAAGGTGATCGAGCATCTGATGTAATCAAAAATCGTTTAACGATAGCGATTAAAAGAACATTTAGTACGGCGAAACTGCGAATAACCTTAACTAGTAGGAATTTATTTTCTGTATCCATAAAATATAAGCTTCCGTGTCTGACCGCCTCCATGTGCATCTAACAATTCACCTGTTCTTGCGGAGCAAGGCACATTGGCTGTAGCCAGCGCTCGCTTTTAACTTGGTCACAGGAAAACGTCCAAGTTTGGTCCTACAAGGGTGAAAGAAAAGCAGTTAGGAGTTCTATACTTGAACACCTAATGGACTGTAATCATCCTACGGATCCACGGTTTGATTTTAAGGTTGTATGCTTATGATTCGTTCGAATCTACCTAGATTTCTTCGTATCCTACTCTTAAAAATAGCCAAAGCTCTAACCATCCATAAGCCCAAACCACAACTTTACCTACAAAAGAATTACATCCTATCGTCACCTTGGCCTTGATATTATTATTACTGCATTCCCTTTTACTTATGTCTTATATTCTCATTATTTTATTCATGAATGCAAATCATATCACCTTAAATATTTTTACATTTTTAATGATTAATCATTAAAGGACCGGTAGGTCCTGGGTTCGAGCCCCGTGAGGCGGGGTCGTGGATGCGTTCTGCCACGGAGTAGTCTCACAATGGGAAAAAACGGGCATCCAATGCTTCCAGGTTTTCGATATTGATCTGGCTTCAATTGACTCATAATCCACACAACCCATCCTGAGACTAACAAACTGATTGATAATAAACATTCATGTCTTCAAGTCATAATAACAAAAACACTCTTCATCAGTATTATTTGTTCAATATTGTGAATATGATGAACGTTTGCATATTCATGACATCTTACATAAACCAATACAAACAACTCATCATCATCTTCTTCCTATCACTTCTAACCTTATTTCTCCTCTCATGAATTATTGATTAGGTATCTGAGTATTGTAGCGTGGTGTCGAGTTGAGCTGAACTATGAACACCGCTACCAGACTACTTGCCAATTAACCAATAAGATTCCGAAAGGCCAAAATATCAGAAGGCAGATGATTGTAGTAGTCGTATATATTTGTTGGCAATCTCGTGGTATCGAAAGAATACCGAGATCGTGCCAAAGGAGTACAGTTGCGAACGGCAAGATACGTGCGTAGTCCAAAAACCGCGTAAAAGCAATGGAATACAATGGAAGCCCAAAATGGCTGTTCTTAGCACAGTTAAACAAACGAGCACAGTAAAACAGTCACTGGTACAATTGGTTATAATAATAATTGTTTTCATCGAACCAATCGTGTTCTGTTGACAAAAGTAGGTCACTACAGGAGCCCCCCGCTAGAAAGGGTTTACACTTTCGATAGTTAGCGGTTTGATTCGTGGGACTGATCGGCAGAATTGCGTTTGTAGGACGGAGGAAATTGGCGGAACAGGAAGTGATCATTGATCCTCGAGTTGCCAACGAAAGTCTTTTGCGCAGAACGGTACCAGGAGAAGTGTGCTGTATTTGTTGGTCGAATTAGCATACCACACCAGAGTGGTTTGTATCCAGGATCTGAAGATTGCGTTCGTAGGGATGTGGACCAGAAAACGCTACAGACGTAGGACGAAACCACGTTGAGCCAAGAAACCGGACGCGACCATAACTACCAAGCATATGCCAGGCGGATTCGAGACCAGATAATCGACTGAGTGCGTTGACTAGAGCGTGGGTGGCCAAACCAGCTTTCGCCAAAGTTGACTGAAGTCGACGTTATCAAATGGGCGATGGTCGGAGGCGTGGGCTCAGGATACAAAAAAAAAATCAAAAAAAAGAAAAGTGTAGCATGCGTGTAGTATAGGAATAATCCTACACCGTATCCGTTATTGACTGTGCGTTTAGTCGCGAAAGCGTACGGGTAATCGTACTCGGCGACCGGAACGTGAGATGGTAGTCTCGTTCGTACTTCGTGAGCCTGCGATCTCATCCGAGGTCAAGGGCGGCGTGGTCTGCTGATCTGGACGTGAGACGGAAGCCTCGTCCGTAGATGGTGCAGATGACGCGTGCTGTTGACCGGGACGTGAGAACGAGGTCTCTGATGTATCTAGCGTGGGATCCGAGGTAGACGTAGAGATCCCGCTAGAAGGTTTGGTAGGTCTAGCATTGAGTCTCAAGTTATTGGGTAGGGCACTGTCATCGACGTGTGCTGGTTTGAGACGATCAATGCTGACGATCTCGACGCGGCCGTGTCGATCAACCTTGAAGGTCTTTTCGTGACGAGAGATCACGTGAAAAGGGCCTTCGTAAGGCTGTTGTAGAGGTTTGCGTACCGAATCTACTCGTATGAAAACATGTGAACAGGTAGATAACTCTCGAGGGAGAGCGACCTGTCGATGTTGTATTCGAGTTGACACCGGAGACAGCGTTCGCATAAATGCAGACAGTCGATGGATGTAGTCTGATTTACCGAAATCATTACTGCTCCGTGGTGTGAAGAATTCCTCAGGCAGATGCAATGTCGTGCCGTATACAAGTTCAGCGGCGGAACATTGGATATCTGCCTTCAAACTCGTTCTGATGCCTAAGAGAACGAGCGGTAAGGTTTCGTACCAATTGTCGTTTTCGTGTGCTCGGAGAGCACTTTTAAGTTGGCGGTGAAACCTTTCGACTAAACCATTCGATGCTGGATGGTAGGCGGTAGTGCGTATGCGTTTCGTACCAAGCAGCCGGGTCAGTGAGGAGAATAATGCGGACTCAAATTGTTGTCCTCGGTCAGTCGTGACAGTCGAGGGACAACCGTACAATGCTATCCATCGTTCTACGAAGCGGTGAGCAACTGTCTCCGCCGTGATAGACGTGATGGGAATAGCTTCGGGCCATCTTGTAAAACGGTCAATGCACGTGAGTATGTGATCATACCCATGCGATGGTGGCAATGGTCCTACAATGTCTATATGAACGTGATCAAAGCGAGCATCAGGCGTAGCGAACGTGCCAATGGGGGCAGCTACGTGCCTGTGCACTTTTGATCGTTGACACTGTAAGCATTGTTTTACCCACATACGAACATCTTTATTCATGGACGGCCAGACGTATCGTGCAGCGATGAGACGTAATGTGGCTGCGATACCTGGATGAGACAATCCATGAAGGGCATCAAAGACGAGACGGCGATAGGTAGAGGGTACGATGGGTCGAGGTAGACCGGTAGAAATATCACATAGGATAGTACCTGAGCTAGTAGCTAGGGGTACTTCCTGACACTGAAGGGACGAAGATTGTGGTGCTTCTGTACAGACAGGATCGTTTGCTTGCGCGGCCGCCATAGCAGGAAGATCGAGCACCGGTAAAGTAACTGCATTCGTCTGGATACGTGAAAGAGCATCGGCAACATAGTTCGACTCGCCTTTAATGTGACGAAGGTCTGTCGTGAACTGTGAGATATAGTCCAAATGTCTGCACTCTCGTGGTGAGTAGCGGTCAGACTTGGTATGCAGGGCATACGTTAAGGGCTTATGGTCGGTGAATAAGATGAATTGACGTCCTTCTACTGCGTGCCGGAAATGTTTGATGGCGCAGTAGGCTGCAAGCAGCTCGCGACCAAAAGCGCTATATCTCGTCTCCGTGGGAGTAAGGCGTCGTGAGAAAAATTCAAGCGGTTGCCAACTACCGGAGATATTCTGTTGCATAACGGCTCCTATAGCGAAATCTGATGCATCAACCGCTATACTAAGCGTGGCTGATGGGTCAGGATGAGCGAGAAGTGTAACTTCAGCGAGAGCCGTTTTGATCTCTGAGAATGCAGTACGTGCGGTATCGTTCAGTTCTAATTTGCGTGGATTACCGCGTAGTAAATCGGTTAATGGTCGTAACCGTTCTGCCGCGTGAGGGATAAAACGTCGGTAGAAGTTAACCAAACCGAGAAAAGCCTTCAGTTCCTTGATTGAGGACGGCACGTTGTACTCCTTGATTGCTCGAACTTTGTCCTCGCAAGGCAGAATACCCTCTTGTCTGATGATGTGACCCAGAAATATTATTTCTGATTTACCCAACTCACATTTCTCTGGGTTGACTACTATTCCATTATCCGAAAGACGTTGGAATAATAGCGTAAGGTGTTGATAATGTTCATCTACGTTTGATGATGCGATCAGCAGGTCATCAATATAGACGTGAACAAAATCCAAGTCTCGTACTATGCTATCGATAAACCTTTGGAAAGTTTGAGCAGCATTCCGTAATCCAAATGGCATTCGTAGGAACTCAAACAGACCGAAAGGAGTCGTGATAGCAGTTTTTTCGATGTCTTCAAGAGCGACTGGGATCTGGTGATATCCTCGTACCAGATCGATTTTAGAAAAGATAGTCGTGCCCTTGAGCGATGCCGTGATGTCGTGTATGTGGGGGATGGGGTAGCTATCAAAGCGCGTAACTACGTTTAATGCTCGGTAGTCGCCGCAAGGTCTCCAACTAACCCCATCCTTTTTGCGCACCATGTGTAAAGGAGAGGCCCAAGGACTGTGAGAAGGACGAATAATACCAGCAGATAGTAAATTGTCAAACTCACGTTTAGCGAAGGCTAATTTGTCCGGTGCCAGTCGGCGTGGTCTTGCCGTGACTGGTGGTCCGCGGGTGACTATGTGGTGTACCACACGATTGGTCACCGATGAAATCTCCTCGAATGGTTTAGTTAATCTGGGGAATTTCTCGAATAAGGCGTGGAATTTATCGTCACGCGAATAAAAAGTGCCGAGGATTCGGTACGCGTACATCGGAGTCTATTATATTAATACTATTCTTATCGTTATCCGTCATGTCAAATATATTATATATTAAAAATTAATATGAAAATATATGACAGACGTGGATAGATAAAACAATAGACTCACCGAATTGCCTTCTTTGAAAGATTTGACCGGGGTTGAGGCGTGTTTCAATATTTGGCTCACCAAATGTAGCGTGGTGTCGAGTTGAGCTGAACTATGAACACCGCTACCAGACTACTTGCCAATTAACCAATAAGATTCCGAAAGGCCAAAATATCAGAAGGCAGATGATTGTAGTAGTCGTATATATTTGTTGGCAATCTCGTGGTATCGAAAGAATACCGAGATCGTGCCAAAGGAGTACAGTTGCGAACGGCAAGATACGTGCGTAGTCCAAAAACCGCGTAAAAGCAATGGAATACAATGGAAGCCCAAAATGGCTGTTCTTAGCACAGTTAAACAAACGAGCACAGTAAAACAGTCACTGGTACAATTGGTTATAATAATAATTGTTTTCATCGAACCAATCGTGTTCTGTTGACAAAAGTAGGTCACTACAGTATCACTAATGTGTGCCAAATTGTGTTTAGATCAAATAAGACAACAAAATGAATCATTGAATGTCGTTAAAATGGAAAAGTGAAAGCTCATCTCTATTCAATAAGAGTAAAATAAATCAATTTAGTTGCATAACTAATGCAACTAATATTGAAAATAATGATATATGTGTATTTGTACAGATGGGTGGGTGGTTGGTTGGTGGGTTACAATCATGGTATAAGAAATGTCTACCTATCACTCTGTCATTCATCAATTCCATTCCATTTGAATGATGTCCATCAATGATGGAATGGTTTTGTCAGTTTGTAGTGTAGTGAAATGAACAAAAAAGAAAGATAAAAACGATATTCATTGAAATAGAACTCATTCATTATAGACGAATGAGGTTGGTATTAAATATCTGAATTTACTAAGATACAGTGTGTTTGACAATATTCATAATTTACTGTATTGTTAACAGATTCTCTTCAACAGTTTACAATTCATGTTCTATGTGGAATGTGATGATGAATTGCAATGCATCTAGTCATGTGACGAGTGAATGTCAACCGGTGTAGATTATCATGACACGTAAACTCATTGTCTCTCACTAATGGGTATATTGTTCAAAATGTGGATAACATTTTGGTGATTGTTCAAGTAGAAGTGGAAAGGAACACTTAATCAAAGTAAGAAAGTGGATGACTGAAACAAGAGGGAGTCAAGATGATTAGACCCATGCAGACTGACACAGCCATTATTAGAGATAGTGGATATTCATTGTTTTACACCGAGAAGTAAATGAAGACGGAAATGTGTATGACAGGATGACGACTCGTTAGTTTACTGGTTGGGCACTCACTATGAGATCTGGAGGTCTCGGTCTCGTCCTTCGACATGGTCGTATATTTGAGCAGTCTCAACATATGATCAATAAGCTGTTCCCTGTTTTTCGGTTATATGTTGAGTGAAGTCAACAGGTGAAGAAGGTAGTCTGCAAATACCTCTCCCTTAAAAAATAAGTTACTGGCTGAACTTTCAGCATCATTGAATGAAGGACTTTTCAGATTTTTTATTTAATCTTTGAAATCGTTGTTGAGTCTTTTTTATCATAAAAAATTTTGTAACTTTGAATAAACTCAGTTTAGTTGTTCTTATCCTCCTAATTTAATCTTTACACTAATCTAGTTAAAATGGGTTTAGATGAACATTGGTTTCTAGCCGATGATTATGTTTTTCATTTGTTGATGAGATAAATATTTCATGTCTATGCACTATCCAAAATATATTTTTAAACATACTAATATAAGTTTAGTTGCTATTACAAGAATAGACTGATAATAAATCAAAAATTACATCTATGTCTATCAATAGATATGGATAGGTCTGTTTTTGATGTTTAACTACATTAGCCAGTATTCCCCACCATCACATAATACCTGTCACTTTTCGAAAAAAATAACTTCTAGTTTAGGTTTACTTGGGTCATTAACTCTATAAGACTTCACCTTCATAAAATAACAAGGTAAGTAAATTCTTTTATTAAATTGACTTCCCGATTTTTTTTGTTGATACCTTCAGCATTTCTGTTTTTGAATTGAACTATTGTTTTTATAACGTTAATCTTCGGATAGCCTAGTGGAAGATCTCTGACTGTGAAGCTGGGTGACATGGGATCGAATCCGTAAGGGAGCACTAGTTCCTTCAAAATTACAGGTACACCATGCTGAAGAGTGCCAAATAGCACAAAACTTGGGTCCAGGGTTTCCTGTTGACTACCTCCAACCACCATCTTATGTTTATCTCCATAAAAAATGTCACGATTACTTCATTTTCTTTCGAATTGTCTGATGAAAGTAAAAGTGTTTCATACCGATGATATTTTTTGTTCATCTTTCATCAGTTTACATCCAATCGTGTTACGTACCGAATTAATAATGCCTAGAAACTTCTGGATCAGTTGGTGACATACAATTATAATATACTTGAATAAAGCCATTAATAATAATAATAATAATAATAATAATAATAATACTTGAAATGAATTTTCTTTAACAGGTCAAAGTAATAGTGTTTACGCACATATTTCATATTATCGGAATAAGTAAAGTTATTATCACAATATCCACTAGGTAACTTTAGATATGTATGATCAACGTTGAAAACTGATGACTACCCATAAAAACTAAATGTTTAAAGGAGGATAAAACCGTTGGAAACTTTTGGGATAATAAAATTGGTCCACCTGACATATTTACTTAACCTAAACTTATTAGAATAAATGAATTTTGAAACATTGTCAAATCCAGTTCATTCGATTTTGAATAAATTTTCATATTTTGTTGTCCTAAGATCGAGTCCTACTCTAAGAGTCCAATTGAAGTCAAGACTGTATACTGAATTAAAACGTTTTTTCTGAGATAATACTAACTAAAAACTGGGAAAACATTTCATTCATTATCAAAGTTAAAGTCAACCGTCAATCTTGAAATCGTTTCTCTAGTTGCTCAATACCTAACTATACTGTATCACTGGATAAAAACATTTCTCTAATCCTAAAACCTCACCCGATGTTATAAATGAAGACAAACTGATAATTATCAGTATGAAAATTTATGAAGATTATAGTATTTTAACAGTTGAATTCACGAGTCAGTCGAAGCTAAATCATCATTCAAAACCTGGAAGCGCTAGACAACTGTTCTACAAAACAGTGCGCAATCACCATCCCATTCCGCGAGATTGGAACTCAAGACCTATCCGTCCTCTACACCACTGAGCCAGAGGGCATCCAACAATGTTAATGTCTAACTTCATCTAATCCACGAAATTGAGCGACACATCTACCATTGTTTTCAGTGAGTTACTATCTCACAACAGACCCGGTTAAACTCCACGGATTACTGCTTCTCACTAGAACTCCAGGAAATACCTTTAGAAACCAGTCACTAGTGATCATATATTGATCAATATCACAAGGGGTTTTTGTGGATATTATAGTAATTTTAAAATGTTCGATTGTTCCTATTCGTATTCTTCTTCACTACACTATCATCAGTCATTATCAAACCCATGAATAAACAATTCACTATTATATAATATAACCATTTATATATTTAGTAATAACAATAGTTAATAATAAAATCACAACAAAACAAAACATAAAAGATCTTTTTAATGACTGATATACAGGAGAAAGAACAAAGAGAAAAAAAAACAAAAGAGGGAGAAAATTGTTAACTATTGCATTTTATATTGTATGCATGTGTGTGTGTGTGTGGATTTTTTGGTGTTTTTTTTTTTGTACTTTTTTTGTCGAACAAACATTGACACATTCACATGAAGATATGAATGAAAGTACTGGCAAAAACAATACAAACAAATGATGAATGCATTTTGTTTTAAAAAAAAAAAGAATAATCATATTCAAGCTAATATATACGTGTACAATTTCACCGATATATTACTTCTATGAAATAAATCAAAGTTGTTTTTTTTTTCTTTATTGAATTTATGTAATCATACTACTGATAAAATGATTAGTAGTTTCTGAAGTCATGAAGAACTCACATAATGTGTTATATCATTAACTTGAATTATTATTATTTGTATTAGCATTATTATTATTATTATTATTATTATAAATCAATAATGGTTTATGATTTGTTTCTATGGATAAATCATTCTCTGATAAATGACGTAATGATCTTGGTGCTGTACGTCTTGATAAAATCAATATATCTGTACCATCATAATCAGAATAATAATAATTAATATATTTAAATCTACATTTAATAATATTGATAACTTGTTTTTTAAATTTATTACATGTAAGAAAATAAATAAAAAAATTACATGCATAATGTGATGCACAAAATGCATCAATTAAACCTTTAGTTGTAATCCGTTGAAAAAATATTGTCCATTCATTTGATTGATTAATAGCTTGATCTGTTAAACAATCATCTGGTTGTAACCAATGAAATTGTATTAAATACATAATACCAGTTGGTACTGTACATGCAATTAAATAAAATGATAATATAATTAACATTAATGTAGCAGATATAAATTGAGATGATTCTTTGGTTAAATTATCTTGTGTTGTATTCATTTGTATTGTTTTATTTGGACTAAAATTTGGTGTACCATCTCCTAATGATCCACCACATCTATTATCATTTAAACCATCAGTTGTATTAGTAGTACTACTTATTAAATTATGAGTAGTATGATTATTATGACTAAATTTTCTTTGTTTAAAGAATCGTTTATATAGGAATTTATTTTTTTCATTATGAGTAGTATTTATAGTTGATGAATGATGTTTTGAAATTTTTAATAAATGACTTGATTTAATTAATCTTCTCATTTCACATAATACTAATATATTAAATATTAATGTAGCTAATGGTATTACTAATGAAAATAATACTTCTTGTACAAATAATAATGTTTGAAATCTTTCATCCATAGCTATATTAATACGCATACGACATTCACCATTATCATATGTCCATAATATAGCTTGTGATAATGTTGGTCCAATAATAAATAATGATAAAATGAATACAGCTAATATAGCTCTTTTAGTTGTACATAATTTATGTCGTTTAAATGGGAAACAAACAGCTAAATAACGTTCTAATGTAAAACCAAATACTAATACAATTGAATAATATTGTGTAAATATAAATAAACATTGAAATAATTGACATATACCCGGTATTATAATCACACCACGTATACACCAATAACGTTCTAAATCATAATTTAATAATAATAATATAAGAATAAGATCAGTTATAGATAATGTAGCTAAATAAATAGCTGAACTATTTTTACGTCTTTGTTGTTTTGAAATCCATATTAGAAATGATAAAAAATTACCAAATATACCACTAATTAACCAAATTAACATAAATATTCTTACTATATATAAAAAAATTGGCATAAATTTTCTTTGTAATTCACATTGTGGATAACGATCATAAATTGAAATTGGATCAATATTTGATTCATTTAATAAATAACGTATTGTACAATTTAAATGAATTGTATCATTAAGATCGGTCATTATTGATTTTTTATTTATTTATGGATAATTATCGATTTGTTTTGTTTATTATTGTTGTTGTTGTTGTGGTGGTGGTGGTGGTGGTTGTGGTTGTGGTGTTGTTGAATGTGAACAGTTGAAAGATACCTATATGGAAACGAGAAAAAAAAACCAACAAAGATAATAGAATAACAAAGTAGTTATAGATGATGTTAAATAAGTAACTAAATATCATTGAACAGAGTAGCTTAAAGAATAAAGTAATCTGATTTCAACTATAAGATAATGATGAATAAATTACAAATTACACACCATTTACCATAATTATACATTAACACTGTTGGATGCTAGCCGGTTCAGTGGTCTAGAAGTTAAGTGTTCGCGCGCGAAACCGAAGGCCTTGAGTTCGAAGCTCATGAGTCAGGATTGGGGATGTGCACTGACACTGAGGAGTCCCACAATGGGACGAAACGGTCATCCAGTGCATCCAGGTTTTCAATGGTGTTCTACCTTCGATTGACTTATGGTCTGAACTATTGGAATTACTGTAATATCCACAAAAACACCTTCCGATGTTAATTAACACATGCTCACTAGTGACTGGTTTCAAGAGACATTTACTGGGGTTTTAGTGACAAGCACTGACCAGTGGAGTTGAACCGGATCTGTATTGAGATAGTAACTGATTGAACACAATGGTGGACGGTGTTGCAATATAAATGAATGGTTGAAGTTAGACGTAAACACTGTTGGATGCCAGCTCAGTGATGTAGAAGTTAGGCGTTCGCACATGAGACCGAAAGCCCTGGGTTCGAATCCTGCGAACGTGAATGCGCATTGCTGAGGAGTCCAGTACTTCCTGGTTTTTAATGGTGATCTAACATCATTGAGTTTATGATCTCAACCAAAATCTTAATAATAATAAAAATAATTTTACAAACGTTGAGTACATTTATATGAAAGAGTAATGACAGAAGGTGTTTAAGTATATCAAGAGTGAAACAATTATCATAGCATACCGTAAATGATAGTTATACAATAATACGAATTCACTGAATTCTAATCAAATAATTCAGACAAAGTGGTATGGAATTTATTTACTCATCTAGAGAATCAATAGTATAAAGTTGACCTAGTTGAAAACTCTCTATTTAGAGAACAAAACAACAGTTATATATTATCTGGTTATCTAATTACTACAGTTTATAGATGAAAATCCACTTTATGTTATATAAACTTCAAAAAACCCTTCTTACTTTCATAACACGAAAGTTTGATAGAAATAATATCTTCAACATACCCTATTCTTAATTGTACTCAAAGGGCTATACATATCATCGACTTGAAATCTACCCAGTTTCATAGATTTTTCATTACATACCGAAGTATTCAGTCAATTGGTGAAAATGAAATCAGTAATTACTTATCAAGTTTACATTTACAACATGTGCACTAAAGTGTTTTACTATGAGTAATTTATAATCAAAAGTTATAAGTTAGTTGTATAACGATTGAAAACCTGATACTATTTACTTGGACCCCTCTAAATTACGTAATAACAATTCTACCAATGATCTAATATATAACTTTCATGTTTCTAGTCAACAAATTTACTTTTAAACCATTGAATAGGAATACACATAATCTAGAATCAATCATAACTGATCAAAATTCATTATCAAAACTAGATAATAAAACACGAAGGTATTGGCTAACAGTGGAATCCAGTTTGACGCGCTTTTCGTCCTATTTGGGACTCGCCAACTGAATATACTTGCATCTTAGAGTTGATGTTCACTCTGAAACTTAAACCAAATACCGTTCGCTCTGAACGCTATCGCCTTATCCGCTTGGTTGCTGAGTCGTGATAGCCACTTGCTTGTGCAATGTGGTGAAGTTTCAGTACATTTGATATTGTTTGTTTGAATCTTCCCATTGTTATTTAAGACTGCATTTGATCAGTCTCTCATTAGCACATGGTCATACAGTGCGTATTGCCTCGATACAGCCTTAATTTATAAGCATTATATGCAAATATGGATAGTGGCTAGTAGTGAAATGCAAGACACGTGTTTCGTCCTATTTGAAACTCATCAGCTGGGTGTACCTGCATCTCAGAGTTGATGTTGACTTTGGGACTCGAACTCACTGTCGTTCGCTTCAAAAGTCATCTTGCTATCCACTGCTAGCCACTATCCATTTCTTACAAGAAAAGACTGACGATATTGTTTGTAGTTACTCTGTGATAGGATTGATACAAAAGGTTTTCATAATTACTCTTTATTAATGTATTAACTAAATGACTTTATGTGTTACTGTACACAAATTTACATTTGTGCATACATGGAAAAATTAACACAAAAAAAATTGATGAAATGAATTCACTTTATCCTACAGTACTCTATCTGTAGCACTTCTACAGTTATTACCAGTCGCAAGCTCGGGTAAAAAAAAGTGAGTTAGGCATTGGGTCAGCAACCATATCTCATAGAAACAAACTCTACAGTATTTGTTGTTCTAAAGGTAAAATGTGTAGTGAACTTCGTCGTTTGCACTAAACAACACATCATTGATTCAATCTCTTGGTATATAAGAAAGAAATTACAAAATAAATCAAGGTATTGATTTGAGGTAAAAATTAAAAAATAGTTTTCATAATTTCAATTATCTCTTCAACAATTAAGATTATAATACACTTGCAATACTAACAAGTTACCAAGTGGTTACACCCAAAATCAATGATAATTTGAATATTTTTTATGTGTATGTGAGTGTGTGGGTGGGTGGTTGTAGGTGTATAACCTATTTGTGTTAATTGACTACAAAAATTGATTGTGCTTTTCTTATTACTTAAATGAGTATTGTAAACTACCTTAATTGAGATTTCTCTTATTTTATTAGATCTATGTATGTATAAACAAGTAAATATAGATTAGACAACATGTTTGAACATGACATTATATATGGCTTATCAATTTGTATCTTTTTTCTTAACATAATCGCTGTAGGGGTGTTGTTTATGAAATTGAGAGGACGAAAAGCGAATGTCCAACGCTTTAACCGGGTTGGTGGATACGGAGAGTTCATCTAGGGGAGTTGGAAAACCCTCATTTCAAACCAATAGTGCACATGGGCTCCAGGTTCCTTAAAGAACAAAATGTGTATAAACCAATAGTTTATCATCGACTACCATGGTACTCATCTCCTGACATTGCTCCACTGCCTTGTGGATTAGATATTTAGGTTGTAGGCTCGGAGTGTGGCTCCCTAAGAAAAGCACCTGCTTCGGTTTAGACACCCGGGTAGTATCCAAACCCTCACACAAATCGAATGATTTATGTAGCGTATATCTATTTGATGCCTTCTTATACCTATGTTTATGTGTTTAAATAAATGAATAAACACAATAGATTGAATATTACTATTTTATATCATTCACACAAAAGTAATTGGATTACAATTACCGAGTGAACATACAGTACATAATAGTTTTACGAACGAATGAATGAGATTAATGTGGTTACATATAACACCTATGAATATTGATAACATTCCAATAAGACAAAGTGAATAATAGAATAGATTTTTGGGTCTAGGATAAACAACTCTGTACATAGTTCAGTGTAGAACAGTTATCTTGATATACGAATATTCGTCAAGATTAGAACGAATAGTTTGACAGATATTGGGCGCCGAGTATAAAGAAGTCATTATAAATTATACTTGAAATAATCTCAGCGATTGAAATTTTAAATAATTCCAACGTTTCGTCCAGCTAACTTGTCTGGACTTCTTCAAAATCAAAATCATCTTGATATTGTTAAGCATTATAAGTTGATTACATTTTGAACAGCGACTAGAAGTGGAGTGGTTACTGTGACTCAGTAGCTCAGGAGATAACGCAGTGTAGTAGTAGGGTTCAGTTTATTTATTTGAGTACATACATATTGGTACAAGGAGGCACCAGATACATATGCGCCACACAAATCTCATTTGATTTGTGTGAGGGCTGTGATACTGCCTGGGTGTCCAAACCGAAGCAGGTGATTTTCTCAGAGGAGGCCACACCCGGACCCTTTCACCTAAATGTCTAATCCACGAGGCAGTGGAGCAATGTCAGGAGATGAGTACCATGGTAGCTGGTGACCAACAAGTGGTTCATACGCCATTTGTTCCCTCAGAATACTGGAGCCTATGTGCTCTATTGGTTTGAAATGAGGGATTTCCAACTCTTCTAGATGGACTCTCCGTGTCCACCAACCCGGTTAAAGCGTCGGACATTCGCTTTTCGTCCTCTCAATTTCATAAAGAACACCCTCGGTGCGATAAGGCAGTGAGTAGGACTTCCCTGGCAGAGGCTATATACGCGTGGCCATGTGAGTGCATTTGGAGAGGGAGAGTGAACTCTCTACATTCTCGGCCGTACCAGGGCATATGGGGGTCTAGAATATAAAATGTCCAACATGAAACCTAAAAGCCTTGGCTTCAAACCTTGATGTAAGTTGTGATTGTTCATTGTCAAAGATTAGGGTTGTCTAGTCAAAATTAATCTATAGTGTAAAATATCTATCATATAAGTTAGAGTATATAATTAAGAAGCTAACACATAGTGAACAATTGTTCAATTGTAAATGATGGGATTTAATTGTCCTTAATGTATATGACATGATTATATTGTATTTCATACGCTACACTTTACATATGAGCTAAAAGGAGTCAAAAACTCGACTTTTAGGTTCTTTGGTATGACAAGCAGTGAATTACATTTGCATACTACTCAAAATGTTTGAAATAATAGCGTGAAAGTATATTTTGACTCCATAAAGTATGAATGGATGTCAAACGAATGAAATGCCTAATTCTGTCTGTTTAGATTGCTTACACCAGGTAAATCGACAGCACCCTTAGATCTTATCCTTAAACTTTTAGTTTGGAAATAAACATTGAACTGATGGTATTACATTTTATTGATGAATTGATCAAATAACTTCACTTGTATTGTTGAATGAAATCCATCCACATTGTCTATACAACACATTTGCATTATAGCTGATGTCAATTAGTGATTAAAATTTCTACCATAAATCACTAACCCTTACTCGAAATACCTAATTCTGACTGGGAACAATATATAGACTCTGAGAATCTGCTTAGGTCCCTATAAGGATTTGAAAAAAAGCAAAAAAACGTACAAGTTTGTATGTTGTTGATCATTCGAACTACATGCAGAGTAACCTGTTACCGTTAGTATTTTTTTAGCGAGTTACTTTTCTACGGAATGGGGTCGCTAACCACATGCCCAACCCTTCTCCTTTATCCGGGCTTGGGACCGGCAGTAACCCCAGAGGGGCTCCAGACGAAGTAACTTGTTACCGAAATTATTAGATAAACTAATTATTGTAAATTTTCCTGGTTAGCGTTTTTCTAGCGAGTGAACAAACCATCTTTCAGATGAAGAGGAAATTAGGAAAAGATGTTGGAAGTGGATAGGACATACATAGAGGAAAACATCAAACTGCATCTCGAGACAAGCCCTAACTTAGAATACTGAAGGGAAGCGGAAAAGAAAAAGGCTTAAGAACACATTATGTCGGGAAATAGAAGCAGATATGAAATGAATGAATAAAAACTGCAAAGAGCTGGAAAGGATTGCCCAGGACAGGGTTGGATGGAGAATGCTTGTGAACGGCCTATGCTCCTCCATGAGGAGTAACAAGCGTAAGTAAGTAGGTAACTAATTATTGTAAAATCAGTTCACATTTTTCAATTTTTCTTTTCTTCTCCACAAATTAACCATTTAGAAAAACTGTTTTATTTGACTTGGTTGTATCCTTTTGCCTGTTATCAAGTCTGTTCATGTTTCTCACTTAGTGACTATAGTATCACGGGAAACAAGTGAATACTGAACAGAGTTTTCGTCTCGTATTCAAACTCATCAGTTCACTTGGTAAAAGAGGAATAATTATGACTTCATCTAATAGTGCTTTAATCATTCAATATAATCTATATTAATCAGTTTTACTACTGAAATGAACGACCTGTACAAAACACAATTAATCGGACACATTTACATTCAGATTTCAATAAATTTGATCACACTCGATCAAATATTGAAGTTGTAATTTTATGAACCTGTACATAAAGAACCAGAAAAAGTATATAAGTAGATAAATATAAAGTGCCGGCTCAGTGGTCTAGTGATTAAGCGTTCGCGCGCTAGACTGATATGTCCCGTGTTCGAATCTCTCGTGACGGGATCGTGGATGCGCTCTGCCACTGTTAATTCCCACATTAGGAAGAAACGGCCATCCAGTACTTTCAGGTTTTCTATGGTGTTCTAGCTTCAATTGACTCATGATCTCAACTATTGAAATCACTATAATATCCACAAAACCCCTTCTGATATTAACAAGATAAATTGAACAATGAATGTTCCATAGTCTTTGTTATTTTACATTTATTCATCCTTATCTGCTACTTAAAATTTCACATTTATTAAATTTTTTTCTATCATTCTATTAACTTCGCCTAGAGCCCCTCTGTGGTTACAGCTGATCCCAAGCCCAAATAAAGGAAAAGGGTTGGGCGTAGAGTTAGCAACCCTATCCCATGGTAAACTAGAAAAATCGCTAACATTCTATATTTATCTATTTGTTATTAAATAAGTAAATAAACAGACTATTTGTAATCTATTTCTGTTTTAACTATTCAACAATCATTAGGGGCGGATATGGTATTTCTGGTTGTTTGTTTTGTTTAAAATCAACAACCAATCATTAATCATTGATCTATTATCAATTTATAGATTAACAAAGTGTGTTTTTTTCGGGAGGGGAGAGGGAGGGAAGGGGAAACCATACCCATTAAATGTATCATTGTTTGTTTATTTTTAGTAGAATTTCACGTTTCTATAGTCAATGATTTACCGGTAATATATATGCTTGTAGTTTTGCATGGGAACTAACTACTCACATGCCTATGTATATCCCTATATATGATTACATTACATCTGATTAAATCAGTCTTTGATTTGAATTGATAAGTCAATCATAATAGTTGGAAATAGGTTCTCTGCTTTATTTGATCTTTTTTTTTTCTTTTTTATACTAAAGATAAGGAGCCATGAAAACTGAGTATGATGTAGTATCTAAATTGAATGAGATGAATAATTATATTGTGTTCAATAAATACCCACCAATCAGTTTATTAAACCAAAAAAAAAAACACCCTATTTTCATATTCAGTTTACTAAAAAACCTGGAAAATCTTTATAAATCATGGTCTTTATATGCTTAATTGCTCCAATTCTTATCAGCATTAAACGTATTACTAAAATAATGAACTTATATTCACTTTGCCAGTATCTATTCATACAGAAAATTTGGGAACTAAAAGCACTCAACAATTCATAGATTTCAATGGTTGAGATCATGAGTCAATTAAAGCTAAACTACCATGGAAAACCTGGAAGCACAGGACGACCATTTCGTCGCATTGTGAAACTCTTCAGTGGCAGTGCGCATCCGCGACCCCGTCTGGAGAGATTCGAACCGAAAAACTATCAGTCTCGTGCTTCCAGATTTTACATAGTGCTCTGGCTTCAACTGACTCATCATCTCAACTATTAAAGTTACCATAATATCCACAAAACCCCTTCTGATACTAAATCATAAATTCTCCGATAGATTTTTATAAGTATAGAGTTATGGAGATTATTAAGTTCTTGATTGAAATCATGTACCGATTGATGTTAGATTACCATTAAAAACCTGCAAGCATTGGACGGCCGTTTCGTTCTGCTATGGAGTACCACAATAGGAAGAAACTGCCGTCCAGAGCATTCAGGTTTTTAATGGTGGTCTAACATCAATCAATTCATGATCTCAATCAAAAAACTTAATAATCTTCACAACCCTATACTGATAATTACCATGTGCTCACTAGTGATTAGCTTCGTGAGGGAATTTTTAGTGTTCTAGTGAGAAGCCGTAACTAGTGGAGTTCAACCGGGTCTGTTGTGAGATACTAACTCACTGAAAACTATGATGGATGTGTTGCTCACTTTCGTGAATTATTTGAAGTTAGACATTAACAGTGTTTGATGCCGGCCGGTTCAGTGATCTAGTAGTTAAGCGTTTGTGCACAAGGTCCTGGGTTCGAATCTCGTATGGCGGGATCGTATATGTGCAATGCTGAATGAAACGGTCGGTCAGTACTTCCAAGGCTTTCATTGTAGTTTAGCTTCAATTGTTTCATGATCTCAACTATTAATATAATTTTAATTATTGTCCAGTGATTAGTTTAATGTTTATTTATTGAAATCTGACCTATTTCCTGTGACAATCTATTGATTATAACTTGGATCATTTTGTTATTCTCATCACTATTATTAATATAACCATCTTCTTACCATTAATATTTGTGCCTTTTACCGATTACGTATCTATTTCAGTATGATTGTTGGTTCATGAGTTACCTTAATCAGTTTAATATTGTCAAATTAATTTTGTTCAATCTATTTTTGATTAGTAATTGCTCAATAGTTGTAAAGCAAATTTGTGTATAGAAAAATGATTTACTCATATACTACGAATTATGATCATTTATTATTGTGAATTAATTGAAGTCTAGTATGTGATAGACTGAACAGTACCGCAGTAGTAGTAATAGCAGTAGCAGTAGTAGTAGTAGTTGTTGTTGTTGTTGTTGTTGTAGTACCAGTAATAGTAGCTGTAGTATAAAGTTAATGATGTGAGACTAACGGGTTGAATAATTGGTTGAATATTAGGTATTCGATTGAGATCATGAACTAATTGATGTTAGACCACTATTGAGAACTAGGAAGCATTGAACGGCTGTTTCTTCCTATTGTGGGACTTCTCAGTGGCAGTGCTCATCCACGATCCTGTCTTGACAGATTCAAACACATGACCTACTAGTCTCGCGCACGAACATTTAACATTTAGACCACTGAGCTGATCGGCATACAACGATGTTATTATCTAACATCAACTAATCCACGAAATTGAGAAACACATCCACCATTGTCTTTAATCAGTTCCTATCTCATAACAGATATAGCTGAACTTCCCTAGTCACAGCTTCTCACAAGAACTCCAGGAAATAATTCTTCGTAACAGTCACTAGTGTGCATATCATGATTATAGTAATTTCAATAATTCAATTCATAAATCATATTTATATGAATATAAATACAATTCATATTTGTAATTATTTACCTCAATCTTCCATGGTACATCATTGATAATTGAATTTAGATTTTAGAAAAAAATAAAGGCATTATATTCTTTCATTATTCATATAAAAAATTACTTAAGCTTATGAATATACATAAACAATTATGAATATTAATATAAGTAGTATTAATATTAGTAGTATATATTATTATTGATTAATTAATACTTTAAGGTGTTCAACATTCAATTATTTACAACTTCTAGTTCAGTCTTTGTTTTAATAAGAAGAGTAATTGTTTACTATTCCGTGAATTGATTACTGCGATTACTATTATTATCATTATTATTATTATTGTAATTGTTTTGTTTGTTTGTTTGTTTGTTTCATTGCGTTATTGTTTTTGTGTAAAGGAAAAATATTAAAACAAAAAGAAAAAAAAAACAGGGAGAGAATTTATTTCAGGAAACAAAAATGTTCAATCATTTCTCATTCACTTTTATTGTCTCTTTTTTTTTCTTTCTATTTTGTTAATTCGATATTTTTGTTGTTTATGTTTTTTGTATTCAATCTATTTCGTGTTCTTTGTTGTTGTTGTTGTTGTTGTTGTTGTTGTTGTTGTTGTTAAACTTTGAAATGTTTTCACAGTGAATAATGTTGTTTGTATACCTGCTGTTTCATGTAACAAATCAGTAAGTGGAATAGATTGTAGAAACTAGTTTACTGTGATAAGGATTTGTCTTTTTTATCATCATCATCATCATCATCCAAATCATCATCATCATCACCATCACAATTATCACCATCATCATCCAAATCATCATCATCATCATCATCATCATCACCATCATCCAAATCATCATCATCACCATCACAATCATCACCATCATCATCCAAATCATCATCATCATCATCATCACCATCATCATCATCCAAATCATCATCATCACCATCCAAATCATCATCATCCAAATCATCATCATCATCATCCAAATCATCATCATCATCATCCAAATCATCATCATCACCATCCAAATCATCATCATCATCATCCAAATCATCATCATCATCATCCAAATCATCATCATCACCATCACAATCATCACCATCATCATCATGTTTGATGTTTCTAAACTGAACTAATTAGGACTTTAGAATTCATTAAAATGGATTATGAGTAATTAATTCTTAATGAATTCTTATATTACTAATGGTAAATAAATAATAGTTGAGTTTGGTGAGTGTGTCTCACATAAGAATTGTATGTTCTCTGATATTAGACGGTTGTCTATTGATATACAAAATAGTTTGAGTTAACTGTATAGACTGATGGATTTCAACTTAACTATCTAAAGATAAAGTGTTCAGTGTCAGACTAAAATATTCTGTACTCTGATCTAATGTAAGGTCTTAGATGTTTATTGTTGAACAATGGTAAGCAAAAAAGATGTGGTAGTTCACTTATTCATTTCTAACATTATTAAAAACCACTGAGAAGGTTATGTTAGATTTACAGTTTTAATTCGTGTAAGTTTAACCGAGATTTTTTAGCTTTTAGATAATAAGTTCTTTGAAGCAAACAATACTGGGTTCGAATCTCGGAGTAAACATCAACTCTGAAATGCAAGTAAATCTAGCTGATAAGTTCCAAATAGGACGAAACGCTCGTCAAACTGGATTCCACTGCTAGCCACTATCCATCTTTGCTTATAATGCTTGTGATTTAAGGCACTATTAAGGCAATCCGCATAGGATGAACATATACCAATTTCAGTTCTAAATAATAATGGGAAGATGTAAATAAACGATACAAAATGAATGTAATACATTCCTTGTTTTACAAAAATATAAGTCATGTGTAACTATTTTAAAGTTATTTACTAAAATGTGAATAGTTCACAAGTGGATTCGATCCTACCACTTGTAAATAAAGAAAAAGTGGCCAAATCACATGTTTTCCATTCATCACTATGAATTATCGTATGAAATGATAATTCCTATTTAAATGAATGAATGGTTGTATTCATAGTTTAAAACTGATATTTTTATTGAGATTATGAACTGATTGATGTTAGACCACCATTGTAAACCTGAAAGCACTAGATGGCCGTCTTGTCCTTTTGTGGTGCGCAGAAGTGCGCATCCACAATCCCATTCGTGTGATTGAAGACCCTGGGTTTGAATCCCGTCAGCGGAATCGTGTATGCGCACTGCTACGCACCACAATAGGACAAGACAGCCATCCAATACTTCCAGGTTTTCAATGGTGGTCTAACATCAATCGGTTCATGATCTCAATCAATAACTTAATAATCTTCACAACCCTATACTGTTAAAGCTGATTATCTATCAATTTAGGAATCATAGTAACAGATCAGATTGTTGAATTTTTTGAAATGTTTATTTTTATACTGAGTTTATTGTAAATTTTATAGTTCCCACGGTAAAATATTCCCTTGAATAACTCAAAATTAACTGACTTATAATGTATAATTCACATTTGAATTGATTTAACCGTAGTATTATGAGTCTGAATGTAAAGTAGCTAGTGCCTTGAAATAAAAGTAATCTAAATTTTTACTTAGATTAGTTCGTTTAAACACATAAACATTGGTACAAGGAAGCAATAAATAGATATGCGTTACATAAATCATTCGATTTATGTGAGGGCTGTGATTCTGCCCGGGTGCTCAAACCGAAGCAGGTGGTTTTCTCAGAGGAGGCCACACCCGGACCCTTTCACCTAAATGTCTAATCCACGAGGCAGTGGACCGACGTCAGTAGATGCAGTCGCATGGTATCTGGTGACCAACAAGTGGTTCATACGCCATTTGTTCCCCCAGAATACTGGAGCCTATGTGCTCTATTGGTTTGAAATGAGAGTTTTCCAACTCCCCTAGATGGACTCTCCGTGTCCACCAACCCGGTTAAAGCGTCGGACATTCGCTTTTCGTCCTCTCAATTTCATAAAGAACACTCGTGGTGCGATAAGGCCGTGAATAGGACTTCCCTTGAAGTTGCTGAGTGCACGTGGTCATGTGAGAGCATTTTGAGAGGGAGACCTGACTATCCCCACTCTCGTCAGTACTAAGACCTTGATCTAAATGAAGTGTCAAATAGATCAATAATTAGTTATAGGCAGTTAGATATCAGCGACTAATTTTTTCTAGGTGACTATTGAAAACCCGGAATTACTGAACAGCTTTTTAGTTTTAGTATAAAACTCATTGAGTGACTTGATGCGCTGCAGTAATTGCTTAAACATGAAGGAGTCATAGATGTCCATTTCTAAGAAGTCTCATATTAGAATGAGGCAAATAACCGTTGCTTCCTTGTATTCATTAGTTGTCAATATCAAATGAATTCGTGAAATGAAATTGCAAATTTAACAATCTACAAAATCATCTGTACTAAGAAAGCAACATTAGATTCAGAATTTCCATTCGAGTTTGCAACTATTTTAAAGTCAATACCCACAAAATAAACTTCAAGCCTCTGAGTAATTATGAAACCCTCCATTTCGTTTTCAGACTCTACATTCAATCATTTTTAACGAACTGCATTATCTGCATGTTTTTTTTTTACAATCGAACTATAGCTTAACTGATGACATATTGAATTCTAATAGTCGCAGCTTCCTGCCAAAAGTTATGACAATCCTGTTTTGTTTGAAGCAAATCATTAGTGATTAAAAATGGTACTTAGAGCTACCAAAACGTTGATCAACATCAATAATCGATCATTACAGACTAACTGGTCGATTTCATTATACTGATGTAGTATGTCAACATAGATTGATACACATTTATCTTAGGTAATAGATTGATCAAAACTATTACAATGATTCCTATTGGTTTAAATGATTAAGATCATGTAATTACTTAGTCTTATTATTTGATGAATAAATAGTTTCAAGCAATGAATTCTATAATACATAAATGATTTCATCATAGTACATTAGTCTCTTACAAATATGAGAGAAAATTAATACGTTATATAAACTGTACAATGCATAGTAGCAGTAGTAGTAGTAGTAGTAGTAGTAGCAGTAGTAGTAGTGGAGTGAACAAGAAAACGAGTGGGGACAACCGGATGTATTTGAATACGAAAGTATAGAGCATCTTACAAAAATTTGAGATCCATACATTAAATACTTTATTTGCAAAATGTCAATCAATTATCTCAAATTTGACTGTTCCTTTTGCAAAATGTCAATCAATCGTCTTAGACTTCATTGTTCATGCATTTTCATGCCAATTACTTTTCGTTCCTATTATATTGTTGTATACTACTTATGTGGATAAATGTAGCTCACACAACATTCGTTCCCCCCCCCATTAAAGCAGTCGTTTTTGTAGTGGTTCTATTCTCCGTCCTACTTTTTTCTCTTGTTCATTCTGTGCCACATCCTCCGTCAAAATGTTGAGTCTGCAGCGCGCTGACCTCCATAGCTCCGTCGACTATGTCGTGGCAACAACATCCGAATTTCATCCTGCACTCCAGCGACCCACAGTCGCACGTTCCAATGCTCTTCTACGTCCACACTACTCACTACAGCCATTGCCGCTCCGCCAGAACAATCCACTTGACGTCACCTCTAGGAACCAAACTACCTCAACCGGCACCTTAGCCCCAGGCCCACAACGGCGTCCTCAGAACAGCACCCTTCACATCCCCTGGTTGGCAGAAACACCAAATGTATTGAACAAAAATACGAGTGGGGACAATCGGATCTATCTGAACACGAATTCGCAGAACATCTCACCAAAATCTGAAATCTATACAGTAAATAATTAATTTGTGAAATATCAATCCATTGTCTCAGAATTCATTGTTCATGCATTTTCATATCAATTACTTTCCGTTCCCATCCTTTCCTTTTCGATCTTCTACTGAAATACATTCTATTACTGATTATCGTTATATACTACTTATGTGGATATAAGTAGCTTACACCACAGTAGTAGTAGTAGTAGTAGTAATAATAATAATAATAATAGTTAAGATATTGTATAGTATTTTTTTATGCACCAATAACCTTAAACATGAACATTATGTAAATTTATAATAAGAATAAAATATGGAGGACATTATTATTATTACCATTACTATTATTATTATTACCATTATTATTATTATTATTACCATTATTATTATTATTATTATTATTATTATTATTGAATGAAAGATTTCATAATCGACCTTAAATTGTTTTAATTATATCCTGTTTAACATGGATGGATTATATTCCATATAATAAGTAGTAATTATATGTATATATATATATAATTGATCATTTATCATTGAAGACCTTTTTATGATGATGATTATTATTAATTTAAATAATAAGTAAAAGGTTATATAAGATTATCATTAATTGAAATTAATAATTATACATATTTGATCTGTTTATTATAATGATTATGAAATGGTTTCTAAATAATAGAATACAATTGATGATTAAGTTTGAAGTGTAATGATCTAGCTATCTATATATTGAATATGAAGTGTTGGGCTATTTTTGTTTTTTTTTGTAGAGAGTGATATTTTCTCATTCAAACAATATAAACCTTAGAGAAAACAGAACTATTGACTCATGAAACTATGCTCTTCTATGGACGTTGTTGTGAAACCAAAAATTGAGGTGCTAGTTAGAGAGGTCTAGTACGGGGAATTGATGTCGAGTGAAGTGTTTTGAGTGTGCAGCATTGGTTGTAGTGGTTGCTGTTGATAGAGAGGAACAGTGGGACCTGTGATTGCTGGATGGACATCAAATTTTGGTAGCCTGACGAGTCGACGGAGCTATGGAGATCAGCACATCTCACAGTCAATGTGGTACAGACTAAAGAGAAGAAGAAAGTAGCATGGCAAGGAGAACCATCATAAGATCGACTGCTTCAAAGGGGGGATGAGTGTAGTATGTGCTACAAATATAAGTAGTATGCATCATCAATTGAAAGTAAAATGTCTTGAAACACAAGGTTAAGAAGATCAAACAAAAGAGAATGAGAACAAAGAACGATTGGTGTGAAATTTGAGACGATTGATTGATATGTTTTTTAGATTTTACTAAGATGTTCTGTAATTTTGATGTTCAAATACATTTGATTGTCCCCAGTTGTGTTCTCGTTCATTAAAAATTGTCAAACTTTATTCAACAGGGAATCATTTTCAACACTAAATGGTACTCATTTTAGACCCGCATTTTATTCGTATTGGTATATGGAGTATGTACAATCACGCTAAATTGATGACCTCTCAATAACATTTACACATTTGGCAACATAAAATTGGTTTTTGTAAATGTCTATTATTTTAAATCGGTTACATCATCCAAATATAGAGAATTAATATACAGATAATTGAATACATGTATCAATGTAGATGAAAAAAATGAAGTATTGATGAGTTCCACAGTAGGACGAAACGGCCATCTAGTTTTTCCAAGTTTTCTATGATGATCTAGCTTCAATTGACTTATGATCTCAACTTAAAATTACTATAATATCCACAATACCTCTCTGAATATTTTTTTGTCTGTCAAATAGATGTTTCTCCGTACTAACAGTGTTTTATAAAGTGAAGATGATTTACATGTAAGAGATTAGCTTTAATAATACAAGTAATTTTAATGTATAACTAATGACTTTACATCTATTCAATGGTCCATATTTACAACTGCTAAACATCCATCTTAATTGAACGTAATTACTTCACTTGGTATGAACTATGGATATTATATTTACACACTAATCACAATGGTACATATACCATCTGTGAAAAAGATTGATATCGATATTGGGTTATGGAGATTAAGTTTTTGATTGACATCATGAATCGATTGATGTTAGATGTTTATTGAAAACATGGTAGCATTGGAATGCCGTTTCGCCCTAGTGTGAGACTCGTCAACATGGATAAATGGTTGCGCAGCCATTTATGAATCGATGGAAGTTAGACATTAACATCGTTTGATGCCGCCTCTATCGTTAGAGGCTAAGTGTTCGAGCACGAGATCGAAGATCCTATGTTCGAGTGCCACGTACGGAATCATGGATGCGCACTGCTGAGGAATCCCATACTAGAAGAAAAGATTGCACCATAAAGTGATTCAAGATGGTAAGTAACTTTTCTATCTTTATACCATATAACTATAAATACGAATATACAGATAAGGTAAATGATTTCGTAGAAATGAAAAGTCTTTTTGTTAAAGTTCTCTTTACTTTTATTCAGTGACACAATAGATTATTTAAATAATCTAAATACAGAGACATATATATATATATATATATATATATATATATATATCATATCGACTTGATCTTAGTTAATGTAAGGGAAAAATATAAATTCAAGGATCCGATTCAGACAGTCAGTCAGTTACAACGTGGGACCAGGCACACAAATGTACCGGTCCAAGTTGCCACACCTCACTCATTAGCAGAACAAGATGAACACCGAATTCATAAAAGTAGTGAATTCAATAGTGGTAATATATCAAAGAAAGATTGTGTATAAGGACATGGTACAGGTAGAAGGAATTCATTGATAGAAAGAAAGGTATGGAGTGATTTTGATCTCATAGTTTAAGGGAGGACAGAGAGTGTAAACACCTACGCCATTGTGATCGATTCTGAGCCATGTCACACAGAGTCTCCAACCATTGCTTATGACAGTCAGGCGGACCCCAACCGAGTAGTCTGTATCTAATAACATGGCTCAGACTAGAATTTTGTGACTTCAAGCAATGATGCCACGTTTTGATTTGGCCGCCCCTAACTTTCTCCCAACTATCCCCAACACCAGTTAGCATTTCACGTCGTGGTAATCGGTGTTTAGGCATACGCAACATGGCCTAACCATCTCAGTTGATGAAGATGCACAACTTCATCAACTGATTTACCGTCATCAACTAATACCGTGCGTCTAACCTGACTATTACTTACCTGGTGATCCCAGCAGATGTGAGAAATATATCTAAATTATCTGTGATCAAATACTAGTAGCTTATGATTATCTTCTAGTCTTAATAGCCATGTTTCGTAGTTGTAAATTAGAACAGAACAAATTGCTTTACAATTGCCTCATCCCTGTATTGACAGACAGATATCTCACTTTCACCATAGGTGAAGTAACTTTACAAAAGCCAAACAAGTATTTTGAATCCATGCTATGAAATTCATCAGACATCAACCTATTTAGGTTGATCAAACTTCCAAGATAAGTGAAGTTGTTAACACATTCAACTACTTCATTCCCTATCGTTCGTTTAAACCAATCCCAAATCAACAACTTACATTTAGTGGAAAGGGGGGGAAGGGGGGGGGGGGGGGGGGGGGGGGGAGGGATGAAAAAGAATCCGATTACATAATTCATTTAGTAAATCTAGACAATATTTAAATGATTACATTCTTTTTTCTTTTAATATTTCATTTTATAAAATTTACATAATCAGTAATAAAACCATTGTGTGATAACATTAATTTAATATAATTAATAATAGAGAATGATGAATAAAAAAATTAAAAAAAACAATCTAGAATAGAATAGAATATGAAAGAATCATTAAATCAACCTAAATAATATGGAAACAATCATGAAATGATTATTGTTTGATGTATTACGTGCAATCAATCAATAATTATGGATATTGATGAAATATGAAATAATCAATAGTTCTATATCACTAAATGACAAACCCCCCCCCGCCTTCTTATTATAATTAGTTCATTATGAATACACTTCAATGATATTAGTTACATAATCATTGGGAACTAGATAAAACAATATTGAAAAGTTATATGATTCTAATGTGAAACTAATCTACTGTATAGATCTACAACCTAAATATGAATAAAATTTATAATCACTATGGAAATGACATGGAATCAATTGATTTATATAGTATGTGCTATAATTCACAAGCCACATTTATTCTCTTGGTGATATTTATTTTATGGATAAAATCAGATGAATTGGTTTTTGTGAAAATAATTGTTGTGACTTTAAGGACGGTTTTGTGATCAGGCGATTTATTCACTAATCGAAATATGAATTAATGAATCTTAGTACTATGGTAAACCAATAATGTTCAACCGGTATGAGAAGCCTATCTTTTTTATTGATCCTTTGTTCTCTTAACTCGTCTAAAACGTCAATAACAACTTCTACCATGTGAATCATTTATCCCAAACATACTTGGATTATAAACCAGACAAATAGACTACATGATACCATAAAATGGCTGCGAACGTGGGAGACTGGAGTTAATAAACTGAATATAATTTAAGGATAGTAAATCGTATAATGATAATCTATAATTTTAATAGTTGAAATCCTGAGTCATTTGAAGTTAGACTACCATGGAAAACATGGAAGCACTGGAAGGCCATTTCGTCCTATTGTGGGACTCCTCAGTAGTACGCATACACGATCCCGACTCGCGAGATTTGAATCCAAGACCTATCAGTCTCGCGCGCGAACGCTTAACCTTTAGATCACTGAGCCAGTCGACATCCAATGGTGTTAATGTGTAACCTCAACCAATACACGAAATCGCACGGTACATCCACTCTTGTCTTCAGTGCGATACGAGCTTCGATTGACTCATGATCTCAATTATTGAAATTACTATAATATCCACAATATAACTCAAAATGAAACTTATAATAAGAAGAATATAGATATACATAGTCTGGCTACTGAATAGTTATACAATAGGAATATGTATATATTACATTAGTCCATTAATAGTCTTCAGAAGTTACCCGTAATTTAATCTTCACTATGATTAACAATAATGGTGTATTTTGAAAAACTTTCAACATACTGAAATTCCTCAATTTACCATGATTTCATCAGATTGAAGTTTCAGTGTATATGAATTGTGAAATGTAATTACGGTGATGAGATTGTACATATATTATACTTCTAATGATTCTGTTTAACTGAACTGAGAATATCTGTTCATTCAATGAAATAACGCTTTTTTCAGAATATAGAAATTTGATTAAATTAGATTCTGATATCTAGTCAGTCAGTTGCAGACAGTATAGTTCCTGGCACAAATGTACATCGCCCTACGATTCCAAGCCATCTAGGTTGTTGACGTTTCCGAACCTAATCACCCTAAAATATTGGATTGCATTAAACATATAATGTTCAATGAAACTATTATTATTTCCTTAAGGCCCTATTCCTTATCTCAGTATTTTACTTGTAGTCAATCCACGAAACTGTAGTCATTTATGATGAAAAACACCAAGCCAATTCATGACTTCTATTTAATCGGCTATGTTTTGTGGCCATAGTTTACTATCCTATGCCTTAGCTAGCAATTTATACGAACATATCACTCTACAGGCGATGCAAGTTGGTAAGAGTCAACTGATTCGTGGATGAGCACTACCACAACAGGACGAAACAGCCGTCCATTACTTCCATGTTTTCAGTGCTGCTCTAACATCAATCAGTTCATGATCTCAATGAAAAAACTTAATAATCTCCACAATCCTATACTGAGAATTTTTGAATTGTAATTCTGATAATATTTGGGAATAAATTAATCAACTTATATTACGAATACAAATGTTCATTCATCAATTCTATCGAGATTGTTAACAATTCATACTGTATTGTACTGACGTCTTAGATATAAATTTAATGTGCTGTTTACTTGTATCTTCCAATTGTTGTTTAGAACTGCAACTGATCGGTCTCTTGTTGGCATATGTATATCGTGTGCGGACTGCCTCGATACAGCCTTAAGTCACAAGCTGCTAGTCTACTGCTAGCCACTATCCATCTTTGCTTAAAAAGCTTGTGACCTCAGGCAATATTGAGGCAATCCGCACGGAATGCACATATGCCAACAAGAGACTGATCAATTTCAGTTGTAAACCAACAACAATGAGAAGATACAAGTAAACAACATCAAGTAAATATAACTTTACTCCATTGCACAAGCAAGTGGCTATCAGTACTCAATAGCTAAGTGGATAATACGATAGCATTTGAAGTGAAACGTAATGTATTCGAGTCCTGGAATGAACATCAACTATGAGATGCAAGTACATCCAGGTGACGAGTCTTAAGTAGGATGAAACGCGCATCAAATTGGATTCCACTGTTAGCAACTATTCATTTCTACTTATCAATTCAATGTTCCATTTAATACATCAAGAGTAACAAACAAGTATAATGAATTAATAAGTTTTAAAAGTTGTTTATCAAAATACATAATCCATATATTACTCATAGATATAAACTTTGATAACATTCAACTTAATACAAACTAGAAGCATTCTTTCTACAGGAGTTTACTTATGAATAACAAAAAGAATTTCATATATATATATATATATATATATATATATATATATATATATATATATATAGGGAGAGAGAGAGAGAGATGTATTGTTGAAATTCTTTAAGATAATATACTCTTTTATCAAAGAACTAATCCATGACCTGATAAGGTATACAAATTAATATGAATAATTTCATAATACTTTATATCATTTTTCTTTTTTTTTTTCCTGTTACTAAGTGAATATCAACTTCATCACAAGGCAAGCCTTCAATTAGAGTCGTCAAGGCCAAATAAAGGAGAATAGGAAGATCAAAGAATAAAATAACGCCGAGAAACGGAGATAGACATGAGAAGAATAGACAACAGTTGGATAGGACTAGACAGGGAGACCTAGGAGAGTGTGGGTTAGAGAATGCTGGTCGGCGACCTATACTCCATTGGGAGTAACAGGCTTAAGTAAGTAATTAAGAATGATTCATATTGAGAATAAATACACAACTGGATTTCTTACTGCAACAGTAGTTTTTTCCACCAAGTTATTTATACAGTTAACGGTAATTGACATTAATTTCTTAAAAATCAAAATGCTGTCAATCATGATTATGATTACCTTGGTAATCTGATGAAATTAATAGTTTACTAAAATATAGATATGCAAAAATCGTTGAATTTACAAGTTCGTTTTGTGAGTTAAACTAAGTTGAACTACTACTAGAACCTAGACAACATAGGATAACTATTTTATCACAATACTGAACTCTTCAGTGAGTGTGTTCATGACCACCCCCTCTATCTTCAGAGATAAAACCCAGGACCTTCACATCTTACAACATACATTCAAAATTTAGGCTACTGATTCACCATACAACTGTTTACACTACATACATGTCCATCATACATTTCATAGATGATACTTATTTAAAATCCAATATAATATCGAATATAACTTCGCCTGGAGCCCCTCTTGACCTACTGCGAACCCAAGTCCGGATAAAGGAGGAGGTTTTGGCATAGGGTTAACGACCCCATTCCGTAGAAAACTAACCAGCGAAGAACAATATCGAATATACAACTTTATCTTTTATTCATTTTCATATAATACTGTGAATATAAAAGACAGAGAGTAAAACGTATTATCATGGTTGCCTGAAGGCATTTGGTTCATACATTTGTATTAGTAAAATACACTTCTCACTTATCTAAGTAAGATAATTTTCAATACACAATTAAACAATCTAACTACACTGCATTAACTATCCATATTATTGTTACTTGTCAAAGATTGATAATAAACACAATGATTTACATTATCCTTCCATTGATAACTTTTTAATTCATACTCTATTCAAAGACCTATTCAATTGAATCAAAGATAATATATGACTGTTTGTTAAGCATATCAATTAGATATATTCATTTACCTAGATACATTTGATTAGTATTCTATTATATGAACTGGATTAAGTATCTAAGCATAGATTATTCTTCTTTTAAATATCCGATACATTCTATAGTTGTAATCATGGATAATAGTTGCTATAATATTAATAAAAGCTTTAATCGTAAATCATTATAAACTAAGTAAATGTATAAACATTAAATGTATTACAAATACTTTTTATTATTTTATTAATACATAACGATAACAAATAGAAAATCATTCATGCCTAATTAATTAGAATAAACAATAATTAAAAATAATATCATGATGACAGAGTTAATGTACGTATCGTTAGTACTGCTAGTAGTAGTAGTAGTAGTAGTAGTAGTAGTAGTAGTAGTAGTAGTAGTAGTAGTAGTAGTAGTAGTAGTAGTAGTAGTAGTAGTAGTAGTAGTAGTAGTAGTAGTAGTAGTAGTAGTAGTAGTAGTAGTAGTAGTAGTAGTAGTGGATAAGAACACACGTGAGGATAACCGAATATATGTGAACACGAAATTACAGAACATTTTACGAAAATCTGAGATCCATGAATTGAATACTTTACTTGCAAAACGTCAATCAATTGTATCAAATTCGACACATTCACAACCACTTTTGGCTAGATCTTGTACAAGTGTGCATTTTCTATTTTATGGTGAGATGTAGTCTGTTAGGTTTGTATATAAATGCAGTATGTTTGAAATACATGATTCATATCGCAGAGGTTGAGATTGGTGTTCTGCACTCAACAGGCACGTCTAGGCAGGAAGAATGATCGATAAAGACTATGGAAATTATCTATGATGTTAATCTACAATGTAAATATCAACTAAAATACTTTGTATGATAAAGTAGACTCAACAACGATTTCAAAGAATAAATAAAGAATCTGAAAAGGTTAACATTCTGTGCTCAATTTTCTTATGTAAGTCCATGTCTGTGCATTCAATATTATAAAATTCATCTGATCGACTGAAGATATAACTAAACAAAGTACTTCAAAGTTGCGTTAATTTAACATTGTGATTGAAAGGTATCGTTCACTCGCATTTGAGTGATACCACACGACTCTTCAAGTTAGTCAACAGGTGAAAACAATCAAAATCCCTGTGCGATATCCTAACTTTACCATAATTAAATGGTTTAAAGTGAATTACTGTAAACATTGAAGTTGGTAATGTTCTGTTGATCTCTTACATCAGAGCTAAACAGTCCTTCATTCAATGATGCTGAAAGTTCAGTCAGTAACTTATTTTTTGAGGGAGAGATATTTGCAGACTACCTTCCTCACCGATTGACTTCACTCAACATATAACCGAAAAACAGGGAACAGCTTATTCATCGTATGTTGAGACTGCTCAAATATACGACCATGTCGAAGGACGAGACCGAGACCTCCAGATCTCATAGTGAGTGCCCAACCAGTAAACTAACGAGTCGTCATCCTGTCATACACATTTCCGTCTTCATTTACTTCTCGGTGTAAAACAATGAATATCCACTATCTCTAATAATGGCTGTGTCAGTCTGCATAGGTCTAATCATCTTGACTCCCTCTTGTTTCAGTCATCCACTTTCTTACTTTGATTAATTGTTCCTTTCCACTTCTACTTGAACAATCACCAAAATGTTATCCACATTTTGAACAATATACCCATTAGTGAGAGACAATAAGTCTACGTGTCATGATAATCTATACCGGTTGACATTCACTCGTCACATGACTAGATGCATTGCAATTCATCATCACATTCCACATAGAACATGAATTGTAAACTGTTGAAGAGAATCTGTTAACAATACAGTAAATGATGAATATTGTCAAACACACTGTATCTTAGTAAATTCATGTATTCAATACCAACCTCATTCGTCTATAATGAATGAGTTCTATTTCAATGAATATCGTTTTTATCTTTCTTTTTTGTTCATTTCACTACACTACAAACTGACAAAACCATTCCATCATTGATGGACATCATTCAAATGGAATGGAATTGATGAATGACAGAGTGATAGGTAGACATTTCTTATACCATGATTGTAACCCACCAACCAACCACCCACCCATCTGTACAAATACACATATATCATTATTTTCAATATTAGTTGCTTTAGTTATGCAACTAAATTGATTTATTTTACTCTTATTGAATGGAGATGAGCTTTGACTTTTCCATTTTAAGGACATTCAATGATTCATTTTGTTGTCATATTTGATCTAAACACAATTTGACACACTTTAGTGATACTCAGATACCTAATCAATAATTCATGAGAGGAGAACTGGGGTTAGAAGTGATAGGAAGAAGAAGATGATTATGATGAGTTGTTTGTATTGGTTTATGTAAGATGTCATGAATATGCAAACATCCATTATATTCACAATATTGAACAAATCATACTGATGAAGAATGTTTTTGTTATTATGGCTTGAAGACATGAAAGATATTATCATTCGAGTTTCTGATTAACACTGATGATCATAAATGTATAGTTTAACTGAAGATTTATAATACAATTAGATGACACTTATATTAATGCATAATAGAAAATCAATAAATCTCCATATCAATAGTTGAAATCATGAGACAATTGAAGCTAGACCATCATGAAAAACCTGGAAGCACTGGATGACCGTTTAGTCCACTATGGGACTCTTCAACAGTGCACATCCACGATCCCTCTCCCTATGAGATTCGAGCTCAGGACATATCAGTCTCGCGTGCGAGCGCTTAACCATTAGACCACTGAGCCGGGCGTCATCCAACAGTGTTAATGTCTAACTTCAACCAGTCCACGAAATTGCGCCGCCGTAGTCAATCGCATAAACAATAATCATGCATTTACTTGGCAGTAACCTGGATGTTAAATTCTCAAAGTTTTAATGTGAAATATTGCCCAGTGATTATTACAAATATCATGAGTGGTTCACAAATTAACAATCACACTGAATGATCAATAATTTGCAACCGGATATTATTAGTTTAATAAAAGTGGGTTATTATATTACCACTTTGTCTTTAAATTGGTGTAATTTCACTAGAGTACTTTCGAATCATTAATGCTTACTAGTGAGAAGTTTCATAATAATACCATACATTTATCCAGTAGGTCTTGATCATTGACTTTGTACAAATTCTAATTAATCCATACATGACAACTATTATAGAAATTGCACTAATTAAAACAAAAAAAATAACGATGAATATATAAGCATAATAGGGTCTCATACTATGACAAAATGGCCGTCCAGTAATTCTAGGTTTTCCATGGTTGTCTAGCCTCAATTGACTCATGATCTCAACTAGTGAAATCACTATAATATCCATAAAACACATTCTGATAGTAAAAAAAACTGCTTGTTGCTATCCAGTAAATAAATCACGGTTTTTTTTTAAACTTTTTCCAACTTTTCATTTACCAAAGACAATCAACATCATCAGATTAGTACGAAAACGGATTAGAACAATTATGACTATGAACAACCAGTAGATTAGACTATCATTTATGGATCACCTTTGAGTGACACTATAAAAACCTTGAGATGGTCTACCTACATACTACGGCGAAATGAATTCTATAAATCAGTGCAAGGAATTAGAATTATGATTTACAGTTGATAGTTAAGGTTAGGAATTAGATTTCAGGTTTCCATCACGAATTAACATCCTCTATAATATTAAAACTCTATTTAACCAAGTGAATAAATAAATTTTGCACCAAAATTCAAAATCTATTATCTTAAATCTGATTGGTTCATCCATAAATGATCTCCCATCATGGAAAAATAATCAATTCTGTATTACTGGTTGAAACCATGAGTCATCTGCTCACAAGTGACTGATTTCAAGAGATACTCCTGAAGTTCTGGTGAGAAGCCGTTACCAGTGGAGTTCGACCAAGTCTGTTGCGAGATATCAGCTCACTGAAGGCAATGGTGTATGGTTGCGCAACTTCATGGATTGGTTGAAGTTACACATTAACACCGTTGGTTGCCGGCTCATTAGTCTAGTTGGTTAAGCGCCTGACGCAAATCTGTTAGGTCCTGGGTTCGAGTCACTCGAGGAGCGGGGTCGTGGATGTGCACTGCTGAGGAGTTCCATGCTAGGACGGAACGGCCATCCAGTGCTTCCAGGTTTTCCATGGTGGTCTAGCTTCAATGGATTCATTATTTCAACCAGTGAAATTCTGTATTATTACAGTTTAAATCATAAAATGAATCATAACCTGATTATCACAATATATACATCAAGAACTATCAGATAATTCATTCTTCTGAAACATCTATGATTTCACTAAAGCCAATACAAAAAATATCAAACGTTTCAGTCATATCCGTATCGTTCTTTCTTTTTTTTACCTTGTTTTTACTGATTACTCTTACATACCATAGAAACATTTAGTTGCTTAAATGATTGTCTCTTTCAATAATGAAATATTTCTTAGATAATATTAAATCATGTTTTTTCTCTTTCTTCTCTTCCTCTTTCTGTACACAGAACGCGGGTGCGCGCGCGCGCGAGAGAGAGAGAGAGACAAAGAGAAATATATTAAAAAAAAACAGGAGAGAATCTCTTCAAATTTCAGAAGAAACAAACAAACAAACAAAAATAAATAAATTAATTAATCGGTGACCTTAAATTGATAATTTTCTCTTTTTTTTCTTCTTCTTCTTCCCCTTTTTTTTCCTGAATACTAAATTAGTTTAATTCAATTAGTTTTAACAACAACAAAAAAAATGAAAAAAAATTTTTTAAAAAAAATAAAAAAAAGACAACAACATTTAAATGACGTTTACAAAATGTTTCAATTTGTTTTTTCTTTTTTTTCTTTTTTTTTCTTTTTTTCTTTTTGAAAAAAACACCAAAAAAAACTATCAAATTTATATCATTATTTTTATTTATCTATTAATAAGTTTAGATATTAAATAAATAAAGGTCATTAACGATTGAATTAGTATGTTTGTCAATAAAATGTAAACGATCTGTTTTGTTTGTTTGTTTGTTTGTTTGTGTGTTTAGTTTACTTTACGTTAACCAGAAAAGAAAAACGAATTAAACATAAATAAATGAGCATTACAAAAAAAAAAGAAAGAAAAGAGATTTATTCACTATCTTAGTAACTAAATTATGAATAATATTGTTATATTATATGATTGTGAATATGACGATTATGTATATATTAGAAAGGGGGTTGTTGTGGAGATTATAGTTATTTTAATAGTTCAAATCATGAGTTAATTGAAATTAGACAACCATTGAAAATTTGGAAGTACTGAACGGTTGTTTCATCCTATTGTGGGAACACTCAACAGTGAACATAAACGATATCAATTCATGAGATTTGAACAAAGGACCTATCCATCTCGCGCACAAAAAACTTAACCTCTAGACCACTGGGCCGATCGGTAACCAACACTGTTAATGTCCAACTTCAACTAATCCACGAAATTGAGTGACATATCCATTTTGGTCTTTAGTGAATTACTATCAAATATTACAATTATAGTCAGAGAAGGCTTTTTGTGGATATTATTGTAATTTGATAGTTGTTTTCATGAGTTAATTGAAGCTAGACCACCATGGAAGATCTCGGTTCGAAACCCGAGTACGCGATCGTGGATGCGCTTAATTCAGGTCTTAATTGAAAACCAGCATCTATATTACTATTTCATTCTTGATCATCTAGATTAAGCATTGATTGTTTATTTATTATTTCCGATTAAAAAAGGGTTTAAGATTCATCTATTCATTTACGTGACAAATAAAACAATTCATTGATTTCTTATATAGAAATCTACATTACGATGGGTAACATTAGAGAGAGAGAGAGAGTGTGTGTGTGTGTGCGTGTGTGATAGTGGAAGGAAATTTCCATTTATTCATAATATGGAATAATTTAGATGATTCATTTAGTCTTTTCAAAATTGTAACCATTTTTGAGTATCATATGTAGTTAAGTGTAAACGAAAACTACTTAAATGTGACGAATTATTACTTTTGAAACATTAAGTGATAGGAAACAGTTAGAGATTCACCAATAATTAATAAAGATACGAAGATATGCGTTGTCTGTTACTATTGTCTGTGTCTGATGCCACTATCGATTGATTAGGGCTGGAACTTAATATTTAAAACAGGAATGACAACTTGATTAATAAAATCATGAAACAAACTTAACTAAGATGTTGAAGATATATGTCTTACACTATCAATCACTGTAAATCATGATATGCCATTTGGTTGACCATAACATCTTTTAAACAAACGTTTGGTATCAGTAACTATTGACTGAACCGATTTCAGGTGGTGTAGACGTTTTATATTGCGATCATACAAATGATCCCAATCTAAATCTGTGGATTTCAATGTATTGTCATTGACAGTATACATGTACAATCTAATCATAAATCAGGCTCCAGATCTTCAAACTTCCTGAATAAATCCTAGACTTCCGACTATTGAGTTTATACTTGCGACTTTAGTCATTTTGTAACATTTTGTATGATACAAATATCCTTAGCGGAAGTAATTAATGATTCAGCTAGAGACAATCTATGTACTCAGAAGTGTAATCACTATTGATTGATCACTGGGTGGTGATCACTGTCATGTATGTCAAGTCCTTTTTAGTGCTATCGACCAAGTTGCAATGTGGCCACTAGTCTAGGTGACTCGGCATGGCGTGAACTATGTTGAGATTAGATGGTGGTTGAAGGTAATCAACAGGTGGTCGGTCGCGGCCCGGATAGCCCAGTGGTAACGTCTCTGACTATGAAACTGGGTGACATGTGATCAAATCCATCAGGGAGCACAAGTTCCCTCAAGATAACAGTTACAGCTTGCTGTCGAGTGCCAAGTATCACAAAACCTGAGTTCAGAATTTCCTGTTGACTACCTTCAACCATCATCTAACTCAGAAGTGTTCACACCTTCTATGAAATGATAATAAATTTATCTTTGATTCGGCAAATGTAAAATCTGATATCTCGAACTAATGAAAATTACACATCTTTCATTCTAACATTAATTGCAACTGATCAATTTGTTATTAATTACGTAAATAGATTTAATACAAAGGATTAATTAACCAATAGGATGGTTGAAAAATTCAAAACATTATTGATCTATATATTAAAAAGTACAATTTTAGTTGCGGGATTTTTGATAGATGAATACTCTCTACCATTTGGTTTACACAACAACTTAAATTATAATAGTGAAGTCCAACTATATCAAAAATACAACAAGTATCATCATTTATTATCAATATTGGTCTTTGAGTGCACTAGCAAAGGAGACCTAAAATGATTGATTTAAATCTCCTGTGGAGTTATAAGTGTACTAATTATTAACTTATACCTACTTAATGGAATAAATAAGCAATGTGTATATTATTTGAAATCAATAGTTATATTTATTTATTATTGTATAATCAATAATCCCGAGAGTGGGATACACATTGTTGAAGAGTTCAACAATAGGACGAAACAGCCATCTAGTACTTCCAAGTTTTAAATGATGATAAATCAATTCATGATCTCAATCAATAAAAAAAACAATAAATAATCTATACTTTCGAATAAACAGAAAACACAACTTAATTGAGTACGGAAACATAAAACCCTTCAAAAATCGATTAGTTGAAATTAGACATTAATACCGTTGGATCTCGACCGGCTCAGTGGTCTAGAGGTTAAGTGTTCACACGTGAGACTGTAGGCCTTGAGTTCGGATCACGTGAACGGGTCATGGACACCCACTGCCACTGAGGAGTCCCACAATAAGGTGAAACGGTCGTCCATTGCCTCCAGGTTTACAATGATGATCTAACATTAGTCCGTTCATGATCTCAATCAAAATATCGATCAATTAAATCATGAAAAATATTTTTTTTGTTTAAAAAAATTGATCACATTTAAATATTGACGAAAGATTTGTTTTCTATCAATTGACATTAGTAACAAGTCATTTCATAATTTGTCTTTTGATTTTTCTTTAGTATCTATGCGTTTTTTGATGTTTTCTTTAATATGAAATATCATTGGTCATTGACTGTTGTTCATGATGGAATGAAATAGATTGCACACACAAACACACACGCACGCACAAAGGATCCACTTAGATACTATCATTTATATTTTGTTCAATATCAAGAAAAAAGTTGAATTATTCCCTTTTTTTACAGTTTATGATTAAAAAAAAACAAACTCAAATATATTTCATTCATATTAAATGGTAATGTTTAGTTGTCACGTAAAAAAATGAGGTTTGGATGCTGTGAAACATGATGGAGTTTGTTTGTTTTTATTTTTTCTTCTAAGAATTCATCTAAATTAGATTAATTCAATAATATGAATAAATAATTGATTTGTTAATGAATCTTTCGAGGTGGAGTCGTGGATGTATACTGCCACTGAAGAGTCCCATATTAAGATGAAGCGGCTGCCCAATGCTTCCAGGTTTTCTATAGTGGATTAACTTCAATTGACTCATGATAGCCTTCTGATATTAATCATAGGATTGTTAGAAACAGTACGAAACAATTACGTAACAATATGAATAGTTGATATTATGAGTCAATTGAGATTAGACCATAACGAAAAACCTAGAAAAACTAGACTACTGTTACGTTCTATTGTCGGACTATTCAATCATGCACATCCACGTTCTAATCTCGAGAGATTCGAACCCAAAACCTTTCAGTCTTTCAGTAATTAAGAACAAAGTCAATGTAAAATATTAAGGAAGAAATATTATATATTCAAAATCTCAGTAACTGAACTTTAAGTAAATCCAAAGTTTCACTTGACAATTTGATCGACAGTAATGGTGATATTTCATTATATTTCGTTGTAAACGCTTGAGACAGATTGTCAAGTGAAATGTTGAAGTGACTTAAAGAATATAAAAATCTTACTTACTAGATTTATACTCTACTTAGAGACATTTTTTAAGTAAAGTTTAATGAATTCGATGTTAAAATTCTTATAATTTATGGTTGAATGCCCTATTAATATATAACGTAGTGATACCGTCAATGAGAGAACAGTGATTTATCAACCGAAACAAAGACCCAAAAACCCGTACGAACAGTCTAATGTCTTTATCGGTCCTCCTTCACACCTAACCCTGCCTGTTGAGTGCAGAACACCAATCTCAGCCTCTGTGATATGAATCGTGTATTTCAAACATACTGCATTTATATACAAACCTAACAGAATACATCTCATCATAAAATAGAAAATGCACACTTGTACAAGATCTAGTCTAGTGTGGTTGTGAATGTGGGAGATTGTAATTAATTGACTAGGCATCACTCAAGAACAGACGATTGTATAATAATGGTTCATAGATCACACAATATAGCTTATAATAAGAGGAACATGAATATGTATGGTTTAGCTAGTTAATAATAATACAATAAAAATATCCGTATTGTATTTGTTCATAAATAGTTCTCAAACGTTATGATTGATAATTGTTGTCGGGATATAACTAGATTATTACTGATACTACTACTAGTGTGGTAATCTTTTCAATCTTCCACCTCCAGACATTTTACTTCCGATTGCTTATACATACTACTTATATCTGTCGACATCAGTAGGCACGCACCACACTACTACTACTACTGCGATGTGAGCTACTTATATCCACATAAGTAATATCTAACAATTGTCAAGAATAGAATGTATTTCAGTAGAAGATCGAGAATAAAAATAACAGTAACAGAAAGTAATTTATATGAAAGTACAAGGAAAATGAAATCTGTAATAATGAACTAACACAATAATACTCATCATAAGTGGAATACGAATATGAATAGTTTAGTTACATAAAAATTATGCAATAAATACTATATGTATTGTATTAATCCATAAATAAATCTCAACAGTTACTATCCACTATTATTATCAGAATATATCAAAAAATAGATAAAACAATAGCTAGATACTAAATGTTTAGTTTTTTGTAACCATTAAATCAATCATTCATGAACTAATCAATAGGATCAATAAATCTATTTATTATTATTATTATTATTATTATTATTATCATCATCATCATATGATCACTTTCATATTCTTATAATAATGATAATGATAATGATTAGAAGAGATAACCTTCAAAGAACTGTTGAATAGGATCAATTCAACATGATTAATGATAGCTATTCTTCTTTTTATTTTCTTTTCTCTTTTTCTTTCACTTTTTCTTTCTTCTTTTTTTATTTATTATTTTGATCTATTTTATGGATTACATATATATATATATATATATATATATATACATGACATTTCTAATCTATTTAAACAATAGTATGATTTATATCATTCTATATTATTACATAATCAATGTTCCTATCATGTTATTATAAGGACTCAAATGATAATAATAATTTCACTAAAGTAAATCATCCACACATATTAATATCATATAAACATATTCAATGCATAAATTATTTCATTTCTATTATAAATATATAATATACTACTTAAAGTTACATATATAGATAAATACACAAGTACATAGTTAGTTACATAAATTACATCGATGTAAAAATTGCATAGAAACTCGGAAAAGAAAAAAATGGAGAGAAAAAAAAAGAAAAGAAAACACCAATAAAATTAACGATGATAATAATAATAATGATCATAATGTTCAGCTATAAATAATTATTAGAAAAAAATTCATACAGTGTTTTTTTATTATTGTGAATGACAACAGAAAAAAAAAGAAGAAAAAAAAAGTTTTTTTTATCTTTCGAAATTTTTTTATTACCATTTGATAAAATTGTCAATGGGTTTTTTTATAATTGGCTTTAATATACAATTTATTTATATCAATATATATATATATATATATCTTAGTTGTGTAATGTGTAATTTACATTTGGTTTCTTTGGTGTATATGTGGTTATGTAAATGGGTAGGTAGATAAGTAGAGAGGGAGGGAAGGATGTAGATAGGTAGATGGGTAAGTAGTTAGGTAACATTCTTTCCTCCTTAACATGTTTTATTTTTTCTTTACGTTAGTTACTAATTGTCTTCAAGTGAATTCAACAAGAATATTAATATTGGCATATTTTATATTTTTTGTTCATTTATTCGAATTAATTTCTAATGTGATATTAAGGTGACAGAGTATAAATAGGGGAAAAAAAAGAACGAAAGAATCACTTGATATGAATATTCATCGGTGTATGTATGTATGTGTGTGTGTGCGTGTGTGTGAGTGTGTGTGAGTGTGTGTGAGTGTTTGTTAATACCTACAATATAATTGATTATGTATAATTGATATTGATAAAATAATTTTTATGTTAAAAATAAGTTTCTTCATTTATTTTTTCTTCGAAAACTCTTATGTATAGTTACTATGGATTTATCTTTAATAAATATACTACCATAATAAAAGTGAACTGTCAATCAATCTTACAATTTTTAGATAATTACAGTAAGTATTTATTAAATTAAGATGTAATTTCAACAAAAAAAAAGAGTTTTTGTGGGTATTATAGTAATTTTATTAGTTGAGATTATAAGTCAATAGAACCTAGACCACTATAAAAAAAACCTGGAAGCATTGGATAGCTCACTAGTGGCTGGTTTCAAGAGGTATTTACTAGAGTTCTAGAGAGAAGCAGTGACCAGTGGAGTTCAACCTTGTTTGTTGTGAGATAGTAATTCACTGAAGACTATAGTGGATGTGTCTCTCGATTTCATGAATTAGTTGAAGTTAGAAATTAATATCGTTGGATGCCGGCCAGCTCAGTGATCTAGATGTTAAGCAATCGTGCACGAGACTGATAGGTCGTGTATTCGAACCTGGAGAGGCTGAGTCGTGAATCGTCACTATTGAGGAATGGCACAATAGGACGTAACGGCCATCCAGTACTTCCAAGTATTCCATGGTGGTCTAAATTCAATTGATTCATGGTCTCAACTATTAAAATTACTATAATATCTATAAAACCCCTTCTGTTACTGTGAAACTATTCATTCAAGTTTAGACGAAACATCTTATAGTTTTCTAGATTCTATTCAAAGTTATACTTTATCGACAAATTGAAAATTATGATAGAATAGAATTTAACCTCCTACCGAACGATTGTAATATGAATGAATAAATGTATAAATCACTACTTCCGTTAGTTATACTTTCATACACTAATGACTCTTTTTGAGCTGACAAAGACGGCAATTATACTGTGCATAAAGTTTCAAGTATAATCGAAGTAAAATTTTTAAGAAACCCATTCTCTGATAGTCAGCATTTTTCGAACTTATTCAGATATGTTGAAGATAGTCAATGAGAAATATCGATTAAACTTAATTTTGTACCGGCTAGCAACTATTATAGAAGTGTACTTGTAAACCTCAGGAAAGTGATGTTTCCTTTAGGGTTCAGAACTACATCACTCAGATTGATTATCTGAAATCCTAACACTGAACTAATCTGACCTGAAATGAACTGTGGTACTGAGTAACTAACATTAGTCTCCTTGCCAAGATATAATATTAATTACAAATAAACAAAAACCTAATATAACGATGATTTTCCCTAAACTATTGTTTTCATTGTTAAAGTTCTCATATATTTCCCATTTTATAATTGCTACTTGGCACTCGTCAGCAAGGTGTACCTGTGCTATTCTTGAGGAAACTGATACATCCCGTGTCACACGACTCCGATAGCCCAGTGAAAACATCTATGATTGTGAAGATGAGTGAAATGGGATTGAACCTGTCAGGTAGCATCAGTTCCCTCAAGAATAATACAGGTACACTTTGCTGATGAGTGTTAAGTAACACGAAACTTAGGTCCAGGATTTCCGGTTGACCACCTCCAACAATCATCTTATCTCAACTTAGTGTACTCAAATGTCGAGTCACCTAGATAAATCGCTATACTGTAACTTGATCGATAGGATTTGATCTACACTAAGAAAGATCTGACACACATGACATTGATCACCACTCAGTGGTTGTAAGGCATACGTTCTATGTTTTCATGAACAAAGGATTATTTTGATTATATTCGTAGCATTCATTCAAACAACTAATCTGCTTACCATGTTCATTTGATTATCTTTATAAATACCTTCTGGAGTAACATGAATTCCCTGAAAGTTTAGTTATGCTTAGAGCAATTAGGTTTAGTACTAATTGAAAACCAGCATCTATATTACTATTTCATTCTTGATCATTTAGATTAAGCATTGATTGTTTATTTATGATTTCCGATTAAAAAAGGATTTAAGATTCATCTATTCATTTACGTGACAAATAAAACAATTCATTGATTTCTTGTATAGAAATCTACATTACGATGGGTAACATTAGAGAGAGAAAGAGTGTGTGTGTGTGTGTGTGTGTGTGATAGTGGAAGGAAATTTCCATTTATTCATAATATGGAATAATTTAGATGATTCATTTAGTCTTTTGAAAATTGTAACTATTTTTGAGTATCATATGTAATCAAGTGTAAACGAAAACTACTTAAATGTGACGAATTATTACTTTTGAAGCATCAACATTAAAGTGGCAAATATAAATTCTGCGGATACATTAGTACTACAAACTATTCTGAGATGTTACTGTGATAATGCTTATACTACGGTGAACCAGAATCTTCAGTTATTATGGCTATTCATAACTAGCTGAGTGTGTGGGTAAAATGATCATCCTCAGAAGAAAGCACAGCATACTTTCATCATCAATTCTCAATGCCTATAGAATAAAGTTTGAAATGTAAGGAGCTAACACTTCAAAGACTATACACAAAAGACTGTATGCAATCAATGTCAAACACTTTAACTTGAGCTTTGTAATCATTTTCTCAGTTCAGTAGTATAATAACTAATCCTATTCTTCTTTTTAGTGACTTTAAATAGAAATATCTTCCTATAACGGGAGGAATTGAGAAATGTTAACTGCTCACATATATTTGACAGCACTAGGACACATCATAATGTTTTAATTTGAAAAACAGTATGAAAATAACAACAATTAACTTTACACAATTTCTGTACGTCTGAAAATTTCTTGAATAATTATTACTCGCGAGGCGGGGTCACTGAGGCCCCTCACAATAGGAAGAAACGGCCGTCCAGTGTTTTCAGGTTTTCCATGATGTTCTAGCTTGAATTGACTCACGATGTCAACAATTGAAATAGTTACTGAATGCAAACAACAGAATTTTCGATACCAAAGAATCCTTCTTATTTAAATATTTACAACAGGTGATCATGACGATTTCCTAAATCACAGGTTGGAGTTAACCAGTAAGCTGGTAACAATCATATATGTAACAATGACTCGCAGCTGAAAATGTTATCAGATGGATATCGTGAAGCCAACAGATCGGAGTTCCATCTTTGATGAAGTGGGGGGTGGAGGTTGCTGTTAAGCCTATCTCTACGGAGTTGCATAGTACAATAAGACAACTACTCAATACTATCAAGATTATCTATAGATCTCAAAGTTGATGCTAATTATTTAATGATCTGATTACCTGTGTTAAAATGCATATAGTTAATACATTTCCCTCACTATTCCTACAACAAGTTTTAGTTAAAATTCTGGTGAAACTCGGTACCCATGTTGGCGTTTTCAAACTCTCCGTTAATGTTTCTAACACAATCATTCTGGAATCAAATTGTTTGAGATTTATGAAGTGATAGGAAACAGTTAGAGATTCACGGATAATTACTAAAGATACGAAGATATGCGTTGATTGTTAGTATTGTCTGTGTTTGATGCCATTAATTTTTAAACTCTCCGTTAATGTTAGTAACACAATCATTCTAGTTAAATATAAGTTGTCTAACCTAGGTACAAACCCTAATACTCTCTCTCTCTCTGTATATATATATATATATATATATATATATATATATATATAATGTGCATAGTGATAAAGAATAAATCTTTCAGTCTTTCCAAGACCTATCGACCAACTATACATGCATCCAGTTGTTGAAATTCACCCTATCACCAAAAGCTCGACATACATCGTAATCCAAATAGCCATCACTTGATCAAACATATCTTATAATTGCATATATAACGTGCCTATTTGGAAGAGGATGCATATTCACGTCAACCAACTTTCAAATCCAAGAGCAGCATATTTAAAACTGAAGAACATCTACAACTGTCAACCAACACCAAATTCAAGATTTTCAATACAATTGTCAAAACGGTTCTACCGTATCGGGTGGAAATCTGGAGAACTACGAAACCCATCATCCAGTAGATACAAGTGTTTGTTAACAGTTGTCAACGCAAAATACTTTGGATCCAATGGCCTTACACTAACAGCAACAACCTACTGTGGGAGAGAACAAACCAGATTCCAAATGAGAAAGAAGTCAGGAAGAAGTGCTGGAAGTCGATAGGAAACATTGAGAAAATTACCCAACTGTGTCACTAGGCAAGCCTTCACAAGGAATCCTCAACTTATACGAATACCATCTATTCTAACAGATACTAATCAAATATCAATATTGAATTATTAATAATATCGATATGGTCCTAGTTTTTTTTTTCTTAAATATTCAATAAACATTTACCTAGTAACCATGAGAAGATGATTAAAGATTAAATCGTTTTTTAGTGATAGAAACAAATTTTATTTAAAAATGAAAATGTTATCTTGATTTGAAATTCAGATCACTTTGATTGATTGATTGATTGATAGATTGATTGGATCGATTGATTGATTGAATGAATTTACTTATAGTAGGAACACTTAATCGATATTGAATTCAATGTTGTGTAAGGTAAGAAATTATATAATTGAATAATTTAGAACAATATAGATATAACCGAACCATATTGTTTTTGATTAGATCTTCATCAAATTTTACTCTAATATACAGTCATGTTTTTATATGCATATACGCGTTCGTCGACAAAATGATGCCTCGTAAAGTTCTGTCTGGTAAGGCCACAAAGAAACAGTCGAAGGTTAAACTGCCAAAAGACGATAAGAAGATGAGGAGGAAAAGGAAGAAGAGTTGTGATATCTACAACTATATGAAATGAATTAAACCAATCAAGGTAGTTCATAAATCAATGATGATAACAATGGAATAGATTACATAAATAAGCTAAAAGTATGAATTAATAATGTGATGCTAGGTGTACTAGTTGTGATAAGCAATAATAAAGGCTTCAATCGATGTTACGTAATGAGAAATAGGTCAATGCTTATTAAAAAAACCATAGACACTAAAATAACACAAAAAAAATCATAAGATTGCGTAATAAGAAGTGTTCAGATAATTGAACCGTGAAACGTATATTCGGGAAAAAAATTTGTAGCAGGGGGTAGAGAAAAATAAACGAAGAAAGAGTATGGAAAATAACAATAATCAAAATCATTTATTAAGGCCAAGGGAGAGATAAGGGTGTTAGAAATCATTTATGTATACAAAGACTTAGATTGTTAACTCGAATCCTTGTAACCTCTGTCTACTATATGAGCGCTATCGATCAAGTACGATAGAACTGAGCTGTGTATTGTCTTGACAGTACCTTTTTCTAACCTAGAAAAGAGATGTTCATTAACTCTTTGGTTCAGTTGTCTGGTATTGCGCTTTCTCCACAGACGTTACTGATTTCGTAGATATACATAGAAATGCCATAACCAGGTAATTTATCCTTTAGTTGAGAAATCACCATAGATTGGGTCGAGTACGATAAATAGAGGTTGACTGCATAATATAAGAATTTTTCTAATAATTGAATGATGCCAATATCATTTTATTTATTGATTTTTAAGATTCATAAAAATAATTTTATTGAAAACATTTAAAAGAAAGAAATAAAGAAGCCCAAAGTGAACTAAAATAGGATAGTGTCATTAATTAAGGAGAAAATTGATAGAAAATGTTGTATAGTAGAAATTTACTGATGTATTGAATGTGGGGTGTTCGATGGATTTTATCATTAGGACTGATGGTTTGGTTTTCAATATCTGTGTGACAAAAGATTTCAAATTAAGATGAAATTATTGTTCAGCAATAGCTTATTCCAAATGATTTTTTAACTGATGTCCCTAAATGCTCTGGTACGGCCGGGAGTGGGGATAGTCTGCTCTCGGTCTCGAAACGCTTTCACATGACCACGTGCATTCAACCACTCCAAGGGAAGTCCTATTCACTGCCTTCTCGGTGTTGTTTACGAAATTGAGAGGCGAAAAGCGAATAATAGGCATTTTCACCGGGTCGGTGGATATGGAGGGTCGATCTAGAGTAGTTAGAAAACCCTGATTTCAAACCAATGGTGCACATGGGCTCCAGTATCCTGAGGGAACAAATAGCATATGAACCAAATACTGATCATCGGCTACCATGGGACTGCATCTCCTGACGTTGCTCCACTGCCTCATGGATTAGACTTTTATGTCGAATTCTCCATGTGTGGCCGCCTAAGAACAATACCTGCGTCGGTTTAGGCACCCGGGCAGTATCCGAGCGCTCAAAACAACTGGAATGATTTATGTGGCGCATATCTATTTTTTTTGCCTCCTTGTACTAATGTTTTTGTTTAAATAAATAAATAACTATAACAAAATACTCAATTTAAAGTAGTAATTGATATGAAAATCATACATTATATAAGTGAGTATTATTAAGAGAATTCATCAAACAAGAGTCTAAAATGTTTCTAATATTGAAACAGATTCTAGCACTTTGACACAAATACTTAGTTACTACTCTAATTCAGAACTAATAGACAATAACCAGAAATAAGTATAGATTTTAAATAATTTTCTGTAATTCATATCAAATATGGTTTTCCCCTCTCATGACAATAGTTTAATTTAATGTTTACAGAATAAAAAAGTAATAATAATAATAATAATAATAATAAGATGCCTAAACTTCTTTAAATAATAGAAATAAAGCCAGAACAAACATCTCATCAGCTGGTTATAACCAAATATGTTTTACAATTTTACATTACGGTAAGATATAGTATGGTACAATTGGCATGAGTGAATGTAAAGAATTGGAATGACAAAGGTTATCATTAGTAACTATATCTATGCAAGAACAGGTCAGAGGTTATTTGGTGTAAGAATCAAGGAAACATTAGTGATTGTAATAGTTGAGTGAAGTTCAGAAACAGATAAGATAAGATTGTGTGATCATTCTAGAGGTAATAAAGGGTTTACATAAGATTCATGGAATTAAATAAAACCGATAAGATGGGTGACGTAATAATTGTATAGGATCTGAAGAATTTACATAATTTAAGAGAATCGAATGATTGGAAATGTATCAGTGAAGGGATGGTTTAAGAATTCGGTAATGGAAGAGCAACATAACAAACTAAACATTAACCAGGGTAGTAATAGATTTATTACTGTCTCTTTTTGAATACATAGATCAGGTTTGAGCTTTTTTTTATCGTGATCGTTTCAGCAAAACGGAGAGAATCAGTATTTCTTTGTCTGTTATTGATTTTAAAAAAAACATGAGGAATGTTAATGGTATGCCCAATGTGATGTAAATGCTGAACTATTGCACTGTTAAGAGTCTTTATAAACAGCTGATGAGAAACCAGGAAATATAATGAATTTCATATTATTCTACATCAATATTTGTTCTGGTTTTATTTAAATTCATAGAGAGAACTAATTGCATGAAATGATATAAAAATAGCTTGGATTGATTATTCACTAAAATTAAACTAATTCTATTATAGGATTAAGATCATGAACAAATTGATATTAGACCATCACTGTAAACCTGGAAGACACTGGATAGTCTAACATCAATCAGTTCATAATCTCAATCAAAAGCTTAATAATCACCTACAATCCTATACTGATAATTCCATATGTTTAAACCTTGTCCTTGTACTTTTCGAATGATTAGATGTTATATATACAAGTCAATTAGTGTACTAATTACATAATAACATATTCAATGAAATTAAATGATTGTACTTCAAATAGAAAGAGAGAGAGAGAGAGCCAGATAAAGTTGATTATTACTTAGTAACTTTATGATAAATCTGTAAATGCAACTTTAACTTATTTGTTGTTTAAAATAATCACTGATCATAAATCAAATTCATGATAAACTTGATCCTTCATGATTACAGATGTACTTGAATGACAAGTATTAATTAGCAACAAAAAAAAGAGAAAAAAAACTCAAAGCCCAAGTATAACCCTTCTGATCATTTTCATTCATCTTACATTAAATTAAATTTACCATTATAAATATCAACTTAAATTAATCATGTGTGAAGTTATATTTTAGTTTGAGTTACTTATATCCATATAAGTAGTATATAACCATGGTCAAGCATAGAATGTATTTCAACAGAAGATCAATAAAGAAAGAACAGGAACAGAGAGAAATTGGTATGAAAATGTATAAACAATGAAATCTGAGATAATGAACTGAGAATTGCAAAAAGAACAGTCAAGTTTGAAACGATGGATTAATATTTTCCAAAAGAACTATTTACTCTATGGTTCTCAGATTTCCAAACTTTTTAAAATAAAAATAAAAAATAAACAAAACACTTTTTAAGCAAAGATAGATTGTAGCTAACAATGGAATATAGTTTGATGCACGTTTCGTCTTATCTGGGACTCGTCAACTGGATTTACTTGTATTATTCAATTTGAAAAAAAACGATAAATAAAAAGAAAAAAAGAAAACAAACAATAAATTCAATTAAAAAATAATCAATATTACTCATACTACTTACCTATTTGATCTTATTTCAATTCATTCATTAAAAGTGAATATTATTATTTCATTATATAGTTTTTAATATAACTTTATCTCTGTAATTATTAATGAATAAACATAATAACATTTATTGTATTCCGAATGTATCCGTTGGAGTTTTGACTTGCCCTCTTTTTTCTTATTTTATATAGTTACGTTATTATAATAATATCTATGCAAAGATTCCAATGTTGATCATTGACATAGTGACATTCTTAATGATGTAATCAAAGCATTTGTTATTTGTAATATCATTTTCCAACAACGACAATAACAAGAAAAACAACAATAAAAAAAAGTGAATAATGTAATTCATTACATGAATAAGTGAACATGAGATTTAATTGGTTAATTAAACTAACCAATAAAAATCATTGAAATTATTTATTTAACTAAAAAATAATTTCAATAGTTGAAATCATGAGTCAATTGAATTTTGACCACCATGGAAATCTTGGAAGCACTGGACAACCATTTTGTCCTATTGGAGGAATACTTAGCAGTGTGAATACACAATCAGTGCTTCTAAATTTTACATGGTGGTCTAGATTCAATTGACTCATGATCTCAACTATTCAAATTACTATAATATCCACAAAAATACCCTTCTGATATGAATCAACATATGCTTACCAGTAACTGGATTCAAGAGGTATCTCCTGGAGTTCTAATGAGAAGCAGTGACCAGTGGAGTTCAACCTTGTCTGTTATGAGATAGTAACTGACTGAAGACAATGGTGGATGTGTCACTCAATTTCATGGATTAGTTGAAGTTAAACAATAATAGTGTTGGATGGCGGCCGACTCATTGGTCTACAGCTTAAGATTGATAGTTCCTGAGTTCAAATCTCGCGAAGTTGTATCGTGGACGTGCACTAATGTAGAATATCACAATAGGACGATTTTCCATGGTTGTCTAGGTTCAATTGACTCATGATCACAACTAGTGAAATTACTACAATCTGCACAAAACCCCTTCTGATATTAAAAATTTTTTTAAGAACAGATTTTAATTTAACCATAATATTAAAATATTTTCAATGTCATTTATTTTACATATTTAAGTATATAAGTCTTCTTATGTAGGTAACTATTTATTCTTTTTTTGTGGTTCCTTGATAGACATGGTTGAACTTGCTTTACAACATGAGTTTGTTGTACTTCTTCATGGAGAGAAATTGACAACATTTATTGTCATAATGTGATAAATATATGAATAATGACCATTCTTGAAGATGATTACATCTTAAAATCAATGAGTTGTTTAATATTTTAATACCTTATTCAATTCATTCTTTATTATAGTCACTAATTGAAACAAAACACAATCATTGAATAAACATGTATCGTTATCAAAATCACTTGGTATTGTTTAGGACTGCAAATGATCAGTCTTTTGTTGGAATAGATGTATCCTAATAGGACAAAACGTGCGTCTTGCATTCTACTGTTAGTCACCATCCATCTTTGCTTAGAATGCTTATGACTTAAGGAAATATCAATGTAATCCGTACACCATACACATATACCAATAAGTTACTGGTCACTTGCAATCCTAAATAACAATAGGAAAATACGAGTAAATAACATCAAATAAATTTTAAAACTTCACCCCAGTACACAAGCAAATAAGTATCAGGACTTAGTAGCTAAGTGGATAATACGATAGTATTTGATGTAAACGATACTGTGTTCGACTATCGGAGTAAACATCAACTCTGAAATGTAAGTACATCTAGTTGATATGTCCCAAATATAACAAAATGCTTATCTTAATTTTCACTACTAACCAATATTTATCTTTGTTTATATATGATTATTATATCATTTATATATATAGAAAATAGGTGACCTTAAGATTATAATATATCTAGTTAATGAACTTATTTATATAAGTGAAATAGATAAATATAATTGTGTTTTTTTATCACTTAAAGAAATCAATAAATCAATATCTATATTTTTATTGATTATAATTAATTAATTGATTTATTGAATTTAATCAATAAATTAATATGAATGAAAATCATTAACAATCATTTAATGTATATAATAAAGAATAAAATGTAACTAATTCAGTAACTAACTAATTAATTAATTAATTAACAACTACATGTTAATGAAACAAAAATGTAGTAAACTCAATAGAGTACTACTACTACTACTACTACGACTAATAATAATAATAATATGGCATTAAGAGACTGATCAATTTCAGTCCTAAATATCAATGGGAAGATTCAAGTAAAGCAATACAAAGTGAATTCAACTATACCCCATTTCACAAGCAAGTGGCTATCAGGACTAAGTGAACAACGCGATGGCGTTTGAAGTGAATGGTACTGGGTTCGAGTCCCAGAGTGAACATCAACTCTGAGATGCATGTACATCCAGCTGACGAGTCTCAAATAGGACGAAACGCGCGTCAAACTGGATTCCACTGCTAGCCACTATCCATCTTTGCTTATAATACTTGTAAATTAAGGCAATATCGAGGCAATACGCACAGTATGCACATATGCCAATAAGAGACTGATCAATTTTAGTCCTTAACATCAATGGGAAGATTAAAGTAAAACAATACAAAGTGAATAATAATAATAATAGTTTTATTGTATTTCATAATTCCCCTTTACAGGGTACAGTTATCAGCATAAAATATTACACATAATTAATATGTAAAATATTAAAAAAAGCTTTCAAACGGTGATTTACTTTCTGATTCAGTATTGTTATAATTACTTTTATTCGGTTAGATTTTTTTTAGCGAGCTGGACGATCTAGACTTTGCAGATGATCTGGCTCTTTCATTGCACATTCAAAAACAAATAAGGGGAAGACAATCAGTGTCGCAGCAGCCTCAGCAGCAGTATGTCTCAACATACACAAAAGGAAAAGCAAGATTCTCCGATATACACACATAGCATGTATCAATCGAATCACACTTGAAGGAGAAGATTTGGAAGATGTAAAATCGTTCACATATCTGGGCAGCATCATTGATGAATACGCTGGGTCTAATGAAGACGTGAAAATGCGGATCGGCAAAGCAAGAGCAGCATATCTACAACTAAAGAACATCTGGAACCCAAATCAACTATCTGTCAACCAACACAAAAGTCAGAATTTTCAATACAAATATGAAGGCAGTTCTACTGTATGCGGTGGAAACTTGAAGAACTACGAAATTCATCATCGAGAAGATACAAGTGTCTACGCAAAATACTTCGAATCCGTTGACCAGACACTATCAGCAGCAACCTACTGTGGGAGAGAACAAACCAGATCCCAGCGAAAGAAGAAATCAGAACGAAGCACTGGAAGTGGATAAGATATACATTGAGGAAATCACCCAACTGAGTCACAAGACAAGCCCTCACTGGAACCCTCAAGGCCAAAGGAGAACAGGAAGACCGAAGAATACATTACGGCGAGAAATGGAGATAGATATGAGAAGAATGAACAACAATTGAATAGAACTAGAAAGGAAGGCGGATAACAAATTGTGTTGGAGAATGCTGGTCGGTGGCCTATGCTCCATTGAGAGTAACAGGCTAAGTAAGTAAGTAAGTAATATTATTATTATTAGCTTTAATAAATATTATATATTTGGTACAATATAGAATTCTCAGTACAAAGTATTTCAGAGAGTTTCCCATTTCTTATTTCTTGATCGATCATTGTAATGAATATTGACTGGTCGCCAGTTAGATGTTAACAGTCTATTACATCGACATCGACATAATGTACATTATTTTCGCTGCATATTGCCAGCAACTATGATGTCTCTGATTGGGCGAAATCTCTTAAACTTTTCACAAATGCTCCTGAATAGATTTTACAACTAATACGCATAATAACGATTTAAAATAAATAAGCAAAAACAGATAACTTGTTAAAATATCCAGATAGCAGGAACAAGTCGACCAAATATTCAAGCAGGCTGCCTGGAACTATAGTGAACTGGATAGAGAATCATGTATATATTTATTCATATTCGATTATTGCGATGTAGAATTCTATATTTCCTTGAATTCGTCAAGATTTTACAAATACATTCTTCTTCTATAATATCTTATTAATTACTTTTCATTAGTCATATTTCAATTCATGGTAATAAAATAGGTATATGGAAAGTCGACAGGTTAATCTTTTGAATGATCCACCGTGAATGATGGTACAGTGATGGAATGAGTTAATAAGATGTGTGATTGACACAATAGAAAGTTGGTAAATATTTACGATTGAGAGAATTTACAGAGAAAATGAGTTGATTATAACCCCATAATGACAAAGTAACTATGTTAGGTTTTTATATTCTTATTTTTAAATGGAATAATATAGAATGAATGTAATGACACATTTGTGATTAATTTATGAAATGTCATCAAATTTAACGAATAGTTGATCAGTTCAACGATGAAGAACTTTGTACACTGATACCACTTTTTTGATAGGAAGCTTCCTTGTAACAATAATCACTTATTATCAGAAAGGCGTTTTTATGGAGATTGTAGTAATTTTACTAGTTAACATTATAAGTCAATAGAAGCTAGACCACCATGAAAAACCTGGAAGTACTGGAAGACCGTTTCGTCCTATTGTGGGACTCCTCAATGACATTGTCTATCTACGACCCTGTCTTAAGAGATTCGAACACAGAACCTATCAGTCTAGCGCACAAACGCTTAACATCTAGACCACTGAGCTAGCCGGCATCCAAACTGTTAATGTCTAACTTCAACTAATCCATGAAATTGAGTGACACATCCACCATTGTCTTTAGTAAGTTACTATCTCACAACAGACAAGGTTGAACTCCATTGGTCACTGCTTCTCATTAGAACTCCAGAAAATACCTCTTGAATCCAGTCACAAGTGAGCATATATGTATAATCAGTACAGATACGTTCGTGCATTGAATTTTTTCGGTTGAATTTATGTCTAAGAAAGAAAGGAATATAAAATAAAATCTGGACATTCTCAGATTGAACTACCATTGAATAAGTTGAAAATGATCATTTATAATAAATTTAACGGTAGGAAGATAAGACTAGTTATGTAAATTTTCATAACAGGATTAAAGTTGATATTTCGATATGAAAATGGTACATTTTTTCTTATGGAACGTAATCAGCTTGAAAAGTATTGATCATCATAAAGCTTTGAAAGATTGGTTCTCAATAGTTTGTGAAAATAATCCTTGTCAAATCAGAACACAGGGGGGAATAAAAGAAAGATATTCAATGGAAGATTTTAAAACTATGGATTTGATTCATGACAGTTTTGTGATCCTGATACTATCCGATTGTTTTTTAATAACAATCACATCTCCACTAATATCAGTTGGTGATAAAAAAACTCTACCTGGAGCCCCTCAGGGGTCAGTGCCGGTTCCAAGCCCGGATATAGGAGGAGGGTTGGGTATGGGGTTAGAGTCCCCATCTCGTAGAAAACTGACTCGCTAAAAAACGCTAATCAGAAAAAATAATTCACAATTAAAATCTACCCTAGGTGTTAGAAGGTTTTCATTTAGAAGAGGTATGACACCTCATGGTGAACAGCCAAGTTCCTTCGACAGTCATCAGGCTGATGCATGAAATTAATCTATCCAAAGTTTAATTTCACAATTTTTTATACAGAATCTGCTGGTGATTATAAAACTAATCGTTACTTTACCAGTTATCCATAAGAAGGGCTCTCAGATTATGCACCATTTACTCCTCAACACTAACGATCCCATGGTTTTCCTAAATATGTGACAAATCATTATGAACATATACATTTTTATTGCCCATATAATGATTCTTTCAATCTATACCAATCCCTAAGCCCTCTTGCTCTACAACTTATTTGAACTATAACACAAATGCGTGGACATTAGAACAAAATCATAACCTAATCCGCACCTTGAATTTCCCAAAAAGTTGAAGACAGCGTTCTTAACAGTTTATCCGAGTCATTCTGAGTTTCAATCAACATCTCGAACTCGCTGATTGTGTATATCGAACTCCAGACACTTCGATTATAGTTGACGATTTTATCACTATGGAAATTAGATAAGATTCTGCTACAAATTTTGATAAGTCATTACAGAAGACTTTAATTACGATTGAGTATACTGGACAACTAGTAGTAACAGTTATGTGTTATTGAATTATTAGCAATACGTGAAATTCATGGCAGATCATTGTGAGTTCATACGTCAATAATAATGTCTTACAATCCTAGATCTTATCTTCGGTAGAAATTTTATTCCAATATCTATGAAAATAAGCAGAATCCAAAGAAAATGATCATGAAATCGTTGTCAACTCTGTCAACAATACTGTCTACCTCTATGATAGTCTTCCCTTACAAAAAGATTAGCCAATATAGGCTCTGTAAACATACAGACTGAGACTTCCTGAAAACTCTGGTAAGACGATTGAAGTGGGATAACTTCTTTCCAAGTAATAGTATCATGGATGCATTTGACATCTACCAAATCACTGGCTCGTGTTTAGATTTCATTGTATCTTAGAAAACATACAGGATTAATAAACTGTTACTTTTCCCCATATACGTCTATTATTTCTATTTCGAGCTTCAACAAACGGAGTGGGAAATTATAAGCAAAGATGGATAGTGGCTAACGTAGTGAACAAGAACACGAGTGGGGACAATCGAATATATTTGGGCAGAAAATTACAGAATATCTCTCTAAGATCTGACAAACATACGGTGAATAATTAATTTGCAAAATATCAATCAGTTGTCTCAAACTCGACTGTTTCTTCTGCAAATATCAGTCCATCGTCTCAGATTTCATTGTTCATGCATTTTCATACCAATTGCTCTCCTCTCCTGTTCTTTCTCTCTCGATTTTCCACTGAAATACATTCTCTGTCTGACCACCGTTATATACTACTTATGTGGATATAAGTAGCTCAAACCACAGCTAGCAGTGGAGACCAGTTTGATGCGTATTTTGTGCTATTTGGGACTCGTCAGCTGAATGTACATGAATGAGTTAATGTTCGCTTCAAACTTTATTGTCAATCCGCACAAGATACACATATGCGAACATGAGACTAAACAATTGCAGTTCTAAATAACAATGGAAAAATACAAGTAAACAACACCAAGTAAAGAGTAGAGAATGTTTGAAATTTTTCACTATGAAAAAGGTTTATATTAAAGATTATTATTATTAATGTATTAAGCTAATTAACCAATGAAACTCAAAAAAATTTATACCATGCAAATGATGAGACATATGTATTATCAACGACATTTTGATAGAGGTTTGTTCTCTGAGCTGGATGGTTTGGTCATGAAGTTTTCATCATTCTTCTGAACGACATGATCAACACAAATTTTAGGTAGAAGTCATTGGATAATGATTATGTAACATGTATAGATAAACAAAGTTTAGTTTATATTTTATCCTCTAGTTGGTTGATAGACAACTGTATAATAGTGAACTATATAATACTGATGGCCTTAAGCGATTTTAAAAGTGAACTTGAAGTAAACTAACCAGAAAATGACGTATCATAATGCAGGTTCTTTCACATATTGTGAAACTATTCGTTTAAATTTAGACGAAAGTTCTTATTTATTGTTCTCTCCAATTGTTGTTCATTCTTCTCATGTCTGTCTCTATTTCTAAGCGAAATGTGTTCATCTTTCGTCTTCCTTTTCTCCTTTAGTTGATCTCGGGGATTCCAAGTGAAGCCTTGTCTTGTGACACAGTTGAGTGCTTTCCTCAATGTATGTCCTATCGACTTCCAGCACTTCTTCCTGACTTCTTTCTCCGTTGGTATCTCGATTGTTCACTCAAAAGTAGATTTTTGCTGATAGTGTCTGGCTATTGGATCCGAAGTATTATGCATAGACAACTGTTAATAAACACAGTAATAAACACAGTATAAACACATTTACAAATCTCATCATGATCATAATTTGAACATACTTGATACAATTTCGAATAGTTCATTGACCTATAGTTTATGACTTGTAACAAAATTGTCAGCTGTAAATGAGTACAGATCAAATCCTATCGACCAAGTTCCAATGTGGCCACTAGTCTAGGTGACTACTCAACATTACGTGCATTATGTTGAGATAAGATGGTGGTTGGAAATAGTCAATAGGAAACCCTGGAACGAGGTTTCATGCTATTTGGCACTTGTCAGCAAGGTTTACCTGTAATTTTAAGTGAACTGATGCTTAATGACAAAATAGATCCCATGTCACCCATGCTCACAATCAGAGATGTTAACATGAATCTATTCCGGCCGCAATTGACCTCTTGTACAACTGAGCTGTATTCACAAATAATTGATCACTGGGTATTGATCAATGTCATGTGTATCAGATCCTTCTTAGTTCAGATCGAATCCTATCGACCAATAATATTCAACTGAACTATTGAATATGAACAAAGCCTAATAATTATCATATTCACCTTCTTTTTGTTTTAATAATTCCATAATTCAGTTATTCCATTTTATATTTCTAAAAATAAGTTAATTATATAATTTAATGTCGTACATGTCAACTTAAGTATTTTAGATCAGTAATATTCAATAGAATGGGTTGAGAAGAAGAAGAAGAAAAACAAATTTAGATTCACTTCACAACAAACTATTAGATCATTTCTTAATTGATATTATCAATGAAATTACAAAAAAAAAATCAATAATATTTTAAAGTACAATTACATCACATGAAAGTGATCATTAAATAGGTAGGTATTGAAGTAAGTAAGAAATTACTTTATTTAATCGATAATGTTTAATACAAAATAATAATTCCTATGTATTAAGAGATATTATCTCTAATTAATACTATTATTATTATTATTAGTAGTAGTAGTAGTAATAGTAGTATCAGAAGGAATTGTATAGAGAGTGTAGTCATTTCAATAGTTGAGAACATGAGTCAATTAAAGCTAGACCACCATAGAAAACCTGAAAACACTAGATGGCCGTTTGGATCCATTGTACAACTACTCAGCAGTGCTCATCCAAGATCGTGCCTCGGGAGATTCGAACCCAGGATCTATCAGTCTCTCAGTGATCAGTAGTGTTCAACCGGGTCCGTTATGAGATAGTAACTGACTGAAGACAATGGTGAATGTGTTCCTCAATTTTGTGAATTAGTTGAGGTTAGACATTAACAGTGTTGGATACCCTCTGGCTCTGTGGTGTAGAGGTTAAGCATTCGCGCGTGAGACTGATAAGTCCTATTTTCGAATCTCTCAAGGCAGGATTATGGATACGCAGTGCTGAGGAATCCCACAATAGGACGAAACGGTCATCCAGTGCTTCCAGGTTTTTCATGGTGGTCTAGCTTCAAGTGACTCATTATTATTAGCTTTATTCAATATTATATATTTGGTACAATATAGAACTCACAACACAAAGCATTCGAACAAGTTTCCCACTTCTTATTTCCTCCTCGATATTGACGATGAATACTAAATGATCGCCAGTTAGATGTAAACAGTCCAATAAATCGATATCGACATAATGTACATTCTTTTCAATGGATATTGCCAGTAATCACGATGTCATTGATTATACATTCCTGTAACTTGTACAGCGGAAGTTCATAAACGCATCTCAATAGATTATAAAATTAATTGACATAATGATCTGCTAAAATAAACAAGCAAAAACAGATAACTTACTGAAATATGTAAATGGAAGGAACTGTTAGTCCAGATATTCAAACAGGCCAGCTTGCTATTATAATTTTCATGTGGTAATTGTAAAGCTGTCTACCCAAAATATTAGGTCTTTTAAGTTATAACTGCAGGTAAATATTATTATAAATTAATAGTGAACTACACTGTGTACTCATGTAATTTTATAAAAAGTGTATGGTATGTTCGAAGCGATTACAAGTTCACTTAATCTGAGAACGGAACAGAGACTCTATGATCAAAGATCAATAAGCTAGCTATTCGAACGCGTCTTAACTAGAGAGAAAAGTTCAAGTTCGAAAAGGGGAAATATATTCCGCAAGCAGCCAGAAGTTGGAGTAATAAAAACAGGCACAAATCAAACGTATATATACAGCATAAAATTCTCCTTGAGAAGCATTGCAAAGTAGCATAATAAAAGATACAATGGACTAATAGCGTTTAAGATTCTCCCAAGTGGTAAATACGATATGAAGGTGAAAATGAAAGCTTTTAGCAAAACTAAAGCTGTTCACTTTGCAATTCATTCATAAAATGTATTATCTCATAAAATCAATTCATAAGAGCACAATTGATAAACACATAAATGCGAATGAATAACTATTGTAAAATGCTTTTCACACATATTTTTTTAAAAAATTTATTCACAAGTTAAACCGAAAAAAAAACTTGAATCTGTTGTACTATTTTGGTATGTGCTACTGATGTCGAAAGATATAAGTAGTATATATATCGTCAGTCGAAAGTGAAATGCGTAGAGGCAAAAGGTTGAGAAAATCAAAGAGAAGAGAATGAGAAAAGAGATTAATTGGTATAGAAACAAAGGAATAACAAAGTGTGAAACAACTTGTAGTGTCTGTCATTATGTTAAGCCCAAATACCTTATTATTTTAACTTCCGGACAGCCCATTCTATTCATTCTATTTGAGTCACATTCTGACCTTGTTAATTATTCGCTTATCAATGTCTTGACTATCTTTATATGAGCGCGTAGGCGTATGCACACTTCTTATCCCGTTACTCATCACATGTCTGTAATTTATTTTTGTGGGCTTATAAATATTGATTAACTCTTTGTTAAGCGGAGAGTTGGCTTACCATCCATCTCCACCGCTCGTCAATTTTGCTTCGCTTTCTCATCTTCGCATCATTCCTCCGTTCGTTCTGTCTAATCAACAACTATACGAAATATATGAATTCAAAACTCCATTCTCGTTATTTGACTTATTTAATTCCGTTATTAACTAACGTGATTTAAGTCAATGATCATATACGAGGATAGACGATAGCAACCAATCATTACGATCCAATTGGAGTTAGATTACGGGCCACAAAAAACTGATGGATATTTTTTTCAAATGATGTATTTACTGTACAGTTCTCATATTTTACCAAGATATTCTGTAATATTTGTATTAAGTTACATTTGGTTATCCCCATTGATGTTCTCGTTTTGATGAAAATTCTCTTCAGTGAAAATGTATGATTGATACGTTAGTCGAATCCAGACATCTAAAATGACAAGTTTAAAACGAGTTATATTGCTGAATGAAACAGTTTATCCGATTTAAAAGTCTTGGCCTAAATGTAAGTAGGATGTGTATATTGGTGATTTAGTTTTCCATCTATACCCTTTATAGTTAATCTTTGTTTTCTCACTAACATACCATATTGTGATTGAGTATAAGAAAAGTGTATGTGTTTATCTCATTGGACGATTCCAAGATTAGCAAAGATACTGAATAAGATCAATCAATAATGTTACGTGAAATCAGTTTTCATCGATTTTATTTATTTTCATTATGACGTTTTCCCTTTGTTTTAGTTGTAATTTACTTCAGATATCTAAATACTGAACCCGATACATATATGTGCCTGGTCCTACGTTGTAACTGACTGACCGACAGCAAAGTCTACTTCGCAAATTATTACAATGGTGAATTCTAAAAGACTCGAACGTAAAAGCTGTATTAGTTATTTGAGAAAAATAAACTGGTTAATCTCAATCCTCAACATCAATGGGAAGATTCAAACAATCAGTACAAATGAATTGAGATTCATCCTATTTCAAAAGACAGTGGCTATCTGGATTCAGTATCTAAATGAGTAATGCGATGGTGCTTGAAACAAACGGTAATGGGTTCGAGTGTTCGACTGAACATCAAACCTCAAAATGAATGTGGATTCAGCTGATGAGCCCCGCAGAGGACGAGACGCACATCATGGGTTTCTCGGCTACTCAACATGTAACTCTGTTTGAGAACACTGTTTTCCACCTTTTCCATCCCTAATAAAAATATAAGACGACTGTATTGGATTTGAGTTATCCCATAAAAGATGGACGGAAAAGATTAGTTATAGCAGATGAACTGATAGAAAATGGTCATGATTGGAGATGGATTACAAAGATAATACTATTGTAAAATGTTTATATTGTACACTTCTCAAATCATAATGATTTGAAAGCATGTTATGTAAAATACAATGAATTCATCAGTCTATTTCACAACTTCTCATCAGATTCAAACAGGCTAAAATTACAACTATTATAAATCATGGATAATGAATAGCAGTGGAATCTAGTTGAACAAACGTTTCGTCCTATCTAAGACTCATCAGCTGGATGTATCTTCCTTGTAGAATTACTATTCATTCAACGACTTAAACCTAATACTATTTATTTCAAATACCATTATGTTATCCACATAGTTTAGTTTAATTTATATCTACCTAAATAATAGATAATGACAATAGTTTCTAATTGACTTTTAATTCTATGTAACTTGATAGACCAAATAGTTACGTCATTGATTTATTTCAATATTTTTATCAAACCAGAATAAAGTCGGTATTATCATTGTCGTCATCAATTTTATTCTTAGTTAAGTAAACTCTTTTATTCAAAGAAAAAATAAGTAGTATAGAAATAAAATAGATGATTTTATCATAGATTAAATAATCAACAATCATTTGTATAAAATTTCACTGGTTGAAATCATGAATCGATTGAAGCTAGACCACCATGGAAAACCTGGAAGCACTGGACGGCCGTTTCGTCCTAGTATGGGACTCCTCAGCAGTGCGCATCCACGATCCCGCTCCTCGCGAGACTCGAACCCAGGACCTATCAGTCTCGCGCCAGGCGCTTAACCAACTAGACCACTGAGCCGGCATCCAACGGTGTTAATGTCTAACTTCAACCAATCCACGAAGTTGCGCCACCGTACACCATTGTCTTCAGTGAGCTGATATCTCACAACCTGCTTCCAGGTTTTCCATGGTGGTCTAGCTTCAATGGATTCATGATTTCAACCAGTGAAATTTGTATAAAAGTTAATATAAACAATGTAATCAATATTTAAATGTATTTTGTATTTCTTGTTATTATTTTGAAGAAAAAGTTACAATACTACTTATTATTATTAAATTAAAACTTTTTTTTATAAATTATTCAGACAAGATATTACTAAGATATTCTCAAAAAGAAATAATATTGAAAGAAGAAAATTTATAAATAAAATAAAAATGTACATTATATATCTGTCATCGAAGAGCATAGAACAACCACCAGCACTCACCATCCAACACTGTCCCAAGCAATCCCTTCCAGCTCTTTCCAGTTGTTATTCATCCTTTCCATATCTCCTTCTATTTCCCATCATCACGTGTTCTTTGACCTTCCTCATTTCCACTCCCCTTCAGAATTACAAATTAGGGCTTGTCTCATCATCCAGTTTGATGATTTCCGTAATGTATGTCATATCCATTTCCATCATCTTTTCCTGATTTCCTCTTCAGATCGAAGCTGGTTTGTTCTCTCTCACAGAAGAATGTTGTTGACGATATCCGGTCAATGGATGTTGAGTATCTTGTGTAGATAACTATTTGTGAATACTTGTACATTCATGGTGATGGTTGTGGTATTTCTCGAAGTTTCATCTCCATATAGTAGAACTGTGTTGATGTTCGTATTGAAGATTGTGACTTTGATATTGGTTGACAGTTGTTTCGAGTTTCATATATTCTTCAATTGTAGGAATGTTGTATCAGTATAGGAAAGGATTTTATAGAAGGTTGCAATTAAATGCAACTTGATTTTGAAATCATTTCAGTTGGCTTAGCAACCAATCAGAATGAAGTAATTATTATATCAGTCATGACGGTTGGCTTTCCCCGTTTTGTTTTTTTACCTGTAGTTTCTTTTATGTCACTGCATAATTTAATGTTTCAATGTGCTGAAATTCTGTGGTTAATGCATTACACTAAGTGTTGTTTTTGAGACTGAAGATAACAGCCACATACTCATAAAAACATAGTTTACAGCACAACAAACCTTTCTCCAATAACATTAATTATTGATGGTCTAGTTGAAAAACAATCAATGATATGATTAAACTTACTATGACTTCGATTATTATTCCAGCATGTAATGTACGTCCAACGTAACGTACGTAGACATGGTAAATGAGAAATTACAACCAGAGCAAAATTCACATCATAGTTTAATTCTTTAATTAAAAAAATACATCATAATATGATAAATTCTATGACTACATGAACGTAGACATGATCATTATTACACTTGGCGAAATATATTAAGTTTACATGGAAACGTTGCATTTATAGAATGTTAAAAACTTTTAAGCCTCTTATCAACAGCTTAATCTTCAAACCATTGAGTTGAAAATTAATAACTTGCATTTTTGACAAACATAAAACAAAAAAATCACAACCACAACAAGGAGTTTTATGAAGACTCTCTTCAGAAACATTACGTCTTCATAAACAATTACAGTGAATGTGAATTTAGAAAGACTCAGTTATTACCATCAACAAAAGTATCTACTATGAATCACTTAATTTCGTGGATTGATTCAAGTTAGACATTAACACCATTGAATGCCGACCGGCTCAGTGATCTAGAGTTTAAGCGTTCGCGCGCGAGATTGATAGATCCTTGGAATCCTGTTTGACGTGCGTTTTGTCCAATTTAGAACTTGTCAGCTAGATGTACCTGTATACCATATTTGATGTTTATTTTACAACTCGAACCCAGTACCGTTCTCTTCAAACGCCATCTCGTTATCCACTTAGCTACTAAATCCATTAACATCAAGTTGATTCTCTCAGAATCAACTACACAGTTTGATTCACTTTATATTGATTAATTTCAACAACAACAAAATTGATGTTTTCTTAATTCACTTGATATTGTTTTTGTTTTTCATTTGTTTGAATCTTCCCATTGATGTTTAGGACTGAAATTGTTCAGTCTCTTATTGGCATATGTGCATACTGTGCGTATGCCTCGATATTGCCTTAATTTACAAGCATTATAAGCAAAGGTGGATGATAGTGGCTAGCAGTGGAATCCAGGACGCGCGTTTCGTCCTATTTGGGACTCGTCAGCTGGATGTACCTGCACCTCAGAGTTGATGTTCACTCCGGGACTCGATATTTTTCTTATTTATTCAAAATTGAGAAGAAAGGAATCTATTATGATTATGGAATAATCTCAGTATCATTGCGATCAATTTTTGACCGATAAAATTACATGGTTTCATTTATATATTTCTGCTTGAATGAACTATTTAAAGGGCATTGGATTTGATTTAATTGTAATGACTTAGATTATAATGTTGTTGATATTTAAATTATAAATTCCGGTCAATTTTTATTTTAAGTCTCATTATAGTTGAAATGCAACTTACATTGAAAATCAGGATGTATTTTTCGTTCTATTCGGTAGACTACATCTGGATATACTTGAACCTTTAAATTACTTCCCTTTTGAAATTGGAACCTAGTACCGATTGCTTTACATATCATTGACTGAATTACTGAGTTCAAATAGTCAAGATTATCATTAAGATAAAATACTTGTTACAATATGTGAAAGCTCTAAGTTCAATCTTTGGTAGGTTCGTAGATGAGAACTTCTGAGAAGACTCTGATTTTCAATTATATTCCAACTTAAGTTATTCTGGCAAGCGTTTTTTAGCGAGTTAGTTTTCTACGAGATAGGACTAGCAGAAGCCTCAGAGGGGCTCCAGGCGTGGATAGGACAACACTATGGAGGCTTCTTCGATACTATGGCACGCCTGAGAAGATAGTCAATATCATACGGAATTCATATGATGAATTAAACTGCAAAATCGTGCGTGGATGACAGCTGACAGACTCGTTAGAAATAAAGACCGGTGTCAGGCAAGCTTGCTTACTCTCACTTTTTCTCTTTCTCCCGGTGATCGACTGGATCATGAAAACGCCAACATCTGGGGGGAAGCAGGGAATGCAGTGGACAGTAAGTCTCAACAAACACAAAGGGAAAAGCAAGATTCTCCGATACAACACAGCAGACAATAATCGAATCTGATGTGAACCGGGAAACAAGAAGCCCTGACAAACTACGAAGGCTATTTTTCGGGACGTTATTTCATTTTATTCAAAGCTTGTAAAACACTGACATTTATTTTTGTCCCTAATTTATTCTACAGAACATAAGCTTTCGTTCGATGTATCATTCACTGCCATACCTTTTTCTGTTCCGAAGCTATTGTAATTTAAACATATTATTTTGCACCCTATTTTCTACTCTAATACCCAGATTTGGACATAAGTGTATTTTTCCTAATTATTGTACGTTGCGGTCGGGTTATTACTTATTTACACTAATCAGAATTCAGTGAATTACAGTGAAGTCAGCAGTAGATCGAGTAGTGTTCCAATTGTCTTGTCTTCTCTCATTCGTGTGTTTGCCCACCAATCAGGTGACAGAATAGTTTTCTTCTCTCTACCCTAACTCGAACTCACGCGTACTAGTCTCAAGGTTAAGCCGATCAGCCTATCGCATCAAGGTCGAAATCTAGATTAGACACCAAAAGTGAGTAGACAAACCAAGGTCATAACAGAATCACACTTGACTTAGAAGATTTGGAAGATGTAAAATCGTTCACATATCTGGGCAGCATCATTGATGAATACGCTGGGTCTAATGAAGACGTGAAAATGCGGATCGGCAAAGCAAGAGCAGCATACTTACAACTGAAGAACATCTGAAACTTAAAATAACTGTCTGTCAACCAACACCAAGGTCAGAATTTTCAATACAAATATGAAGGCAGTTCTACAGTGTGGGTCGGAAACTTGAAGAACTACGCAAACAATCATCCAGAAAATACAAGTGTTTATTGACAGTTGTCTACGCAAAATATTTCGGATCTGTTGACCAGACTCTATCAGCAACAACCTATATGGGAGAGAACAAGCCAGATTTCAGTGGAGGGAGAAATCAGAAAGAAGCACTGGAAATGGATAAGACATACATTGAGCAAAGCACTCAACTGCGTCACGAGACAAGTCTTCACTTGGAATCCCCAAGGCCAACTAAAGGAGAAAAGGAAGATGGAAGAAGAACACATTTCGCTTAGAAATGGAGACAGACATGAGAAGAATGAACAACAAGTGGACAGAACTAAAAAGGAAGGCCGACGACAGAGTGGGTTAGAGAATGCTGATCGGTGACCTAAGCTCCATTGGGAGTAGCAGGCGTAAAGTAAGTAAGTAAAGTTAGTCTGTAATATAAAACTAGGAGAAATCAGTGCATCAATAATTCAATAATCATTCTTCCATATTTTTTTTAAACTTTTTCCCCTCAAGTGAAATATTATGTAAAACAAGAAGATAAATGATACAAGTAATAATTAGATAAAGTTATTTATTCAATAATTCATTTAGTTACCAGATAATGTTCAATAACTTACCATGTTAACAAAAACATAATGAGATTTAAAGGTAGTTTTCGTCAGAATGTAACATCTCAAAAAGCAATGAAAATTCCAATATAATAAATAGCATGTGATGATCAGTATATAGTTCGTCCTGATAACCATCACTAGAAAACGCCCCAACAGAGTTTTAATCAGAAGGCGTTGATTACGTTTATTATAGCACCACGCACAGATAATCAAAATTACAGGTACGTGAAGAAAGTATGAAAGAGTAGAGACGAAAAGCAAACAGGCAAGCGAGTGAGAGAGCGAGCGAGCGAATCAATTAACAAGATTAAAATACACATATATATACATAGTGAAATGAATGAATCATCGAATCAATTAAGCGGCTAATAGTAAGGCTAGCGGAATAAATATATACGTATACTCCTGTCAAACCTCTAATAACCTGATCAATTAATCGCTGGAAGGTTTGAGATGTATTAGTTAGTCCTAAGGGAATTCGCTCGCTTCTTGAAGGACAGAAACTGACGAGCTTTGTAAACGTAGGTCAATTTGAAGTCTTGCATACTCTATTGGACCAAATGCTAGAAGGGTAGTTTGAGTATGAGTAGCTCGCTCAACTTTTGATAACGACGAATATCATGTTAAGCAGCTGTTCCAGGATGACAACGATGAGGTTTCTTAACACCAACATTATTTGGTGCACTCTTACGTACCACTTTGGTAGCTAAATACTTTCTTATTGCTTTTCCACTGGTACTCTTACGGGCAGTCTGCTTTGTACGTGCCATGAATGTGAACAACGACTAAGGCAGCATATGCGTAATCTAAGAGTAACGCTTCCGAAGCAACAGCAACACCGGGTGTACATACCAAAACAACTGAGTGGTAGCACCCATCAGAAGGGATAGTGTTCAGCGTCCCCTACAACCGGCTTACGATGGTCCATTCATGATGATGAGAAGAAATGACAAAACTGTTACGGTAGATAAAGCTGAAAAACCTGATGTAATTAACATAGACCAAGTCAAACCAGCTTTTATAGAAGCTGACAATCAGTCAGTGCACACAGATCCTTTAAGAACCGTCGATTCACCGAAACGTGATGAAGACAAACGAAGAGAATCTAATGACAACAAGATATGGTTGAAGAGTGAAATGACCGCAACGATACATAGCTACGATTTCGAATTAATAATTTCTTTCACCTCTTCAGATGTAAATTTTGTATTTTTCCTCTTCGTTTTGTATGTGCGCATCGAAAATTTCAACTTATCTATTGTTATATTCGACATGTTTTGTATATTCTGATGTCAATGTGTATAAACTTCTAAAAGCACTATTGTATTCTTTAGATCTTCCTTTATTATCATATTTGGCCTCACGGACGTATACGAACTCAAGCTTACAAGTATTTATAATAACTTACACGATAGTTTTATCATGCATCTTAATTTCGTAAATTTCAATATTTACTGACTACGTATATATTCATTCTGCTAGCCTTGCTGTTAGTTGCTTGACTGATTCCATGATTCATTCATTTCACAATGTATATATATGTACATTTCAATCCTGTTATTGACTCGCTGACTAGCTCTTTCGACTCACACGCTTGCTCGCTTGCCTGTTTACTTTTCGTCTCTACTCCTTCATACTTTCTTCACGTACCTGTAATTTTGATTATCTGTGCGTGGTGCAATAATAAGCCTAATCAACGCCTTCTGATTAAAACTCTGTTGGGGCGTTTTCTAGTGATGGTTATCAGAACGAACTATATACGAAGTTTAAGGATTGTATTGAATACCGACCACCACAAACCATTTAGTAATTAAACATTCATCGAACCGCATATGATCAAATTTACGCCTTCCTCCGCATTCATCGCAGAGAAAAGTGATTGCGCAATCACTTTTCTCTGCGATGAATGCGATTTCTCGAGATGGATTGTTTCCGATGTCTGATATCAAGAAGGATTGATATGACAAAGAGATACATCTTCGGCGGATTTATCTTTCAATATTTACATTTGTAAAGATACTATTTTTTTCACAATAATAATAAAGTGTATGTTTGTTAGTAATAATAAAGATAATTTTTTTAAAATAGTAACAGAAAAAGTGAAAATGAATAATGGTGCAAAAACAGTGATAATATAGGACTTCACAACAGTGCGCATCTACGATCCTCCACTCAGGACTCGAACCTATTAGTCTTGCGCACAAACGCTTAACATCTACACTATTGAGCTGGCCGGCATCCAACACTATTAATGTCTAACTTCAACTAATTCATGAAATCGAGCGACATATCCACCATTGTCTTCAGTGAGTTACTATTTCACAACAGACCAGGTTCAACTCCATTGGTCACTGCTTCTCATTAGAACTCCAGAAAATACCTCTTGAATCCAGTCACTAGTGAGCATATGTTGATCAATATAACATCACAAGGAGTTTTTGTGGATATTATAGTAATTTCAATGATTGAGATCATGGGTCATTTGAAGCTAGATCACCATGGAAAACCCGTCCAGTGCTTCCAGGTTTTCTATAGTGGTCTAGCTTCAAATGACTCATGATCTCAACTACTGAACTGTTGATCAACTATTGATCTCAACTATATAAACAAGTTTTCTTTATTTTTCACTGTTGTTTGAATTAACAGTTTGTTTTTGTTTAAAATGAAACTAATTACACTGGTAAGTACTTGTGTATGTGTTCGCATAAAACCAATTTTCTAAAGTCATCATATCCTTGTAAGTAAATGATTAATCTATCCTAAATTATATCAACCTTCCTTATCTAAACTAAAGAATCTAGGTCACTGAAATATTCAAATAATCACATTCAATCTGTTGATTCATATGGACCTTGATATTGTGATGAACAAGAACATAATTGGGGACATTTGAATGTATTTGAACAAATAACTCAATCAGAATCAACATCAAATTCTTGCGAACATTTACGAATTAATAATTTTCAGTGATAAATTTAACTTCCATGTGTGTGCTCACTCAAAATCATTATGAGATACCTTGACCAGTAGAATCCAATCCGTGTAGGGTGGAGACAAGTATTTACCTTATACAGTGGATGAAGGGTTGCGCAACATCATGAATCGATTGAAGTTAGACAATAATACTGTTGATTACCGGTTCAGAGGTATAGAGGTTAGGCGTTCGCGTGATACCGAAAAGCCTGGGTTCGAGTCCCGCATGCGGGATCATGGATGTGTGCTGCCTAGGAATCTCATACTAGCTTAAATCGATTGATGAATTCTACCATTAAAATTCAACTAATAATCAAACAGTCATTCACCTCATTTACATCACACTACCTCTAAAAATGATGTTGGATAATTAGTCAAATTAAATGTTAAAACTTCCAAGAGGAAATGTTAAATACTTAGATGAATACTGAGATCTATTTAATCGTTTAATTAGATTGTTTAATCAGTAAAACTAGATATTGAAAAATTGATTGTCTGTAACTTAGATTTGGCTGAAATATGAATTTATGAACATTTCAATTATTTCACTAAATCACTTAATACTTTGACACTAACACCATTGGATGCCGGCTCAGTGGTCCAGTAGATTAAGCGTTCGCGTGCGAGACTGAAAGCCTTGGGTTCGAACCCCACGAGGCGGCAACGTGGATGCGCAATGTCACTGAGGAGTCCAATAATAGGACGAAACGGCCATCCAGTGCTTCCAGGTTCCCAACGGTGGTCTAACAATAATCGGTTCATGATCTCAATCAAAAACTGATACAAGTTAGGCCTTAGCTAAACGATCTGAACAACTGCTTTCTTAGCGACTAGACTAAGTGATAGCCAAGCTAATTAGGATTCCTTAATATCGAATAAACAATTATTTCACATTCGTGATCAAATACTAACTAGAATGATAGTCGCATAGCAGTTGACTTCTCATCTCTTAAACTTGTTCATTTATTCTCTATATAATATATATATGTTTATTCCAACATATTTATCGACTAACAATGGTGTATTCTGTGACTTCATCAAAAGGTTTATAATATACTTGGTAACTAAAAGAAATTAACAGAATTGTTTCATGGTATAATTCATCTTAGATGTCGTTCATGAATACTTACTTACTTACGCCTGTTACTCTCAATAGAGCATAGGCCACCGACCAGCATTCTCCAACCCACTCTGTCCTGGGCCTTTTTTCCTAGTTCCATCCAATTTTTGTTCATTTTTCTCATGTCTGCCTCCATTTCTAAGCGAAATGTGTTTGTTGGTCTTCCTCTCCACCTTTTAGCTTGAGGATTCCATGTGAGGGCTTGTCTTGTGACGCAGTTCGGTGCTTTCCTCAATGTGTGTCCTATCCACTTCCAACGCTTCTTCCTGATTTCTTCCTCCATTGGGATCTGATTTGTTCTCTCCCACATTAGGTTGTTGCTAATAGTGTCCGGCTAACGGATCTGAAGTATTTTGCGTAGACAACTGGTAATAAACACCTGTATCTTCTGGATGATGGATTTCGTGAATAAGATGAAACTTAAAGGAATCAAATTTTTCACTTAATCAATATGATAATCAAAGCCCCCTATGTCATAGTTACTCTGATTATATTAGAAAATTAATCGATAATTCTACATTTGATTACACTAAAAAGTATCCATTATACACTACTTAAAATTCCAACTAAAATGTCCATTCTATTGTGTAAACATTGAAAAAGATATACATATCAATGATCATACAGAGTGATTATTTACCATTCATCTGTTCATATTTACAATCAGTATTATTAATCTTATGACATCTGTTATCCTCTCTATGAATATAATAAATGTATGAGTTCTATGGTGATTATCTTACTTATTTCTTAAACTGATAAAGATGATAATGAAAAGAAAAATAAAAACAAAATGATAAATAGTTTTACAATCATCATTTATTTATATATTTATTTAAACATATAAACATTGGTACAATGAGGCACTAAATAGATATGCGTCACATAAATCATTCGATTTGTGTGAGGGATGTGATACTAATCGGGTGCCCAAACCGAAGCAGATGGTTTTCTTAAGGGGACACACTCGGAGCCTTTGATCTAAAGGTCCAATCGACAAGGTAGTGAAGTAACGTCAGGAGATGCAGTCCCATGATAGTCGGTGACCAATAATTGATTCATACGGTATTTGTTTCCTTAAGATCGTGGAGCCCATGTGTACCATTGGTTTTAAATCAAGGTTTTCCAACTCCCATATCTATCAACCTGATTAAAGCACCGGACATTCACTTTTCGTCCTCTCAATTTCCTGCTACGAGAAAGCATTGAGTAGGACTTCCCTTGGAATGGTTGGATGCACGCGGTCATGTGAGAGCATTTCGTAAACGAGAGCTGATTCTCCCCACTCTTGACCGCACCAGGGCATTTGGGGGCTTTTACAGTTATCAAGCCATCAATAAGATTTAAAAAATAAGTGATAAATATATTCTGGATGTTCATATTAGTTAATATAAAATTTACATACACTGGAAGTATTTATGGTGATAAACTAAGTTTCAGAAAGTACTTACTTACTTGCTCACTTACGCTTGTTACACTTCGTGGAGGAGCATAGGCCTACCATCAGCACTGTCCACCAAACTCTGTTTTGAGAATTACGATTTTTAACTCTGTGAGTTCCTTTGTCATTCACTTTCTCATTTCCCTTCAAGATTTAGAGCTAGGACAGGCCTCATAATGCAGTCTGATGATTTTCTTAATGTATGTCCTATCCACTTTCAGTGCTTCTTTTTTATTTCTTCCTCCACTGAAATCTGCTTTGTTTCCTCCCATAATAGGTTGTTGCTGATAGAGTCTGGTCAACGGATCCGAAGTATTTTGCCTAGACAACTGTTATTGAACACTTGTATCTTCTGGATGATTGTTTTCGTAGTTCTCCAAGTTTCCACCGTATACAGTAGGACTGTTTTGATATTTGTATTGAAAATATTAACCATGATGCTGGTGATTCAGCTATACATCTACTGACAAAAGTAATTTTATTCCTCCAGGAAGTATTCAACACTACATATACATTGTAAAATTTAACATTCTAGTTGATATTATATTTGTAAAGAGATAAACTATTTGAATATCTAAATTAAGCATCCGCACTTACCTAGATTATCATCAGTTATGTCAATGATTTGTCAAAATAGCTAGAAAACTCATATTTAGATAGTCAGTAAGTTGAGATTGAGGACAGTGGATAGATGCATTCAGAGTAAGGAACGGAGTCAGACAAGACTGTCTACACTCTCCCTTCCTCTTTCTTCTAGTGGTCAACTGTATTATGAAGACCTCAACATCTGAGAAAAAGCACGGAACACAATGGACAGCTCAGAATCAATTAGATGATTTGAACTTCGCCAATTACCTAGCCAGCTTCGATCTGAAGAGGAAATCAGGAAAAGATGATGGAAATGGATATGACATACATTACGGAAATCATCAAACTGCATGATGAGACAAGCCGTGACTTGTAATTCTGAAGGGGATTGGAAATGAGGAAGGCCAAAGAACACGTGATGTTGGTAAATAGAAGGAGATATGGAAAGGATGAATAACAACTGGAGAGATTTGGAAAGGATTGCTTGGGACAGTGTTTGATGGTGAGTGCTGGTGGTCGTTCTATGCTCCTCGACGAGGAGTAACATGCGTAAGTAAGTAAGTAAGTAAATTAAGATTAGTGCATAGAATATGAAAAGTAGTGAACAATGATTCAATACTTTTTATAATCTTCACATGACTACAATTGTGATTAGTTTGATTATTTAAAAGATAAGAAAATTCGAGAACGATTATTGGTTCTACAATTTATTTTAGTTGTATCGGTCAAGAGAGAGCATTCAGTGGACTGCTTTGATTGAAACTTCAAATCAAAACTGAATATTATTTTTTTTTGTTGGAAAACAGTATCAACTACCATTTCACATAATGAGATAGGGGTTTTGTGGATATTATAGTACTAATCTCGCGAGGTGGGATCGTGGTCGAGCATCGCTGAGGAGTCCCATAATAAGGTGGAACAGCCGTCCAGTGCTTCCAGGTTTTCCATGGTGGTCTAGCTCTAATTAACTCATGAATTGAACTATTAAATGGTAATTTTTCTACCACCTCACAAAATAACCAACTCTTATTATCACCAAAATAAGTGTTTTCAAAGTGATTTTGTCGTTAAGACTAACAATGATCAATCCTTATGATATAGCAGAATGAAAAGGCAACATTACATTTTTAATTTATTGTAACTCATGTTCAACATTACCTCCGTTTGTTTAAATCAATATGGTGATTATTCTGTGTACTGTTTGAGTTGTTTTCAGTAAGGTATTTTATTCACTATAAGATGACTTTTCTTCAGTGTATGGTATTCTTTGTATTAAATAAACATGAACTATGTTCAGCCCAACATAACTCTGCCTGGAGCCCTTATGGAGCTATTACCAGTCCCAAGCCCGGATAAAAGTGGAGGGTTGGGAATGGGGTTAGCGACCCCATCCTATAGAAAACTAACTCGCTAAGAAAACGTTAACCAGAATAAATAATTCAAACTGTTTAAACTCTACCCTGAGAGTTAGAATGTCTTCATGGTGAAAGCCGAGTTCCTTCGGAAGTCACGAAGCTGATGCCCCTTCTAACAACCAGAGTAACCACTAATTTAGGTATATGAAATGCTCAGCCTAACATGTAGCATGTGATTTGTTATAACTCCGGGCATTTTTCATTTATGTGATTTTATTTTAATTCATTATCATAATGGCAGGGCTTACGGTTATAAGGGAAACTTAAGATAAAAAAAACATAAAAATGAAGAAATCTCAGCAAATACACAGGACACATCACCTTCCTTGAGATTACTAGTACACTTTACTGACGAAAGCCAACTAGCAGACAACCTGTTTCGAGAGTTAATTTCCTATTATTTACAATCATCTAACAAAATTATAATGAGCATTTCAAGTGAATTAACTGTAACAATTCAATTTTATTCAGAATATCAGTAAAAGTGTTGATTAATAATACTTCAGTATAGGATTGTGAAGATTACTATGTTATTGGTTGAGATCATGAATCGATTGATATTAGATCACCATTTAAAACCTGGAAGGACTGGACAGCCGTTTTGTCCTATTATGAGACTCCTCAGTGGCAGTGCCCATCCACGATCCCGACTCGCAGGATTCATGATCTCAATCAAAAACTTAATAATACTTCACTGGAGGTTTTCAAAGCATATCGTTAAATAAATATTTAATTTACACTATTGTTGAAAACAGTATAAAGTTCAAATCTATAGAAGAATCACTTAATTTTGTGATAAAAAAATGATCGCGAACGAAAATATTGATTTTTAGTGACATATCTGTAAATATTATAAAGAGAAGGTTTGTCAGTTCCATCAGAAGAACATTCCACGCACTAACCTTATGGTTAATGTTCTTCAGTCAACTGTCATATCTAACTGCTTCAATTTATTTAAGAGAGTAGAGAACATTTGTGGTCCGAGAGGGTCTTTTTGTTTGAACTGTGTTCTTCAAAAATACAATAAGCGCTTCATGATTAAGACATCTAGCAGAGAATATCTAGCTTCAACAAAATCAGATCACTTCCTATATAGCTAGATACATTGGTCTCTTGATAAGATTTCTATCCAATAGGTTTTGAGAACATTATCCGGTTTGGTTAAAAAAGATAGTAGTAGACCAATAAGAAGATCTATAATTGAGATCCATTTAGTAAAAACAAAGTCGTCATTCAAAGTCATCCACAATGTTAATAGAAATCTACCAGAAACAATAAACTTTCATTTTCTCAGTATTGTTGAAACCTTGGCAATGCATTTACGTCCTAAGTGGGTTCATTCGATACTGCCATTAAGTTGCAAGCACATTTGGACAAGTTGAATAATGGTTAGCGATAGAATCTAGAAGTCGTATTTTGTCTTTCTTTGGACTCGTCAGCTAAATGTATCTGTCACTGAATTTATTGCTCTCCACTGTTATCACGTATATTAAATTGTCATTGTCAGTAAACATACTATTGATTATCAGTATAAAAAACTGTATGTTTGTGATCATACTATTTTGCGTAGGAATTTGGTTAAACAAACCTTTTTTGAATTCACTCGGTATTGTTTACTTGAATCTTCCCATTTATGTTTAGGACTGCAATTGATCAGTTTCTTATTGACATATGTGTTTACTGTGCGTATTGCTTATTAGGACTCGGTAGCTAAGTGGATAACGCGATGGAGTTTGAAGCGGACAGTACTGTGGTTCAAGTCCCAGAGTGAACGTCAACTCTGAGATTCAGGTACTTCCAGCTGACAAGTCCCACATAGGACGGAACGCGCGTCCTGGATTCCACTGCTAGCCACTATCTATCTTTGCTTGTAAACCTTTTTCGGTTTTAGATCCTAATCCGTGATTTCACTGTTTACTGTTACAATTATTATTATTATTATTATTATTATTATTATTATTACGTGCTAATTCTTCTGTGACATTGTCATCAGAACTGAATATTCGAAGAATCCTTGAGACTAAGAATTGACTAAGATTTCAGTACCTCTATCCATTCATGTACTAACTTGTTGACCATAAATTAGTGATCTAAATTACTGAATGGTTGACTGAATACAATAACCTTGATCAACTTGTTCATTCACTTTGACTATAAATGTACACCCTATTGATAAACACCAATTCATCCTACTTGTTATCTTCAAAATATAGAAACTCTCACTTTGAACTTCCTTATCCATTGTGAGCGTTTTTTTAACTAGTCGGAGGGTTGCTAACCCCATGCCTCACTCTCCTCTTTTACCTGGGCTTGAAACTGGCAGTAACTCCAGAAGAGCTACAGTCGGAGTTTTATCCATTGTAAGATTTTTTAATCCTTCTTTAGAAATATGTCATTTATTGACTCGATTATATACCATTATCTTGAAAATGAACCTATATAGAGGATTAAAAAATTCAATCGATGAATTAACTGTACTTTTAGCTACTGTTTCATACATAGATTTTTTGCTTTACATGCCAAAAAAATGAAACAGCTGACTACAATCATTTGAAAACTTATCTGAGTTGGTGAAGTGTCATAAAGTGATAAATTTGTTTCCATGATTACTTTAAATATCAATCAATAACACAATACAAGTAATAAATCATAGGTTGTGCATGATCAATTCATAAGTAGTAATGAATGAAGCAGGAGCTGAACAATTAACTAAGCACAATGTAAAAATATTGTGATGTGTGCTACTTATATCGACATAAGTAGTAAATAACACTAGTCAGAAATAGAATGTCTGGGAGCAGAACTTCGAGAAGATCGAGGAGGAACAGAAAGTAATTGGTATCGAAATGTATGAACAATGAAGTCTGAGATAATTAATGAACGTTTTGAAAGTGAAGAATTTATTGTATGGTTCATAGATTTTACTAAGATATTCTGTAATTCACTTGGTATTGTTTGTTTGAATCTTCCCATTGATGTTTAGGACTGTAATTGATCAGTCTATTTTATCGAGCTTGTTTGATATTCTTTGGAGTAATAATTGAACCCAGGATTTTGATCAAATACTTATGAACTATATGAAACCATCAAGAGGTTTGAAAGGAAATAAGGTAAATCAGAATTAACAATCAGGAGAAAAGAAGGAAATTCAACAATTGAGAATTGGGAGCCGAGAAGCAGATGGGTAGAACATTTTGAACGGCTCTTGAATAAACTAGCACCGCCAAATCCATAGAAGTAACACATTCAATCCTCCCGCGGATATCCGCGATTATCGTAACCAATGGTTGGAGACTTTAGGTGACATGGCTCAGAATCGATCATAATGGCGTAGGTGGTGGATACACTCTTTGTCTTCCCTTAAACCGTGAGATCAAAATTATTTCATATACTTCTTTCTACGAACTAATTTTTTTTCTGTATTATATCCTTACATAAAATCCTTGCTTTATATATTACACCATTGAGTTAACTGCTTCTATGAATCCGGTGTTCGTCTTACTATGCTAATGAGGTGTGGCAACTTGAACCGATGCATATATGTACCTGGTCCTACGGTGTAACTGACTGACACATGATACTTATCACCAGCAGTAGAAATTACCAAGCACATGAAACAAACGACAAGACATAGACCAAATAGCATAACAAATAAAGTACTCAACTCATATACAGAGGCATCCCATAACATTTTCAGAATGATTTAGGCAAGAGATGAAAAATATATTGTCAAGACACTGAAGAAGAGTGATCTTAGTAAATGTAAGAACCACAAGGAATCACATGACTGAGGATATCAGGAAGATTTTCTAATAGTGTTTCTGAGCCAAATGAAGAATTCAGAGAATGCCCAACTTCAAGATCGAGAACCCGATTTCCATAAGGAGGCGATATATGACTTGTTCGTCTATGAGATCATGAAACCGATGTATATAAATTTGCTTGGAATTAATGAAGAAGAGTTATGATTGAGGGATAATGACAATTTACCTACTATATACAGTCTACAGAGAAAGACTAATTTATTTATATCAGAAGGGTTTGTGGAGATTGTAGTAATTTAAATGGTTGAGATCATGAGTAAATTGAAGCCTGATCACCATGGAAAACCTGGAAGCACTGGACGATCTTTTCATCCCACTGTGGGACTCCACAGTGGCAGTGCGCACCCCAATTACGCCTCGAGGGATTTGAACCCAAAACCTATCAGTCTCGCTCAGTGGTCTAGAGGTTAAGAGTTTGTGCGTGAAACCGATAGGTCCTGCATTTGAATCTTGTGAAGCAAAATAGTGAATGCACACAACTGAGAAGTTCCACAATAGGACGAAACAGTCTTTCAGTGCTTTCAGGTTTTCTATGGTGGTCTAGCTTCATTTGACTCATAATCTCAAATATTGAAATTAATCTATTTCTTATGGTTAATATCATTTTTACTCTGCGATTGACTAAACAATTTATGTTATCATGTTAAGCATTAAGAACGATGTATAAAGATATTTCCGTTTCTCTATTATACCTGATAAATAAATTGTTCTCAAAAGTCTAAAAATCATTTTCTTAATTTTTATTGGTTCATTCATAATTGATCATTGTACTGTTGTTTTTCTTAAAAAAAAAAAAAAAGAACATGGCTGAAAACCAGATATAATGATAATTGAAAACAAAAAGGTTTTATTTTCTTATCGAAATGAAACAATAAGAAGCATAAATATATTTAGTGTATAATAGTCATTTACATTTTTCATTGAGTAATTCAGTAATAATTAGTTTCAATATAATGCAAGCAATGTATAGTCACCTAGACTAGTAGCCATATTGAAACTTAGTCGATAGGATTCAATTTGAACTAAGAAGGATCTGACATACATGACAGTGATCACTACCAAGTGATCAATCATTTGTGAATACAGCTTAGTCCTATAGCAGATCAGTTGCGGCCCAGATGGCCGATTGTGAAGTTGGGCGACATGGGGTCGAATCCGTTAGAGAGCATCAGTTCCCTGAAGAATAATACAGGTACACTTTACTGACAAGTGTCAAATAGTACAAAACCTAGGTTCAGGGTTTCCTGTTGACTACCTCCAACCACCACCTTATCATCACCTAGTGATCAATCAATTGTAAATAACCAATCTTTTGTTAAGCAGATCATAGAAATGATGGAATTCTCTCAATAGGCTTTCGCATTTAACAAATAAATTAGGTTACTCAACATTATGATGCATTCAGTTTGATAGAAAGAAGATTTATGCAATATTTATTCGTTGGCTTTCAAAGAGAAGAGAATTCATTATCCCCACTGAATAAGAAGATATTTCTCTTAATCATAATATGAAATATTTTACTACGGAATTACTTTTGTTATTCGCAACAGGGTCAGCTGGATGAAAATCTAATTTTAAAGTATAAATTTTATTTTGCTCATACAAAAGAACCAAACTGTCTTATTATGGATAAAGGTTAAATATTGTAGCAAATATCTTACAATTAAGTACGATAATGGTTCAGTTTGCTCAAGCCCTTTTCATTACTTTAACAGACAGTGTTATTTACTTGCTTACGCATGTTACTCCTCGTCGAGGAGCATAGAACAACCACCAGCACTCACCATCCAACACTGTCACAAGCAACAACTTCCAGCTCTCTCCAGTTGTTATTCATCCTTTCCATATCTCCTTCAATTTCCCGACATCACGTGTTCTTTGGCCTTCCTCATTTCCACGCCCCTTCAAAATTACAAGTCACGGCTTGTCTCATCATGCAATTTGATGATTTCCGTAATGTATGTCATATCCAGTTCCATCATCTTTTCCTGATTTCCTCTTCAGATCGAAGCTGGTTTGTTCTCTCCCACAGAAGAATGTTGTTGACGATATCCGGTCAATGGATGTTGAGTATCTTGTGTAGATAACTATTTATGAACACTTATACATTCATGGTGATGGTTGTGGTATTTCTCGAAGTTTAATCTCAGTATAGTAGAACTGTGTTGATGTTCGTATTGAAGATTGTGACTTTGATATTGGTTGACAGTTGTTTCTAGTTTCATATGTTCTTCAGTTATAAATATGTTGCCATTTACTTAAGCTGTACATTCGTATATATAGTTATATGGAAAATGTATGTCTATTGGAGGATAGAAAAAATTGCATCACCAAAATGGATTCGAGGAAAATAACAAATGGGGTTACGTACTAATCAAGGGGTAAGGAAGAAAATCGTTTATAGGTCAGATAATAGTCCAATTGACAAATATGAAGAAAGGCGACAAACATAAAGGTCATAAAAATAAACTGAATTATAATCATGAAAACTTGAATAAGGTAATAATAATAATAATAATAATAATAATAATAATAATAATAATAATAATGATAATAATAATAATAATAATAATAATAATAATAATAATAATAATAAAGGAAGAATACTCGGGAGCGGTGTGTCCACAATTGATTAAATGCTCTTGTATGGAACTAGTGATTGTCTTACATTCTCCTTTTAAAAGCCAAGCCGGATAGTGTTCTGAGATGCGTTTGGACAGCGATCGCTTTGTTCGACCTATATAACGAGCCCCACATGAGCACGTAAATTTATAAATACACATTGATGTGGCCCAAAGCGAAAGTTTATCTTTAACACATCCAGGAATGGTAGGCCGGCTTGAGAAAACAATTCGGAGCTTGGCTGTGTAGAAAGTTTTATTCAATGATTTTGAAATCCGTTTATTTAAGATTTCAGCAACCGTGTCTCCTTTAAATTCCATATTCATAAACAAGGTTTTCTTCTGTACTGTTGATACTTTCTCATGATGAATTCTAGGTATTAAGTTACTATCGACGAATCTAGGTGGATAACCATTTCTTATGAGAGTTTGTCGAAGTTGAATTAGTTCCTCATCTATTGTGTCAGTGGAACAGATTCGCTTGATCCTAGAGGATAAAGAATGAACTAAGTTCCTCTTTCTACTCAGTGGAACCCAGCTATGGAAATTAGTGTACTGCCCATTCCAAGTAGGTTTTCTGTATATAGATCGCTGTAAAAAATCATCGGGCATTCTTTTTAATCGGACATCAAGAAAGTGAAATTCATGGTTTGCATCTGCTTCTAAAGTGAATTCAATTGAGGGGTGACAATTATTGAAACTTTTCAAAATTTCAGTTAGGTCCATGTCTTCTTCACAAATAATGAAAGTATCATCCATATATCTCTTATATAAATGAAATCTTTCAATTATTGGGCAAAGTACCGAATTTTCTAGATTAGCCATGAAGTAATCAGCCAAGAGAGGACCCAATGGAGAGCCCATTGCAACTCCATCTACTTGTCTATAGAAAACATCATTAAATCTTAATTGCACGTTGAGCGTACATCGTAGAAGTAGTTCTTTAAGATAATGTTTTGGGATACACATATGAAGATTATTGTTTTCAATATAGTCACATAAAAAACAAATTGTTTCTGTGAGAGGAACATTTATGAACAGAGAAATGACGTCTAATGAGAACATTTTTTTTTACCGGTTACGTTGATATTTCTAATTGAGTCGACAAATTCAAAGGAATCAAGTAAATAATTTCGTCCAAAAGAAATTCTCTTCTCTGTATTCTCTTTTTCTTATTCAATGACACTATTGGGTTATTTTAAATATATATTGCCCTTGTTTTGCAGATCTATGATTTCACATCTGTACCAGATCTACCATATTCATCAATGATACTGTTCAGATAATGAAAAAAATTCATTTATAAAATCATTTACAGAATAAACATTCAATACAGATTTATCAATCATGAAAATTTCTTAGATTTTAAATTTATTTCTCACCATAGAGATTAAAAAAAATTGTTAAAATATTCTATGCAAATTTCTCATTAAAACAAAAAAAATAAAAAAAAAAAATTAAGCATGTTTTACAAATTTAAATTTTAATCATCAGTTTTTTTTTCTTTTTTTTCTTCTCAAAATTTGTTGAAAATTAATCGAAAATTTTGTCTCCATGTAAATGTAATCGCTTAACGGATCAAAAACAGAAAAAAAGACACAAAAAAATATACAGTCAGAATGAAACATGATGTGTTAATGTCATTGTAGAAAAATACAAAAAAAATGTTGCTGTTGTTGTTGTTGTTATTATTATTATTATTGTTCGTGGTGGTGGTGGTGGTGTTGGTGTTGGTGTTGGTGGGGTTGTATTTGTTTAAACATGACATATTCACCTAATATTTATAAAATGATTTTGTTTCTTTTTTTCTTAAATCTTATTTTTCCACTCATTTAGCTGTATATATTTCTTAGTTGTTTTTTTAAAACAAATTAGAAACATTTAGCGAACATTACAGGATAAGATACACATTGAGGAAAGCACTCACTTGGAATCCTCAATGCCAAAGGAGAAGAGGAAGACCAAAGAACATATTACATCGAGAAACATAGACAGATATGAGAAGAATGAACAAGAATTGGATAGAACTAGAAAGGAAGGCAAAGGACAGAATGAGTAGGAGAATGCTGGTCGGCGGCCTATTCTTCATTGGGAGTAACAGGTGTAAGTAAGTAAAGTAAGTAAGTATTCAAGTATTTCAGTGTTCAGTATTGCAAGCAAGTATTTATCTATTGAATACTTTTATTTTCATTAGAATTTAATCAAATAAATAATAATATATAAGCGATTTACAGATTCATTTACAAAATATTGATCAATTCCAACAAATTTTTCTACTAATAAATCTTTATGTACATCCTAGTAACTAATTTGCAGAAGTGTTTCCAGGATTCCTATTGTGATGCGATCGGTGAGGTTCAAGCATGTCATATATTTTGCATATATTATCAAACGTAATAGATTATGTTCATAGGATGTCGTGAATTGATTGTGAACTCAGAGGTTCTGAGCTGGATTTCTGGCGCAGTTGGTAATAAGCACTGGTGAAAAGTGGCATGCTAACACATAAGAATTATGAAGTGCGGCTAGAATATAATATAATATATAATCACGTATATGATAACAGGAGCGAAATTCACTCATCCATTTGGCTAAATAAAGTTTTGGTATTATAGCCGATGTCAGTTCGTGGTGAAAACTTTAATTATCAACTGTAAATCATAATTCTAATTCCTCACACTGATTTATAACCCTCATTAGGTTCCAGTTATTAGGTGAACACTCTCAAGTTCAGTCTGAAGCCGCTCAAAGGTCGTCTATAAATTATAGTCTCACCTACAATGTTTCTTGGTTCATGATGGCTGTCTCGGTAAAATTAAACGATGATGTAGATAATCATTGAATTCTTATCTCGTTCATGTTAAGGTATGCATATCACAATGAAACCTTTCTTGACTTTTGGATTGTTAGGTGTTGTATTCTAATAATCAATAACAGAATTAAGGACAACCAAACCTACGAAATTAAAGTAAGTCTTGACAAAATATGAGAATCATACATGAAGTACTTTATTCGCATGTTCGTATCATTTGTCTATCACATTCTGTATAATTCTTCCAATTCACAATTTCTTTCCTATTCCGTTACTGTTTTCTTCAAGTCAGCCTATGTAACCTTCCGCTGCCAGGTATTCCACTTCCGACTAGTGGTACATACTACTTTTATATGTCGATATAAGTAGCATACATCACAGTAAAACCTTTGGGTCATTAAATACATGACTATCCCTTTTACTGGAAAGGATTAGATCACAAAGACTACTCTTACGTTTTAAGATCACGGGAGTATCCTCATTACATACTTTACCTGGATATAGACCTCGGATTATAACATTTATAGTCGGAATTACTAACTACTTATAATTGTGGATCACCAGACCAAAAGAAATTCGAACAAACCAATTTCTGAAAATTTATGCAACTTTTAAAAGTTAAATTTATGGGTCAATTTAGGCTAGACCACCGTTAAAAAACTAGAAACACTTGAAAACAGTTTCGTCCTGGTGTAGGACTCCTCAGCAGTGCATATTCACCATCCCGCATGCTTAAATCAGCTCATGAATTCAACTATTAAAAATTACTACAATCTCCACAAACCCTCATTCTTATTTAAATAAAGTACTGTGTATTCTTCTTGTGTGCAGTAACACACTAATATTTGACTTAACAACATTGTCATTATTTTTGTAATTAATCTATTTTCTGTCCATCACAGTCTTCTAGAATAGAACTCAATTAATATCACATTGTAGCATCATCAAATTTTTCAATATAAATCATCTTCAATTCTGAACTATACGTGACAAGTACAATGCAGGGTTAGTTTATATTATTCATGTTTCAGAATACTGATGTTAACATCATTGATTTTCATTCTGTTTCCAGATACAATACATCATCTAATCAATCCACGAGACCAAAGGAATTGTGACGTGTTATGTCTACTAACTGAACTTTCGATTGGTTATTGGATTTACAATAACTAAATTTAATTAAGACATTTATAGAGAAACCAGGTATCTACCTCAGTACAATGGAAGATGGTCGCACAATTTCGTAGATTGGTTAAGGTTAAACATTAACACCGGTTGGATGCCGACCGGCTCAGTGGTCTGGAGGTTAAACCTTTGTGCCCTGGACCGAAAGCTATGGGTTCGAATCCCGCGAGAGGGATTTAAGATGAGCACTGCTGAGGTGTTCTAAAATAGGACGAAACGGTCGTCCATTGCCTCCACGTCTTCAATGGTGATCTGACATCAATTGCTTCATCATCTCAATCCAAAATCTAATGATCTCCACAACCCTATACTGATAAAAACGTGAAAAATTAAACAGTAAACTGGGAATGAGACACACACACACACACTCAGAAGATAAACAATCCAACCATTTTATTACTCATTTGGTTTGATTAAATAAATAAATAAATAAAAAACTATTCTATCGATTAGTAATTCAATGAACAAAAATTTTAATTTTCAAGGTTATCTCTCGGTAGATATCCGGATGTATACTTCTTCCTTAGAATTTTTCAAGGTCATTCTGGTACTTGAAATAATCGGTTGATATGAGTGAACGTTCTATTAAAGATAATATACAATTGATGGAATAAGAAAAATGGACATCTGATTAACAAGCAACAGACGAAAAATGAATTCTAAATGGTTCATAGGTGTATACTCAGGTGTTCTGAATAGTTTTACTAATGAAATATTCCATAACTGAATTCAATGAAATTCATACTCTGTCCAGATAACTGATCTTTATTACGTAATCTTTAGTTGTTTTGTTTATTTAAAAACAAATGATAACCACTTCTTATGAGCACAATACAAAGTGGAAATATAGTAGAAAAAGTGAAATGTAATTTTAATTAACTTTTCTTGTATTACTGGTTAACGTTAATCTAACAATAATTGAAAACTAGGAAAAGGTAACAGATTTCTTGTTTCTATTTTCAAACTCTTAAACACTGTACATCCAAAAACACAACAATGTTCGAATCCAGTATATACACTTACATACGCCTGTAACTCCTCGTCGAGGAGCATAGAACGACCACCAGCACTCACCATCCAACACTGTCCCAAGCAATCCCTTCCAGCTCTCTCCAGTTGTTATTCATCCTTTCCATATCTCCTTCTATTTACCAACATCACGTGTTCTTTGACCTTCCTCATTTCCACTCCCCTTCAGCATTACAACATAGGGCTTGTCTCAGCATGCAGTTTGATGATTTCCGTAATGTATGTCATATCCATTTCCATCATCGTTTCCTGATTTCCTCTTCAGATCGAAGCTGGCTTATTCTCTCCCACAGAAGAATGTTGTTGACGATATCCGGTCAATGGATGTTGAGTATCTTGTGTAGATAACTATTTATGAATACTTGTACATTCATGGTGATGGTTGTGGTATTTCTCGAAGTTTCATCTCCGTATAGTAGAACTGTGTTGATGTTCGTATTGAAGATTGTGACTTTGATATTGGTTGACAGTTGTTTCGAGTTTCATATGTTCTTCAATTGTAGTAATGCGTCCGTTGCTTTGTTAATCCTCGGCTTTTCATATGCTCTGATCCTCCTTGTTCATCGATGATGCTTCCCAGGTGCGTGAAGGATTCTATATCTTACAGAGTTTAGCCACCAAGTGTGATTGAGTTTGTGTTCTTTGTGTTTTATTTGAGCATCTTGGATTTTCCTTTGTGTATGTTGAGGCCTACTGATGCAGAGGCTGCAAATAGCAATACTAAATTGATAAAAATCTATTGTTTTATGAGTGATTTCGTTTTTCTACAGGTGCGTGAAGTATTCCACGTCTCACAGAGTTTCTCCATTAAGTATGATTGGATTACTGTTCACCGTGTTGTATTTGAGAATCTTAGTTTTTTCTTTGTGTATGTTGAGGCCTACTGATGCAGAGACTGCTGCTGCACTAGTTGTCTTCATCTGCATTTGTTCGTGTGTATGAGATAGAAGGGCTAGGTAGTTGGCGAAGTTCAAATCATCTAATTGATTCTGAGCTGTCCATTGTGTTCCGTGCTTTTTCTCAGATGTTGAGGTCTTCATAATACAATTGACTACTAGAAGAAAGAGGAAGGGTGAGAGTAGACAGCCTTGTCTGACTCCGTTCCTTACTCTGAATGCATTAGTCTTCTGCCCTTCATGCACTACATTGCACTGTAGTCCGTCATATGAATTCCGGATAATGTTAGCGAAAGACGGTAACTAGTTTATACACATCCAGTTACAATAACAGTACTATTCGATTAATGATTCCAGGTCAAAATCTAGTTATTTTATGATTATTTATTACAATCCATCTTGAAACTATAGTTTATGGACGGCGTTTGAGCGAACCTGAAGTGACCTCGAGAGTGAACACATATTGATTAGGACTATATGAGTGTTATGAAGCAGTTAAAATCCTCATTTAAAGTTGATGTTTAGGGTTCAATATTAAATTTAGGATTTTCATCACGAACTGATATCAGCTATAATACCAAAACTCTATTTATCCAAATGGATGAATGAATTTCGCGCCAAAATCCAAGACCTGTTATCTTATACGTGATTGGTTCGTCCACAAATTATTGTCTCGCCTGGAAATCAATATTTTCATTCATTGAACGATAGAAAAAAATTTTCTCCATTTGATATTTTGATTTATCAGAAGGGATTGTGTGGAGATTTTAGAAATTTCACTGGTTGAAATTATGAATCCATTGAAGCGCGAGACTGATAGGTCCTGGGTTCGAATCTCGTGAGGAGCGGGATCATGGATGCGCACTGCTGAGGAGTCTCATACTAGGACGAAACGGCCGTCCAGTGCTTCCAGGTTTTCCATGGTGGTCTAGCTTCAATGGATTCATGATTTCAACCAGTGAAATTTTGATTTATCTTGTTTACTGAAACAGAACAATCTTACTGAAGGAATGTTTTAATTTCTTATTGTTTAAACTATTTAGTACAAATGAAGTAATTACCTCAGCATACATTTTACATTACTTAACAATGTATGTAAAGTCTTTGTAGGGTCAGTTACTATGTTAAGCCCATATACCTTATTCCAGCTTCTTGATAGGTCAATTTATCCTTTCTTGTAGAGTCACATTTTGACCATGTTTATTATCCACTTATCAACCTTGAATGTTTCATGTAAGCATATGTATGTGTACTTCTTATCCTATTCATCACATGTCTGTAACTTATTTTTATCTGGATATAAATATTAATTAACGCTTCATTAAATAGGAGTTAGTTTACACGCCTTCTCTACTGCGCATCGTTTCGCTTCGCTCTCTTCTATTCGTTTCATACATCCGGTTTATCTTATCAGATCCATGATTGTACTTATTTAATTCAGTTATTCACTAACACAATCTAAGTCGATAATAATATACGGGGATAAGCGATATATACATTTTGTCAGCAAACATTCATTCGATCTAATTGGAGTCAGATCCCAGGACACAAAGTGATGAGTCCGTCGACAACATCATCCAATCTAAATGACGATAAAATAAATTAAATGAAAAAGTGGAGAGACTATAATTTATGGACGACCTTTGAACGAATCTTAAGTGACCTTGAAAAATATTAGCCAATAAGTAAACAGTTAATATAGAGAAAAAATATATTATTATCAGAAGGGATTGTGGGGAGATTTTAGAAAATTCACTGGTTGAAATCATGAATCCATTGAAGCTAGACCACCATGGAAAACCTGGAAGCACTGGACGGCCGTTTCGTCCTAGTATGGGACTCCTCAGCAGTGCGCATCCACGATCCCGCCCCCCGCGAGTTTCGAACCCAGGACCTATCAGTCTCGCGCCAGGCGCTTAACCAACTAGACCACTGAGCCGGCATCCAACGGTGTTAATGTCTAACTTCAACCAATCCACGAAGTTGCGCCACCGTACACTAGGACGAAACGGCCGTCCAGTGCTTCCAGGTTTTCCATGGTGGTCTAGCTTCAATGTATTCATGATTTCAACCAGTGAAAAAATATATTATACAAAATCATAGAATGAAAGTGGATACACTTCTTTTACATGGTTCAAAAACTTGTCAAGGTTAGGAAGAGGTTCAGAGGTTCTAAAATCGTAATGCTTGCACTAGGGGAAATCATCTGTATGGCTACATAATAGCCATGATATGTTCGTAAAAACTCTTTCAGCCCCGACCATATAGCTTCAATATTGTTTGTGTGCACTCTGGTTGTTGGGTCCACAAAATGCCACTTGTGGATAACGACACGATGCACATAACCAAGCCTATGTAGGAGTCTGTACGCTCTCAAACATTCGTATATATTGTAGTACATGGCTGCAGCCAGTGTTACTAGTGCTTTCATTATCATGTTCACAATAATTGTCATAATTTTCTTTATTTAGGAATTATATATAGGGTTTTCATCATGAACTAACATCAGCTATAATGCCAGAAATCTATGTAGCCGAATGGATGGAAGAATCGCGCCAAAGTCTGAGACCTGTTATCTTATAATTGACTGATTCGTTCATAAATTATAGCCTCGCCGTTTTATGTGTTATAGCCGCTCAATTATCACATTTTGTATAAAATCCGCTGTGAACTGATCGTACGTTACCATCAGGTATTGAAATTGACGCCGTGACCTTGAAGTCCCTCAAACGCTTCTGACTGACTCGTCCATTTATCATTTTAGTTATCTTCTATACAAATGGCGATATTACAAAGAGAAATAGGTTGTTGATGTATATCATTATGAAGTGACATTATCCTAACCATAAATAAAGTTAAAAATGAAGTAAAACATGATTTATTCAATTCATTTATTATTCAACTAGTAGTCATGCAACAATATTGATTAGAGTTGCGTGTTCCCAAGAAGAGAACCAAAAACAAAAAAAAACATTGAAAGAGAAAACAAAAAATATGATATACAATCTCCATTATTTTATCAGTATATCAGTGTAGTTTAGTTTCGTATGTTGAATTGATTCAAGTTGAAATTGTCAAGTTCTTCAGTAAAATTCTACTTCAAAGTTTTACCTAAAAGTACCATGTTCCAAAGAAGAAGAAGAAAAAGAAGAAAGAAAAAAGAACGAAATGTTTTTGTTGTAACTTTAAAGGATAGTTTGTTATCAGGTGATTTATTCGCTAGTCGAAATATGACTTATTCCATCTTAGTGTTATCGTAAACCAATGATATTCGATTGATATGAACAGCCTAGCGACCCCATTGGTTCTTTGTTCTCTTAACTCATCCAGTTGAGTCCAGAACGCCAATAACAGTTTCCACTATGTGAATCATTTATTCCAAACATACTTGGTTTACATACCAGCAAGACAGACCGCATCACATCATAAAATAGGAAATAACATTTATACACGATTGAGCCAAAAAAAGGATGTGAACGTGGGTGACGGTAATTAATGAACTGAAAGCAACTTAAAAACAGTAAATTGTATGATAATAATAATAATCTATAATTTCAATAGTTGAGATCATGAGTCATTTGAAGTTAGACTACCATGGAAAACCTGGAAGCACTGGAAGGCCGTTTCGTCCTATTGTGGGACTCCTCAGTAGTACGCATACACGATCCCGACTCGCGAGATTCGAACCCAGGGCCTATCAGTCTCGCGCGCGAACGCTTAACCTCTAGATCACTGAGTCAGTCGGCAACCAATGGTGTTAATGTCTGACCTCAACCACTCTTGTCTTCAGTGCGATACTAGCTTCGATTGACTCGTGACCTTAACTATTGAAATTACTATAATATCCACAATATAACTCAAAATGAAACTTATAATAAGAAGAATATAGATATACATAGTCTAGCTACTGAACAGTTATACAATAGGAATATGTATATATTACATTAGTCCATTAATAGTCCTCAGAAGTTATCCATAATTTAATCTTTACTAAGATATAACAGTTTTGAATTCAGTGTCACATGATATTGTGAATGTACTACTATGAAGAGTGGTATGTAATGATGATCTTCTCTATGGTACAGTTCATAAATTCAATTCAACCCTGATTATTTCTTGGGGAAATTTTTAAAAACCAGGTAAAATGCTGATAATACTTCAAGTGATACAACGACTTAATAAAATTGTATTGTAAAAATTGATGCAAATCTTGTTATTTGTATATCAATTGGTTATCTGTTGTTTGGTAATTTACTAATAAAAATGTTTGTTTGAGGATTTTTGGTGAGACTATAATTTATGAACAAACTTGGAGAGACGCTAAATCCACCTTGAGAATGCTCACATACTTACTAGGACCAAATGAAGGTTATAAACCAGTGTGAGGAATTAGAATTAAGATTTATAGTTGATGGTTAAGAGTTTAGGAATTAGATTTATGGTTTTCATCACGAACTGACATTAACTCTCTTCATCTAAATGGATGAGTGAATTTCGCGTCAAAATCCAAGACTTTTTATCTTATATCTGATTGGTTCGTCCATAAATTATAGTCTCATTGGATTTTCTTTGAAACTCGTTCATTTATATAATACATAATATAAACCATTGAGTATGAGTACCACCTCATTTTCCTTATTACAGTGTCATTTCTTCTCTTTCTTATCAGTTATGAATGTTATGATCATCAATTAAAGATACTTTTTAGAAGGCATTTTATACAATGTAAGATTTATGTCATTACATCTTATATTTTGCACAAAATAAGCAATACGTCTAGAGTCCTGGAGTGAAAATCAATTGTGAAACGCAGATACATCCAGCTGATAAGTCCAAAAGAGGACGAAACGCGTGTCAAAATGGATTCCACTACTAACCAATATTCATATTTATAAGCAAAGATGGATAGTGGCTAGCAGTGGAATCCAGGGCGCGCGTTTCGTCCTATTCGAGACTCGTCAGCTTGATGTACCTGCATCTCAGAGTTGATGTTCACTCCGGGACTCGAACCCAGTACCATTCGCTTCAAACGTCATCACGTTATCCACTTAGCTACTACGTCCTGATAGCCAACTGTTTGTGTAATTGGGTGAAGCTTAATTCACTTGAACAATTTCAGTCCTAAACATCAATGGGAAGATTCAAATAAAACAATATCAAGTGAATATTCATATTTGCTTAAAAAGCTTGTGACTTATAGCTACATCGAAGCAATCCACACAGTATGCACATATGCTAACATGAGACTGATCAATTGCAGACCTAAATAACAATGGGAAGATACAAGTAAAACAACGCCCAGTGAATTTAGAATTCACCGCATTGCACAAGCAGGTGGCTATAAGGACTAAGTAACTAAATGATGACGCTCTGAGTTTGAAGCGAGCAGTACTGGGTTTGAGTCCTGGAGTGAACATCAACTCCGAAATGCAGGTACACCCAGCTGATACGTTCCAAATAGGACGAAACGTGTTCTAATCTGGATTTCACTACTAGCCACTATTCATCCTTTCTTAAAAATCTTGTGATTTAAGGCTATATCGAGGCAATTCACACAGTATGCACAAATGCCAATATGAGACTGATCAATTGTAGTCCTAGACAACATTAGTAAGATTCAAGTAAAACAACACCAAGTCAATGCAATACATCGAGATTTTGAAAATCTAATTAGCTTTGTGCAGCCTACACGTAAACACATAGAGAAAATAATTTGGCTCAATGTTTGTATTGCATAAATAAATAAGAAAAAATCTTACATTTTCTGTTGTCTAATCCATATGAAAAATCAAATCCATTTCGTTATTCCTCATTTACAACACAAAACATGTTGCATAACAAGTTTGTAAAAACAGAAAAAAACAAAAAAAAATAAAAAAAATAAAAACATAATCAAAAGTAAGAAGATAATAAAAAAAAACATTGACATGTTACGTAATATTGAAATGATTAAATAACAATTTTATTATGTTTTTTTCTATGTAATCATCCTCTGTGTTTCTTCCTGATCTTGTTGTTCCGATTACATACTAAGCCACCCCCTCATCATTATCATTAGTACTGCTATCCACCACTTAAAGATTACATTCACTTGTCATGTTTAAAGTAATAATAACAAGCTTGTTATAATATTCCATTGTACTAAAACATATGTAACAATTCAATTGGTGTTGTCTAACTTGTATCTTCCCATTGTTATTTAGGTCTGCAATTGATCGGACTTATGTTAGCATATGTGCATACTGTGTGGATTGCTTCGATATAGTCTTGATTCACAAGCCTTTTAAGCAAATATGAATATTGGCTAGTAGTGGAATCCATTTTGACTTATCAGCTGGATGTATCTGCATTTCACAATTGATTTTCACTCCAGGACTTGAACCGAGTACCATTTGCTTCAAACGCCATCATGTTATCCAATTAGGTACTGAGTCCTAAGTATCAATGTTTTACTATCATTATAATAACAATAATGATATATTATTATTGATTTTTCTTCTCATCTTAGATTATTCTTGTTTTAATTTATTCTCTACAACATTGTACAACTTGATTGTCTATTTGATATGCAAAGAAATCATAGACATATATTAAACATTGAATATGTTGTATACCGATATTTGACAAAAACTATACATCCATAATAGATAAAGATCTCTCTCTCTTGTTTTTTTGTTTTGTTTTCTGTTTTTTTTTTGTTTTTGTTTTTTTTCTTTCAACAAATAAAAGTCATTTTCCAGACTTATTGTATTAATTCATGCGGTATTTTTGAACAAAGGAGAATATTGGAAGTTGTCAAGGGGGAGGTGGGGGAGGTGGGGGAGGTTGAACAGATTCACAGTCAATATTATCTACAATATATAGTTAATACTATACACTAAAAAAAAATTTTTTCTCTCCATTTTTGTATCTAAATTTTTATGACATCTGCTCAAGTAGAAGATTTATTGGTGAGACTATGATTTATAGATGAACCAATCAGATTTAGGACAATAGGTCTTGGATTTCAGCATAAAATTCATTCATTCATTTGGATAAATAGAATTTTGGCATTATAATTCATGTCAGTTCTTGATGAAAACTCTAAATCCAATTCATAACCTCAACCATCAACTGTAAATTATAATTGTAATTCCTCATACTAGTTTATAAACCTCATTCGGTCCTGATTATTAGATAGACAACTCCGCCTGTAGCTCTTCTAGAATTACTGCCAGTCTAAAGCCCAGGTAAAGGAGGAGGGTTAGGCATGGAGATAGCAAACCCATCCCGTAGAAAACTAATTCGCTAAAAAAAAAACGCTAACCAGAAAAAAATTAGGTATATACTCTTAAGGTCAGTCTGGTATGGCTCAAATGTTTCCCATAAATTATAATCGTACCGATTTATTTATTATGAGTTCATTCGTTAGTGATAGTTTGTTTATTTCTATTCCTGAGCAAACCTATACTTATACAATATTACCCAATTCATGATTTAATCCATGACATAACACTATCAAACCATAGGGTTAGGATTTCAATGATCCATATTTTTCAATCAAAAATATAATGTGGAAATTAATTAATCTCGTCTTTTACTTACCCTTCTATATGTAATGTTAATTGAACTTCTACAATTTCTTAAAATAAGGTATGTATGTATATGTGTGGTTTTTATGATATCAAGTAAGTAAACTTCATTGAAATTTTAAAAAAACGCCATCATTTCCAAGTGTACAATCTAGAAAGAAAGTATCCCAGTGTATGAGACACTTTATTGTTCAACTAAGTTAATGTGTAGTATCAGTTATATTATGTTAAGCCCATGTACCCTATTCTAGCTTTTGGACAGCTCAATCTATTCATTCTACTTGAGTCACATTTTGACCTTGTTAATTATTCGCTTATCAGTCTGGATTATTTTTGTATAACCGCATATGTGTGTGCCCTTCTTATCCCATTCATCACATGTCTGCAGTTTAATTTTGTGTGACTAGAACTAATGATGGACGCTTGACTAAATGGAGTTGGCTTACCCTCCATCTCCACTGGACGTCATTTTACTTCGATCTCTTCTCTTCGGTTCTCTGATAATTTTTGTCAATCATAGATTGTATGAAATATACATGTTCGAAATTCATCCTCGTATTTGACTTATTTAATTCCGTTACTCGCTAACGCGATCTAAGTCGATAATAACATACGAGGAATGATGATAGGTACATCTCGACAGCAATCATTCAATAATGATCATTTATCCAATCTCACTAAAGTCATATTTCAGGCTCCTTAAAAACGAACGTAATATAGAAATAATAATAATTGTAATATCCTTTTTCAATAGCTTAAAATCGTTAAGTATGTATACTATTGTTCATTCTTATGGTTAATCACAATAATACACAAAATAATTAAATTTACTAATCAACGAATAGTAACCAATATCAAATTTATACAATTCTTAGTTGTGCCTGATCTTATTATCAGTTATAATGTAATTCTTAGTCTTGGTCACTTAATATCAGGTTTGGTATTAGGGAAACTATATGGTGTAGATGAGGTTAAGCAATTCTGAAAATCACTCAAAAATATGTGTAGGTTTTGATACGCGAATGGGTTTACTATTATTTAAAAACAAGAATCTTCAGCTTAAAATGTCACAGAACATACGAATACACTTCGATGGTTTTGCAATTTTTTCAGGATTTATAATCAGATTGATTTTTAGATTATTACAGATTATATCACTAGGATAATTCGCTTATCCTGAAAGGAGACCAACATGTGTTTGATTGTTTTGTCGAGCTATATGTACTTTTAAAGATAATTTCTCATATTCTCCTCAAACGTTTTTGTCTGGACGCAATAGATGCATTGATGAGATAGTCTTTAAAGGCTATGGTCTGAAAACCATGTCAATATAACATCTACGAAGTTGGAAAATAGATATCTCACACTCGGATAGGATTAATAATATTAGCACTAAAATCACTAAACGGAAGTAACATTGGTTACTATCCAGTGGTCGATCAGTGTAAACGTCTAAGCTCTACAGGATTTCAGTCACTTTATGAATAATCAAGTGGTAAAGATTCAAACTGGCGTTTCATGATACAGGTTTAAATGCAACGGAGAGAATCAGTCCATTCATATTTCCCGTTAATCCTTATTGATGAGTGTCAATTAGAACACATTTAAGATCCAGTAGGGTTTATCCATCATCGCCTCTCACCACATATGTTTTCCAATTGCTTAAACAAATCACCAAAATCTAACTGATATATATCTGTCTTGATGATCTCATTGTAAAGATATTTTACTCTAGTTTCTCTACTCAGAGCTCATCAATCGGACGTAACTTGATCCCACTATTGTTGTTCATGTTATGACTTGGACCGGGTAAATACTTATAACCAATAAGCTAACCGGAGATGATCCGGTAAGAATGCACATAACCCAATAAAGATAGGTCAGCTAGAGTCTTTTATACCAATAAACTGAAAATTAAGTCTTTACATTTCCTATTAATTATTGTTTCAGAGTCGATTGAAGCTAGACCACCATAGAAAACCTGGAAGCAGTGGACAGCCGTTTTGTCCTATTGTCTTATTGATTTATTTAAACATAAATATTGGTACAAAGGGGCACCGAATACATATGCTCCACACAAGTCACGTGATGTATGTATGGGGCGTGAAACTGTCCCGGTGCCCAAACCGAAGCAAGTGATTTTCTTAGGGAGCCACACACGGAGCCTTCGACCTAAAGGTCTGATCCACAAAACAGTGGAGCAACATAAGGAGATGTAGTCTTATGGTAGCCGGTAACCAACAATAGGTTCATACGACATTGGTTCCTTCAGGATTGTGGAGCCCAAGTGCATCATTGGTTTGGAGTCGTCTTATTGTGAGACTCCACGATCCCGTCTCAAGAGATTCAAACACAGAACCTATCAATCTTGCTCACAAACGCTTAACATCTACACGATTGAGCTGGCCGGCATCCGACACTATTAATGTCTAACTTCAACTAATCCACGAAATCCAGCGACACATCCACCATTGTCTTCAGTGAGTTACTATTTCACAACAGACCCAGTTGAACTCCATTGGTCACTGCTTCTCATTAGAACTCCAGAAAATACCTCTTGAATCCAGTCACTAGTGAGCATATGTTGATCAATATAACATCACAAGGAGTTTTTGTGGATATTATAGTAATTTCAATAGTTGAGATCATGAGTCAACTCCATGATGGTCTAGCTTCGATTGACTCATGATCTCAACTATTAAAATTATTATAATACCTATAGAAACCACTTCTCATAATAATCGTTGTATTCAATAGTTAACCCTAAAAGCAAACTATATATCTAATGTGTAATTATTTATGCTAATATCCAAATGTCTCAAATTGATCAATAAAATTCGGTGATTTACATTAATGAATACAAATAAATAAGATATTATCTATGCACGATTTGCATTTGAGCAATCTAATATATATTCCTTATCTATTTAATGCTTACTAAAGCATCTAATGCGTTTATGATTGAATCTAATTGTAATGGGCGATACTATAATTTATGAACAAACCAATCAGATACAAGATAATGAATCTTGAATTTTGGCCGTGAAATTCATTTATCCATTTGGCTAAATAGTGTTTCAGTATTATAACTGATGTCAGCTCATGATGAAAACTTTAAATCTAATTCCTAAACCCTAATCATCAACTGTAAATCATAATTCTAACTGGTTTAGAATCCTCATTTAATCCTAATTAATAGGTGTCTATTCTCAAGATCACTTTAGCGTCGCTCAAAGGTCATCCATAAATCATAGTTTCATTTTCGAATGTAATATACAACAAAAGAATGATTGTTCCGTGTAGTTCAGCTGTTACATCAATATTATTGATGATGTATAAATCAATAATTACATTTTCTTTTTCACAATCATTTCAAAGTTCACCTAAGTAACAAAATTATTTAAAAGGGTTTCTAAGATGTACAATGTTAAAGTGTGTTTAATCAGGATGATTGATAGAATGAATAATGATTGTGATGATTTGTATATTGCAAATGAATTAAAGAGTAAAGGATTTACGAAAATAGCATATTAGGGATGTGTGGTTTTGTGGAGAATGGTTTAGATTATAAATGATATTTATCACAGATAGGAAGTAGTTGGAGATACTATTGAAAATCGTAAGGTTATAGAAAACTGTATAAACAACGGTAATGAGACACTACAGCACTATCAACTCATGACTCCTCTTGTAACCTAGATCAAAAGTTGCAGGTTTCATGGCAAGCTCTTTACGTCTAAGCCGCTGTATTGAGATCCACAAAAAAGAGTCACAAACAAACAAAAACATTACTGACTACAATTTAGATATTTCTCACTATAACCTCGACTATTCCTTTTAAAGAAATTCGCTAGTGAATAAAAGATTATATTTTTTTATCAAGAGAGGTTTTTGGAATTTAATTCAATCTGTAGGTAAACGAAACCCCTCATAAAACAATAGATTTTTATCAATTTAGTATTGCTATTTGCAGCCTCTGCATCAGTAGGCCTCAACATACACAAAGGAAAATCCAAGATGCTCAAATAAAACACAAAGAACACAAACTCAATCATACTTGATGGCTAAACTCTGGAAGATATAGAATCCTTCACGCACCTGGGAAGCATCATCGATGAACAAGGAGGATCATATGCAGATGTAAAGGCGAGGATTAACAAAGCAACGGCCGCATTACTACAATTGAAGAACATATGAAACTCGAAAAAACTGACAACCAATATCAAAATCACAATCTTCAATGCGAACATCAACACAGTTCTACTACACGGAGATGAAACTTCGAGAAATACCACAACCATCACCATGAATGTACAAGTATTCACAAATAGTTATCTACACAAGATACTCAACATCCATTGACCGGATATCGTCAACAACATTCTTCTGTGGGAGAGAACAAACCAGTTTCGATCTGAAGAGGAAATCAGGAAAAGATGATGGAAATGGATATGACATACATTACGGAAATCATCAAACTGGATGATGAGACAAGCCCTATGTTGTAATGCTGAAGGGGAGTGGAAATGAGGAAGGTCAAAGAACACGTGATGATGGGAAATAGAAGGAGATATGGAAAGGATGAATAACAACTGGAGAGAGCTGGAAGGGATTGCTTGGGACAGTGTTGGATGGTGAGTGCTGATGGTCGTTCTATGCTCTTCAACGAGGAGTAACATGCGTAAGTAAGTAAGTTGTTATTGATCATCATACAATGTGATTATTCTGTAACCACTTTCAGAATGCAAAATCTAACAAGTATGGGAATTATGATTTCTGATGTGAATTAGAGTTAACATTAGATAATTTTAATGATGTGTCATTGAATCACTGGTGAATCAGTAACATAAACAATTATAATGACAAATTGTTAATAATCAATATTTCAGGGATATACTATAAGTGCAATGTCAAATGTCTAAATTAATTATGTCAATATCATACAAATTTCATAAACATAATTCCCTTTATCATTTTGAAATGAGCAAGAACGAAGATTCTAGCAGAATAGCATGAATTCATTTCATTTCGTCCCGGTTCTCATCAGCTGCTTACAATCTGTGATATTTATAAATCATAATTAGATAATGAGTTTAAATGACTTACATGAGAGGGTTTTGTTAGAAGTTATACTGAAGACATATTCGTATAGTATAGCAGGGGTGTAAATGAAATTAATAGACTGAATATATACCTAATGTGAAAGAATATTCTACATCATTAATTGTGACAACAGTTCAAAAAGGGGGCGGGGTTGGAAACAACTGATTACATAATGAGTAAAAATTTTGATAGGAATATAGTGAGTAGAGTTCAGTTAAAAGATTATTAAATTGAAATGTAGTTGAAGAAATAAAAATAACAAAAATCAATAATGTAATAAGTACAAAAAACAAAAAAACAAAAACAAAATAATTTATGGTTCAGAGAAGGAATATTTGTCACCAAGGCAAGGAAGGATTAACAACCATCTCCTTTGGAACACATAGATCAGGTTTTTGACGTCTGATGGCAACGGCTTCAGCAAACTTCAGAAGACTGGAGTTTGGCTGCTTACTAATCACCTTGAGGGATTGTAAGGTATCTACCTGATGTCCTGTGTCAAGGAGATGTTTAGTGATTGCACTATTCAGAGTCCTTCTTTCCCTTGTTCTAAGACTTTTTGGAACATGTTCAAAAAATCTAGGGTATGCTCTCCTTTCTGTTCGGCCAATGTAGCTGTTTTGGCAGGTACATGTAAATTTATAAATACAGTTGGCGGTAACATGAAAAGGGTGCTTGTCGACCTTTGATTGAGTTATTGAACATGTTGTTTTATACAAAATTAAAAGTTTAGCAGCCGGATAAGTTCTGCCAAGCTCAATATTCAGTCTCCTACTGATTATTTGTGCGACGTTATCACCTTTAAAGTTAAGATTTATAGATACTGTCTTTTTATTGACTGTAGTTATTTCCGTCTTGTTTTCTTTGGGCTTTTTATATTTGTCAATAAACTTTTGTGGATAGAAGTTGTTTCTCAGACATTTTTCTAGGTTCATTAATTCTTCTTCAAGTTTGTCGGTGGTACATATCTTTTCTACCCTGTTAAATAGTGTTTTAACCAGTGCCTTCTTGTAACTAATTGGACAAAAACTATTGAAATTCAGGTAGAGGCCATTCCAATTGCTTTTTCTATAAACTGAACGTTGTACTGTCCCGTCTTTCCTACGTTTTATGGCAACACTATACGAATATGTCTTCAGTATAACTTCTAACCAAACCCTCTCATGTAAGTCATTTAAACTCATTATCTTATTATGATTTATAAATATCACAGATTGTAAGCAGCTGATGAGAACCGGGACGAAACAAAATGAATCTTTGTTCTTGCTGTTTTCAAAATCATACAAATTAGTAGATAAAAGAATTATGTCACTATTAAACCAAACAGTTATGGTTTTATATTCTGAGATTTAAAATGGCTATATTTCTGAAGCTTGTCTAATTAACTGTATGAAAGGGAAAGAATAAGATTATTCGAAAAGTCTTATTTTCAAGAAGTGAATAATATATATTACATCTTTACAAATATTAATAGTTGCCTACAGCGACAGAATCATATGGACGACAGTGACCATGCTTACTTACTTACTTTCACCTGTTACTCTCAATGGAGCATAGGCCACCGACCAGCATTCTCCAACACAATCTGTCCTCCGCCTTCCTTTCTAGTTCTATGCAATTCTTGTTCATTCTTCTCATATCTGTCTCTATTTCTCGGTGTAATGTGTTCTTGGTCTTTCCCTTCTCCTTTATTTGACATTGAGGATTTCAAGTGAGGACTTGCCTTGTGATACAATTAGGTGCTTTCCTTAATGTATTTCCTATCCACTTCCAGTGCTTCTTCCTGATTTCTTCCTTCGCTGAATTCTGGTTTGTTCTCTCCCATAATAGGTTGTTGCTGATAGTGTCTGACCAACAGATCCGAAGTATTATGCATAAACAACTGTTAATCAACACTTGTATCTTCTGGATGATGACTTTTATTGTTCTCCAAGTTTTCGCTCCGTACAATAGAACTGTGTTGACATTTTTATTGAAAATTGTGATTTTGGTGTTGGGTGACAGGCAGTTGCTTTGAGTTCTAGATGTTAAATAATTTATTTAACCACTAATGACCCACCTAGTATAAGTTTCTCATTTATAATGTGATCTTATTAGTAATATATAATCTATGGAGTTTTGTCTAGTCTACTATAAAGTGATGAAGACAATTACTGCAAAGACCTAGGAAGAAATGTTACAGTGTAAGTAGGGTAGGTAAGAAAAGGTTATAAATAGATCATTATAACCTCCTAGGATTGAAGTAATACATGTTTATAGTGTAACAAAATGAATACATTAGTCAACCTATTAAAAGCCATAATGTTACATTAGAATTTATCATGAGTAGAATTGGTTATCGTTTTTATTTACGGTTAAATAGTTAGTCTAACGATTCAATATTCAAATAATTACAGTTTCTATTAAGAACTATTCAATGAAAAATAAACAATAACCATATGTATCTGATGAATTCAACTAGAAAAAGTTTCACATGAATAGTAAAACTATAAAAGTTAATAAATGACATTAGTGGATTGGTTGAAACTAATGAGTAAGGAAAACATATTGAAAAAGAGGTTCCATGTTAGTTACCAATTATCAGTAATGAGATATGTTTTGAAGAAGCTGATATTATCCATGCAGCTACAACTTACATCTCACTGCATCACACGCAAAGATATTACTGATCAGTAATTTGGACAGTGATTAAACTAATGTAAGATTGAGATGTTTACACTTTGCGTTTATTGAATGGTAACCACAGTTATAATTGTCTAGTTGTAAGTACCTATAGAGATAAACTAATCGATTCACAAACGTGGTCACCAGTTTAAATGACTCGATGTTGTCTTCACTATGTCATACTTTCAGAGGTAGACGAAGTCTGACGCTGATCCACATGTGCTGTGTACTACATATGCAGATAGACATAAGTAGTTTGTAGTGAGAATTCGTAGTGGTATGCTTACCAGTGGAAGAATGAAATAAAGAGAAGAGGGATGAAAACAACGAGCAATCCGAATAACAACAGGATCAGAAGAATGATGAAGTATGTCAAGGACAACTCAGTGAACATATGCAAATGATGTATTTAATGCATGATTCTCATATTTCACTAAGCTACGGTTTGCTTGTGCTTATGTCACTTAATTAAGTCTTCGTTCACTACAGATACATCTCGATGAACACTAAAGATTAGACAGGCAGTGAAAACGTTCGTTAGTGTGTAAGATTGATAGCGTAACTGATGTACATGTTTAAGATGTAGGGTGGTGGCTGAATAGTTTAAACACTCACCGATCCCTCTGTAGATCATGGATTCAAAACTCCATTCTAATATCACAAAATCACTACTCCATATAATTTGACATTGATTTTATTTGTAATGAGTTGTTATTTGTATCTTTATGATTTTGGAAGTATTTTCCTGTTACAGAGAAGCTCACATACCGACTTGTATAGAAGTGACCCTCTCAGTTAAGTATGAAGCTAGTTGTCCTCAAATAAATGTGCTCGTACAAAAGAGAAAGTACAGAGGAGCGTGATTCAAAATGGTGCTCATCAGTAAAGGCATAAGCAGATATACATATTGACCAAGTATATCACATAATAAAGTAGTTGATGTTTCGGCGCAGACGTCACTCCCGTCTTTCATGGTGAATTTCTCAGTGTGAAGCAAAATAACAACACTTCTGTGTAGATTCCATAACCTATCAAATGCATGCTGAAAGTAGTATTTCTAAATATTCATAATTGAAGCACTACTGCTCGGATGTGAATAATTACCGAATTCGAATTGGCTGTTCGACTAAACCATGTAATGAACTGTACGTGGAGAAATTAAATACGAGTGATTCTCTGATTGAAACCCAAAGCTAACAAATAATCGAAAGGTTTCGTGGATCAATTCCTCAGTATAACGTGGCAGTCTTATCGAGTAATCTTACATTAGAATCACACTGTTTTCTAATGGTCCTTTACGTTGAGTTTTATCACGAACTAACCTTAAGTGTATCGTGCCTTCCAACCAATCAGTATGACTTTTAACTGTTGAGTAAATGTGCACTAACCATGCTACAAATAAATAAACACTGAACAACTAGACAGTATCATTAAGGTTTACACACAAAATGTTACAATTGAAAGCTCATTATATTTCCTAATGATTGAATTGAGAAATTGGTCGATACAATTATAGTTCAACGAAGGCAGAAGTACTGAACAATATGAGTAGTAAATGAATACGTATGTATATATACCCATTAATGCCTCAATCTATTGTTCATCGAACTGCATCATTTTCATTCACGTCAAGTAACGTTTTAATTACAGATAAATAATGCACTTGCTCATCTGTATACAATCATCTATTGGGTGTGTATGAATAAATATATAGTAAGGTCGTAGGAAATTCAGTCTGAAGAAAACTGTTGACCTGGAAGTGTAAGAAGGTTTTCCGTGATCAGGCAACCATGTATATATATGTATATTGTGTGTGTGTGTGTATGGGTGTGGGTAGTTAACTCATCACCCATAGTATCTATCAGTTATTGGAAATGGGGAATTCGATACTAAACAGATTTAAAACCAATTGAGGTTAACTTTCCGTTATCTAGAACGAATTGTGAAAATAGTTACCAAGCAATTTGAAGATTTCATTGGTTTGAGTCTAAGGACATTCAATTGTTGATACTGAATGATATCAACGGATTTTGACATGTTTTTCAGAAGCTTCTGTAGTTTTAATGTCACACAGTCGTTTAGTTGCCTTCTTTTCTGTGCATGAACGGACGTTAGCAGTAAATTTTCGCTCCAATTTTCTGTCTATGGTTCATAAGTATAAGATTTTTGGTGTTAAGGAAATATCAAATAGATCAGTGTCTCAGCGTTGTAAATACAAGGTTTATCAATATGATAGACAGCGTTTTTCTAACATGCAGTCATTTTCCTAGAATTTCATCAACGGATCTTTAGATTCCAATTAGGAAATTGTAATCAAGTAATTTGAGTTACTATTTAGTTTCAGTTGATTGACAATATAATTTATCTGTTATTTGATATCATCAAAAATCATTTATTCTCAGTTATGAATGAATCAATTTCTAAGGTCATAGTATTCTACTAAAGCATCGAATGTTGTTTTCTGATTTTAAATGAAGTTTATTAGTTCATAATAAGAATCTTGATAGTTATTTTTGTTCACTTCAAATAGATTAGGTCCTTTTTTAAGATGACAAAACATACTCACACGTCCTCATCGTGCCTCTTGGATAGTGGGACTCAGTCCCATGAACTAACGTGAGCGGTAATCCGGGTGGTAGAGATCGGGTTAATCACCCACTCGAGCGATACCCAAAAACTGATTACGAATCCCATAAAGAATCACACCACAAAAATTCATAAATGTGGTGCATGTATGGGGTTGCTCACTACGAGGCAAACACGATTACAAAAACAGCTATTCCAGCTCCGGTAGTTGTGCCGTGCTTCATTGTGGCCTTTTTATCTCCAGAAGGGCCTAGTAGGCTTCATCAACTTGTTTGGCTGGAAGAGAGGAGACGGGGAACAATCCAATCTGAAAACAACGAATAATTTTTAATTGTTTTAAGCTTGGTGTGATATTGGCTTGTAAACTACTGATTGCCTCTTTCTACTCAATATACTATCTTTAAAAATAAAAAGCTTTTATATCTAGGTAATTCACTGTTTCCAATGAAAATATTGATTTATCACACCTAGTTCTCATAGGATTATGCAATAAATAACAATAAGATTGAATATTTGAATTTTAAATGAAAATTAGAAGATACCTGTAACATATTAAAGTCAAAAGAATGAAACTTCCTTGGCAACAACCACTATATTTACAATATTATTGAATGCAATTACAACAAAGCATCACATCTTATTTAAAGTTCGATTTGTTAAAAACTATCATTTAGTCAAAATGGATAGTGACTAGTAGTGGAATCCGCGATGTGCGTTTCGTTCTATCTGGGACTCGTTACCTGGATGTACCTGAATCTGACAGTTGATGTTCACTCTGGGACTTGAACTCAGTAATATTCGCTCCAAGCACCATCGCGTTATCCACTTAGCTACTGAGTCCTTATAGCCACTTGCTTGAGTAATAGGGTGAAGTTTAAATTCACTTAGTATTGTTTACTTGAATCTTCCCATTTATGTGTTAGGACTGCAATTGATATAAAAATTACTTGTTTATCATCTTCATCTCTGAACGTTTTTAATCAATAATGATCTTATTACATTTTTCGTAATTATATAAAATATTTTTAATGCGCGAGACTGATAGGTTCTGGGTTCGAATATCGCAAGACGGGATGATGAATGGGCACTGCTAGTGAGGAGTCCCACAATAGGACGAAACGGCCGTCCAGTGCATCCACGTTTTCCATGGTGATCTAGATTCAATTGACTCATGATCTTAACTATTGAAATTAATATATTATAATTTATTCTTTTTTTGTTCAAAGTATAAACTCAAAAGAAATCACAATCACTGTGGTAATTCTACTTGGTTTTTTGAAATATTTAACGTTTAATAGTAAGTAAACTTTTTTAGAAAAGTAAATCAATACAATAAACGATAAAGATACATTATTTGTCAGCTAAAATAAATCTTAAATGATTGTAAAATGGTGTACGGTGGCGCAACTTCGTGGATTGGTTGAAGTTAGACGTTAACACCGTTGGATGCCGGCTCAGTGGTCTAGTTGGTTAAGCGCCTGGCGCGAGACTGATAGGTCCTGGGTTCGAATCTCGCGAGGAGCGGGATCGTGGATGCGCACTGCTGAGGAGTCCCATACTAGGACGAAACGGCCGTCCAGTGCTTCCAGGTTTTCCATGGTGGTCTAGCTTCAATGGATTTATGATTTAAAAATAAAAAAAACCAGTGAAACTTCTAAAATTTCCACACAATCCCTTCTGATAATGATTGTAAAATAGATAAACTAGAAAATTTCAGTTAGTTACCATGATTGATATGTCTTGTTATATCTAGTCGTCAGAAACGCTTATCCCTTATACTCAAAACGAGACACCTCTGCAATTTCCACGACGCAAAAGTAAGAACACAAAGACTGGTATAAGTGAAGATTTATTAACCCTCAAAACACCACGACGACGATAACAATTTTGTATGCTGATTATCTTGGCTCTTTCTTTTTCAATGATGAATATTAATTGAGTATAATGAGATACCTGTACCATGTAAGTTACCATTCAGTGATTTAAAATTCTGTATACAAATAATTACAAACTTTTCTTTTCATTATACTAACCCCTTTCATCAATATTCACGTATGATAGACCAAAACTGAAATAACTTGTATCTAAAGTTCATACATCATAATTTGATTATAAATGTTATCAAATATAACCGCATAGGAAACATCAACGAATATCACTTGCGCGCACACACACACACACTTACACACACATACATACATACATACATGCATACACATATACTTTCAATGTATTTCACATATAAATGATATATGTATATGTACAATTGAACCTTAAGGGCATTGAATTAAGTTTATCATTTCAATCAAAGAAAAAATATTTTCGTTTGTTCATAATTTCATCATCAATAGCGTCGATCACAATTACTGTTTACTTCATATTTGACTGAGTGTTATAATTTTGCCTTTGGATTCGAATTGAAATCTGAAAAATACCAAACAATACATTTTAACATTGTATACATATTAATGTATACCTAATGTAATGCATTTTAAACAGAACATACCTTATAAGGTCAAATTGAAAAAGGAATGTAAATTGTACAAAATTCATCACAACACTTCAATATTATCAGAAGACGGTTTTTGTGGAGATTATAGTAATTTCAATAGTTGAGATAATGAGTCATTTGAAGCTAGATCACCATGGAAAACCTGGAAACACTAGACAGACGCTTCGTTCTACTGTGGGACTCCTCACAGGCAGTACCTATCCACTATCCTATCTCGCGATATTCGAATCCAGAACCAATCAGTCTCGCGCGTGAACACTTAACCACTAGACAACTGAGGCGGTCGGCATCCACCGGTGTTAATGTCTAACTTCAACTAATCCACGAAATTGAGCGACATATCCACCATTGTTTTCAGTGGGTTACTATCTGTTACAAAAGGAGACATTACTGTTAAGGTTTTCAATATGTCTTACTAATCATAAAATTCAGTGGTACGTATGTGTAGTTGGAGGTCATTCCTTCATTAGATACACGAAATGAGGTTAGAAAAATATTACCTGATTAAATTTACAGCGCACTATGTTATTCTTTTCGAAATACACCCCATTTGTTGAGGTAGATTCATTTCATTTCTGTTCCAACCATTCAAAACATCCGTAAAAATACTTAGAAGTCAGAGTCCTTATCTCCCTTGTCATTTTGCAACATTGTGCTCAGTTTTTCCTACAATAAACACATTGCTAGTTTAGTCTATCTTCCAAAGTCCAGATCTCTAACGAGGATTCGTACTGTGAATTAGTAATAGAAAAATACAACTGAGTGAGTACATTTATTACCTATACCATAGTAGTACCTTTAATCATCCTCAGAGTCTCTGCAACCCTCAGTAAATAGTTTAATTCACTTAAAAGACCCCTTTCCTTCAATGTCTTATCTTCATGGTCATTGCTCAACATTCAATGAAGTTTTGAAAGTTCTTCCCGTGTTAAAAAATCTTTACAATTTCTAGTTCTGAATGTAAGATAATCATAGTTTTACATGTGTTGTTAGTAAATATTATTACTGATATGTAATAGATGGAATGTCGCTAGCAGTGAAATCTAGGACACACAGTTCGCCTTATTTGAACTAGTTAGCTGAATGAACCCGTATCCTAGAGTTGACGTTCACTCCGTTACTCGAACTATTCTGTTTCTAGTAGTGTTTACGCCACTGGAAGCGCTTTAGAATACACTAAGAAAGTTCGAGAGGGCAACACTTTGCAATTTATGAATCTCAGGTTGACTGGGATCAGAAGCCGTGAGTTTTTTATGTTATAAAAGTGGTCGGGAAGCCTCCAGGAGAAATATCAATCGTCCATAAGTAAGGAGGCAAGTTTGATAACTTTATAATGCTGTTTCGTCCAGAAATTCATTTCAATGAAGTTACCCAGTATTTATATTTATCATAGAGATGGATAGATACTAGACATGCACCACAACCAAGAATGGTTCATGGAGACGGAAGTTAACGGAATCAAAAACCGAATCAGTCAACCCTTTACTAATTTCAGGCATTGCTTAGTTTATCGTGGTGCATTATGTATACTTCTCATTTTGAAAGCGTCTGTACCACCAAATGTATTCAGTTTGAGGCATATAGCATTTGTTCAAGCCGAGAAGCTTCCACAACGATTTGTCAGTTCCTGAATTTCTCCAAACGAGCAACAGGCAATAAAGCTTTGTACGAATTTCCACAGACGATTAACCAGTCATTACTACTGCGATCATGGCAGAGTATTCGGATGTATAATGTTATTAAAAGGGTGTGTTAGTCGCTGACTTATATTTACTAACTTTTTTTCTGTTTAATCTACACCAAAAACGTCGACAAATTGACGATACTTAAGTCAATTTGAACTATAGTTTTCAAATGATAAAGAATGCAGAGCCACAAACTACAAACATGGATAGTTTGCCAGTGTAACACATCGTTCTATGCATTCTGCAGTTGAGTTCCACACACTCAAGATGTTTTAAGCATTCGTTCGAGTTAAAAATTGTATAGATACATATAGATGAATGTCTGCTACAACCAGTAGTACAAAGTGAATTCATATACACAGTTATTTTAGTACAAAATACTTATTATTACTTTTCGATCGGTAAAAAGGAATAAAAAGCTTATAAAAAGTTCAACTAATGTGAACACTCCACTAGACGAGTAAAGATAAGTTTCCATAAATCATTGAGTGAAAAAAAGGCAATACATTCAACATACTAAAATTAACAACTTCATTTTAAGTTTAAGTACAAAACAGTTTACGACTTTAATTGGAGATTTGGCTGTAGAACTGTAACTGTGAGTGTTATTAGGTTGAAATGAAGTTGTGAACAATAATCTTTGTTACAAAACTAAGGGTGAATTGAAGAAAATTCTCGTAGTTCTAGTTAGAAGCCATGAGACAGTTACCCACCGAAGATAATCGAAGCTGGTTGCGCAATATTGCTGACTGATTAAAGCTATACATCAACACTATTCGATGCCTATTCCGTGGTCTAGAGGTTGAGTGTTCGAATGCGTGGTCGAGGATCTTGGTTTCCATTCCCACATGAGGGATCGTTGATGGACACTGCCGAGGATTTTCATACTAGAACCAAATGGCCGTTCAAAGCTTCCAGGTTTTCAGTATTGATCTAACAGGGATCAGTTCATGATTTTAATGAAGTTCTGATTATTAATTACCATATTGTTTCCCTCATTCAATGTTATCTATTTTTGGGCGAGACTATAATTTATGGACGACCTTTGAACGAATCCTAAGTAACCTTGATATATATTAGCTAATCAGAGAACAGTCAGTATAGAATAAAATTGTATTACACAAAACTAAAGAATTAAATTCGTTACACTTCTTTTATAGGGTTCAAAAACTTGTCAAGGTTAGAAAGAGGTTCAGAGCTTCTAAAATTGTAATGCATACGGTAAAGGAAATCATCCGTATGGCCACATAATAGTAGGCTTTTGGAGCCATGAAAATGTGACAAAAACTCCTTCAACCTCGACCACATGGCTTCAATATTGTTTGTGTGCATTACGGTTGTGTAAGCTTGTCACTTTTATTACGCATATATCTCTATTCTAGCAGACGCCTTCCTCAAACATATATTACATCGAAAGACAACATCATCATGGTAGTTTGCACAAGGTCCACAAGTCATTTTATTACCACAATCACAAATAAAAGAACTTCTTAATAGTCCCATTTGTTGTAGCCGTTAAATTATCACGTCTTCTTTAAAATCCATATGAACCAATCGTACGTGAGCATTAGGTACTGGGACTGGAGTCGTGACCTTGAAACCCCTTAGACGCTTCTGATTGGCTGGTTCATACATTATAATCTCGCCGACTAATCGCTTAGTGATTAAGACATAAAGGTTTAAACCATTATGATGGATGTTTCAATCTCTCTCCACCTATTATAGTTTGAACAGCTGGTTAGCATCACTAACCCTCACACAAACAGTGTAACTAAAAGCCGAATATATAAAATCTGTACTTGTTAAATGAGTTACATTTTTCAATCTGGTAGATGAATATACGAATATACATTGATTAAATTTGTTGAAATATACATATGACCTGGTACTTCATTTGATAACCTCATTGGATTTGATATTTATAACAGGACTAAAATAGAAATAACTGTAGGTCCCTTGAAAATATATGATTGAATATCTGTTTTTGTGGATATTTTCTTAAGTCTCTGACACAACAAAGATAGATGGTTGAAGATAATTAGTAGGATAGCTTAGATCTAGGTTTCATGTTTGTTGATATTCCAAGGAACTGATTCCATCTGTGAGATTCAAACCCGAACCACCCACCTCCAATCTGACATGTTTATACTGAATTATTTTGGTGATAACCGACTTCATATGAAAATAAGATCTGTACCCCGATCACCGTGGAGTAACCAGAGCTATGAACAAAACACTAATTAAAAAAATCAAAATTAATAATAACAAAAAATCAAAACATACTATAAAAGGATGAAAGGTTTTACGCAAGTTCGGGTTTGCATCAGCGGATCACAAACGCCTCAACAGTGCATAATTTTTTTATTCGACATCCCCTCGATCCGATTCCCTCTATTCGTTTCTCACTCTCACACTTATAAAATGATTCGGATTTAGCGGTATGCGGTTGTGAAGAATCCTACATTTCTTTAAATATATGAAAGTTTAAAAATGACCAGTTCTTGATTTCGATGAAACTTATCTACCATCACAAAACATACGTTTCGTGTTAGCTAACAATTATCAGTAATGAGATATGTTTTGAAGAAGCTGATATTATCCATGCAGCTACAACTTACATCTCACTGCATCACACGCAAAGATATTACTGATCAGTAATTTAGACAGTGACTAAACTAATGTAAGATTGAGATGTTTACACTTTGCGTTTATTGAATGGTAACCACAGTTATAATTGTCTAGTTGTAAGTACCTGTAGAGATAAACCAATCGATTCACAAACGTGGTCACCAGTTTAAATGACTCGATGTTGTCTTCACTATGTCATACTTTCAGAGGTAGACGAAGTCTGACGCTGATCCACATGTGCTGTGTACTACATATGCAGATAGACATAAGTAGTTTGTAGTGAGAATTCGTAGTGGTATGCTTACCAGTGGAAGAATGAAATAAAGAGAAGAGGGATGAAAACAACGAGCAATCCGAATAACAACAGGATCAGAAGAATGATGAAGTATGTCAAGGACAACTCAGTGAACATATGCAAATGATGTATTTAATGCATGATTCTCATATTTCACTAAGCTACGGTTTGCTTGTGCTTATGTCACTTAATTAAGTCTTCGTTCACTACAGATACATCTCGATGAACACTAAAGATTAGACAGGCAGTGAAAACGTTCGTTAGTGTGTAAGATTGATAGCGTAACTGATGTACATGTTTAAGATGTAGGGTGGTGGCTGAATAGTTTAAACACTCACCGATCCCTCTGTAGATCATGGATTCAAAACTCCATTCTAATATCACAAAATCACTACTCCATATAATTTGACATTGATTTTATTTGTAATGAGTTGTTATTTGTATCTTTATGATTTTGGAAGTATTTTCCTGTTACAGAGAAGCTCACATACCGACTTGTATAGAAGTGACCCTCTCAGTTAAGTATGAAGCTAGTTGTCCTCAAATAAATGTGCTCGTACAAAGAGAAAGTACAGAGGAGCGTGATTCAAAATGGTGCTCATCAGTAAAGGCATAAGCAGATATACATATTGACCAAGTATATCACATAATAAAGTAGTTGATGTTTCGGCGCAGACGTCACTCCCGTCTTTCATGGTGAATTTCTCAGTGTGAAGCAAAATAACAACACTTCTGTGTAGATTCCATAACCTATCAAATGCATGCTGAAAGTAGTATTTCTAAATATTCATAATTGAAGCACTACTGCTCGGATGTGAATAATTACCGAATTCGAATTGGCTGTTCGACTAAACCATGTAATGAACTGTACGTGGAGAAATTAAATACGAGTGATTCTCTGATTGAAACCCAAAGCTAACAAATAATCGAAAGGTTTCGTGGATCAATTCCTCAGTATAACGTGGCAGTCTTATCGAGTAATCTTACATTAGAATCACACTGTTTTCTAATGGTCCTTTACGTTGAGTTTTATCACGAACTAACCTTAAGTGTATCGTGCCTTCCAACCAATCAGTATGACTTTTAACTGTTGAGTAAATGTGCACTAACCATGCTACAAATAAATAAACACTGAACAACTAGACAGTATCATTAAGGTTTACACACAAAATGTTACAATTGAAAGCTCATTATATTTCCTAATGATTGAATTGAGAAATTGGTCGATACAATTATAGTTCAACGAAGGCAGAAGTACTGAACAATATGAGTAGTAAATGAATACGTATGTATATATACCCATTAATGCCTCAATCTATTGTTCATCGAACTGCATCATTTTCATTCACGTCAAGTAACGTTTTAATTACAGATAAATAATGCACTTGCTCATCTGTATACAATCATCTATTGGGTGTGTATGAATAAATATATAGTAAGGTCGTAGGAAATTCAGTCTGAAGAAAACTGTTGACCTGGAAGTGTAAGAAAGTTTTCCGTGATCAGGCAACCATGTATATATATGTATATTGTGTGTGTGTGTGTATGGGTGTGGGTAGTTAACTCATCACCCATAGTATCTATCAGTTATTGGAAATGGGGAATTCGATACTAAACAGATTTAAAACCAATTGAGGTTAACTTTCCGTTATCTAGAACGAATTGTGGAAATAGTTACCAAGCAATTTGAAGATTTCGTTGGTTTTAGTCTAAGGACATACAATTGTTGATACTGAATGATATCAATTTTATTGAGAGCTCTTGATCATTGCTTGCGAAAGTCATCAGAATTCAAGAGAAATGCTGAAAATACTTTAACAAATCCGCTTCTAATTGAAACAAAAAAAAAAACTAAGAAAAGAGATTCGATATTTTCAATTTTGTTTCTGATTTTGACATGTTTTCCAGAAGCTTCTGTAGTTTTAATGTCACACAGTTGTTAAGTTAGAAATAAAATTTCTAAACAGTTTCCTGCATATAGTTCAAGGATATAAGATTTTTGAGGATAAGGTAGTATCTTAGAGATTAGTATCATAGCGTTGTAAGAACAAGATTTGTCAAAATGAATGTCAGCATTGTTCTAACATGTAACCGTTTCCTTAGAATTTCAACAACAGATCGTAAGAATCCTAATAATTATCATTGGTAAATTCAAATAGATTGAATTGACAACAACACCAATTCAGTCAAGTGACAAATATACTAAAGAAAATAGTACATATTTTATACCATTATATTAATGTAAACTTCATATTATTTGTGTCGGTCTGATCTTCTCATTTAGGTTAAACTCGAACAATCAATAACTTTACCCACGTATCCATAATCAATAATGAAACAATATAAGTGCTTACACGTTTTACTCATTCACATGCCAGTTAACTTACTTCATTCATCTTATTGTTCGATATAAACACATGAAATAATATGATAACAAGATTTGTAAAATGGTACTTAATTGAAGTTGACAGCTTTATTTATTTAAATGTAGGCTCTCTATTGAATGACTAGAACTATGTTTTTGATGAATCTAAAGTTAATCAAAACTGTAGTACACCAAAATATAGTTTTATACTCTAAAATGTTTACTTCTTGCAGATTATAGATCATTGACAGAAAGCATAACTTTGAACTAAGCTATATAAATAATTTATTTGAAGTTAATTTACTTCACTGGTGAATGTCATGCAACTGGTTCCCTTTACGAAAGCCAGAATAACAATCAAGATAGAATAATATGAATTCGTTAGATTCTCTTGGTTTCTAATCAGCTATTTACAACTGTATACGCAGTAAAGCGTAACATTGTGGTATGATTTGACTTTCGTTACCTTGAAACTGGAATGAATTGAGTTTAATTCTCTGTGGTGTAGTGAATAAATTATATTAAGAAATCTCAAGATGGGAAACATGGCCTACTTGATGATTATTAAACATTAACACCGTTGGATCCCGGCTCAGTGATCTAAAGATTAGGAGTTCACGTGTGAGACTGTAGGTCCTGCGTTCGAGTCCTGTGATCGAGATTGTACATGCGCACTACTGAAGAATCCCACGCTAGGACGAAACGGTCGTTCAGCGCTTTCAGACTTACAATAGTGCTTTAACATGAATCGGTTCATGATATCAATTCAAACTGAACAATCTGCACAACCTCACATTGATCAATCAATTAAATTGGCGACCTATAATGAGTCACATATACATGTATATATACAATCGTCTATAAGAAAAAATATACTAATTTTAAACGCTTATTAAATTACTCCTTACGTTAACTTTCAATTAAAACTAAAAGCTGGTGGTAATCAGTTTTATATGATTCAGGTCTTGGAACTTATTTCTGTGATACCATCTTTTTTTAATTATTCATATTATCAGTATAGGGGTTGTGGAGATTATTAGGTCTTTTGATTGAGATCATAAACCGATTGATGTTAGACCACCGTTGGAAACCTGGAAGCACTAGATGACTGTTTCGTCCTATTGCGGGAATCCTCAGCTGTGCGCATCCAACGGTAGTCTAACATTAATCGGTTCATGATCTCAATCAAAAACTTAATGATCTCCACAACCCCTATACTGATAATTAACATGTGCTCACTAGTGACTAACTTCATGAGGGAACTCTCGGAGTTCTAGTAGGAAGCCGTGAACAGTGGAGCTAATCGGTGTCGGATAGAGACAGGTATCTACCTCAGTACAATGAATGATGGTGGCGCAACTTCGTGGATTGTTTGAGGTTAAACATTAACACCGTTGGATACTGACTGGCCCAGTTGTCAAGTAGGTTAAGCGTTCATGTGCCAGATCAAAGACCCTGGGTTTGAATCCCATTCTGTCCTTGGCCTTCCTTCCTAGTTCTATCCAATGTGTGTTCATTTCTTTATACGTCTGTCTCCATTGCTCAGCGTAACGTGTTCTTTGGTCTTTCTCTTTTCATTTGGCCTTGAGAATTCCAAGTGATGGCTTGCCTCATTTGTGGATGAATCTTTCACCTTTTACTAAAGATTTCCGTGTGGAAGCACAGTACAATGAAGTTTATCTCGTTTTTTCCAACTCCATCTTCGCACAACTCCGCCTGGAGCCCCTTGTGGGTCTCAAGCCCGGATAAAGGAGGAGGGTTCGGCATGGGGTTAACGACCCCATGCCGTGGAAAACTAACTTGCTAAAAAAATAATTCAAAATCCTTTTAATGGATACAATCAACTGTGACAATTTAATTGACCTGAACATGTTCCCACTGAGCAAATCAGATTTACTACATATCGTTTTATTACACAGTCAGTCAGTCAGCTACAACGTAGGACCAGGCACATATATACATCGGTCCAAGTTGCTATACTTCATTAGCACAACAAGATGAACATCGGATTCATAGAAGTAGTTAATTCAATGGTGGTAATATATAAAAAAGAAAGATTGCATATAAGGACATAGTACTTCCAACAGCACTCAAGATCATTGTACTTAGTACACAGTGAAGTATTTTGAAGAATATAATATATAAGCGAACAACATTGATTCCAATTAGATCGTCATCAATCTTTATTCAAGTATACATGAATATTTATATAAAAATATTAAACCCGTTAATGCAATTTATCAGTCAATAAACATAATGAAATAAATGACATAACTACATATTATAGATAAAAGGTATAGATTGGTAGTAGGAAGATAGGGTCTATTAGTCGTGATAAGAATATCAAAATAATAAAGGTTGTAGTCATTAGTTCAACGTTGGAAATAGGTTTTCTGACTATCAATTTGTACTTTTTACCGGTTACTTATAGTTATATTGTGATGTGTGCTATTGATGTCGACAGATATAAGTAATATGTATCATCAATAGAATATGGAATGCCTGGCGTCAGAAGGTTGAGTAAATCGAAGAATAGAGAATGAGAACAGAGAGTGATTGGTATAAAAACAAAGGAATAACAAGGTTTGAGACAATTGATGGATATTTTACAAACCTGCAAGGTTAAATACATTAAAAGTTAAACAGAATCTCAACTACAACTTCTACAACTGGTCATTTAATAACATAAATTGACCAAAATTGAAACACTGTGAACTGTTGAATTCAAATTCAGTAGATCGATGAAATTATGTTTATTATGCAGTTTAACTTTTGTCAGTTACTGTTACCATCGGTTAATGATTTGTATTTTAAGGTATCTCAAGTTTATTACGAAACAATTATTCAATGCCCACTGATATTCTATAGATTTCTTACCGATAACATTTTGCTAGGATAGTCACTTTTTAATTATACACTGATAAAACTTTTAATTTATATGCAAAGATGGATGATAGTCAGCAGAGGAATCTAAAACGCGCATTTCATCCTATTTGGGACTCGTCAGCTGGATACACCTGTAGCTCAGAGTTAATGTTTACTCTGGGACTCAAACTCAGCACCGTTCACTTCAAACGCCATTGCGTTATCCACTTAGCTACTGAGTATTTGAATGTTCTTATTGATGTTTAGGACTGCAATTGAAACGCGCATCAAACTGGATTCCACAGCTAGCCACTATCCGTCTTTGCATATAATGCTTGTGAATTAAGGCAATATCGAGACAATATGCACGGTATGCACATATGTCAATAACAGACTGATCAATTGCAGTCCTAGCACATTAGTCAGAAGATTCAAGTAAACAATACCAAGTGAATTTGAACTTGACCACATTGTACAAGCAAGTGGCTATGAGGACTCAGTAGCTAGGTGGACAACACAATGGCGTTTGAAACGAACGTTATTGGGTTTGAGTTCCAGAGTGAATATCAACGGTGAGATGCAAGTACATCAAGCTGACGAGTCCCAAATAAGACAAAACGCGCGTCCTAGGTTCCACTACTAGCCACTATGCATCTTTGCATGTTTAATGAATATTCAAAATAGAATGTGGTAAAGTGAACTGATAAAAAGCAGAATACAAGTCATGTATATATAAGCGTTCTAGATAAATATCACGTGAACCATACGTTTGTTGTGGCTGAAGTTCAGCTTCAAAATTATGCAGGGCTAACAGAGATTAACTTAATCCTGGACACAGAGTGTCATTCACAGAACTTTCTGATTTTCGATCCTCTGGTACTTCCACAATTTCATGTATATTTGATAAGAAATTGTCTTTTGATCAACTGAACAACCCACAAATTAAACATTCTGCTTCGGATATAAATGGGTTTGAACTCACTATAGTTTGTGTTTCTGTAACAGACTGTACACTGATAGTGGATTGTTTATAATTATCAAAATTGTATTTTCTGCATTTTATAAAACAACATTTTGAGAATGATAATAATTTTCAGTTTCGTATCAAGCTCTCATATCACATGTAACTTGAATTTGTAAAACCCTCTGTTCTTTAATCTCAGCTTCAGTTGGTATGTTTTCTGATCCTAATGCTTCTTCGCTCTGGACAGATCCGATGTCCGTGTTGATTCCAGTTATTCCAAGCACTGTAAAGTTGTACCTTTTCGTTTTTGTAGTTTCGTGACTGGTCTTCGCGATCTCCCACACTATTCAGACATTATTTCCACTAATATTAATTGCTGCTGTGGTTGTTAGAATGGACATCAACCTCATGATTTCCGAAGAATCTCGGCTTTCACCATTAGGTGTCAGAACTCTTCTAAATAAAAATCCTCCAACTCACTGGGCGAGGTTCAAATCGTCCAAAAGATATTTCTAGTTAGCGATGTTTTTTAGCGAGATTCTCTAAAGTGGTATGTGGTTTCTAACCCCATGTCCGCCCCCCCTTTATACGGGCTTAGTACCGGCAGTAAAATTAGAAGAGCTACAGAGAGTTAAATTACATGCATTATATTACAAATCATGTTACAAACACGAGATAAAATGAACCACTGTACTGTAAACTTTCAGTTTGGGTTTGTGAAAATCGTTGAGTTTCATTGAAATCATATCGTAAATTGTTATGTTGCACTAACTGACTGAAACTGTTACTAATTTTGACACTTTTCCTAGCTTCTCACAGGCTTATGATCAAGTATATTGTAAATACCCTTGTTTTCTGTCCATTAACTAAGCATAGAATTAAAGTATCTTCTGACTATCTACCTTTTGTTTTCTGTTCGGGAATCAAGAATCGAAGATTCCTTGGTGTCTAGGAATCTAAATACAATAAGTGCCAGTCAACTAATAAATTTCCTTGATGATCAATAATAAAATACAAGGTTAGGTAGAAAATAGTGGCTTTCTACCAATTCGTTTTAAATACGATGTATCCCCTGTTACTTCCAATGGAGCATAGGCCGCCGACCAGCATTCTCCAACCCACTCTGTCCTGGGCCTTCTTTTCTAGTTCCATCCAATTCTTGTTCATTTTTCTCATATCTATCTCCATTTCTCGCCGTAATGTATTCTTCGGTCTTCCTCTCCTCCTTCGGCCTTGAGGATTCCATGTGAGGGCTTGTCTTGTGACGCAGTTGAATGCTTTCCTCAATGTGTGTCCTATCCACTTCCAGCGCTTCTTCCTGATTTCTTCCTCCACTGGGATCTGATTTGTTCTCTCCCACAGTAGGTTGTTGCTAATAGTGTCCGGCCAACGGATCTGAAGTATTTTGCGTAGACAACAGTTAATAAACACCTGTATCTTTTGGATGATGGATTTCGTAGTTTTCCAGGTTTCCGCCTCATACAGTAGAACTGTCTTCACATTTGTATTGAAAATTCTGACTTTGGTGTTGGTTGCCAATTGTTTTGAGTTCTAGATATTCTTCAGTTGTAAATATGCTGCTCTTGCTTTGCCAATCCGTGCCTTCACATCTGCATCAGATCCACCGTGTTCATCGATGATACTGCCCAAATATGTAAAGGTTTTTACATCTTCCAAAGCTTCGCCGTCATTTATTATTTATTTATTTATTTGAACACATAAATATTGGTACAAGGGGGGGACCAAATATATATGCGCCACACAAAACAATGATAATTTGAAGAGAAGGAGAAAAGAGAAAAGAAAAAAAAGTACTGAACGTGGGGAATTATAAAAAACGGGAGAGAGACAGAACAATGGTGGGGGAAACGGAAAGGTACAATCAGAAGAGATCTTTCAGTAAGGAAGATACAACCACTTTTTATGAAGAAAGTAAAAGAAGGTTACAGCAGGATCGCCATTGGCTTCTATTCTGAGCCATATCTAATAACGTCTCTAGCCACTGCGTTACACCGTCTTTCGGACCCCAACCAGGGAGTCGTGAAGAACCAACAGAAGCTAGCCCTTTGCAGCTTTCTTTCATACCACGACACCATGTCATATACTGACCACCTCTCCGCTTTTTCCAACCAGTCCCAGAGTCGGCAAATAATGCACGACGTGGAATTCTCTGGGACGACATTCGTAGAACATGTCCAAGCCACCGAAGCCGGTGTTTCAAGATGGTGACACCAATTGCATTATTGTCTCTGTGCCCGAACACTCGATGCCGAACCTCTGCATTACTGACATGGTGTTGACACTGGATGCCAGCAATCATTCGGAGACAACGATGATCGAACACAGAGAGTCGTCTAACATCCTCAACTTGGAGAGGCCAGGTTTCACAAACATAGAGCAAAACTGCTCTCACCGACGCGTTGTAGATCCGACCTTTTACAGCCAGCCTAACATCAAGAAGGCCCCAAAGATGGCCCAGATTGGCATAAGCCGATCTGGCTTTCACTATACGTGCATTGATTTCATCACTCACGCCACCACCAGCACTTATGCAGCTACCTAGATACACGAACTTCTCGACTACTTCTTTCTGCTCACCATCCAGAGTGAGTACAGGATTAGAATCCTGCCAATCTTGTAGAAGTACTTTGCACTTCGAAGGTGCAAAGCGCATACCATACCTACGGACACTGATTGCCAACTGATTAAGTGCGGATTGCATGGCTTGGGCATTCTCGCACAGTAAAGACAATATCATCCGCATACTCAAGGTCGAGAAGTCTTTCTCCAGGCAACAGATCCACACCACCATTACTTACGTCCGTCAGAGCTGTTTCCAGAATGTCATCGATGGCAAAGTTGAAGAGGAATGGTGAGATTGGGCAACCCTGCCTAACCCCACTATTTGAATGGAACAGTGGAGAGAGGTGGTTGTATGCCGTCACTCTGCCTGAGGTGTTAATATATCGGGCTTTCGAGTTGTTAATTAACTTCTCAAACACATCCTTCTTCAATAGACACTCCCAGAGAACAGTTCTGTCCAACGAATCGAAGGCAGCCCTGATGTCAAGAAACACTACGATCGTTGGCCTTTGATAAGTATGGCGGTGTTCTAACATTTGGCGGAGGGTGAAGATATGATCAATACATCCTCGACCAGAACGAAACTCAGCCTGCTCCTCGTGTGTCAATCCCTCTCGGGTTTTGAACAACCTACGAAGTATAACGGAAGCCAATAGCTTGGACGCAATCGGAAGTAGACTTATCCCCCGATAGTTGTTACAGGAACGACGTGAACCCTTTTTAAAGATAGGGACAACGATCGACTCATTCCGTAATGTTGGAACACTTCAATTGCGAGACGTTTGTAAACAACTCAGTCAATGTCTTAGCCAGAAAGTCACCATCATCTCTAAAAAGGGCTGGAGATAAGTCATTTGGGCCTGGTGATTTATGGCGCTTCAAGAGTTGGAGTTGCTTGCGGAATTCCGCTTCGTTAGACGGGTCAGTGGTCACGGGCCATGGAGGACAGGATAGTCTGATCGACGTTACCGAGGCACCAGACCAGTTGAACTGTTCCTCAGGACATTCTGCCCACCGTCGAAGACGTCGGCTGAAGTTAATGATTGGCATCCCGTCACCTACACAGATCGTTTCATTCACACCGGACTTCTTGTTGTCAGTGAGTCGAATGAGTTGGAAGAGCTTCCGGTAATTACCAGATGCAGCTGCTGCTTCCAACTCACTGGCACGCTCCGACCACCAGACTTCTCGGTCCTTACGCAAGCTTTGCCCGATTTCATTACGTAACATCCTTCGTCTGTGGTCAAACTCACGGTCACCCGGAGTAGACCGACGGGCTTCAATCAGTTGTAAGGAACCAGAAGAAACCCAGTGCTTGTAAGCGGGACGTTTCGCAAACCTACAACAGACTTGACCCGCCATTTTCATGGCGTCATGCAATTGCAACCAATGCTCATCGATACTTTTCGGTGGAATGGTAGCTAGCCTAGAAGCTAGCTCGGTTCGGTACATACTAGCAACAGAAGTTGCAGCCAGCTTGCTAACATCAATCCTGTGGTGGCGGTCACTTCGTTGTCCACTGAAAAGTAAGGTAAGATTGGCGCAGACTAGAGCATGATCAGATTCCAGATAGGTACTCCAAAAGGAGCGGCAGTTTTGTACACAACCACGCCAGCGGTAGCTGATCGCGATGTGATCAATCTGAGTCCAGGCTTGAGATGCAGAAGGGGGACGCCAGGTGGCACATCGGCGATGACTGTGCCGAAAGTTAGTGCTAGCCAGAAACAGGTTGTGGTCTGTGCATAGTTGCAGTAGACGTTCCCCGTTATCTGTCCTGCGACCAACGAGTCCCCATCGGCCACCTAAACGACTCTCTTCTGTGCCTAGACGCCCGACCTGAGTATTCAAGTCTCCAGCTAGTACTACAATATCTGTCGAACGCACTTTCTGGAGAAGAACAGTTAGCTGATGGTAGAACTCGTCCTTGACTGCATCCGGGGTGCAATCTGTCGGGGCATAGGCGGAGATGACGAAAAGACATCGTTTCTCACGCCGATTTCTTCGCATTTTGATGGAACTTTCTAATCTAACAGCACATAACCGACTGTTAATGGGGATCCAGTCGACTAGTGCTGCCTCAGCTCTTGCGCTTAGTGCGACACCAACGCCAGCAAGACCAGACGAAGATGCCACAGGGTCCCCGGATAAACGCACATAAAACAAGCTTTTTGAAGAGACAGATGGAGAGCGAACTTGTAGTACTTCACCAGAGTCTTGAATACGGGTCTCGGATAGACAACACACATCAATATTAAGACTTTCCAAAGACATAGCCAGCCCTATCTGTTGTCCGACCTGCATAAGTGTGCGAACGTTGAAGGCAGCCAGTTTGAATGGTGCACGTGGTTTCAGAAAAACTGCTTCAGTACTCGTATTCGGTGGCAACATACAATTTTCAACCAGGCAGTGACTCGAGAACGTTTAGATAAAGCTGAATTTTCACCATAGGCGAGCTGCTGTCTGAGTCGAAACGGATACAAAAAGTAGAAATAGGATATAGTGAATAAATGACGTAGTAAATAGTAATAATAATAATAATACCAGTCATTTCAATGTTAGTCAGAGAGAAACGAATATTTTCTATAAGCAGATAGTTCATCATAGTTTTAGTGTGTGGGCTGAGATACTGCCCGGGTGCCCAAACCGAAGCAGGTGGTTTTCTTAGGGGACCACACCCCGAGCCTTTGACCTAAAGGTCTAGTCCACAAGGCAGTGGAGCATCGTGAGGAGATGCAGTCCCATGGAAGCCGGTGACCAACGATTGGTTCATACGCCATTTGTTCCCGCAGGATACTGGAGCCCATGTGCACCATAGAATTGGGATCCGGTTATAGCACCGGACGTTCGCTTTTCGTCCTCTCATTTTCGTAAACAACACCCCCGCCACGAGAAGGCAGTGAGTAGGACTTCCCTGGCAGAGGCTGTATACGCGTGGCCGTGTGAGAGTATTTCGAGAGGGAGGGCGAACCCTCCCCGCTCTCGGCCATACCAGGGTATTTGGGGGCGCTTCTCCGTCAATTGTGATTGGATTGTTACATGCTGTGTTGTATCGAGGAATCTTGCTTTTCCCTTTGTTTATATTGAGACCTATTGCTGCTGAGGCTGCAGCTACACTGGTTGTCTTCTCCTGCATTTGTTGTTGCGTATGCGATAGAAGAGCCAGATCATCTGTGTGTTCTAGATCATCCAATTGCATCCTAGCTATCCACTGTATCCCGTGCTTTCCTTCAGATGTTGATGTCTTCATGATCCAGTCGATCACCAGGATAAAGAGAAAGGGTGAGAGTAAGCATCCTTGCCTGATACCGGTCTTTACTTCAAACGACTTTGTCAACTGTCCTCCATCAACGATATTGCAGTTTAATCCATCGTAGGAATTCCGTTTGATATTGACTATCTTCTGAGGCACGCCGTAGTGTCGTAGAAGCTTCCATAGGGTTGTTCTGTCCACGCTATCAAATGCTTTTTCGTAGTCGATGAAGTTGATATAGAGTGATGAATTCCATTCAATTGATTGTTCCACAATGATCCGTAGAGTTGCGATTTGGTCTGTGCACGATCTATCCTTACGAAATCCTGCCTGTTGGTCTCGAAGTTGGGCGTCTACGGAGTCCTTCATCCTGTTTAACAATACCCTGTTGAAGACTTTTCCTGGTATTGAGAGGAGAGTGATGCTCATGTAGTTATCACAGTTGCTGAGATCGGCTTTCTTTGGTATTTTGACTAGAAGTCCTTTTTTCCAGTCTTTTGGTACCTGTTCCTCACCCCAGATCTTTCTGAAGAGAGTTTGGAGTATCCTTGCAGTTGCCGCTACGTCTGCTTTCAGTGCCTCAGCTGGAATGTTGTCTGGTCCTGCTGCTTTGCCACTCTTGATTTGTCTGATAGCCATGCTGATTTCTTCAATTGTTGGTGGGCCAACATCGATTGGGAGGTCCGTGAGTGCTGCTTCGATGTTGGGTGGGTTCAGTGGGACTGGTCGATTCAAGAGTTCTTTGAAGTGTTCTACCCACCTGTTTCGTTGTTCTTCAATGTCGGTGATTATCTTGCCTTTCTTGTTTTTCACTGGTCGTTCTCGTTTACAGTGATTTCCAGAGAGTTTCTTTGTTGTGTCATACTGTTGTCTTATGTTTCCTTCTTTTGCAGCCTTTTCCGCCGTCACTGCTAAATCTTCCACATATTTACGTTTGTTGGTTCAGATGCTCCTCTTCACTTGCTTGTTTAATTCGGTGTATTCGGCTTGTGCCTTGGCTTTTTCTGCTCTTGTTCGGCTGGTATTGATTGCTGTCTTCTTGTTCCTCCTTTCTTGAATCTTATCCAGTGTATCAACGGTGATCCAATCCTTGTGATGGTGCTTCTTTTGGCCCAGAACCTCATGACATGTTGAAGTGATTGCTTCTTTTATCTCTTTCCAGTTGCTCTCCATAGTAGTTTCTTCTCCATTGAGTAGATCATGAAAGGCCCGGAACTTATTGCTGAGGGTTATCTTGAATTTATCGAGTTTGTCATTATCCCGAAGAATAGCCGTATTAAATTTTTGTGATATTGCCCGCCCCGTTGTCCAGTGCCTCTTGAGTTTCAATTTCATCTTGGCGACCAGCAAGTGATGATCTGATGCTATATCAGCTCCTCTCTTTGTTCTCACGTCCTCCTGAACTTTTTGTTGATGCAGATATGACCGATTTGGTTCTGTGTGCTGTGATCCGGTGAAGTCCATGTGGTTTTGTGTATGCGTTTATGTGGGAATATAGTGCCGCCTATGACCAGTTTATTGAAGGCACATAGATTTGCAAATCTCTCACCATCCAAGCTAGTAAATAAAAATTTGATTGCGAGAATTGTGATTATATTGGGATGGATTTGACTTTTTGTGATGATTTAGTATCAGATGGGTTTTGTGGATATTTTAGTAATTTCAGTTGTGAAAATTCAACGGAAGGTTTAGGCTACTTATTGATAATAAGTAATAGGATATAAAAACTAAAAAGACAAGATTTGGAGCTGAAACGGAATGCTATAATTGAAGTAACAGGAATTAAGACAGAACTAGTGTAATTTTATAACTCGAAAAGTCTCTCGAGTAATCAGGCTGAATATTGACAAACAGCGTACATCCGTCAACATATCCCACTCATAACTTGGCTTTGAACTAGTAGCTGATTGTCCCGGGATATCAGTAGGTCCAGATCATCCACGAACTCTATGAAAACATCACTCAGTGGTCTGAATCATGCTAAAAATTAGATGGATTTTGAAATAAAGTAAAGACCATCGAAATCCATATAATTCCGCCCCTAAATGCCCTGATACTTTTAAGTGTGTATAACATCTCTTTATCCAACTGCTCTCTCAATTACCCCCTCAAGTAAAGAAGTTTCACACACTACATTAACATAGTGTGGCTAAGGTAGTAAATGTCTGAAGCTTAAACTGAATTATTGTATATATAGGGTCTGCCTACGGTAGTTGGAAACCCTTGATTTCAAACTGAGTGTCCTCATGGGTTACAGGGTCCTGGGTGAATGAATACCATATGAACCAACTTTGACCACTGGCTACCATGTGATTGTATTCCTTGACGCTGCTTCATTTAGTCCTGGACTACATTTTGGAGGTAAAATTTAAGGATTGTCTCCTCAGAAAACCACTTGACTCGGTTTGTGAAGTTGGATGACATCATGACCCAGATGAAGGAGGACTATCTGCCTAGTTAATGTTATAGACGATATTTGTATCTATATAAGAGGCATATTTATTTTTTATTACTTTGACTCTTCTTGGTTATATTTCCTTGTTAGTTTGATTTATCCTTTTGGTGCCACGTTTTACAAAAAGTGGTACTAAAGGAATACAAGTTGACATGAATGTCCTGACTAGAATGCTAGTTGCAACAAGCTGCTTCGTTACATTCACGTACTGAGCTTTCTAAAATGCTGTGGAATGCGCGTAGCTGACAACAGAAATTAAAGCCAAGCATTATGAGATGTTGTTTATTAATATCATACATGTACAAAAAAGAAAAATACTAGTATTAAAATGTGTTCAATTACAGAATAGCATTAACAGCTGGTTAGAGAATATTTTACAGCTAGCAATTAAAGAGGGGTAATTAACACAAAACAAACGATGTCAACTCAGAAGTTCCGTCCACGCCCCCGACCACTACGACCAAATCGAAATCGGCCTTTATTCGAATCAGTAGTGTCAACACGAGACCACTGTCCGATTGGTGGGGTATATAGTAGTCTATCACCACGTGGTTGTCGAACACCTGTATTATGGTAATTACCCAAATCCGTGGAAAGAGGACGCTTTGTACCTAGAATCGAATTAACAGGTGATTGAATCCATGACAATGTTACATTGATGGTTTTGAACATTGGAGGGTTGTGAAAAAAGCAACGTATCATTCGCTGTATGTTCATCATAAGCTAACAAAAAAGAAACAAGTAAACAAACTATCTGATACTACACGTAAATTAACTAGCGATTGCTTAGAAAATATGTACAGTTATAAAGTGCATTGTAACTCACAGGGATTTGAGACTAAAATGCTCCACAGAACGTACGATAGTCCTTTTCCAATGAGTTGGAATTTATTTATTTATTTGAACACATAAATATTGGTACAAGGGGGCACCAAATATATATGGAAGCAGCAGCTGCATCTGATAACTTCCGGAAGCTCTTCCAACTCATTCGACTCACTGACAACAAGAAGTCCGGTGTGAATGAAACGATCTGTGTAGGTGACGGGATGCCAATCATTAACTTCAGCCGACGTCTTCGACGGTGGGCAGAATGTCCTGAGGAACAGTTCAACTGGTCTGGTGCCTCGGTAACGTCGATCAGACTGTCCTGTCCTCCATGGCCCGTGACCACTGACCCGTCTAACGAAGCGGAATTCCGCAAGCAACTCCAACTCTTGAAGCGCCATAAATCACCAGGCCCAAATGACTTATCTCCAGCCCTTTTTAGAGATGATGGTGACTTTCTGGCTAAGACATTGACTGAGTTGTTTACAAACGTCTCGCAATTGAAGTGTTCCAACATTACGGAATGAGTCGATCGTTGTCCCTATCTTTAAAAAGGGTTCACGTCGTTCCTGTAACAACTATCGGGGGATAAGTCTACTTCCGATTGCGTCCAAGGTATTGGCTTCCGTTATACTTCATGGCCATGCGTATATAGCCTCTGCCAGGGAAGTCCTACTCACTGCCTTCTCGTGGCGGGGGTGTTGTTTACGAAAATGAGAGGACGAAAAGCGAATGTCTGGCGCTTTAACCGGACCCAAACCAATGGTGCACATGGGCTCCAGTATCCTGCGGGAACAAATGGCGTATGAACCAATCGTTGGTCACCGGCTACCATGGGACTGCATCTCCTTACGATGCTCCACTGCCTTGTGGGTCAGACGTTCAGGTCAAAGGCTCGGGGTGTGGTCCCCTAAGAAAACCACCTGCTTCGGTTTGGGCACCCGAGCAGTATCACAGCCCTCACACAAATCAATTGAGATTTGTGTGGCGCATATGTATTTGGTGCCTCCCTGTACCTATACTTATGTGTTAAAATGAATGAATGAATACTTCGTAGGTTGTTCAAAACCCGAGAGGGATTGACACACGAGGAGCAGGCTGAGTTTCGTTCTGGTCGAGGATGTATTGATCATATCTTCACCCTCCGCCAAATGTTAGAACACCGCCATACTTATCAAAGGCCAACGATCGTAGTGTTTCTTGACATCAGGGCTGCCTTCGATTCGTTGGACAGAACTGTTCTCTGGGAGTGTCTATTGAAGAAGGATGTGTTTGAGAAGTTAATTAACAACTCGAAAGCCCGATATATTAACACCTCAGGCAGAGTGACGGCATACAACCACCTCTCTCCACTGTTCCATTCAAATAGTGGGGTTAGGCAGGGTTGCCCAATCTCACCATTCCTCTTCAACTTTGCCATCGATGACATTCTGGAAACAGCTCTGACGGACGTAAGTAATGGTGGTGTGGATCTGTTGCCTGGAGAAAGACTTCTCGACCTTGAGTATGCGGATGATATTGTCTTACTGTGCGAGAATGCCCAAGCCATGCAATCCGCACTTAATCAGTTGGCAATCAGTGTCCGTAGGTATGGTATGCGCTTTGCACCTTCGAAGTGCAAAGTACTTCTACAAGATTGGCAGGATTCTAATCCTGTACTCACTCTGGATGGTGAGCAGAAAGAAGTAGTCGAGAAGTTCGTGTATCTAGGTAGCTGCATAAGTGCTGGTGGTGGCGTGAGTGATGAAATCAATGCACGTATAGTGAAAGCCAGATCGGCTTATGCCAATCTGGGCCATCTTTGGGGCCTTCTTGATGTTAGGCTGGCTGTAAAAGGTCGGATCTACAACGCGTCGGTGAGAGTAATTTCGCTCTATGCTTGTGAAACCTGACCTCTCCAAGTTGAGGATGTTAGACGACTCTCTGTGTCTGATAGTCCTTGTCTCTGCAGGACTGCTAACATCCAGCGGCAACACCATGTTAGTAATGAGGAGGTACAGTACTAATTGGTGACACTATCTTGAAACACCGACTTAGGTGACTCGGACATATCCTACGAATTTCGTACCAGAAAATTCCACGTCGTGCATTATCTGCCGACATTGGGAGTGGTTGGAAAAAGTCGAGTGGTCAGTGTATGACATGGTGTGGTGGTATGAAGGGAAGCTATACAGAACTGGCATTTGTTGGCCCTTCACGACTCCCTGGTTAGGGTCCTACAGATCGTGAAACATAGTGGCTACAGACGTTATCAGACATGTCTCAGAATAGAAGACAGTGGCGATCCCGCCGTAACTGTCTTTTACTTTATAAAAAATGAACGTAATTTCTTTAATTGGAAGAATCCTTTCTGGTTATATTTTTGCTAACTGAACTGTTTCTCTCATGGTTATCATTATTATTCCACTCTCATACATTGATTTCTGTTCGCTGTTTTTATTATTTTTATGCACACTTTACATCCTCTATCTCTTCACAATCTCATTGTTATTGTGAAGCGTATATGCATTTGGTGCTCCCCTGTACCAATGTTCATATGTTCAGATAAATAAATAAGAATACATTTAATTGAACCAAATATACCCCATTTTTAACTCACTTTGTAGAAATTAGGTTAAACAAATCGTTTAAGAAGATCTATACAAAAAAGATGAGTCCTTCGGAAGTGGGGTGTGTTGAACGATATTGGTTAATTCTACTTACCAATCGAAACCAAAAAATGTTTGCAAACACACAGAATCAGTTGCTTGGCAATTAACATAAGTAGTGGTCAAATTATACTGTATGAAATAGGTTTTTTTACAATAGGTTCAGTTTTGAAAAAATATACCGATTGAGTTAGGCTCTTTTCAATAATTAGAAGAAAATTTTTGATCTATTGAGCTGTAGATAGCAAAGCAAACCTTTAAAGGTGATGGCACAAAATGAAAACTTGACTAAAAATGGCTACTGATCAAATCGAGTGCTTTAACGCTGAGATTATTCCCAGCATATTACGTTTGTATTTCTGTAGATTCTATCTATTGTCTCCATTTATTGACTCCACCTCCTGTTGTGGCTTAGTAGTTAAAGTAGCTAGTGCGGTATTATCATGATTTCTATGGTAAAAATTGTCTTGAAGACAAATACACAAACCTGTGCTTGACAAATAGGCCATAACAGATATCACCATAAAACTTAAAGGGTTCCATCAATCGCGTCACATGATTTTTTAACATACCTGGTCACTGCTCAAAATACGAATAGAAGTTGGTGATTTGGGCTATAAGTATAAATTTGAGTAACTTTTATTGGCATTGAAGTTATCTATTAAATTAGACATTTTTTAAAATTCTGAGCACCAATATGAATAAAACCGAGAACATAAATACCCCTCAACAGATTATTGGAAAAGCTAAAGAACTCACTCTGTGAGCCATGATTCGAAGCTTGCTCTCTTCAGACTGTAAATTCTTATCCAACTGACCAGATATTGTTGTTGCATAATCTTGTGCTAGTTGACTTAAGTACTGAAGACGAGGTCTAACAGTACGTAATCTATCGACTCCATCTTCAATAACAGATAACTCAGGTTCATTATCGTTCGCTTTCCCCCCAAAATATTGAGGATAATAACATCCAAGCTGGCAGCATAAAAACAAACTTGCCTCTAACTCCGAAAACTTCAAACCCATCTGGTTTAACGTTGGCTTTTCTATAGAGGGCTGTTTCATCTAAAGATTATTAATAACGAATATTTGTGACCTACGTTGTCAGCTGTTTCTTCCGAAGGGATGTTAGGTAAGAACATTGATAGTACATTAAAAGCAGAGTTTAAATATTTCGTTATATCCTCTGACTTTATGGATGCAAGTGCTGGACTTGGGAAAAACAGTAGCTCTGCGGTCAATTGAAGTAAGCTAAGTCGTTCGTCGAAAGTGTCTTCAGCAAAGTCACCAAATTGTGGTAGGAATTTTTCCAACATGTATATGTACAAGTCATGAGCATTAACGTTTTTCTGTTTAGGAAATATCTATCAGATAAAGTTACTTACAGATACACATAAGGCAGCCTGTCTACAACTCTCCCGAACTTGAGCTATACATGCCCGATCACTAGCCTTTACATATTACTACAACTTCGAACTGACTTACATTGAATGTAGGAACGGCCTGCAAAGCTTGTTGAGAAATCATGCCGACTAGTTTTTGCCTGCCAGTCAGTGTAGACATACATTTCAGAGATGATAGTAAGGAGATTAACATTGGAAACTCATCCTCAGAAACATCATGTAGCACCCGATTAGTTTGTTCAACCACAAAAGACTCCAGATCACTGGTTAACACATTATCTGGTAGACTTTTTAAACGTTCACATAGAAATTTGAGAGTATTTTCTCTAGAATTTTCTGCATTCATTGAAAGAAGTCGATTGAATATCCCTAGTAAGGTTGCTTTCGGCTCCGAATGAAGTAGTTGAGATAAAGCCAAAGAAATCACATTCAGCTCCTAAACATCGCACACTAGTTAAGATTAATTACCTTCTTATCATCTGTTTGGTACATTTGAACGAGAACATCAGCAACACGTGGGACGAACACCCGTGCATGTTTACAAAACTGTAACAAATCGTGCACCACTTGACTTCGAACGTTTACATCGTCGTCGTCACATAAATCCAGAAAACAATTGAAACTTTCCTCCAATAAATTCTCGAAAAGTTTGCTAAATCTTGCTATAAACTGACTTGACAATCTTTTTGTATTTTCATCGCCTTTAACACCTACAAGTACTGTTTTGTAGGCATTTTCTCTCTAATAATAGACAAAAAATTAGAAAATCACAGTCACAACCTCTTTTAAATCTATAGAACTGTCGGCTAGTTTATCATAACATGAGTACAAATCGTCCGTTGTCGGTAAAGTCATTGGGTAACACACACCATCAAATACCCGCCTATACAATTCAGATTCAGATTTGTATAGTAAGGACAGAAGGCCTACGGCCTATGTTATTCCTTTTCTAGTATGCTTCTGTGAGTGTCCAGTCTTCTCTTGAAAGAGTCAATTGAAGGTGTGGACACCAATGCTTCGGGCAGCATGTTCCAAGTATTGATGACTCGGTGTGAAAACCTATATGCCAGGGGTATTTTGTTCGTTCTTGGCTTTTCCACCCGCCTGCTATGTCCTCTGAGATGTCCCGATCTAGTGGGAAGAAAAAGAGAGAGTAAGTTAGGTCCAAAATCATTTCTCAGTATTCTGCACATCAAAATTAGATCTCCCCTTATTCTGTGATAGGAGGGGTGAAGAGATCTAGCTTTTCAAGCCGCTCTTTGTATGGTAAACCCCGGAGTTCTGGAATTGCACGGGTAGCTGCCCTCTTTACTTTTTCTAGAATATCCGGGTCACCTTTTAAACAAGGGCTTGCAGCCTGAACGCAGTTCTCGAGCTTAGTTCTCACTAAGGATATGTATACTTTGGTGAACCCAGAGGGTTCGAAACCCCTTAGCTGTGACCTCCCGGCAATGGGCTGTCGTCTTAAAATCCTTACTTACTGTCACCCTCAGATCCATATGAGACCAAACCACTGGTAGTGGCACTTCCCCTATTTTATACCTGTTAACATTTGAGTCCCCGAAGTGCATGTAGACACACTTTTCCGCGTTGTTAGACATGAGCCACTCTTTAGACCAGTTAATTATATTATTTAGGTCTGCCTGAAGAGCATATGAGTCTGTGTCTGCAGTTATTACACGCGAGATCTTTACATCGTCAGCGTACAATAACATTGGAGACTGTACCATACTTGGAAGATCATTGACATACATTATGAAAAGTAAAGGACCTAGGACGGAACCTTGAGGTACTCCACTAAGTACTGGTCTTCAGATGGAGCACTTGGGATTTATTCTTACCTTCTGTCTACGACCTACTAGGAAATCCTTAATCCATTTTAAAAGAGGTCTAGCAATACCAAGGTTTTCCAACTTCAATAACGGTCTATTTGTTGGCACCTTGTCAAAAGCCTTACTGAAGTCTATATAGACAACATCCACTGAGTTTCCGTTGTCTAGCGCCTTTATCCGAAATTCCCTTGCTAAAAAAAGGTTCGTTGTACAAGATAGACCCTTTCTAAAATCATGTTGTTCTATGTTTAACAAGTTATTGGCTTCCGTAAGTGCCACTATGGTTCGTTTGATTATTCTTTCCAATAGTTTAACTACAACACTGGTGAGGTTTACAGGTCTGTGTTTCGATGAAGCTTGTCTCTGTCCTGTTTTATGTATAGGAGTAACGATTGCGTCCTTCCAGTCCAAAGGTAACGCACCTTGATCAAGTGACATATTGAATATCACAGTCCGTGGGGCCGATATATATTGTGTAATATGGCGACATCCCAACATTTCTTCTTTTGTCTTAGTAAACGTCGAATATCCCGGCCTGTCCAGGGATGTCCATGCTTCTTCTTCGGGGCTGCCAGTATATGTATGGTTGAGTTACCCGATTGCATAACTGCCTGAAATGCGTCCATGCCTCTAGCACTGATGCCCTTGAGTCAATTTCCCAGTTTTTAGCCGATGCTGCGGAGTTGATGGCCTCCATATCTGCCTTCCATATGTTAGGACGAGCCGGTGCAACTGTTTGACAGGCAATTTCAGTCATGAATTTGAATAAGATGACTGCGTGGTCGCTCCTCCCTAGTGGTGGGAGGAAAGTCATTTGACCAACGTCGTCACCGTGTGTGAAGACTGAATCTAGAAGAGAAGAGGAGTTTTTAAGTCATATCTTGTGTGAGTTCTAATGTGTTGGAATAAAGCTAATCCAATTGAGGTGTCTAACAGTTTGCAATCGAACGACGTTATCGATGGCCCTACTTCTAAATTAACCCAGTTTATGTACGGTGCATTAAAGTCGCCTACTACAAGGCTTTTACCATTGTTACACCACGACTTAAGTTTACCTAAGAGAAAATCATCTACCACACATTCTGGACTGCGATATACTACAACTAATTCAATATCTTGCCGTCTATATTTCAGCTTGCATCTCACCAGTTCATATGTCCCTGAAATATGTGCCACTGTCTCAGGTGCTCTTATGGTTAGGGTACTTTTCGCGCACAGGATAACCCCGCCTCCCCTACGATTTAATCTATCAGCCCTACTGGATAATAACCAGTCAGCTGAATTTCATTATCTAATACTTCTGACGTTAACCAAGTTTCTGAGACAGCAATAACATCCGGTTTTTCTTTATTCACCACTGACTTAAGTTCCGCCATGTTGTTTGGTAGGTTGCGAGCATTTGTGTAGCATACCTTTAAGTCTGTGAAGAACTTTCCCTTACCACCCAGAGTGGCTTGGGGATCGTTTTGCTCCGAACTTTTACAATTTGAAAATCCTTAAGAACGGGGTTTCTTTCACCGTTTCGGTGACGCTCACTTATTTCTACTTCTGCAGCTCGTCTCTTAATACGATCAGCTAGGCTGAGATCCTCACGGACATGAATTGCCAACCAGCTGCGGTTTGCCTACAGCTCTTTTCTTCACATTTCCTTTTCTCCGTACCGAAGTTCATTTGTCATCACTCAGGACAGCCACACTGGGACTATTTGGAACGATGACAGTTTTATCCGGGTCTTTAACTTCCACTAAAGGCGTATGATTTCCAATGTCACTATCAACCGGCACTTCACTCCTCGTTAATGTTAATGGAGATTTCACTTCTCTGTCAATCACGATCGGGTGTTTAACGGGTCTGGTAGCAGTACTTACTACACTGACACATTCTTCACTGTCAGTGCTCGTGCTGTCACGGCAACCGCCATCGTTTTTCTTGCAGGCCAAAGCCAACAGGCTCTTAGCCTCATGGATTAGTAACTTTTTATTTGTACAGCAAAACATACAAAGCCAACGAGAGTTAGGCTTCGAGCATCTTTTGTATGCCGTAGGACTTAGACGTGTACAGATCTTACGATACCACTTTTTACATTCATCGCACTGCATTTCTTCCTCAATGGGGAACAAGCAGTTTGGTTGTCCACGCTTATAAGTCTTACTAACCATTGTAATTTGATTTAAAAGGTTTAAAACACACTATGATCACAATGTGAACATGAGTGTCAGTCAATTAGTAAGCAATAAAGGCACCACAAGACAAAGTTTAGCAAAAATTTCAAACCTTAACCAAAGTACCTTTAGTTAAAGTAGACCAAGAATGCTTTATGTTGCGACAAGTACACAAAGCAAGGATAATCACAACTAGTACAAAAATCACTCTTTTTGAAACGAAGAGAATTGCACAAACAATCAAACTGTGAAGATTGGAACATAACCTTAGACTTTCAGCTCTTTATATTCCTTTCTATTTATACATAAATGGTCTGTATACAGTATTTATCCATTCGCCACCGTACTTTTGGCCCATTTTTTAAACCTGTTCAGCTACACCTTTAAGGAAGTAAGTCAAAGTTTTTATATCTCATTTATTCCATCACTAATTAATAAACTTCACTAGTCATGAATGCCGTTTTTTCTTCCTATTGGCCTTTTATATTTCCTTCTCTTTTACAACACCTTCCTGATATACCACCAAAAAACGCGTATATGGAACATATGCCTTCGTCCGACGCCTTCATTAAAACTCCCGATAATTCAGAGAACTTACAGTCGTGCTCAAATCTCCGAATTTCCGGAAAATGTTGGGATTTCCGCTAAAGTCATGAAAATTTGTAGTCGTCGGGAAAAAAACCAAATAGATGTGGCGCAGTTATGTGTGCAAGAATCTATTACTAACGGTACTGCTTAAGTCTTTCGAAACATAATAACCGTAAATAATATTTTCCATTATATGATAATCAAGTCCACTATATATTCTAGAATCAAGGTTTTGGCTTTGTTTTAGTATGTTATATAGGCATGAGACACTGAAGCGTTTGTCACACGCCACTTTTTCAAAAATCCTATGCCATGCAGGTGAGTGTTTGCTACTGTTAAAAACTCCCACTACCCCTTCGTTCCAGTCTAACTACAGCTGACTTTTTCTTTTAGACTAATAATGTTGAAGGTTATGAAAGTGGCCAGATACAGGTGGCAGCTAAAAGAATGCCAATTTTGATGGGCTGCCATCGGTTGACATTTCACGGTAAGTTGGAAAAGACATGAGTTTGTGAAGAACTGAAACTTGGATGTCTTTAAAGGACAAACATGTAGCATTGTACGTCCGAACGATATGGGCAACGTTGTGGCTGTGCAGCTGTGCTGCAGAATTTATCCCAATCCTGAGATTGCCTTGTGTGCTCCTACTGCGGTGACCGGTATTCTCCCGTCCTTTTAATAAATCATGTTTAGATAGGAAGAGTAAAGAGATGTCGGCACCTATGCATCTGACAATGAAAGAAAGGCTAGATAGAATTGTCATTCGTATGATGAAGGGAGAAAATATCACGGTCATGAAAGCAAATGAAATGCTAGGCTCTTTTCGAACGGTTATTCCTGAACTCTCGACATCCGTCAGAAGTGTGCTGAGTAGCTGTCACAATGTAGAACCAGAACTTCTGATCTTGTCTTTATCTACCGACTGATTAACGGTGTATCCTACTTTTCGGTATCAACACCTTCATACTCTATGATATCATCCCACAATATGGAAAATATTCCAGCGATTCCAAGAACCCACTTACAACCCTTACGCCAGAATTCTTTCGTTATTCGCTACTCAACCATGTGGAACAGACTGCCAGTGAACCTCCGTTGCAGTGAAACTACAACCTGGTTCAGAAGTTTCCTTGATGATTTTCTTTCCGAAACTGGATATTGTTACTTATTGAGTATCAATGTATTCAATGATGATTTGCACAATCAAAGTCCGTCATCCATCTAACTGACTGAAAAGCAAAATGTAACCTCTGAAACTTTTCACGTCTGTTTTATTTTATTTCTGTTCATCTCAATATATATAAAGTCTGCTTGTGTTCGCATTTATAATTATTACTGTTATTAGTATCATTATTGTTCGCTTGACACATTAGATATCCTTTCAATCTCTTCTTATCCTTCTAAATATATATTATTCTTAAAATTCCAAAGTCTGTATCTAAAAACGAATTATCTCACGGTATACTTAAATAAATTAACTTCTCAGATTCATTTGGTTATCCTTTTCACTTAATTGAGACTTTCATAGCATCACTCCAGATTATGACTGCACAAACTTTTATTCTAGCGTCATATCTTACTGTAATAAGAAGTCATTTTTTCTTAATTATTTTATTTTATTCATTTATTTTTTTACTAAGATTTTAATTGTATTCTTTCCGTTACAATCACTGCTGCATATCTATAAGTGTTCTCACTAAAATGACTAAAGTAACCTCATATGAAGAAGCTATATTTTTATGATAATTAGGAGTAATTGAATTATAGTATGAACTAAGAATCCCAGAAATAACTCAATTGAATCAAGAAGCCCTACACAACCACTAAGGAATGTATTGTATTTAGAATTCGAAATCAGGCATTCAACAAGTACAAAGCAATCATTAGTTCATTCAAACACCACATCCGCCACAGCTTAAATTGGAGTCCAGGTGTCTGTAATTGATTGCACGTCTTCTTCTCAAGTTCATCCTGTGTCTGTCCAACAGTGTATTGGATAAAGACTCTGTATTATCTAGGATGCACTCATTAGTATTAGAATTAACAACGAAAATCGGAACAGACTCACTTGATTTCTGGGCTTGTGAACAATCACCATGCCGGTTGAATACTGTGTAGTGACCTACTTTTGTCAACAGAACGCGATTGGTTCGATGAAAACAATTATTATTATAACCAATTGTACCAGTGACTGTTTTACTGTGCTCGTTTGTTTAACTGTGCTAATGACAGCCATTATACTTACTCTCCCGTTGACTTTGAACTTGTACGAATCCGGTTACGCTCAGTAACCACACTTGTACTCCTTTGGCACGATCTCGGTATTCTTTCGATACCACGAGATCGCCAACAAATACATCTCGACTACAGCCATCATCTGTCTTCTTATATTGGCCTACGGGGATCTTATTGGTTAATTGGCACGTAGTCTTGTAGCGGTGTTCATAGTCAAGTTCAACTCGACACCACGCTACATTTGGTGAGCCAAATATTGGAACACACCTCAACCTCGGTCAAATCTTTCAAAGAAGGCAATTCGGTGAGTCTATTGTTTTATCTATCCACGTCTGTCATATTTTCATATTAATTTTTAATATATAGTATATTTGACATGACGGATAACGATAAGAATAGTATTAATATAATAGACTCCGATGTACGCGTACCGAATCCTCGGCACTTTTTATTCGCGTGACGATAAATTCCACGCTTTATTCGAGAAATTCCCCAGAATAACTAAACCACTCGAGGAGATTTCATCGGTGACCAATCGTGTGGTACACCACATAGTCACCCGCGGACCACCAGTCACGGCAAGACCACGCCGACTGGCACCGGACAAATTAGCCTTCGTTAAACGTGAGTTTGACAATTTACTATCTGCTGGTATTATTCGTCCTTCTCACAGTCCTTATGCCTCTCCTTTACACATGGTTCGCAAAAAGGATGGGGTTAGTTGGAGACCATGCGGCGACTACCGAGCATTAAACGTAGTTACGCGCTTTGATAGTTACCCCATCCCCCACATACACGACATCACGGCATCGCTCAAGGACACGGCTATTTTTCTAAAATCGATCTGGTACGAGCATATCACCAGATCCCAGTCGCTCTTGAAGACATCGAAAAAACTGCTATCACGACTCCTTTCGGTCTGTTTGAGTTCCTACGAATGCCATTTGGATTACGGAATGCTGCTCAAACTTTCCAAAGGTTTATCGATAGCATAGTACGAGACTTGGATTTTGTTTACGTCTATATTGATGACCTGCTGATCGCATCATCAAATGTAGATGAACATTATCAACACCTTACGCTATTATTCCAACGTCCTTCGGATAATGGAATACTAGTCAACCCAGAGAAATGTGAATTGGGTAAATCAGAAATAATATTTCTGGGTCACATCATCAGACAAGAGGGTATTCTGCCTTGTGAGGTCAAAGTTCGAGCAATCAAGGTGTACAACGTGCCGTCCTCAATCAAGGAACTGAAGGCTTTTCTCGGTTTGGTTAACTTCTACCGACGTTTCATCCCTCACGCGGCAGAACGGTTACGACCATTAACCGATTTACTTCGCGGTAATCCACGCAAATTAGAATTGACCAATACCGCACGTACTGCATTCTCAGAGATCAAAACGGCTCTCGCTGAAGTTACACTCCTCGCTCATCCTGACCCATCAGCCACGCTTAGTATAGCGGTTGATGCATCAGATTTCGCTATAGGAGCCGTTATGCAACAGAATATCTCCGGTAGTTGGCAACCGCTCGAATTTTTCTCACGACGCCTTACTCCCACGGAGACGAGATATGGCGCTTTTGGTCGCGAGCTGCTTGCAGCCTACTGCGCCATCAAACATTTCCGGCACGCAGTAGAAGGACGTCAATTCATCTTATTCACCGACCATAAGCCCTTAACGTATGCCCTGCATACCAAGTCTGACCGCTACTCACCACGAGAGTGCAGACATTTGGACTATATCTCCCAGTTCACGACAGACCTTCGTCACATTAAAGGCGAGTCGAACTATGTTGCCGATGCTCTATCACGTATCCAGACGAATGCAGTTACTTCACCGGTGCTCGATCTTCCTGCTATGGCGGCCAAGCAAGCACCACAATCTTCGTCCCTTCAGTGTCAGGAAGTACCCCTAACTACTAGCTCAGGTACTATCCTATGTGATATTTCTACCGGTCTTCCTCGACCCATCGTACCCTCTACCTATCGCCGTCTCGTCTTCGATGCCATTCATGGATTGTCTCATCCAGGTATCGCAGCCACATTACGCCTCATCGCTGCACGATACGTCTGGCCGTCCATGAATAAAGATGTTCGTATGTGGGTAAAGCAATGCTTACAGTTTCAACGATCAAAAGTGCACAGGCACGTAGCTGCCCCCATTGGCACGTTCGCTACGCCTGATGCTCGCTTTGATGACGTTCATATAGACATTGTAGGACCATTGCCACCATCGCATGGGTATGATCACATACTCACGTGCATCGACCGTTTTACAAGATGGCCCGAAGCAATTCCCATCACGTCTATCACGGCGGAGACAATTGCTCACCGCTTCGTAGAACGATGGATAGCATTGTACGGTTGTCCCTCGACTGTCACGACTGACCGAGGACAACAATTTGAGTCCGCATTATTCTCCTCACTGACCCGGCCGCTTGGTACGGAACGCATACGCACAACCGCCTACCATCCAGCATCGAATGGTTTAGTCGAAAGGTTTCATCGCCAACTTAAAAGTGCTCTCCGAACACACGAAAACGACAATTGGTACGAAACCTTACCGCTCGTTCTCTTAGGGATCAGAACGAGTTTGAAGGCAGATATTCAATGTTCCACCGCTGAACCTGTATACGGCACGACATTGCGTCTGCCTGGGGAATTCTTCACACCACGGAGCAGTAATGATTTCGGTAAATCAGACTACGTCCATCGAATGTCTACATTTATGCGAACGCTGTCTCCGGTGTCAACTCGAATACAACATCGACAGGTCGCTCTCCCTCGAGAGTTATCTACCTGTTCACATGTTTTCATACGAGTAGATTCGGTACGCAAACCTCTACAACAGCCTTACGAAGGCCCTTTTCACGTGATCTCTCGTCACGAAAAGACCTTCAAGGTTGATCGACACGGCCGCGTCGAGATCGTCAGCATTGATCGTCTCAAACCAGCACACGTCGATGACAGTGCCCTACCCGATAACTTGAGACTCAATGCTAGACCTACCAAACCTTCTAGCGGGATCTCTACGTCTACCTCGGATCCCACGCTAGATACATCAGAGACCTCGTTCTCACGTCCCGGTCAACAGCACGCGTCATCTGCACCATCTACGGACGAGACTTCCGTCTCACATCCAGATCAGCAGACCACGCCGCCCTTGACCTCGGATGAGATCGCAGGCTCACGAAGTGCGGACGAGACTACCGTCTCACGTTCCGGTCGCCGAGTACGATTACCCGTACGCTTTCGCGACTAAACGCACAGTCAATAACGGATACGGTGTAGGATTATTCCTATACTACACCTATGCTACACTTTTCTTTTTTTGATTTCTTTTGTATCCTGAGCCCACGCCTCCGACCATCGCCCGTTCGGTAACGTCGACTTCAGTCAACTTTGGCAAAAGCTGGTTTGGCCACCCACGCTCTAGTCAACGCACTCAGTCGATTATCTGGTCTCGAATTCGACTGGCATACGCTTGGTCGTTATGGTCGCGTCCGGTTTCTTGGCTCAACGTGGTTTCGTCCTACGTCTGCAGCGTTTTCTGGTTCACATCCCTACGAACGCAATCATCAGATCCTGGATACAAACCACTCTGGTGTGGTATGCTGATTCGACCAACAAATACAGCACACTTCTGGTACCGTTCTGCGCAAAAGACCTTCGTTGGCAACTCGAGGATCAACGATCACTTCCTGTTCCGCCAATTTCCTTCGTCCTACAACCGCACTTCTGCCGATCAGTCCCACGAATCAAACCGCTAACTATCGAAAGTGTAAACCCTTTCTAGCGGGGGCTCCTGTAGTGACCTACTTTTGTCAACAGAACGCGATTGGTTCGATGAAAACAATTATTATTATAACCAATTGTACCAGTGACTGTTTTACTGTGCTCGTTTGTTTAACTGTGCTAATGACAGCCATTATACTTACTCTCCCGTTGACTTTGAACTTGTACGATTCCGGTTACGCTCAGTAACCACACTTGTACTCCTTTGGCACGATCTCGGTATTCTTTCGATACCACGAGATCGCCAACAAATACATCTCGACTACAGCCATCATCTGCCTTCTGATTTTTGGCCTACCGGAATCTTATTGGTCTATTGGCACGTAGTCTTGTAGCGGTGTTCATAGTCAAGTTCAACTCGACACCACGCTACAACTGGAACTACTACCTAGGATATGAATCATAGACTATCCTCCCCCACGAAATAATGTCGGATCTTCATATCCCCAAGTTATGAATAGTGTGGCTTCATTTAAAACATCTTTCTCAATTTGACTAGAGTAAACATTGAAAGTGAATTTATGATAAGGACAAACAACAGTTGATATGGAATTATCTGAATTGTAATCAAACTCTAACTCATTTAATACTCGTGCTTCGCATCGAGCAAGTTTCTCACAAGAAACAAATGCATCATGAGGACAAATAATATTTGATATGACATCAAGATTTGATTCTTCTGAAATAGTTTCGTTAAATCTATTGAGAATGTCATTGCAAAGTAAAGGATCATTAGAAAAATCAGCATCAATCAAAACTACATCAGTTTTTCGATCATGATTAGGTTCATCCGAAATATTTTCACCAGATTTGTAAGAAATTTCATTAGAAATATGTGAATCAGTCGGAAAAATCATATCTGGTACAATAACATGGGAAATCTGATAGGTCGATTGATTAAGAATTGTTGTCTTGGAAGGATTCTGAGTTTCATTTAACTCAGAACTGCTATATGACTCTAACTTGTCTTTTGACATCGTCTATAAACATAAATGATCATTATAAATATTTAAATTAATAGAATCAGAATCACAAGACTTAATATTAGTTGCAGCAAGATGAACAATAGTATAACAAACTGACTGAATATGTCCGACATCACCACACTTAAAGCACTTACAATTACGAAATTTACATGAATTAAAAGGGTGGAACTTGCCACAAGAAAAAAATTGACTAAACTTGTGCCCATCTTCGTGAACTGCACAACCTTGAGTATGCACTGGGATGGGGTGATGTAATGTAGTGGAATTTTTTATATCCTCATAAATAAATCGGTCTGTACAAAGTCGTTACAAGAATACTGGATATCGGGTAATATATTGGAACTATCATTGACCTGCAGCTTCAGAGCGGGTAAATGATAGTGGCGCTACAGCTGACTTAGCATACCAACAGAAAATGAAAAGTGGGACTCAACAACTTCCTGAGAATGACATGGGTCCCCTAGCGGCTTCGGATAAGTTAATTGATGGGTCACCCAGTGAAAACCTGAAGGATGCAGATGAGTTATTGTTAGAAGATATCCGTGATCAGATCCGATATATCGAAAAATCTGTAATGACCAAAGAGATATATTATATGACAAGGGTTGTGCGTGGCCTGTCTGGCGTTCGTCGACGACTCAATTGTAATGTTTTGAGAGGCTTAATGCAAGGTTATTTCCCTAATCCTTCTCCACAAAAGACTTATTTTTTGGAGTTTCTCCCTGAGGTTTGTTCTTAGCTTTACTACTAAGTTTTAGGCAATGGACACTGATTGTCCGTTATCGTCGTTCCGTCCTCGTGCTGGAAAGCTTAACACTCCGCTAATACCTGAGGTGGAGGTATACTTGCACCTCCTCCTTGTAATGTTTTTGATTGATGAAAACCACTTGGAAGAGGTAAATTTACCTAAAATTTCGTAGTACTCTTCACAGTTCGTAATCTTATTCATTAACCTTAGGACCGACATAGTTACATCAGCATCTATCGTTCCGTTGTCAGTTTCACACATAAAGAGCTCAATCTCAACTCATGTTTATTAGATTAGAATAAAACGTGATCGGTAACTTAAAGTTAAATATATGGCTTGTTGGAAGTAATTTTTCTGCAAACATAATACGACTGAGCCTTTCCTTACAACTTTAAGTTCTTTGTCCTAGTTACGTGAATCAGCCAACTCATAAAGAATGAAAAAATAAGTTATTTTAATGACGTAGTGGGTCTCATCAAATATTATCAAAATCTCGCTGTGGTGTATCCGTATCTCAAATTACGTGAAGTGTTGTCTGACGAAGAAAGTACTCAATATACCTCTCACTTATCGCAAACAGCTTCTCAGAGTTTAACCTGTCTTATGCGGCAATCATCACAAATCAGTAAATCTCTTAATAGACTTATTTCGTACCACTTAATCATTCATTGCTACCTTTCCGTATGGCTCTACATTTCATCTAAAATCATTTTCGTCTCAACGGATACTCAAGTATGAGAAGTATGTTTTACTTGTGCTAATCTGAAGACCCTATATCACCAGCTTTTCATTCGAACTACAGGCCTCTGCCCAAGTACGGATTGTTCTCACATAAACCTCCAGCTCATACCTTGACATACAAACGAGCATTTGATAAATTCTGTAATTATCTGGTCAGCTTCCCGTACAATAGCGTTGTTTCGTTGAAAATTAGAGCAAAAGCGGCACTAGTTGGTTGGATGTCAGTCGATAGTTGTTTTTACGTTTTAAAGCTAAAGGATCTAGTTATAGTCGTAGCAAAAAGTGGAAATCTTCGTAAGTCGTAATTGACTGATAGATGTCAATCATATACATCTATCAGTATGGACACTCGGGCAGTATCACAGCTCATGCACAAATCAAGTGACTTGTGTAGTGCATATGTACTCGGTGCCCCTGTGTATCAATATCAATAAATCGTACATACAAAAAACTGGACACTTGTCTGCTCTTCTCACCCAATCGTAGACTTCACAAATAATGTAATGTGGGAGACACTGAGACCACGTGACCAAGTCACCGAAGTCGATGTTTTAAGACAGTTGCACTAACCGAATTATTGTCACTGTGCCCTGACACATATTACCGGACATCAGTATTGTTAACATAGTGTTGCTTCTGGATGTTGACAATCCTTGGAAGACGACGTCGACCAAAAACAAAGTTTCTGACTCAGAATACGTATTTAGTGATAGTATTAATAAATGTGATTAATCCGTGGTTTATGTTCGTTCAGACAAGACAAAATTTCCGCCATATTCGAGGTGCTCTGCAAGTTGAAAATTATAGGTAAACGCAGGGTTGGGACAAAATGGGATCAAAAAGTAGGGTAAGGCCAAATAAAAACACTTGAATTGAGTGAGTACTGATTATATCTTGAGTTAATGAAGTGAATCAGTTTCTTCGTAATTATTCATTGTCATATTTGTGAGGAGCCCAAGTCGAAGCTAATGGTTTTCTAAAGGAGCCATCTCTCGAGTCTTTGACCTAGAGGTGTAATCTGAAAGACTGAAGCAACAACAGATGCGATCATATTGTCAGCCTGCCAAAAGATGTACGTGAGAACTGTTGTTAAGAAACAGGATCTAGTGTCTCGCCGTGTGTTTCAGTGCTGTGCGAATTTTATACGTGTCTATTGTATAGTAAATTTCATTGCAACAACATTAATTTGCATTACATTTCTTCTAGGCATGCAAATGTTCCAACCTCCTAATGGATCGTTTAAGTGCCACTGGTCGACGCTCTATGGCACTCCTTGCAAGTCGGTGTTATTATTATCACAGTCGTACCTATGAACTTGTTGGACGCTTGGATTCTGTACGATCATTTTTTCATGCTCGTTTATCAACTGCTACTCTTAGATCAGTAAGTGTTTGGCAAAATTTTTTCACCATTTAAAGCTACACTTTTTGTTTTTCGATAACCGTAGAGAGACAGAAAATAGTGCACTTGTAAGCATAGTCAAGGGGTGAATAAAATAAGTGGTGATATAGTAGTTATACACTTTCAATCCAATCATTAGGTCAGCAATTTACCAATAATTTTATGAGCTTTACCAGTCATTTAGGCATGAAGATATCGGACTTAAAACAAGAAAGCATTCTCACTATCTATCCGATCGTGTAATAATTTTATATTCACTCGTTCAAGCTGATCAGATATACTTTTCTATCTGTTATGTGATATACCTAATCTGGTTTTTAGACTTTAGATATCTGATAAGTCGGCAAGTGATTAAAATGTAAAACGTTGTACAATTATGATATGAAACCCTTATCTCAATACTTTCAATTATCTTACCAACACACCGTTTAAAGAAATATGATTCAAGATAGCAATGATAAATAGTAGTTTATTGAATAATATCTGGAATAACTCAGATTGATTAGTATTCATACATGTGGTTTTGACTGAGTAAGACGGATTTGAATTTCAAAAGGAGCACTAACCTATAACATACCTCCTACTGATGAGGCGGATCGTCCTTGTAAATGCGCTCTTTGCATTCATATAAATTTATACTTCTTCCATGCATAAACACCCTAAATCTATAACACATACATCTACGTATAGAATTGAAGAGATTGATTGCTAATACCTTATTCATTCCCAGCATCAGGAGATTAATTTCTTTTATGGTTCAATTGGTTAGTGGTTAGACTATCTAGGTTTTAACGTTTAAGTCGCTGGTTTGAACTCTATTCCACTTAATTCAGTATGGATAGTTGAGGAATATCATCCTTAATATCATTATTCACCGGACAGGAATATTGTAGCTCGACATGAAATACAGGAATTTGTGCTTGGTTTAATGTTAGTAGTTTGTTTACCAGGCACAGGTACCTGTATCTGGATTTAAGCCACACTCTAAGTGTGAGGACTAGAGGTACTGTCATGTTTTCCAAACCGTGGTGCACATGGGCTCCAGTATCCTGAAGGAACAAATGGCGTATGAACCAGTCGTTGGTCACCGTCTACGATGGGACTGCATCTCCTTACGATGCTCCACTACCTTGTGGATCAGATCTTCAGGTCAAAGGCTCGGGGTGTGGTCCCCTAAGAAAACCACCTGCTTCGGTTTGGCACCCGGACAGTATCACAGCCCTCACACATATCAAATGAGATCTGTGTGGCGCATATGTATTTGGTGCCTCCTTGTACCAATATCTGTGTGTTAAAATAAATAAATTTCCAAACCTAATTAAGTTGAATGGAGTTCAAACCTGAGTTGGGAAGTCGAATGCTTTGACCACTGAGCCATTGATTGGTTTCTAAGCTGGAATAATAATAACTAATTAATTACTGATATCTCAAGGTTAGTATTAATTCGAGTTGCTTTTTGAGTCAACTCAGTTCCGTTTCTTCGTGTATGTAGTTTGTCTCGAGGTATTCAATATACTTGATTTGTATCAAATAAATAAGTAATAAACCTTTGCTAACAATTTCCCTGTTTTCTCATTTATTTGATACGTATTCTGCTCAGACTCACTATATATATCATGTCTTTACAGTTCCATAAATTATTTAAGTTGGTGATATTTCTAATTATGATTTGAAGGGGATGGGTAATCTTATTCACCTTTTATCCAGCGTTTATCAAATTATTATTCTTAAAGGGTATCCGCCACTAAATTTTGTTGGGTTGTTTCATTGTGTATGTCTGTCACTATCAGCATGTTACTTGTATGTAATATCATATAGTTATGATTTCCTATGGTGATAATTTCTATTTAGAATTTTGATACTAAAGCTGTGCTAATTAACTTATTGTTGCGCAACTATTTGCATTATCAATTGCATGAACAAGCACATAAGCTTGTTTCACGTGTAGTATTCCCGGAAAGTGCGCCAAACAACGAATGGGCTAGATATTTGTATTATTTAGGTAAGTTAATCATCCTAATGTTTATGTGCTTTTTTGTCTGAGTTGTTATTTTACATTGTATGGTGTTACTATAAATCTTTATTCAGTTGCTAATTAGGGTTCTTTTGACCTGTTAGTTTTACTTAACTATCACTGCTTTACTTATTGAAAAAGTAAAATGTATATCTTATAAAGAACCTTGAACAGTTTGAACTTCTGTGACTTCGAATGTTTGTTTCCTTAAGACTTTTATTGCCATGAAATTTACCCCTCTTGTTTTTCCTTTACAGTAAGAAGGCTTAAAGTTGTTATCTCCAGAATTTCACTCCTATAAATTGAACAGTTGTCATATGTGCTCAAGATTATATTGTCTAACTGTCAACCATTGTGCTGATTTGATGTGATCTACTGTCATCATACCAACTTAAAGTTGTGAATAGTATTTCCACATATTGTTGTTTTGTGAACACGTTCTCATTAAATTCTAGTCTTATTGGACCTAATGTTGCACTTTCCTGTTGTTAAATGCCATACCATTAGTATTCGACTAAATTATGATAAATAATTTTATGCGATCTAAATAGCCCGAGGAGAATAACTTTATGTTATGTACCCATTATTCTGTAAATCACATTTTCATTGAGAACAAAAATGGTTTCTAATAACAACTGAGTGGCATATCAATTGTTTCTTCTATAGCCGTAGAGAAGATTTGTTTACGTAACCTAAAAGGATTAGCTATCTCAGATAACACCCTCAAGGTATTTTACGCGTAAGTTGTATGATGCTACTTGGCTACATAAAGTTGAGCGTGTTTAAACTTGTGACCTGTTGACTGAAAGCCAAGTACTTTAACTACAAAGCCAGCGCGTACTACGTCAATCCCAATCGAAAGATGCTCAAGTGTTTAAAACATGCTCAGTATCTTCTCACTATGTGTAAAAATATCTTATTGTTGATGCATATCTTATAGAAAAATCGGTAAATGTTTTTAAGAAAATATCTCATGAAGTTTTTTGTTATACATACTGGGAAATGTAGTCACTTCAGTATATATGTCCATTTTACTAGGTAGAATCAAGGCAATACAATTAGATTATTCATCGGCACATGAACATCTGGTTTCTGCTTTGCGTAAAGCTCCTCAACACACAGCCACTGGTTTTAAACAAACCTTACACAAATTAAATACAGTTGTAGAATTATTGCTAGGTGAACAACCAGATCGTTCTGTATTTCGTCAAACGACATTTAAAGCTGCTCTACAACCCTATTTTCAGCTGACTCAAGCAATTCATGCAGGAGATTTATCTCGATTTAACGATACCCTTCGAGTTCATGGAGCTCAGTTTTCAGCTGACAAAATGTATACTCTAATTATTCGATTACGTCATAATGTCATTAAAACCGGTGTTCGACGAATATCCTTAAGTTATTCTAGAATTTCTCTAGCAGATATCGCCAAAAAACTCCAACTGGACAGTGTCGAAGACGCAGAATACATAGTTGCAAAGGTAAGTACCCTAAAATATTTTATCAATAAAATCTAACTTCCCTTTTGTTATAATTCTCTCGCTCTTACGGTTTTAACCCAGCTATTCCTATTGCTTAGTATTCACGGACACCAATTCACTCGACAAGTCCCCAAATCAGAACACGGTTGAACAGGAAAGAGATTTTATTCCAAATAACAAGGTTAGATGGAAGTGAGAAGCACAAAAGGAAAACCGTTAGTATATTTATAGTTTTTACACAGGAAGAATCTAGAGTCTTCTCCAAGTATCGACTAGCGCTGATTGGATAAAAATCAGTCAATCAGCGTGCGTCAACGCAATCGTGCATTGAGCATGCTTAAATCCAATCTATGTCCCGCTAACACCTTTGCCGTTTTTTTTCAAAGATAACAATATATCATTATGGTTCATCGTAAATGTTGGGTTTCAGCTGAGCCATTCCTAAATATCGTATCTACAAACTCTATCGGTCTTTGAGTTCAAATGAAATATGAATTACTATACTTAATGAAACAAAGTTCCCACAATCTATTATGAACCGAGCGACTGATCGCAGTAGGTGGGGAGGGGGAACTGTAACTTATTGTTATCATCATCAACATTACTGTCACGTGTTGCTACTAGATTGTAATTGTAAGTAGATAGGTGTAATAATATAACACAGTATTAATATAAATCCCAGTGGATACTACAACTTCACATTAAAAAATGCTGCCAAGCGATAGAAATGAGGAGTATGCATATCAGTGTTCTAGTAGTTGGTGACCAGAAAAGATAATGATAATTGTCTACTTGCTTTGTTTATTATATTTATCACGTTTAAGAAAACAATTTTTGCTGAATGTTTACTGAATTTAGGATAATTTCCAGAATTATAGCCTTCGTACCTTCTTGTCAATCTTACAATTAGTACTCAATCAATGTTAGGATTCGTATATCCTTTCTCTTCCACACTCCGTGTAATAGCCACTGAGTCGTACTCATTGGTTACCTGAGGTCCCGTTATACTATCTGAGTATTTAGTACAGAAAAGGAGGTTGATTCAAATTTGTAATCTACCTGGTAAATTCGGTCGGGTGGTGTAAACACTTTACCACCTCTCCAAATTCAAAGACTTAGGTGAATCTTGGTCCTGAAGAACAGAATACATAAAATAGTTGGTGAAACTTCTATGCACTTCGCAACTTGTACTCCGAAAAGGTTAAAAAGATTCATTCAACACTCTCCCCTGGCTGCCAACTAAGATGAGAAGTTACGTTTTTGTATAAAAGGCTTGTTAATTGAAATTCCAAGAGAATTTCTTTTTATATAATAAAGTACCATACTTACATACAAAATGTTGACACAACGTAAACATGTCATAGGTGATTGGAAGGAATAAGTTTATACGTCATTCACTCCCCCAATCAATTAAGATTTGAATGCTGACTTTCGTAGTATCAGTTAAATTGGTGTGGTTTTTTCTCCATAATACCCAGTTGTATTAATTGTTTAACAGTTGTTCGTTTGACATCAACTCGTAATCACGGAGTGTGATTAATTCGATTGCGACTTAACTTCCTGTGGTTTCTATTAAGTAAATCTTCTTTGTAAGGTTTATCTTTTGTTGTAGCAGAGATAGGATAGAAGGAAGTTGTAGTATTGAAGTGTAGTTAAGAGTTGTCGTCGTTAACACATTCATATAAAAAACTCTGTACCTTCCACCATAAGACATGTGGATATATGTAATGCATCAAAAGTATAACTATGTCAAATATGTAGTCTTCTCCATTTTAAAAGTTCGGGTTTTTATTGGATTTATAAGTTTAAAACATTGCACATTCGTTTGAATAAAACAAAATCTCAAAGGAATTCACATTCGTTATCCATTTTATGTATTCGACGTCACATTATTATCTCGGAATATAATTAATTGGAAAAGTATCTGTCCCCTATAGCTTCATCTTCCGAATCTTTTCCTGATAGTTGTACAATAACTAATGACTAAATAAACACTATCCTGTTATGAGAAGTACCACAGTTTGATATATTTTTTACACGCAAATTATGTTGGCGACTTTCATTTCAGTACAATGTCAGATATTAACCCGCTCGTTAAATGACTTCATTTCAATGAATCTGATTTAAACTTGAGCATTGGTTTATCATGTCAGTTTACGAATAGAAAACGTCAAGCTGACATACACCATCATTTTTATATATTTTACAAGAAGAATTCCTTAAGAGGTCAATAACAGTGACTGGTAGCTGGAATATTTTGACTTTCTCACCAATTTATTCCTTCATTATGCTTTTCCATAATAATAATAATTACTATTATTACCACTATGATTATTATTGATATAACAGATGTTTAAACTACTTATCTCACGAATCGCATCATATCAGAACTAGAATTCATGACCCAGAATAGAGGACCATAGTGACACTAGAGAATATTTTATTCAATACAAGTAGTCACTCGCAGTAAATCCAGAGTAGAAATTAATGTCAGAAAGGGAAATCACATATTTAGTAATCAGTAGTCTGTGTTTGTTTGTCCACAATCAGTAATCATTCATATTTTACTTCCACTATCACACATCAATTATTATCATGACTATTACAATCAACTATCTCAATCAATCTTGTTTTTTTTCAAAACAAAATTATTCCAAAAGGCTATTCGTGATGGTGTGATTGATGCTATAATTAATCATAAAGAAGGTCATGTAACTACAAATGAAACGTTAGATTTATATTCAACACGTGAACCTTTTAATCAATTTCACCAACGTATTAAATTTTGCCTCAGCATACATAATCAAGCGGTCAAAGCAATGCGTTATCCCCCGAAACAATACTCTAAAGATCTTGAATCTGCTGAAGTAAGCTATTGTAGTTATAATACTAATACTTATTATTTTCTCTTTTTATGTTGGGCGAGACTATAATTTACGGAGGACCTTTGAGCGACGCTAAAGTGACCTTGAGAGTGTCTACCTACTTACTAGGGATAATGAGGGTTATAAAGCAGTTTGGAGAATAAGGATTATGATTTACAGTTGATGATTAGGGTTAGGAATTGGATTTAGGGTTTTCATCAGGAACTGACATAAACTATAATGCCATGACTCTATTTAGCCAAATGGGTGAATTAATTTCACGCCAAAATCTAAGACCTATTGACGTAAATCTGATTGGTTCGTCCATAAATTATAGTCTCGCCGTATGTTGTTATGGAGGTTCAGAAACTTGGACTGGTGCACATCCTTACTAGGTCCTACATTGTTGCTGATGAATTGACAGCTGTTTACAGGACTCGATTAATAATCCCGGAATTATTTTACTTTTTCATATTGCCAAAGTTAGAACCAGGCCTTCCAAGTTTTCCATTGTGGTCTAGCTTCAATTGACTCATGATTTCAACTATTGAAAGTTAGAACCGTTGGTTCGAAAAGTAATTTTGTCTTCAAATATTCACTGATTCATATTTATGTATCATATTTGGATAAAAAAGATCCTAAAAGTGACTGGAAGGTCTTTTACCCTACAGAAAGATATATGTACATCGTTAGTTTTGGATCTCTGATCGTTGTCTATAAACGCATTTGAACGAACAAACTTATACTTGAACAGTCTGGTAAATAAGTCCACTCGTCAAGATATACATATATATTCAATCATGATTCATGTTTACCAATAACTTCAGTTAAACTGATTAATATAGTTTGTTAATTCGAAATTCAGGTCTCAATAATTTCCGAAGTGATCAGTTCTCTTGAATTCAGTCGCTTGTTGTATCTTTCATGAATCAGACAATACTAGTTACCAGTATCTTTCATTCAATATTTCGGAAATGACGTTAGTGAGCTGTCATGCTTTTAATGTTTACAAATACCCTGGTACCACCGAGAGTGAGGAGAGTCAGCTCTCCCTCTCGAAATGCTCTCACATGGCTACGTGCATACAACCACTTCCAGAGAAGTCCTACTCACTGTGTTCTCGCGAAGGGGGTGTTGTTTACTAAATTGAGAGGACAAAAAGCGAATGACCGGCGCTTTAACCGCTTTGGTGGATATGGAAGATACACCTAGGGGAGTTGGAAAACCCTGATTCCAAACCAATGGTTCATATGTGCTCCAGAATCCTGAAGGAACAAATGGAGTATGAACCTATTTTTGGTTACCATCTACCATGGGACTACATTCCCTGACGTTGCTCCACTATCTTGTGCATCAGACCTTTAGGTCGAAGGCCCCCTAAGGAGACCACTTGCTTCGATTTGGGCACCCGGACAGTATCCTATCCCTCACATAAGTCGAATGATTTATGTGGCGCATATGTACGTGGTACCTCCTTGTATCTATGATTATGTGTTTAAATAAATAAACAAAATTTGGGACAAAAAACTGGCTTTCAAATTTATTACTTGATGGAAGTTTTTAATTGAATATTTATTTTCATTTGTTTGTTTTATACAAATGTATACATAATCTACTTTTTCAAGGAGCGTCGTGAACGTGAACAACAAGAGCTTGAAAATGCGAAAGAACTATCTGAAGATGAATTTGACGGATTCCCATGAATCTAATTCATGCTGGTATTAATAATAAATGACAAAGAATAATACTTATCCCCTAACATAATCCATGTTTTAAGACTCAATTGTTTTGTATTGAATACTTTTTGTGACTATATATATATATATATATATATATATATATATATATATATATAGTAGTTGCCCGATTGATATGTCTAGTAATCTTGTAGCATACCATGTTATCGTTGAAAAATTTGTCTGGAATTAGTGTTTTCTTGTTGTTAATTGTAGTTTACTAATCGGGAGGAGAGTAACCTACTTGGAAATGTCTTGTTTATTACAAATAAGATATATTACAGTTATATTGTACAAGATATTGTCATCAATGACTACAATAATAATGGCCGATTAACCGGTTTCTATGTTTCTCAATTGAAGTAAACAGTGTAATAATGCATACAAAACGAACTGACGATATTATAAATAAATGAGAGTAGATTCCATGGAAATAATAATGGAAAGTAGTGTTGTACATAACGCCAATGACAACCGTTCATTTAAAATGCTCAACACAATGTAAAACTACAGTAGTATTATCGCTGGGTTTTATTCTAAATGTTCTAACTATCCTACGCATGCTGATCATACAAGACTATACTTCATTCCACGACACAAAGCCGTAAACCCACCGCTTCAACTCCTCTATTCTTATTAAGCGTCGACAATTACAAAGCCACTAGACCATACATAAAACGTGGCCTGGCCACGTTGTAACCGGTATTTTAATGTGATCACTTATTATGTGACTCATCACAATGTTGCCTGCGTATACGAGCGGCCCATCTTCGAATTTAAGATTAATCGAACGTGTGAAGCTGCCGAACATCGCTTGTTCGCAGCGGCCAAGTTTTACAAGCGTAGATAATAAATGTTAGCAGCAAAATCGGTAGTAACATAAGGATTATCATCGTTTTACTCAATAAACTCTCCACATAAACTAAAATCAAGAATTCGTTCATTATAATGGTTATCAATAATCCTGTTCGATGCTCATTGGCTTCTAATTGAGTTTAGAGAACCGTAATTTAACCATAAAGAGGGTTACACAAAAGTTCACAGCAAATAACCATGATGATAATCTATTTATTAAATATGCAACTGAGGACTGTTGCATATTAATAACTAAGCTTTCAGTTAGTTTTTTTCGGGGGCGGTCAAGAATGATTTGTATTTTGCACATATTTGCTATTACACCTGTATGTGATCCATCTTACACTCGAGCAGCATGTAACCCTTCTGTTTTAGATTCACCAAAATTCGAAAGCTCATTCATGACCACTATATTTGCCTGTTTTCAGAGAAGACTGCGAATGATAAATCACATAAGTACTGAGAATTTACGTCAGTTTACCAACCTACTTCCTGCGCAAATTATCGAGGTTATCGGATAAGACAAATCTGGTGTCACGAAAAGCCTCATGTATCGATACAAAGCTTATAATTGATGGTAGGAAAATCTCAAGTATATTCAACTACCTGCTATTTGTAACACCCTTCATCTAATAAGTGAATAGAGAACTAGTTGTATTATTCTCACCGAGATGTCTTTATATTAATATATTGGTTACACTACTACATAGAAATGAGCAACTAAAATCTTATCGGCTGACGGTATGATTGCTTATCCGTCATTAGAAACGACTACATTCCCTAGACACGTACGTAGTGAATAACCATGTTGAGTAGCTATTAAGAGGAAACACAAATCACAGATAAACGCAACTTAGAACAAACGGAAAGTTTTCTTAACAGTCGAGCGAATAGTGGAAGTCAGATTTGACCGATCAGACAGATATTCTGAATACTCAGCCACAAGTCGTCAGTGAAGTCCAATTTACACTTACTTAATCGAGCTTCGTTTTTATACACGGTCTTCGCCTTTCAGATGCTCTCCGTCCTGTCTAGACCTCAAGTATCAGTAAATTGCTAGTAACAGTATTCAATTTTGACAATTGTCGAAACAGTTATTACCGATATGAATTCAGATAATTACAGTTGAACAATCAACTAAGAGCACGCGACAGATGTCTCGGCCCAAGTCCCCAAATCATGTGTTCATATAGATGGAGATAATTCAGTAGTCTAAGCATTGAGAATATTGTTTAAAAATATAGGATGTGTGGGCATGTACTAACCAACACTAGGATTTAAGATGAATGGTAACTATCTGTAGCACTGTGAATGACTGTCATATCTTCCAGTCACTAACCTCTGATTTACCGGACTTCAACTAGGTAACTAGCTCCACCAACACGACTGAATCCAACGGCCACTGACTTAAGGAACTAATAGATAGTCTTAGTTCGATTGTCCCTCGCCTTCCTTCAACTTAATCCAACTACCACGCCGCAGCAGAGCACATCGCAATGGACTCGGTTGATTAAAGTTCACATCCTCACTAACCGATTCGGTACCTGTTTCAACATTACTCAAGTCCTGTCAAACGACACAATAACCAATGTTTGGATCAGGTATAGGATACCAGGCAAAAGTAGTAATCCATTTGGTCGGGACATAATTGCACTTGTTCACTTAAGCACATAAACGTTAGTGTGTTTAATGCCAAAGACCTTGTTCGAAGCAATCTAGTGAATGTACCATTACTCGAGCTTCCACATAAATATTGTTCAGTTTTAATATCGTACAAAATTGTAGCACGTGATCTTATTTGCGTCAAATAGCACAAATTTTAGTTAGGCAGGTTCAGGATAATATTCCTAATTGTATCATAATGGTTTATAAAGCTACATGTTTGCCTGAATAATTGTACTTATCCCACACACGTTATGTAAACTGCTGAAACCACAGAAAACCTTCGGAAGTCACCAGACTAAACAGTACCACTATATCCACTTGGTAAGAGATGGGAGCTTCAAGTGGATCGTTTACATGTTGTTCAGTCGGTAAATCATCCTTGACACCTATTTAGCTGACTAGTTATTTTCTCATAATACTGATAGTAAGACGAAAGGGTTGAAACTGTCTATTCCTATGACGATAGTTTACAGCATAGGAGTAACAAACAATGCAACTCTACTTTCTAGAAGTCGATGTGCAGAGCTGAAGAGCATAAAGGTATATCTTGGCCAGATGTAAATCAAATAAGCAGACTAATTGGTTGTACTAATCTTAGACGCACGTGAACACCAAAGCTGTAGATTACAGAAACAATAATGACAGAACGTTTGTCACGTATCAATTAAGAAGACCGAAAATTGGCAACTGTGTGGAAAAACCTTGAAAGAAATGTTTACATTGAATAAAATTCTTTCGACTATTTAGATTTTGGAAACTACAATTTGACGATGTAAATATGTGTAGACAAAATTTTAGGATAAGAGCCGACATGTGAGGGTTACCTTAGTTATAACACTGGTTTATCATTAGAACAAGAGGATTATCATTGTCGACATCCAATGGATAAATCTTAACTTAATGACCTGTTTGTTAGCCAAATTTATACTATACAGTTGAGTTCACCGCAGCAATAAGCTAGTTCGTAGGGGAACGGGGAACACATTTACCCATGATGAGAAAAATGACAGTTGTCCGGCACTTATCCATTTATTACATATAACGACTAGTTCTCCTCTTCATCATCCGTATCTTCATTTTCAAAGTTAAAGAACCGAAATTCGTAAGAATCCTTTGATTTCGCTACGACGCGAAGGAAATCTCGCAATTTGTGACGTTTGAGGAATTTCTTTGTCAGATATTTAAGATACCTAGAAATTTCAATTATCAAGTCTCACAACTCACCTTTTCGAAAAAGGGATGTTTGCGGTAACATGTATAGTCGATTTGTCACGTTCAACGTGAACATCTTTCCCAAGGTTGTTAAGCTTGTTATCCACTTTTATGTGTTCTTTCAAATATTTTTCCTGAAAGAACGAAATTTACGGAAGTCACATTGGCATACAAGTAAACTAGGGCTAACTATATCTTCATCAATAACTCCGGGCGAGATGCATATACTGAACTTCAGGACCTGCTTTTTCTTTGAGGCTGGTTTATGCGACTTCGGTTTAGGGACAGACTATGGAATATAAATAAAATAACACAGTACTTTTGTAACCATGCTGAAACCTGCTATTGCCCGCCGTAGTAAAAGAACCGTTCGGCCGCCAAAATAGTGCAAACTAGAGTATTCAAACTCCAAACTCTAGTTTTCAGATCAGCGTATTAATGTCAAATTAGGGATGAAATTTTTAAATTATTTGCCAGCAAGATAAACTGGGCGTCTATGTTCCCACGTTCATCTCAAAAAGATTTGTGTATGGAACACCTAGATTTTATTGGGGATGCATCGAAAGTTGTTTTATGTACTTTTACATATTGTCCAACTCATACTTTAAACAAGGGCCTATAGCCTGAACATAGATTTTCAGTTTACATTTCATTCTTGTCGTGTATTTCTCAGTGAATGTGTTCGATTACAGCTTGGTAAATATATATCCTACTACCTAAAATACACTTAAAATTTTAGCCGTAACCGCAAAAAAGTGAACATTTTTCTTAAGGTTAGAACTCATTTTTACATAAAATATAATTGTAACATGGAACCAACTGCTTGACGCTCCATCTGACCATTTGCGTTTGCATATCTGGTATGCATGTTGACATATGTTGCTCCATTGATAGACATTGATTATAGTTGGAGCAACACACTAGAGGGTGTAGGTCTGCCTAGAGTGTATTTAAGCATAATCAACAGCATAATAACGCAAAACACAAATTGCAAAGAACCTAGGAATGTGAGTTAATGCACTTCATTAAGTTATAGTTTCCACGATGAGCATTTGTATTTTATTCCTGTTATTTGTCGGACGCCTGACGTAGAGTGTTTAATACGCTTTAGCGGAAACCCAGAAACTATAATATTTTAGAGCCGTATCAGGAGTTCATCATGATGCATAAACACAAAGGCTTTACTGAAATCACTGTGGACAGCATCTGTTGGTTCTCCATGGATGGATTTGGATTGTTTTGCTTGATGTCGCTATATTTGTTGATAAATCTATATGAATGACAGTTGTTTCATAGATCAAAAATTTTTCTTCTACTATGTAAAACAGTGTTTCGAACGATACTTTGTTGTAACTGATTGGCTGAAATCTACAAAACTTCTGGAATAAACAGTGTAGGTATATTAGCACACCAAATGTGTGACAAAGTAGAAGCTTATTCACACACTGCAACGGCTAAGGGAACGAAAAGTCAAAATATAATATGCTCGAGACAACGAACCTCAATAACTTTATTGTGACTGTATAAATGCAATGAGTTTTCTTGGCAAATTATATTGTAAAATCCTAATTACTAAATGAGACATTGAAACAGTTAGAAAAAATGACTTTTCGGTGCTTCGTGGTACCCCTGTTTTCATAGTAGTCAGCAGAGCTAACCACCAAACTCGTTGCTTGAATCCAAAGTCAACGAGTAATTGTAGGCGACTAGTGAGGACTTACTAATGGAGAAATTATCGGTCACCGACGTTTGGTACATGTGACCCGATTATTACATAATGTAAAACAGTCCAATGGCATCACACTTGTATTACTCTGGTGTACGGAAGTACAACTGAGATATCAGACTGTATTACATCGTTCAGAATCCTTTTCGTACTATTAAGTCGCTAAAGTGTGAGACGTTCAATTTTTTAAAATTCATATGTTTATTCACGCTATGTTCGGCATAATGGTTTTACAAATATTGCCTTGATGGATTTGGACAAAAGCATCACCAGATAATAACTGCCAAATATTTCACAAACGCTTGAGCAAAAGATAACACGTTCTAGTACTTGACCAACTCAACATTCACGATCTTTAGTAATTAACCCGTCGTCTAAATCTCAATGACAATATGTGGAGATCTAGAACTTCCAGTGATATATGAACTACTGGAAAATCTTTTTAAAATTGAGTTCACAGGTAATTAATAGACCTCACTGGACGTTGATGTTGAAATTTATATTTTAACAGGGTTTCTAAATTGAAATCGAATGGTCAGGAATCATGGTCTTGTTCAGGCACGGCTCCTTTGGAACTCTTCTGCTCCTTCTGTATGGCAATGCTATTAGCCTCACACTCATCCATCTTAGTATAAGTCCAAATATTGCATTTCATCATAGCTATCTTGGACCTATGTTTTAATTGTACTCAACATTATATCTAAAAATTGTTGATAACAGAATCATTCAAGAACTTTGTAAAAATAACATTAACGGCAAGCTGATTATTTAATAGTCTGAACCCAAATGTGGATACGTCTCAACACTTCGTAATGAAGTATTCGAATTCAGCTCCTCACTAACCCATCAACGACACTCCCGGAATAATGGAAGTCTTTCCAGAATGATACAAGAAGGACTTCTATCCAAAAAAGAACTAACGCATATAATCAGTTTTCCTAGCTGCATCATAATTTGTAGCTTTTCATGTTTACATCTACCACTCTGCACAATGTTTAGGCATGCCATTTTTAGTCCTACACTTACAAGTGTGTTTTTTATTAATTATTTAAGCAAGCCATCAGTGTGTAACCGTCTTAAGAATTTGTCTTAATCATAAGTATCTTTTTTTTAAAAAATAATTAGGTAAGGTGTATTAACTATATATATATATATATATATATATATATATATATATATATATATATATATATATATATATATATATAGTTCGTTACGGGATGGGATCGCTGACCCCATGCTTAACCCTCACCCTTCACCCGGGCTTGGGACCGACAATAACTCTAGAAGGGTGGAATAGGCCTCTTTAGAAACACTGGACAGGATCAAAGAAAGGACGAACAAGAAGACAGCAATCAACAACATTCTAACACGAGCAGAGAAAGTCCAAGCACAAGCTGAGTACATAGAAGAAACAACCAAGTGAAGAAGAGCATTAGAGCCAAAAAACAGAAACACGTGGAAGAACTAGCAACGACGGCGGAAAAAGCTGCAAGAGACGGAAATATGAAACAGATTTACGATACAACGAAGAACCTAGCACGGAAATATTATAAACCAGAGAGACCAGTCAAAGAGAAAGAAGACAGGCCAATCACTGAAATTCAAAAACAGAGGAACAGATGGGTAGAGTACTTCGAGGAACTCCTGAATAGGCCGGCTCCAATGAATCCACCGGACATCGAGGCAGCACACACAGATATTCCTATTGATGTCAATCCACCAACGACCGAATAAATCAGAATGGCCATCAAACAAATCAAGAGCGGGAAAGCAGCGGGACCCGACAATATACCAGCTGAAGCATTGAAATCAGACATCGAAGTAACTACAAGCATGCTTCATCTTCTATTCAAGAAGATTTGGGAGGAGGAACAAGTGCCGATGGATTGAGAAGAAGGCCACCTCACCAAGATTTCAAAGAAAGGAGATCTGAGCAAGTGTGAAAACTACAAAGGCAATACACTACTGTCGGTACCAGTAAAAGTCTTTAACAGAGTGTTGCTGAACAGGATGAAAGACGCAGTAGATGCCGAACTTTGAGATCAACAAGCTGGATTCCGTAAGGATCGGTCGTACACAGAATAGATTGCGACACTACGGATCATAGTCAAACAATCAATTGAGTGGAACTTGTCACTGTACATCAACTTCATTGATTATGAAAAGACATTCGACAGTGTAGATAGGAGAACGTTATGGAAACTTCTTCGACACTACGGAGTTCCTGAGAAGATTGTCAGTATAATCCGGAGCTCACACGACGTACTACAGTGCGAAATCGTGTATGGAGGACAGCTGACAGATGCATTCCTCTTTCTTCTGGTGGTCAACTGGATTATGAAGACCTCGACATCTGAGGGAAAACACGGCATACAATGGACATCTCAGAACCAATTAAATGATTTGAACTTCACTAATGACCTAGCCCTCTTATCGCATACACACGGTCAAATGTAGATGAAGAAAGCTCGTATAGCAGCAGCCTCTGCATCAGCAAACCTTAACATGCTGAAGAGGAAAATCAAGTTCCTCAAATAAAACACAAGGAACACCAACTCAATCACACTTGATGGAGAAACTGTGGAAGATGTGGAGTGCTTCACGTACCTGGAAAGCATCATCGATGAACTAGGAGGATCAGATGTAGACGTAAAGACGAGAACTGGCGAAGAGATTGTCGCATTCCTGAAATTGAAGAACATGTGGAACTCAAAACAACTATCAACCAATATCAAAGTCAGAATCGTCAATTCGAACATCTAGACAGTTCTACTTCGAGAAATATCACAACCATCATCAAAAAGGGACAAGTATTTATAAACATACTCAACATCCATTGACCGGATATCGTCAGCAACAGCCTTTTGTGGGAGAGAACAAACTAGCTTCGATCTGAAGAGGAAATTAGGAAAAGTCGATGGAAATGGATATGACATACATTACGCAAAACATCAAACTGCACCACGAGAAAAGCGACAACTTGTAGTGATAAAGGGAAGCGGAAAAGAGGGAGGTCAAAGAACACATCACGTCGAGAAATAGAAACAGATATGAAAAGGATGAATAGCAACTGGAAAGAGTTGGAAAGATTTGCCCAGAACCGGGTTGGATGGAGAATGCTGGTGAGCGGCCTATGCTCCTTCACGAGGGTTAACAAGCGTAAGCAGATAATGTATGTATATTACAATAACGATGAATCGGTCAAAATTTTTGCGGTGTAAAAAGATTTGTGCTCGTAGAATATGAGCAGTATAGAGTATCCAAATGTCATCACTTGCATGTACTTGATCGCAAGCCTTTACCCAATGATTCTTGCAGTGGAATAAACGATGCAAAACTCAAAACGAAAAAAGCCTATGATTGACACACTGAAGTTTAATTATCCGACAGACAGCACTAGAGTACAACCGATTTCTCATCATGTAGCACATACGTAAGTTTCATCACTTTCTGAACATTTAATTACTCACTTTTATACAATTGGCAAAACTATTTACTAGAAGGTTGATTTGCAGTATCTTGCATGGGCAACTGTTTACCAACACATTCGAGTATTTGGTAATAAATGATTGCAGTAGTTCTCAAGGTTTTAACTCTACAATGGCAGTTTTAATGTTGGTGTAGAAAATCTGACTTTGGTGTTGTGCGACTATTGTTCTGAGTTTCAGGTTATCTTCGATTTTAGAAATGCCGCTCTTGACTCGGGAATTCGTGCCATGACATCTGCATCCGACATTCCTTGTCTGCTGATAATGCTATCCAGTTACGTGCAAGTGACAAATATATTTTTCTTTATATCCCAATGATTGGAAAGTTATATTTTTGACGTTTTGTAATTTGATGTAACGAAATACGAGTTTCTACTCATTGGGATATAACAAAAAATATATCAACCATTAACTTTCTACCTGATACGCGATTTATTTGAAACTGTCAAAGCCAAGGTTCCAAGTGTTCTTAAGCTTTGCCATTAAGTATAATTAAATTGATGCTCGTTGTATTGTACTTCAAGATCTTGCTTCTTCCCTTGTGAATGTTGAAGCCTGACAATACCGAGGCCGTTGTTACACTACCTATCTTTACCTGCATTTGTCGTTATGTGTGTGATGGCATGGCCAAGTCGTCTGCGAATTCCTCATCATCTAGTTAAGTTTAAGGGATCCACTGTATTCTGTGCTACTTCTGAGATATGGAAGTTGTTGTGCCTTTAAACCCGGCTAGTTATCACGTGATTCATTCGTCAATCGAAATACGACTTATTCAAACTTAGCACTGTGCGAAACCAATGACGTCCAACTAGTATGAACAGCCTAGCCTTCTTATTGGTCCTTTGTTCTCCTAGCCCGTCCAGTTGAGTCCAGAACGCCAACAACAGCTTCCACTGTGCGAATCATTTATTCCAAACATACTTTGTTTATATACCAGACAGACAGACGGCGTCACATCATAAAATAGGAAATAGCATTTACACAAGATCAAACCAGTAAGTGACTGCAAACGTGGGAGACTGTAATCGATAAACTGAATACAAATTAAGAACAGTAAATCTATAGGTCAAAATGAAGCTTTTAGCAAGAGACTAATAGATATACATAATCTAGTCACTGAACAGTTATATAGTAGGAATATATATGTATAGATAATATAAATCCATTAATAGTTCTCAGAGGTTATCCGTAATTTATTCTTCATTAGAATATAACAGAGGTCTTCATAGTTTAGTTAACAGCTAGCACAAGGTGGAGAGACGAGTACAGAAAACATTGTCTGACACTATTATTTACATGGGATTCACCTGTAAGCTGCCCTCCATCAACAAATTTACAATCCAGCCTCTCATAATTGCTTCGTGCAATTGTAACAGTGTTTCTAGGTGCACTATACTGTCGAAAAAATTCCTATAATTAAGAAAATTAATGTTTAGTGATGTGTTCCACTCAGTTGGTCGTTGAATAATTATTTGTAGGGTCACTGATTAGTGGATACGTGATCAACCTTTACGAAATTCATACTGTTGATCTCAAAGTTTGGCGTCAACTGAACCTTTCATCTGATCGTGTAATCTCTTCTCTTCTCTTACATTTACTAAGATTTCTTATTCGGAATTTTGATGATGTGTTATCCCTGTATGAAGTCATTTGGAATTTCGGAGTTACATGTGACTTCCAAATTAACAAGCGAGAGGTAGAAAAGTTTGGGAGTGTCGGTAAGGCTTTCGAACACAATGATGGGGCCCCCAGGGACCCCAGAGAATCCGAAGATTTTCCATTCAAACAGGATGTGACTTACAGAACTATGTACTTTGATGGTTTATTTACTGCCAGATTGAGCCGAACCCCAGATTATAAATACAGCCTGTTAGTTCTGGTGAAATGAAAAATGTTATTAGAGTCTTTCGCGATTCATCTTTATTATGACCGCTGAATAAAATCGATAAATTATAAGATAGTAACTAAGTATTACCTTTAAAAAAATAAAAACTTCTTTGAGTGTCATGATTATTATTGCACAAGCTAGTGGCTATCTGAACTCAGTAGTCACTTGCATAATGAGATGGCGTTTATACTACAAAGTTCGTGTCCTGGAGTGAACTTCAACCATGAGCACAGGTACATTTGGATGACGCTTACAAAGGGAGAAAAACGCATCCGGTATTTCAGTCCTAACAAAATGCAACTTTAATTGTCCATGTACGATTACACTTTCACTTCAAATAACCGGCTACAATTCAGTTAAGTACTTTGCCGCTTTTGTCACTTGCAATGTAATCAATAACTAAATGAATTATTTCAAGACGAATTTGACTGAGATCATGGACCGACTAATGCTAGACCAACAGGATTTCAATGATGACTTCACAATCTCATTAAAACTCGACAAGCTCCACAACTCTATACTAACAAAACGAAGCACCAACTCCCACTAGTGTTTATCTCTTTAACACTTGTTACTATTTTTTTTATAATTATTCGATTAATATAGACACTATTGAATTGTATTAGTGCGCTGTCTCCTTATTATGCATCCTGCTCCACCTTGCTCATTTAGGCGTGGTCTTATTGAATTAAACCAGATAGATATTGAAATAGATATGAGACAGAACGTAGTTAAAAATCCAATGAATTTACTAGTCTTATATTATCTGGAATCTAAGAAAAAAACGATAATACGAACGTCAGTTCCAAGTATCTTTGAAAACAAAGATTTAACCACATAGTGTTTACTAATACCAATCGGGAAGACAGTAATTCGAGGCTGAATCAATCAATGGTTTTGATAATTTTCATTGGACATCGCTTCATATTTTCCCATCTAACATTAAGACCGAATCTCCCTGAAATTCTAGGATCGAATTGTCGTTTTACATCATTTTGAAACTATTTGTAGCTACTACATTAATCGTAAACAAGATGACAGTTTCTGATGTCATGTAGATCATTTGTTGAATATCTGGAATGAAGGATAAGAATATCAGGGAAACAATTAAAAATTTATAAAGGTTTATATTTTATTCACGTGTAGTCCGAATAGAGGTAAACATAACAAACAAATTATTACAGATCACAGGGAGAAAAGGCAATTATAAACCTCCACAGGTTAAGTCAGTCAGCTACAACGTAGGACCAGACACATATATGCATCGATCCAAGTTGTCACACTTCATTAGCACAACAAGATGAACAATGAATTCATAGAGGCAGTCATTTCAATAGTAGTAATATATAAAAGAAAGATTGTGTATAAGAACATAGTACAGGAAGAAGCAATCAGTTGATAAAAAGATATAAAGCAATTTTGATATCACGGTTTAAGTGGAGACAGAGTGTATACACCGACGCCACTGCGATGGGTTCTGAGCCATATTGCCCAGTCTCCAACCATTGGTTACGAAAGTCACGCGTACCCCAACTAAGTAGTCTGCATCTACCAACATGGCTCAGGCCAGAAGTTAGTGACTTCAAGCACTGGTATCATGCTTTGTTTTGGCTCCCCCTGAATTTCTTCCAACTATGCCCAACACCAGTTAGCATTGCGCGTCGTGGTAATCGCTGTCAGGCATACGCAACACGTGGCCCAAACATTTCAGTCGATGAAGATTCACAACCTCATCAACTGACCATCATTTCCTACCCTTACTATAACTTAGCCGGTGATCCCAGTAGATGCGAGCAATGTTTTCTGAGGCATCTATGGTCAAATACTAGTAGCTTACGAGTGTCTTCTACTCGTAATGGCTATGTTTCGCAGCCGAAAAGTAAAGCAGAACGAACTACTGCGCAGTATACTCGTCCCGTAATTGATGGACGGATATCTCGCCATCGATATAGGCGACGTAAGTTGGCAAAAGCCAAACGAGCTTTTTGAATCTGTGCTGAGATTTCGTCAGACACCAAAGTATTACGGGTGATCCGACTTTCAAGAAAAGTTGTCAACGCGTTCGACTACTTCACTCTCTACCCTTAGTTCAGTTCTGAAGCAACAACTTGCGTTCAGAGGGAGAGAGACGAATTCCAAACATTCTGGCATTGTTGCTCAGTGATACGAAAAGACTGTATTTTATCAGCGTCCTCACCAAACAGGACTATGTCATCTGCGTATTCTGAGTCGATAAGTGAACCTCCTGGAAGATCAATGCCCGAAAATTCAGTTGACGAAATTGTTTTCATCAGTACATTTATGATGAATTTAAAGAAACATGGAGATAGTGAACAGCCTTGACGGACACCATTTGAGGTTGAAAGCAGATGACAGTTCGCCATAAGCTTTGACTCAACTGGTAAGTTACTAACTGATCTCAGCTGAATCCCCACAAAAGCCAGGAAGCACTAGATGGCTATAGACCGGCGGAGTTCAATCAAAGTGAGACAGTTAACCACCGAAAGAAGAGTTGTGCAATACCGTCCATTGAATGGAGTTAGACATTAACACTTTTGAATCCAGCCTGTGGTCTGTAGGTTTAGCGTTCGCACACGAGACTGAATGATTTGGACTCTATTGTCAGATCCGCATTGCTGAAGAATGCCACATAGAAGCAATATAGCTACTTAGTGCTTCTAGGTTTCCACTGTTGTCTAGCTGAGAGCGGTTCGTGATTGAAGCCATGAAAATGCTACAATCTACACAACCCACTTCCTACACCAATTATATACCTGTTCAGCTCACATCGTACTAGGAATATAATTTTGAACCCAGGAAACTTGAATTGTAATAACAACTAAGTGTCAGTTTACTTTTCAACTATCGCCTTGCGGTTTTTTTTTCTTCAGTTTAGACAAAACAACAAATATATGCATTTAATACTGGGTTTCTCGTCATTCAGTTTACTTTCCTGCAAGACATAATGAATATGGGTCATTTAGCAATGTTAAATTAAATTATATACCAATTCAGGATTTAAGACTCCAGGTTGTTGTGAATACAAAATTTTCATTTTACATCTGACAAATATAACCAATTAGATACAGAGATAGAAATGAACTCAAACAGTTGAATCTTACAACAAAAGGTATTAAGTTTGTTTATTTGAAAGAAAAAAAATAGATAATTTTACAAGTCAATAACGATAATCATAATGATAATAAATATGGAAAGAATGTTTTACAAAATAACTTATAACTACAAGAATAGCAGTTAAGGAGTGGAAATGAGAAAAAAAAAAGGTTATGCTTGTTGTTGTTGTTGTTTTTATTATTATTCTTATAGAAAATAAAATAATTTTATCTAAAGTAGTATTCTTTGATAGAATGAAAAACTACCAGAAAATACATTTTGCTTTTTAAAAGTTGAAAAGAATCACTGAGCATTAAGTAAACTTACCGACAAACATTTCTATTGTTAAGGAAACAGATCATAAATTAGATCAATTCTATGTTTCAGATATAGACAGTCAGCTTTGTTTTTTCTTCAAGAAAGCTAATACATAGGATGTTGGTGTTTAGGAACTAAACGAACAAAATAATATAAATCAATAACAATCTTAATATATGTGAATAGAGAGCGAGCGAGCGAGAGAGAGATAATTGTTATTGCTATCATCAGATATCGTGCATCTCTTTGAAAAATAATTCCATTTCTTTCTTTAGTTTTTCATTTTCAGTTCGTTGTTTTAATAATTCAGCTTTGTGAAAAACAAGAAAAAATAAACAAGATTATTTCATGCCTGAACTAAATGTTTATTCATTTAAACACATAAATATTAGTATAAGGAGGCACCAAATAGATATGCGCCACATAAATCATTCGATTTGTGTGAGGGCTGGAATATAGCTCGGGTAATAAAACTGCATGACAACTATTCCAAGTTGAAGGAACCTAAAAAGTATCGGTAAAACCTGATATGACATCATTCCGCGAAGTGAATGACACTTTTTAATAAACCATATTGAGGTGCACACTTCCAGGTTGATAGCTAAAAGGTGTTCGTATTGGATAGTTGCACAGCGAATATCACAATCCTTTATTCTCTTGTTCATAATCAAATTTTCGATGTACATTTTATAACATACACCATTAATAATTTGACTCATATCTCACAGTGTCAACTGATGCATTAGTGCCAAACCCTTAATTATATATAACACGGTTAGATGTGTTTTTTTTTAAACAAGACAAGTACAAGAATGAATACCTCATCGCAGAAAATTGCAGCAAACATTAACAACAGTCAAATTGAAAACCCTGGTTGGCTTGATCGCTAATGTTTATTAACCGATCTTCAGAAGTCAGCCCATCATAAACTAATAATACTACAACACAAAATAACCATATAGTAAATTGAAAGGATGAAATAAATGAACGATGTTTGGAAAATTTACCTTTACGCGATTTGATTTGTCGATCGAGTGTGACAATGTTTCTTTCGGAATTCTCATATGTATCGATCGCCTAAAATTTTAGAAAAACACAGCAATAAAAAAGTGTCTTATACAATCAATCACATGGAAGTAAATATTATCAATACTACTACCATCACTACCATATTTCGACAGTGAAAACCAGACATTCTTGAGAAAAGAATCAGCTTAAAACACTAAATTATTGTAGGAACTAGTATACGCGTCAAACAGGTGTAGTTAATCAAAATAGAAATGTACTGATTACAAACATTGTTATTCATCAGGTATCTTGATAAATCCGTGATTAGGTCACTAGATAGAATTTAATCCTACTGAAGATCTGTCTAACTAAGAATCATTGATATTCAAGGTCTGAACAAATAAATATCCAGTGCTACAGTAGCACGAAATTCTTAAAAGTTCAGCTTCTAAACACTCGAATATGAAAACCGGTTTTGGCAGTTGTTTAAAAGCATCACAAGATCACACAAAACATGTTCCGAATTCACGGAACTGTATTAGGTGTATGAGTTACTAGGCTCGAATTCACACTGCTTATTTAAGGGATAGTGAGCTTATACTAGTGTCCAGGCTGAAAAATTGAAAACTGGTTACATCAATCCATTTACAACAAGATGTTTGGTGACCACTGAAATAAAACCAAACTAGGACATAGTTACAGTCCATATGGATACTCCAAAACAAACGTCAGACTTACACACCTATACACCAGTGGGAGAATACGTACTTCTAAGCGACAAATCGAGAACAGATATGTAGTACTTCGATGGAGTCTTGAATGCAGGTCTTTGAGATACAGAATACATCGATGGCAAGACTTCGCAACGACATGGTCAAACTCATCTTATATTCCATCGGCATTAGTATGAGGACGTTGAACGAGGCCACTTTGAGTGACAAACACGGTTTCATAAGAGATGTATTAGGAATCGCATTCGGTAAAGGCATTCTCGAATTCGGTCAGTAGTGAGACTATAATTTATGGACGACATTGGATCGACGCTAAAGTGACCTTGTAAGTGCCCACCTAATAACTAGGACCAAATGAGGGTTATAAATCTGTGTGAGGACTTAAAATTGTGATTTACAGTTGTAATTTGAGATTAGGAAGATTATTTAGGGTTTTCATCAATGTTAAAACTCTTTTGCCATATTTCGCGCCAAAATTCGGGACCTTTTATCTTATATCTGCTTGGTTCGTTCATAAATTATAGTCTTACCACTTAAGTTTATTTAAACAGAAAATAAATTCTACCATAGACGAGGTGCTGTGTGTTGGGAAATAAACGTAAACACGGGACTGGGACTAGAAGGAACAGAAATGTGGCATAAGAACAAATGAAAACACTTGAATTAAACAGGTTATATTTATCGTAATGAAGCAGAAGTAGATCAATCTCTTCAAAATTATTTATTGCCATATTTATGGCCGTCACGTGGACCGGGTTAATGGATACGGAAGATCTATCTAAAGGAGTTGGAAAACTGAAATTCCGAATCAGTAGAGTGCATGAGTTACAGAACCCTATGGAAGCGAATGGTATATGAACCTATTTGAGTCACTATTTACAATCCGACTGAGATGTCAGACACCACTACTTTGTTAACTAGACCTTTAGATCAGGAGAGTTGATCCTGAAGAGAATCACCTCCTTCGGTCTGACTGCACGAGCATTATTCAACTCTTTTGACAAATATGATATAAATAACAGTCCATAAAACATATTAATCAGAAGAATACAGTGTTTTGGTTACACATGTATTAATCATCCTTAAAATAACTAAGTAACTATGAACTGGATGTAGTCAGTATGTAAATTGAAATTAGACACCAATAAACTGCCATTTTGTCCTAGCGAACTCGTTCCTCCAGAGTTCACATCTGAAGTTCCACAGATGTTCGGAGCCTAGAACTTTTAAGTTTTGTGACAAGAACACCAATTCATCAGAGAAGTATCTAAAAATCGATACACCATTATAAAATCATTCCTAAAAGCCGTAAAATAAATAGTTCCACTATGTGATAAATACAAAAGTATTCAGAAAACCCATGGAATTAAAGTCATTCACAAATAAACGGAAATGCTTTATTGTATTTTACATAGATTTAAAATATTATTAGACAAGATGGAAACCTCTATCTAGGCATACATGAGTACAAATTGGTAATAAGACGACACGAGTTGTTATCACGATGTCCATAACAGACGTCAATTTGACTAGAAAAACGTTAAAATTAGGGAAATTTTTGGAAGCGTCAAATCAAGCCAATATGGGGTCAGTAAGAACAGAGATATGGAGACTATTCACCTGCTTATATGTAAAACATTAAAGAATCAATGGTCAACAAAACAAACTGATCAACAGGAATGCAAAGGCAAACAGATGATAAAACCACTAAAAACAACAAATTGCCGACAAAATTACCAGGGTGGATAATTGTGGATTGACTAAAACGTCGATTTTACGTAAGGCAAGCACTGATTTTGCTAAGAAATAAAATGAAAGGTTCGCAATCAAACGAATCAGCTGAAAGAACACAACATACCCAAAAAACTATTACTTCTAGATCACAGAGCAAATATGTAATGACCCACACTCTCAGAATTTAACTGAGTGGTACGTCGTAAGTGTGAAATAAAGTGACAATAGCGTTAAAAAGAGGAAATTACGAAGCAGTATATATATATATATATATATATATATATATATATAAGACCGACGACCGTAATGTGGCGATTACAATCGAAAGCAGCGGCCAGACACATATATGGTTTATAAAGTGTTTTACGAACAAAATTTTTAGATTCTTGACAAAAATTTGAAGCAATGGTTCATGTAGTCGGCTCTGAATAAGTAGGTCTAAACTATTGAACTTCATTACCCCATTTTTGTTTGGAAAGAAGGGTAGTAGTATTATTAGGACTTCACAAAAATAAAATATATTTTGAAACTGCATAAACGAACTTATATCTACCTAGTGAATGAATCCTATTAAGAGCGCACAACGTTATTATCTAAAATACATACAGTAAGATAGACAATAATCCATCTTACATTTATTTTGAACTTTCAATTTCTACTGAAAACATTGTCAGTAGTAGTGGCAGACGACTTTATTAAGAGTGCCTTGTATAAACTAAATAAATCGATGAATGTATATATATATATATATATATATATATATATATATATAGAGAGAGAGAGAGAGAGAGAATTTGTGTTTACTCATTTATAGATAAAATAAGAGATAAATATTTATGCTATTTAAAACGATAGGAACATCTTATTGTGCATTCTTTATGCTTATTCCATTTTGGCAATAAATGTACTGTCAAGAGAGTAAAAGAAATAAACATTTGTTAATCAGTTTGTTCTTGTTTGACACACAAAAGCTATTAGTGAAGGAGTAATCACATTATTTGCTTTTAATCTTTTCACCAAAAATTATGATAATGTTTAATCATTTCTTATTTACTTAACAAGATAACTAGAACAAATACTACTTATTCACAATACCATCACTACTACTACTACTACAACCAACCAAATGTAGGGGCGTAACTCAACAGTGATATAAATAGATACACAAAAAAGTTAAACTTTAATGAGTACAATAGATTTATGTATGAAAGTATACCTTATTAGATAAATACAATGGAGCACAAATTGTCAACCACTGCATTGCATTGATAGTTGTGCTGAACACCAAATACTACTACCATTGTGCAAATACCTAATCATACCACAACATTACATCGATCAAAGAGTAAAAAAAAACAGTGAAATAGTTTCTTGAGAAAAAGTCTGCATTGATAACAGTGACTAATTATATATATAATATTAAATAGACCTTGATATAAATCTAAAGAAAAACAGTAGTATATTATTGATAGTCACATGACCAAATTAATAGATTTACAACATATTAGTACATTAATAAAGAATAAAAGACATTTATTAGTCTTTATACATACTTATAAATACTAATATTTTAGTAGAGTTGAGTGGTAGCAAATGGTGAAAACTAGAAAGTATTTCAGATTATTGGATATGAACCTCAAGTGTAAATGTTCATATTACAATATGAAACTCTAAATCGATCGATTAAAAAGTAATGCATAATATATAGTGCATAGAATAAAGCATACAGAATAACGCCCTACACAAAATACAGTTATAAGGCTGTAAAGAATTATAAGAAGGAGAAAGCGTGCAATCAACTGACTGAAAAACGCCAGTCCTATACAACTATCTTTCATACCATGCCACCATATCACGCGCACAAAAACTGGACACCTATATGCTCTTCTCACCCAATCCTAGACTTCACAAATAATACACGGGGTGAAAAACTCTGAGACCATGTGACCAAGTTGCGAAATCAATGTTTCAAGATGGTCATACTAACTAAATTATTGTCACTGTGCCCGAATACATATTACCGAACATCAGTATTGTTAGCATGGTGTTGCTATTGGATGTCGACAATCCTTGGTAGATGACGTTGAACAAACACAGGGAGTTGCGTACCACTTTCTACTCAGAGACCAGGTTTCATAAAAACGTCGAACTAAACTCCTCTCGCTGACGGATTGTAAACCCGAGTCTTTACAGCTAGACAAACACTACAGTCGTTAGCCTGAAATAAGTGCGATGATGTTCTAATATTTGGCGAATTGGAACGTTATGACCGATACATTCACCATCTAACCGAAAACCACCGTGCTCATTGTCGGTTAGTCTTCTACCGAATCCCATTAACTGCACAGATTGCTTCACTCAAACGAGAATTCTTACATTCAATGTCCTGGATGAGTTAAAGCAAGTTCCAGCATTTACCAGATGCAGTCGCTTTTTCTGACTCGTTGACACATTAGGACCATCTTATTTCTCAGTCCTTCTTACAATTTCCCGAATCAACAATCTACGTGTATCATCAAGCTCACAGTTAGCTGGAGTAGACCACGATATCGCAAATAGTCGCAGAAACACAACGTTTGTTGCAAACCTACAAACAAAATTATCCTCCACCGCGATTTAATGACGTAAAAACGCAATCGATGCTCACCTATACTTTCCAGCGGACTGATAGCTAGAATTAAATAAACCTAACTCCGTTCAATATTTCGTTACTTTAATTCATTTACAACAAGATGTTTGGTGACCACTGAAATAAAACCAAACTAGGACATAGTTACAGTCCATATGGATACTCCAAAACAAACGTCAGAATTACACACCTATACACTAGTGGGAGAATACGTACTTCTAAGCAACAAATCGAGAACAAATATGTAGTACTTCGATGGAGTCTTGAATGCAGGTCTTTGAGATACAGAATACATCGATGTCAAGACTTCGCAACGACATGGTCAAACTCATCTTATATTCCATCGGCATTAGTATGCGGACGTTGAACGAGGCCACTTTGAGTGACAAACACGGTTTCATAAGAGATGTATTAGGAATCGCATTCGGTAAAGGCATTCTCGAATTCGGTCAGTCAGTAACTTAAGTTTATTTAGACAGGGATCACTTCCCATAGACGTGTTACTGAGTTGGTTCAGTAGTGGGAGTACGCATAAATTGTAAATAAGTAGGGGTAGATAGGTGATACAGTGTAAAATAAATGTGAATATAACTATGTGACGTTTCATATTGTTTGAGTACATACGAAACAGTTAAGATATTTTCTCCAGTAGCAATGATCATATTTCTTTATGAATTGGGACGCTGTTTGAGTCCCTTAACCTGGAACGGTGGTTTTCTCAGAGTGTCACCTACCAAGCCTTTGATCTAAATGTCTAATCTACAAGACAGTGAAAGGCGTCTGACGACCCAGTCTTGTTGTAAATGGTGATTAGAGTAGATTTACATAACATTCGTCTCAAGATTCCGGAGCCTGTGTCCACTAGTGGTTTGTAAACAGCTTATCTCAACCCCTCTAGATGGGTCCTCTATATATACCAAGCTCGTTTAATCTGATAGATGTCAGCTTATCATCCATTTACTTCCACAAACAACATACCTCTATGCGTGAAGGCAATGAGTAGTATTTTGTTAGCAGTGTCTAAAATTTCAGCCGTACCAGGGAGAATTCTTTTCACTCTTAGTAGTACCAGTGTATTTGGGTGCAGTAAAACGTGTTAACCACTAAACTACTGATATATAATGGCTTGTTCAATAAGTATGATGTATTTATAAGGTTTCACGTTTTTTTTACAGATATTTAATTATGCATGGAGTTGTACTAAGTCTAATCGAAATTATTGTCTGAAAGTTTAATATAACTTATTCACCAAATATACATCCAACTTTTCGATTGTGAGCGGCATCATGTAGAACGAGAAAATGATACAACCCTGCTGATTGAAATGAGTCCTTCAACGACTCAGTCGCTTCTCCACTCATTGGCTCTCAGGTTTAAAAGTTGTCTCATCTACGTCAGTTTAGATAGTCGTAATCATAGTACAAAATGTGAGACTCAAAATTGATTGCGTGTATCTTAATTTGCTTGAGTTAACAATATTTTTGAACACTGATAAAAGTAATCAAGTTCCAAACACCGAATAACAGGTTCTTTCATCAAGATAAATTGAAGTATGTGACACCGTATTTTGAAAATGAGGTGTATCAAGTAGTAGTCTAAATATCACTAGTAATCTTTTGAGAAATTGTCCTTTATAAAACAAGATAAAACATGAATAAGAATTTTTAACACGTTCCATGTATTAAAAAATTGTTCTCTTACCTCTGGTCAATTTACGATCAACACAGAAAGAAATGCAAAGCATAAATCTGTATGCAGTTATCCAATTTCGGATAGCCTATCATACTTAAAGATCATTGTGTTTTTTACACAAAAAAGTAAAACTATCACATTGTGGAGATAGATATTATCAGGAGAAAATTTGTAAATACCTAAGAGGGTCAAAAGAAGTACATATTACATTCTAAAACAAAATATCTATTCTAATTTATTTTACTGGAAAAATAAACCACAAATTTATATGAATGAAAAATTACCTGTAATGAAACAAAATATACTTTTATTGAGTAGAAAAAGAAATACTGCTAATTAGTACTGAAAATGACAAATACACACACTTGATAACAGATTAACTACACTAGTTGAGTAAACTTCATCTAGTTTGAAAGGACTTTTTCTTTTTACATAACTCACATATGTACATTTTTCATAAAAAGAGAACAGTTTTTAACAATTATATATATATATATATATATATATATATATATATATATATATATATATATATATATATATATATATATATATATATATATATATATATATATATATAGTTTCACTAATAGGATTCATCGATATACTCATTTTTAAAGAAGAATATGATATAGTTATGTTCCTATTCAGTGCATGCTATAGGATGATAAGGTGATGTGAACAATAATAATAATAACTATCGATCTAACGTTAAATATGGGTATCTGAGTGTTTTAAAAGTATATATATTCACCAGAGACTAATAACATTTGATGCGCTATTTTCATGCCCAACCTTTTCTAATGCCACTTTCTTCTTTTATAGAAGGGGACTGTTGCTGAAAACGATGGTTGGTTGAGGAAAACAGTTTAGTATTACTACATCCTTATGCAGGCAACTGAACGACTTCACCCTCGGACTTCAGAATCTACCTGATTAAAATTTTTTTCGACATTAATTTACCAGCTGTATAGTGAGACCATCAACAAATATCGTAAGTATGTAGCTGTGTCATCAATAATATGGTCAATCCTACAAGTCACTGACTTCTACATGGAATATCAAGAAATCGGCTCAAAAACTTGTCGATAATAGGGTTAATTCAGTTTGTGGTAGAAATTATGCCACAATTAATTAGATCTCGACAAAACACCTAACTAAACATTAAATGCATAAAAATCGGAACTGAATTCGTTACCTAGACAATCGTAATTTTATATATTCTTTATTCTATATGAGCGAAATCAAATGGGGACGAGGGGGGTTATGTAGAGAACATTGTGCATTGTTTGACTTGAGTTTCAAGGCACGCGTACACAGACATACAAACAAAAAGACCCAAAAACATAAAGGAAACACTAGGATAACAAAATAACAATGCAAAACAGAACACAAAATGCTACAGATATTGTGAAAAAGTCAATAGGAGTGAATATTAATGATTGATATGAACTCTACAAGGGAAATTTTATTTTATTAGCTATCAACACAATAATCTTATTCATACATAATATCACATTATATATATATATATATATATATATATATATATATATATATATATATATATATATATATATATATATATATATAGTATTATATAATATTATATAAACGTTCGTAAAATAAAATTGAAATGCAAATTAAATAATCAACATATATGTACAAGAAATAAGAGCTATGGTCAAAGACGTACTGTACAATACTGTGTTTATTTATTCCTGATTTATTTAACATTTACAATCGGACCTATATTTGAAGAGTTTACGAGTCGTGGAATAGTTATTGCGTTCACATACTACTCTACATCCAGCCAAATGAGTTACAAGCTAAAAATGTGACCAATCGCCTGGGATTTATGTAGCCAGGTAACAAATATATCACTAGTATTTGTATAGTACTTAAGCGCCATACACTAACATATATACTTGTATATCTATTTGAATACATAAAGAACTGTTCAATCCCCAATTAATGTCGACTATCTAAATGGCGATAACGTTCAAAAATACTCGTGTGTAAAGAAAACAGACCAAATATAAAAACAAACAGCAAAACACATCTTGCAAAAACACTCCATACATTAGGGGTTTACCTGATTATATCAACCAGAAAATGTCAGATAATTTTAGTAAGTGAAATTAACGTTCTTCTCAGTGGTATACACTTGGGGAAGATATAACTAGTGCTGTATTCAAGTTTTTAAGAATGTTTTATCTTTTGTACGATGCATCTGATCAAACAAAAATGCAGTATTAGTTTAAAAAATTATCTTGTTATTGCAATGGACAGAGTCAGTATATGCAGACTATCTGAACTAAGGTTGGACACAGATGTCATGATTTAGAATTAGTTACGGAGTTGTAAACGGAAGCATTCTTTATTTTCCTTAAAATTGTGGGTTCCAGTATTCTTTTAAGTAAACCCTTTTATTTTCTCGATCTGTATTCTCTAATATTTAGTATTTCTGATTATAACTCCCACTACATTATTTCAACTCCTCTGGTATTTAGTTTAAGTTGATCTCGTCAGGCTTACTATGTATGGTATAAACAAATTGGGTTAATGTTGTACATTTGTATCAGGAAATACACTTATAATGACTAACTGACTGATAACCCTTAAACATATTCAAATCAACTTCTATTTTGATTCGTATAGCATGACTGGTTAGGTTGCTGATGGGCATAACACATCTGAACAACTTAAATCAGTAGAGGTTTACGGCTTACGTAAAGCCTTATATCTAACCTCAAAATTACTGAATCTCGGGTTTTTTTAACAATTGAGTCTAATTATTTAGCCAACTCTTTTGATAAAACTTCATAATTAAGTGCAAATCATTGAAATGAGTTGTGAACCAGTTCAATATATTTGAGGGTTGACGATTATAAAGTAAATCATGATTAACAAAATCACGTTTCCTCTGAGTATTTATTTAAACTTGAAACCGATTTATATCCATTAGAAATAAAAGTGTATTTTTACAAAACTTTGAATGAAAAAAAAACAACAAAAAACAATTGCAATTTTATTTTTGAGTCATGTATTTGATAATCATTATCATTATCATAATAACAATTTGAATAAATAAACGTGATCTAAATTCAAATCACACGTAGACTGTGATTTTGTGCTATGCATGTATATGAGAGTATGCGTGCTTATGTCAAATAACCAATTTACACCTCTATACACCCACCACCCACCCACATGATTGGTGCATAGATAATATACAAAGAATTATTCTTGAATGCGCAGGACAAATCTTATCATACTTTATTATCACGATCATGTGTAATCACCAAAAGGGTTAATCCGACCAAAGTGTAATTGGAAAATTAGAATTGAACAACAACAGAACTTTTCGCTAGAAATGTTAAAGAAATTATTTAAATTTACACAGAATTTTTTTATTTACAAACTGAAAATCAATACAATCAGGAGAAATTGAACGGCGATTTCGTTTTCATATGGGACCCCTAGGTGGTGAGAATTTAATTGCAGTTAATTGCAGTCCTAAACGTCAATGAAGAGATTTGAGTAACCAATATAAGATCAATTCATAAGGTTATTTAGGAACTTGAGAAGAATGAATACGGCGATGAAATTGAAACAATCCTGAGACATTTCAACAAGTTTGCTATCATTAGTAATATTATTTGAACACATAAATATTGGTAAAAGGGGGGCACCAAATATATATGCGCCACACAAAACAATGAGAATTTAAGGAAAAGGGAAAAAAGGTAAGGAACGTAGGGAAATATAAAAAAAGAGAACAATAATGGGGGAGACGAAAAGGTACAATCAGAAGAAATCTTACAGCTAAGGAAGATACAACCACTTTTTATGAAAAAAGTAAAAGAAGGTTACAGCAGGATCGCCACTGGCTTCTATTCTAAGCCATATTTGATAACGATTCTAGCTACTGTGTTAAACCATCTCTTGGACCCCAGCCAGAGAGACGTGAAGGACCAACACCAGCCAGCCCTTTGCAGCTTTCTTTCATACCACGACATCATGTCATACACTGACCACCTCCGCTTTTTCCAACCAATCCCAGAGTCGGCAAATAATGCACGACGTGGAATTCTCTGGGACGACATTCTTAGAACATGTCCAAGCCACCGAAGTCGGTGTTTCAAGATGGTGACACCAATTGCATTATTGTCTTGTGCCCGAACACACGATGCCGAACCTCTGCATTACTAACATGGTGTTGCCACTGAATGTCAGCAATCCTTCGGAGACAACGATAATCGAACACACAGAGTCGTCTAACATCCTCAACTCGGAGGCCAGGTTTCACAAACATAGAGCAAAACTGCTCTCACCGACGCGTTGTAGATCCGACCTTTTACAGCCAGCCTAACATCACGAAGGCACCAAAGATGGCCCAGATTGGCATAAGCCGATCTGGCTTTCACTATACGTGCATTGATCTCATCACTCACGCCACCACCAGCACTTATGCAGCTACCTAGATACACAAAATTCTCGACTACTTCTTTCTGCTCACCATCCAGAGTGAGTACAGGATTAGAATCCTGCCAATCTTGTAGAAGTACTTTGCACTTCGAAGGTGCGAAGCACATACCATAGCTACGGACACTGATTGCCAACTGATTAAGTGCGGATTGCATAGCTTGGGCATTGCAAACAACGTCGTCAGTCCCTTAGTCAGAAAGTCACCACCATCTTTAAAAAAAGCCGGAGGTAAGTCGTCTGGGCCCGGTGATTTGTAACGTATCAAGAGTTGGAGTTCCTTGCGGACTTCCGCCTCATTCGGTGGATCAGTCGTCACTGGCCATGGAGGGCAGGACAGTCTGACCGATGTTGCCGGAGCAGCAGGCCAGTTGAACTGCCCTTCAAAGAATTCTGCCCATCGTCCAAGACGTCGATGCATGTTAGTGATTGGCGTTCCGTCATCCTCGCAAATTGTTTCGCTAACACCAGACTTCTTGCTGCCAGTGTCTTGGATGAGTTGGGAGAGCTTCCGGTAATTATCAGATGCAGATGCTGCTTCCAGCTCATTAGCACGCTCCGACCACCAGGCTTTTCGGTCGTTATGCAAGTTTTGCCAGATTTCATTACGTAACATCCTTCGTCTATGGTCAAACTCAAGGTTACCTGGAGTAGACCGACGAGCTTCAATGAGTTGTAAGGATCCAGAAGAAACCCAGTGCTTATAAGCGGGACCCAAGTCTCCTACCTTCGGTAACGATAATAATGCGGACAACAAACAGGAAGTTTGCATCTTCCTACATGAATCAGACCAACAGCTGATGACATGGACTGAGACCACGTTATGGATTGATCACCTTTGCATTTCTTCCAACATACCCATACACCAGCAATCATCGCCCGTCCATGTAGGCGATGATTAGACAAACATAACACGTATCCGAACTACCTCAGTTAATGAAGATTCACTGTCTCATGAACTGATATCACACCTACGTCATAGATATAATTTGGCAAACGCCAACCGGCCTCTCTCCATCCGTGTTAAGATCCCGTCAAACACCAACTCACTAGTGTTGATGAGCGTTTCAAATAAAGTGAAGAGAAGTGGTCGATACAATCGACTAGTTCACTCGCTATCGTCAAACTGGAGGTTGGCAGAAACCAGTCCTTAAGCAGTATTTTGCGTTATGATGAAGTGATACGCATCACATACACGCTCGCACCTGTTGATTGATTAAGGAGGTCAAGATACCCTGAGTTTCGTCAAGGTATTCACCAAATAGGAATATGTCATCTAAGTATTCCTAGTCAAAAAGTGAATCTTCTGGGAGATCAATTTATGATAATTCACATGATATTAGTATTATTATTATTATCTCAAGAAGAACGTCTACCAATAAGTTAAATAGAAATGGAGAAAGTTGACAATCTTGAAGAACACTACTTGGAGTCATCGACTCCCATTCGATAAAAGCCTTAGCTCGACTAGTAGTGTTCGAGTAGAGAGCCTATTCAATGTTAATGTGTTTCTTTCAACGACAGACACTATCATAGAAGCTGTCGATCTATGGAATCGAACGCTGCCCAACGGTAAAAAAACACCACTATGGTTAGGAGTCGCACCAATATATTAGTTGTATATATAATATCATTATGATTGTTCAAATCATGAAATCATGTTTGACGATGTTTATAAAATGGTGTACGTGTGACGAAAATAGTAATCAACTAAAATAATTATAATCCCCAAGCTGTCAAGAAGTACAACTACGGTTAGGAGTCATTAGGTATGCCTGTGTTCCAGATCCTGGTGAAGAGCGAATATTTGGTCTACATATCAATGTTCAAGTCTGAAATCAGCATGGTTTTCCTGAGATGGACAAACTGCCTCTCTAGTTCCTGAAATATATTCTTGACTTTTTATCGTTAAGTTGATGTCTAAGGAATCACCTTGTTGTGGCTTTTAAGAGTCTAGTAAGATGCAGACGAACATGTGTTGAAGAATGAACGGAAGTCTCCTAACGAGCTTTACGAAAACTGGTTGATGGCATTATTTCAGCCCAACGTCAAGTCTTTTTAGGCGGTCACCATGTCAAACGATGTCTCTTCATATGCTTATAATTGGTGTTCGTTAAAAATAAATGGTTGTCGATGACACTTGCGGCGGCCGGTCACTATTATCCGTGACACCGTGAGATCCACTTAAGACCACCTACATGGATATTACAATCACCTCTCACTCTAATCACACATGAGTGTTTAATTTTCGAAGAGCAGAAAGCTTCCTGTAAAATTCGTCTTTCCCTTCATCCGAGATGCAGTCATAAGAGGCAGGGGCAAAGACAGAAGAGGCAACGGCGTATGTCTTATTTTTTGACTTCTTACTGTCCTTTCGAGCCGGATAAAGCACAAATAACTATAGAAATCCAGTCAAGGAGTCTTTTTCGCATTTTGAACTTAAGGCTACACATATACCAGAGTCGATGGAAGTTGGCCGTCAACTTTCTGGATACACGGAGGGTAGATCGTAAAGCCTTACTGCATTGACTAGGTGGACTCAAGTGAATGACCACACTTGGATCCTGTTTGTGTGCTTCGGAGACAAAATATACAACCATAGTGTGAGATCCCACAGTCCTAGATAAGGAAGCCTGTTGGCCTACTTGATATAAATTCCGAACATTGACAGCCTTAACATGTAGTTTCAACATCAGGCTTCAAGAGACCAGAAATAACTTCCCATAGACTTAAATAGGTGCATAGGTAGTACTTGGAAATAAACATAAAATCATAGGAGAAGTATTGACAGTGACGATAGAAGTAATATTAAGAAGTGACGAAGGGATCTATCTCACAATTAACAAGATGATCTCTAGTTTTATTAGAGATAAGAGAGTGGTTGTCACTTTCCATTTTTCCACACAGAGGAATGGTATTTCTTCTTGAGGGACTTGAGCGGGAGACTGGGTCGGAGGTTATCATGAAGTCCTGGGAGCGCGGGCCAAGAAACAACTGCTCAAGGACAGTCACACATGACTATTTTATGAGAATTGCTTAATGTAGTACCTCTAGGTTTTAAAGGGCTTTACCACCGGGGACGGAAACCAGTAGGGTGTGGTGAGGTGATACTTTTACAGTCAAATTACTCATAACCCAACCCATAAATAAGCTGAAGATTAATGAGATAATTTAAACTGATGATCAGGATATAGAAAATTTAAATTTTAGGCACTGACTGTAACAAATTAAACATTAAAATTGAAATATACTATCGCTGGTTTATAGGAAAAAATTCATATTGGAAGTGGAAAAGATAAAAAGTATACCGTTAATAAAAAAAAACCGAATTTCAATTTACTTGATGACAGTTTTCTGCTTAACTAAATACGAGTCAATTTATCCCGAGTAGGAAACACCATCCATGATACTTAGTGTTAGTGGGACATAGATTGGATTAAAGCATGCTCAATGCACGATTGCTTTGGTGCACGCTGATTGGCTAATTCTTGCCCAACCAGCGCTAGTCGATACTTGGAGAATACTATAGAAATATTCTCATGTAAAAACTATAAATGTACTAACGTTTTTCCTATTGTGCTTCTTACTTCCGTCTAACCTTGTTATTTGGAATATAATCTTTTGCCTGTTCAACCGTGTTCTGGTTTGGGGACTTGTCTAGTGAATATGTGTCCGAGAATCCAAGTAATAAGAATAGCTGGGTTATAACCGTAAGAGAGAATCATAACACTTAGATTAAGGTACATATAAAACAGTTCGAGCTCATAAAAATTTGATGACTAACCACAGAAACCCTAAAATACTGTACCAAGGACTAATGAAAAGATGTAAATCCATAAAATGCTTAGATTTTCAAAAAGCGACAACATGAGCAGTAAAAATTAAGATCGACCTAACTCTACTGATCAATACAACATTATCTTATATTGATTGAGATCATGAATCGACTGATGTTAGACCACCGTTGAAAACCTGGAAGCACTGGACGGCCGTTTCGTCCTAGTATGGGACTCCTCAGCAGTGCGCATCCACGATCCCGCTCGCGGGATTCGAACCCAGGGCCTTCAGTCTCGCGCGCGAACGCTTAACCTACTCGACCACTGAGCCAGCATCCAATGGTGTTAGTGTCTAACATCAACTAATCCACGAAATTGCGCGACCATCTTCCATTGTACTGAGGTTGATACCTGTCTCTACCCGACACGGATTAGCTCCACTAGTCACACTAACACCATTGGATGCTGGCTCGGTGGTCGAGTAGGTTAAGCGTTCGCGCGCGAGACTGAAGGCCCTGGGTTCGAATCCCGCGAGCGGGATCGTGGATGCGCACTGCTGAGGAGTCCCATACTAGGACGAAACGGCCGTCCAGTGCTTCCAGG